>CM022300.1:40675517-41275517 GCA_011799875.1 Thinopyrum elongatum
AGAGTCCATCAAATCTCTACCACAAACTTGAAAAAAGTTCACAACACAAAATAAACAGAACAACTCATGAGAATCCGTTAGATAAGAAACTAAAATCACCACTTGTTGGTACTGCTGTGAACTCATCTTTATTTATAGTGGTTTGTAAATCTACTATATTCCAATTTTTCCATGGTTATACCCCCCGATACTACCCATAGATTCATCAAAATAAGCAAAAAACAACACATAGAAAACAGATCTGTCAACACAACCACAGAACACTCTGTAGCAATCTATAAACGTTCGTATACTTCTGCCTAACTCCAAAAATTCGAAAACTGAGGAAACTGGGGTAATTTGTCTATCAATATTGGGTAAAAAGTTCAGATCAAAATCACGCTTCTGTGATTTTTTACAATGGTTTTTACTGAGAGACAAAGGTTATTTTTAGCAAGATCCAATCAACTATCCACCGTAGCATCCCAAAGGTCTTTACTGATTCAAACACTAATTAAAACACCAAAACCACATACTACAAAGGTAATAATGTGTTATTCTCATAAAAATCAAAATAAAAATATTGGGTTGTCTCCAAACAAGCGCTTTTTCTTTAAAGGCCTTTAGCTAGGCGTGTTGATAAGTTTAATTTGATGCTAACATGAAAGATAGCAATAAAACACGAAGAGAGATCATGTAGCATGTGAAAAACAATTAAGTCTAACATGATTCCTATGAATAGGCATTGTATAGGGAAAAAATTTATCAAGACAGCAAAAATAGCATATGCAAGGAAGAAGAAATCAATAGCAATTCAACATAAGAGAGGTAATTAGTAAACACGAAAATTTCCACACAAGATTTTCTCTCTCAAATAATTACATGTGGGATCATATGTAAAATTCAACAATATAGTATCAATAAAAGTTTATCTTCAAGATCCACCATGCAGGCAAAGTTGACACTCTTCCAAACTAGTGGGGCAAATTTTTATTCAGCAAAATAAAGTCATGACATCTCCAAGCCCACTTTATCAAAAAATTTCATGAGTTGATCATCTCCAAAGTAGTGGGATCATTATATCTAGAGTTGACCACTCTTCCAACCACTTCAATATTATTGGAAAACACTATTACCAATATCATATTCCTCATGAGGCTCAAATAAATTTTCAAGACCATAAGAAGAATCCCCCAATCATGATCATTGCAATATGTAGGGACATATCAAATTAGCATCCCCAAGCTTGGGGTTTTACATATCATTGCACAATGACATTAATATGATTTATAATAACATCATTGCAGTCATGATTTATATTCAAGGAGCTATCGGAATTCACTTCATAAATTTCATCCGATTTTCAGATTCACGAATTTCAAGCAAAACTTCAAAAGCAATCTAGTGGCAGCAACTCACTAGCAATTGGTTTATCATTAATTGGATCCACTAAAAGAGATAGCAAGTGGATGAGGCTCCATAAACTTTTTGCTTTCTGATTTTCAATAAATACACAATTATTCCAAGCGAACAATGCAAACAAAACCAAGGAGACATAAAAGGCAAACGAAAAGAAGCAAAAAAAGGCAAAAATATTTTGTGATTTAGAAAAACATTTTAGAAGTTGGGGGGGGAGAGGGAAAACGAAGGCAAATTGGCAAATAATTGTAATCTAAAGAGATGGAGTTTATGATGGGTACATTGGTTAGGCGTGATGCAGAAACGCCCCGGCAATGGCGCCAGAACTTCTTCCTGCTTACTTCCTAGCTTGCGTCGGTTTTTTACATTGAAGAGGAAAGGGTGCTGCAGCAAATAGAGATAAGTATTCCCTCAGTTGTGAGAACAAGGTATCAATCCAGAGGAGGTACACGTAAGTCTCCAATCTATGCACCGACAACAACAACACTTGCACCCAACGCCGGATAAAGGGGTTTGTTCAATCCCTTCACGGTTCACCTTGCAAGGATGAGATCTGATAGACATTAGATATTAAAAAAAGGATTACTAAAACATAAAACAAAAAGAAAGTAAATTAAATTGCAGCGAGGTTATTTTTGGGTTTTTTTGTTTATAGATCTGAAAAATTAATAATGGAAAAAATAGACACGGGGGCCATTCAGGTTTCACTAGAGGCTTTCTCTCTTGAAAGAAAACATACGGTGGGTGAACAAATTACTGTCCAGCAATTGATAGAAAAGCGCAAAGTAGTTATGACGATATCAAGGCAAAGATTATGAATATAGGCATCATGTCATGATCAAGTAGACTGACTCCCTGCTGCATCTATACTATGACTCCACAGAGGAAGCTATCCAGCATGCATTTCTAGAGTATTAAGTTCATAAGAACGGAGTCACGCTTCTTAAGTAAGATGACATTGATTTGTTGTAGAGGGATATACTCACGCAATATGATGGAAAAACTCCATCTTGTTTACCCTAGCTGGCACAATACAATTATGTGCCTCGCTACCCCTACTTTGTCACTGGGATGAGGGACCACCACAAGATGACCCAAAAAAAACTAAGCACCACTCCATTGCAAGAAGAACCAATCTAGTTGGCTAAACCAAACCGGACAATTCAAAGAGAAATACAAAGATATCAAATCATGCATATAAGAATTCAAAGAAGATTCAAATAATATTCATAGATAAGCTGATCCTAAATCCACAATTCATCGGATCTTGACAACACACCGCAAACCAATATTACATAAGATAAAGATCTCCAAGAACATCGAGCGGAGAACATTGTTATTGAAGATCAAAGGAGAGAGAAGGAAGAAGCCATCTAGTTACTAGCTACGGAGAACCAGTAGGTCTGTGGTAAATAATCACGCTTATCGGAAGGGCAATAGAGGTTGATGTAGAAGCCCTCGTGATCGAATCCCCCCCAGCAGGAGCGGAAAAGGCCCCAAGATGGGATCTCATGGGATTACAGAGGTTTACGACGGAGGAAAGTATTTTTGGGTGGAAGCTTCTGGTTGTTTGGGAAATAGTTGGAATTATTAGAGGTCGGATGGAGTTGGGTTAGAGACCTCGAGGAGCCCACAAGCCCTCAGGGCGTCCCCCCTAGGGCGCGCCCCTGAGCGTTGTGGCCTCTCGGGGGATCTTCTGGCCCCCTCTCCAAGTCTGTTGGTGGTTATGGTCCCGAGAAAAGAAAAAATAACGGAAAGTTTTATTCCGCTTCTTGGACGCCGTTTTGATATCCTTTCTGTAAACTCAAAAACAAGGGAAAAAAACAGAAAACTGGCATGGGCTCTAGGTTAATCAAGTTAGTCCAAAAAATAATATAAAAAAGCATATTAATGCATATAAAAACATCCAACACAGATAATATAATGCATGGACCAATAAAAATTTATAGATACGTTGGTGACGTATCACACACCACTTGAGGATGTTAGAGATGATTGAAGTCTTGTGGGGCAAAAAAAATACCCCAATGAATTTTATAGTTCTGGTTCCCCACAAGATGATTTCTGGTCCCATTATCGTTGTAGACCTTTCTTGTAACACTTCAACTGACTACTCATAGATTGTCTAAACCAAACGTCGTGTTAGCTTGGGTGACGAGTCCTCCTGAATGTCAATTTTCCAAGTTTAATAGACAACCCATACAAGAAAGAATCCCTAGGTAATGATGAAATAATTGGTCTTGCTTCTATTGTCTCGACCCCTACTGATCCACTAGAACAATATGTCTAAGACCATGAAAATATATGCACAGCATAGAAATGAAATAGAATAAATTTATCTTTCTTCGAACAACGCCTCTGCTCAAACCATAATTGCCTATTGAAACTCTAGGAGTCCTCCTCCACTAAGGTGCTCCCGGTTTGAATTGAAAACAATTGCTAACGTTGAAAATATCTTTATCTTGATGAGAACAAGATATTCTGTGTTATTATCTAGTGCTTAACCTTTCAAAACATGAATGAAGAAAAAGATTATGAAATTTCTGAAGAAGCACCGTTGCTTCATCTGGATTATTTCTGGATGAGCTCTAAGGGCATAACCCACTCTTTGTCAGACAAATTAATTATGGAACCTGATGCCAAAACCGGTTTGGTTTTGATTTTCATCACACGATGTTTGAAAGTCCTAAATGAACAGAAGGGTCTATGGTGAAAGAACTCAAACTTAAAACTTACTGGAAGCAGGTAGAATTATCCATAGCTGATAGTAGATGGGTAAAGTCCCCCGTTCATTGTGTCCCTAAGAAGGGAAGGTATTACTGTTTGTTCCTAATGATAAAAAAGTGAACTCATTCCACACAAATTGTTACTGTTATAGAAGCAATGTCGCTTTTAGAGAAATTAAATAAAGCTACTAGAGAAAGAATTAATCCCTTTTGCCTTTATTGATCAATGCTAGAACGATTATCAAAGCAACACACACTTTTCTTCCTTTAGAATATTCTTGTTTTTCTCAAATACCCTGTCTCACACCTGATCAAGAAAAACCACTTTTATCTGCCTTTCAGAACTTATGCTTATAGATGTAGCCTTTTGGTTTATGCAATGCACTGCGACCTTCAAGATGTATGACTGTATATTCTCTCTCTTTTGTGAAAAGATTGGTTGAGGTTTTCATGGATGTATTTTTCTGTATATGGAACTTCTTTTTGATGATGGCTTGAGACAACCTTGACAATGATGTTTGCAAAATGTGAGCAACACTAACTTGTCCTTATTGGGGAGAGGCCACTTTATGGCTTTCTTAAGTAGTGTTTTGGGACACTAAAAGTTCGAATCGATGTACTTAAGTGACCAAGCTGAAATTTATGCAATTGAGAAAATCCATGTCCTAGAGATTATAAAGTATTTCGTATTCTAAATTTTCTCGTCATGTCTGGTTTATATCAGGAGTTTTATTAAATACTCTCTCTCACATTCTAGGCCTCTCAAATCTTTACAAAAGGAATGTTCCATTTGTTTTTCTAGATGATTGGTAGAAGCCTTTGAAACACTAAGTAAAGCCTTGTTAAACTTCTGCACCCTATTCAACCACCTGATTCGGAACTTGCCTTTTGAAATACTATGTGTATGCTAGTTGATTATGCTGTTGGGTGTTCTAGGCAAAGAGTGATAAGAAATTAAATGTTATTCCAGCAAAACTCTAGACATTGCCAACCAAAGAAATTATGCTACCAACTGCAAAAAGAATTTTTTCAAAGCAGTTGTTGTTTGACCTGCTGCAAATTCAATACTTACTTTTCTGTATCTAAGTTATTTCACACGATCATGCTGCTATTAATATCTTCACTGGAAAAGAACTATTCTAAACTAAGGACTTATTAGTGGGTTCTCTTGCTACCAAAGAATTTGATTTACATATACGATCAGAACACGTGCAACCTGTCTGATGAACTCTCTATTGTAGTAGAAACTTCGGTTGAGATTATCTGATCCCCACTACCTATTTATGATGGCCAAGCTTTCCTGATCGAGCCAATAGCTACAATAAATGTTTCTCAAACAATCCCTTGGTATGCTGACTATGCTAATTCATATTGTTGCTAAATTACATGACCACCTAGTTTTCGAATCTACCACAAAAGAAAAATCTCGTATGATTTAAGGACATTACTTTGGGATGACCCAACACTCTCTATAAGAAGGGTAGATGGTATTTAGACTGTTGGTGTGCTGAGCATGAAAGAAGAAATCCTACGGGAAATCACTCTGGGAGCTTATGAGGGCATCATGCCGGGAGATATGAAATGCTCACAAGGTTAGCCAATTTGGTTTTTATTAGCCTACTCTCTTCAAAATGCCCGTTAAGTTGTTTTACTTGTGTTGAATGGTCAAAGAATTGGTTAATATCGGTAAGCATCAAAAATGGCCTTGATTATTCACTTGCTGTTGAATCCATTTGATGGTTTGGTGTTTGATTATTGGACCTTTTCCTTCCTCTAAGGGTTATACCACATTTTGGTTGCTGTTGATTATGTTACTAAGTGTGTAGTTAAGAAGCTTATTCCAATCTGAGTGATGGGCTGATCAAAACATTCCATATAAATGCTTAAAGAAGTTTATTTCCCGAGGTTTGGAGTCCTAGATATTTAATGACTGATGGTGGTTCACACTTTATTCATGTGTTTCGTAAAATGCTTGCTAAATATGATGTTAACCATGAATTGCATCACCCATCATCCTCCAATCTAGTGGTCAGGTTGAACTTAGCAATAGAGAAAATAAACCTATTAAAAAAACTGTAAGTAGGTCCGAAAGAATTGGTCTAGAAATTGGATGATGCAATTTGGGCCTACAGAACAGCATATAAAAATTCCTATGGGTATGTCCCCTTATAAATTGGTTTATGGAAAAGCTTGTCATTGCCTCTTGGTTAGAAAACATAAAGCATATTGGCAAATAAAGAACTCAATATGATTTCAAACTTGCCAGTGAAAAGAGGTGGTATTTGATATTAGCTCACTAGTATGAATGGAGAAACCCAAGCCTATGAAATGCCAAGTTATTTAAAGAAAAAGTTAAAAGATGGCACGACAAAAGAATCCGAAAGCGGAATTCAAAGTGGATAATATGTTTGTGTACAACTCTTGTTCCAGATTCTTGCAGGAAAACTTCTCTCTTAATGGGAAGGACCATATATTATCGAGAAAGTTTATCGCTCTGGAGCCATCAAAATAAATAATGCGACCAGGTACTAACCCGAAGGTGGTCAATGGTCAAAGAAATTAAACACTATATCTCAGTTATGCTATTAATGTTGAAAGACAATATTATTCAAACCATGACACCGGAGGAACACATAAAGAACCTTCCGGAACACTCCAGGATCCCTAAAAAGAGGAGGTACGGGATACGGTAAGTAAACGACTCCGGAAAATCGCAAAAATATTTTCTGTCAGTTTTGGAATATTTTAAAAATTAGGAAAATAGTAAAAACCAGGAAGGCACCCGAGGGGGCCACCAAGACACCAGGGGCGCGCCCAGGTGGGTTGTGCCCACCTCAGGAACCTTCCCGACTCTGTTTTCCTCCCGTTTGCTTGTTTCCAAGAAAAAAATCTTTATATACCCCCAAACGGATTGAACACCGTATCACGAAGAAATCTTTGTTCTTTTTCTGTTGTTTTTTTGGCAGAGGAAATATGTCATCTCAAGATTCGGAAGGGATTGCCTAGTCTTATCAGCCGTGGATAAAAGATCTTCAAGGACACCTATCCCTATATATGGTTTCACCGATGAGAGATGAAGATGGCCAGTCCTCCTCGGTTCGAGCAGAGAAAGCCAGGAGGCATATGCAAGAGGATAATAAAGCTTGAGATGGAGAATGTGAGTTGAGGATAGATAATTACTATCCGACGCAAGCTGGAGAAAAGGGATAAGATCGCTACTACCTCCTCCCACCACCACCTTCTCATCACCAAAAGGAGACTTGAGTTCATGGTATGGACACTCCCCTTGGCTTGTGCCAATTTGGGGGAGGTGTTCCCAGTATTGTATCACCCCCACTATCTTTGCTTTCATCCATTTTAGGTTCGATTTTAGCTTTCCTATGATTTAGTGAGAATAAAAGTTTTAGTTCGATTCCTTTCTTTTGGGGTTTGTTTGCTTAGTATCTATCTCTCGATGTAATCGTGCTGGAGATATATAATAAAGAGTAGTTTGGTTTTTTTCTTTATTTAATGTTTCAATAAAAAAAGGGAAAGGAAAATAAATGAAAAGATCATAGCTAATCTATGGTAAGTAAGACATCACATAAGGAAAAGTATAAGTGGTAATAAATTTATTGGAGATGACAAACATAGCATTAGTCAATGATGCAATTCATGAAAGAATCAATAAGGGAAGAGAAGATTCACATGCAAAACATAATCTGGACATTTTATGTTGTGAGCCCCATTAAAATATTTGTGTCAAAATAGTTGACGTTGGCACAAGGAAGACAACGTAATGATTTATTGTTTGGGTATATGCACAATAAAAGTCTTATTGTCATGATCCTTAACCATGTGGTGCTTGATCAATATCTTTTCTAGCCAAAAAATTCCGCACCAAGTAGAGATACTACTGTGCATCCATAACCCTTAACAAATCTATTTTGAGAGTCACATACCTACCTATGGATGAGTAAGATCCTTCAAGTAAGTTGTCATCAGTGCAATAGGCAATAAAAATGCTTTTAAATGTGTTGGATCAGTTGTTGTAAGAGAAATTGAGCGTTGTACGAACTTGTTATGGCAAAGTAATAAAAGCACACGGACGAATAATAAAGGTTGTATCATAAGGGGCAATATACGTGAGTCTTTACATTAAGGGATTTGGCATACAAACAAATAAGCGCATGATAGCCTCGCTTCCTCTGCGAAGGGCCTATCTTTACTTTATGATTTACTTTTGTACGAGTCAAAAGTTTTCTTCCCTATTCCTTTTTATTTCTCTTTTGGTAAGCATCATGTGGTGAGGAAGAAAGTCTAGGCACATAATCTAGTGGATATGGTAGGCATGAGTATTATGTGTGACATCACCCTTGGTGAATACATTGGGAGGCGAAACTATAAGCACCTATCTTCTATGTGTCCGTTGTGAAACTTTTGTTATGGGTATGCTGTGAGTGTGAGCAATCATAGAAGATTAATTGATGGTTGAGTATGTGGACTTGCCTAAAGGCTCCTATACGGGACCCTTCCTGAAAATATGATGAATTGTAGTTGCAAAGTTGACTGAGAACATAGTTGTTGGTTTTCAATAAGGTTTATGTTATACTTCAATGTTGTGATGAATTGTCACTTGTTCATGAGAAGTTATATGATATAAAGTTTTGATAAAGTTTGTGTTAAAGTTTCCTTTGCTATTTTAATAATAGGCATGATGCTCTAGGTCCTCATATTTGTTTTATCGACACCTCTCTCTCTAAGCATGTGGACATGTTTTTCTGATTTCGGTTTTCGCTGAGGACAAGCGAGTTAAGCTGGGGGAGTTGATACGTCCATTTTGAATCATGTTTTCCTACTGTGTATTTATAATGTTTTATGCATAATAATGCTTTGGGAGTAATTCTAATGCCTTTTCTCTAATAATATGCAAGGTTTACACAAAGAGGGAGAATACCAGCAGGTGGAATTCTGGACCTGAAAAGACGACATAGAGTTATCTATTCTGCACATCCAAATGAGCTTAAAAATTTACAGAGAATTGTTTTGCAATATATGAAAAATATTGGAGCAAATAACTACCAGAGGGGGCCCACCAGGTGAGGCGCAACCCACCTCGGCGTGCCGCCGGAGGGGCCAGGCGCGCCTGGTGGGTTGTGTCCCTCTCGCCACCTCGGTGCCCTCTTTGGTATATATAGTCATTTTGACCAAGAAGAAAAAATAAGAGGAGGACTTTCGGGACGAAGCGCCGCCGTCTTGACGGTGGAACTGGCAGGAGCATCTTGCCTAAGGCGGGAAGAGATTTTCCGCCGAGGGAAGTTTCCATCCCGGGGGGGAAATCATCATCATCGTCATCACCAAACAACCTCACCATCTTTGGGAGGGCTATCTCCATCAACATTTCAACAGCCAATCTCCTCTCAAACCCTAGTCATTCTCTTGTGTTCAATCTTTGTACCGGAACCTTAGATTGGTACTTGTGGGTGATAGTAGTGTTGATTACATCTTGTAGTGATTACTATATGCGTTTATTGGTGGAAGATTATATGTTCAGATCCATTATGTTATTTAATACCCCTCTGATCTTGAGCAGATTATTATTGTGTGAGTAGTTAGTTTTGTTCTTGAGGTCACGGGGGAAATCATGTTTGCGAGTAATCAATGTGAACTGATATTGTGTTCGATATTTTGATGATTGTATGTTGTGATTCCTTAATGGTGTCATGTGAAGTCGACTACATGGCACTTCACCTATTTGGGCCTAAGGGAATGCATTGTGGAGTAGTTATTATATGGATGGGTTGTAGAGTGACAGAAGCTTAAACCCTAGTTTATGCGTACTTCGTAAGGACTGGTTTGGATCCAGAAGTTTCAACGCTACGGTTAGATTTATATTTTAATACTTTCTCGTTAGTTGCGGATGCTTGAGAGGGGGTTAATCATAAGTAGGAGGATTGTTCAAGTAAGAAACACACAAGCACCGGTCCACCCACATATTAAATTATCAAAGTAGCAAACACGAATCAAAACCAACATTGATGAAAGTGATATGATGAAATCCCGTGTACCCTCAAGAACGCTTTGCTTATGTAAGAGACCGTTTTGGCCTGTCCTTTGCCAAAAAGGATTGGGCTCCTTGCTGCACTTTTTTACCATTACCGTTATCTGCTCGTTATAAATTATCTTGCTATCAAACTACCTGTTACCGACTTATTTCAGCGCTTGCAAATAATACCTTGCTGAAAACCACTTGCCATTCTTCCTTCTGCTCCTCGTTGGGTTCGACACTCTTACTTATCGAAAGGACTACGTTGATCCCCTATACTTGTGGGTCATCATGCCAACAACTCTTCATTGTCAGAATTGTGGCCTTGATTGGACTGAGGGTCTTGGCAAGATGTGTAGACAGTGTTGGGGCACTAGAGCAATCCTTCAATAGAATGTGGTTCTTAGAGCTTCTCCTTCAGCCAATGGCTTCATCCGAACTTGCATCATATGGTCGGCATCTCTAGTTCTTCATAAAATTTTCTTGCTTCTTCTGGGGTGGATCTACTGGAAGAGTTGTAGGGGAACGCGACAGAAAATAAAAAATATTCGGGATAGCGAGCACGCCTAGGACCATATGAGAGATGCATACAAGTTTTGATCTGATCGTACCGACTCAAAGCGTAGTAGAAGAGAGTCAGAGTGACGTCGGTGCAGATCCCCGCAGCTTGGATTTACAACCTCCAACGCAGGATGAACTCCCTCGCCGGACAGCCCTTGGGAGGCGGTGGACAGTCCCCCGCGACGATGTCGCGGACAGCCCTTCGGGAGGCCCCTGTAACAAACGAGACTCGGGACAGCCCTCTCGGAGGACACTTGAACAGCCCCCGGGCAAACAAAAGATCGAAACTATGACCTCTCTACGGGTTGCACACATAGGTGTTAGCCATCCGGCAGGGCTTCAACCGTCCAAATTAGTTCCTGCCGGAACCCAGACAGCTTTTTGGCCTCTACGAAACTATTTCGCGGGGAGGGAGAGAGAAGCCAGACAAGTCTATGGCCTGTGTATGAGAGCAAGTATGAAGTTTTGGGCTCCCACTCCTCCTCTATTTATGGAAAGCCAAGGGGTAGGATGGACATTCAAAAACCAAAGTACCCCCCACTTTATGTCACACACAAGGCATAAGAGGGAAATGGGTGCCATGTGGAGCTCCATGGAGGAGCTCACCCTTGGCTGGCCACCCCCTTGGGGGCCCCCATGAGGGGCTTGCTTGCCCCCCAATCCCTCTAGAAGACTTTTGGAAATATCCCAAAGTGACTCACCAAAAAATATCAAAAAGCACCTTTCACTATTACGACGACATTTTTCAGCGTCCGTTCGAACTGAAAAATTTATGTGGGCTTAGAACATTCCTAGTACCCTAAAATAATTTCAACGTTCTGGAACAATTCCGGATTAGTGATTTTCATCTGCGAAAAGCATCTGAAGCGTTCCGGCAGCTCTGGAACATTTCTGGTTTTCATCCCGGAAAATTCCAGAAAGATCCAGAATAATTTGGCACCCTCCAAGAATTATCAGGAGTGTCCCGAAACCATTTGACTTAATGGTATACCCCAAAACAACTTTCGGTTTGCGCTGAACTCATCCGGTGACCTCTCTCTTCGAAACTTTTCCGCTGTCTCTAAAAACTTTTTCGGAAACTTTCTCTCAGATCCGTGTCTAGTATTCAGCAGATAGATGACCCTTAAGCGTGTGACCCTATAGGTTTGGTGAAGTATAGACATGACCCGGAACCCCTTTCAATCAATGATCACACATCGAAGCCGTGGACACCCATATTGACCCCTATACCCACACGAATGAATATTCGAGTGAACCTCCAGTTGCCGGGTGCTATTCCTGTTGCTTCGTGGATATGTCACAAGCACCGAGTGGAGATTTATTGCATCCCGTTGATCAACAAATTTGTCCACCATGGCAAGTTACCTCGTTACCGGTTTTGTTCTCTTTTCTCGTTTCCGTCCGGCATCCTAGTGATCAAATCACAAGGTGTCTGGCCAGACGATGATGGATACCATAACACCGAGAGGCCCGAGAATATCTCTCCATCGTCGGTGAGCAATCCCATCTTGAGCTATCTCGTTACTGCCATACTTTTCTGTGAACCCGTAAGCCGCCGTAATAGCCACCCAGTTACGGATGACGTTAACAAACCCCAAAGTTCACGAAGCACGTATGAAGGAACTCGATACTCTCATGGTCTAAGGAAATATGCAAACATTAAACTATCTCTGTGTTATTAACCATTAACTTGTGACGAATGTTCTCATAGCATAACACGATTCGGGTCGATTAACACAAGTGTTCTACTAACATCGTTGCCCTCAAATGCTGGCATAGCCATGCCCATGATCAGAGAAAACAGGATCATCATGCAATACTTGAGCCAGTCTTAGAGGCAAGACTAGGAATACATTTTATCGTTTATTAGACCACACATGCACATGAGTTTCCCTCCAGCCTGTGGTTTTGTAGACTCGAGAATCATTGCGTTATAGCATGGAACATATACATTCATTAAACTTTTGGAGATACAAAATAATGTTATTAATTCCTCTAGGCATATCTCACAGACTCCCCACTTGACTAGAGTCATAATCCAGTTACATGGCTTCCCTAACACCAATGGCTATCCGGTGCTGCTCATGCTTTGCTCGTGGTAGAGGCTTCGTCATCGGGTCACACATTCAGATCCGTGTGAACGTTGCGTACTTTCACTAAACCCTCTTCGACATGATGTCGATGAGTTTATATTTGCGTTGAATATGTCTTGTCTTATGGTGCGAACTTGGCTCCCTTGCCTGAGCCACGACGCCACATTATCCAATAGATCTCCATCGGGTCCAGAGCACTTGGAACCACACCAAGGTCTCAAGAAATTGCTTGACCCATACCGCCTCCTTGGAGGCTTCTGAAGCTGCAACATACTCCGCCTCCGTCATAGAATCCACCACGTCTTTTTTTGGAAATTTTCAATCAACTGCGCACCTTTCAATATGAAAACATAGCCTGATTGAGATTTGAAGTCATGGGTCAGTCATGAAGCCTGCATCAGTGTAACCACTTACAATGAGCTCTTCATCACCTCCGTACACAAGGAGTAAATCCTTGGTCCTTCTGAGGTACTTAAGAATACCCTTAACTGCGGCCCAGTGTTCCAATCCTGAATCACTTTGGTACCGGCTGCTAACACTTAGCGCATAGGAAACATCCGGTCTTGTACATAGCATGGCATACATAATAGAACCAACTGCCGAGGCATATGGAACATCATTCATTTGACTGCTCATCGAGAGTCGAGGAACTGATTCTTGCAAAGTACTGTGCCAGGTGACTGGGGAGTAGGCCTTTCTTGGAGTTCTCCATGTTGAACCTTTTCAACACCTTGCATGTACGTGCTTTGGTTAAGCGGTATCAGGCGTTTTGATCTATCTCTATAGATTCTGATGCCCAATACATATGCGCTTCGCCTAAGTCCTTCATTGAAAACCTTTTCTCAATGAGTCTTTTATTGCTAAGAAAATTCACATCATTTCCAATCAACAATATGTCATCCCATACAAGATTAGAAATGCTTTTGCGCTCCCACTAAACTTCTAAACACAAAATTCTTCGTCATTCCTGATGAAGCCAAACTCTTTGACCACTTCATCAAAACGAATGTTCCAGCTCCTTGACGCTTGCTTCAGACCATAAATGGCTTTCTGAAGTTTGCATACCTTTCCAGCATCCTTATGAATGACAAAACCTTCTGGCTGTATCATGTATACATCCTCTTTGAGGTTTCCATTTAGGACACGTTTTGAAATCCATCTGCCATATTTCATAATCGAAATAAGCAGCAATTGCTAGTAATATCCGAACAGACCTAAGCATAGCCACGGGCGAGAAAGTCTTGTCGTAGTCCATCCTGGAACTTGCGTGAACCCTTTCACGACAAGTCGCTTTGTGGATAGTAATGTTTACCATCCGCGTCCGTCTTTCTTTTGAAAATCCATTACAACCAATCGGCTTTATGCCTTCTGGAAGTTCTTCCAAGTTCTAAACTGGTTTTCGTACATGGATCCATTTAGGATTTCATGGCCTTGTGCCATTCTTTGAGCTGGGGCCCCGCCATCGCTTCCTTGTAGTGTGCAGGTTCATCATCTTCAAGAATGAAGATTTCGTTATGAAACCATTCAGGTGCTGGATAATCCTACCTGATCTGCGCGGTTCAGTTACAACATTGTCTGAAGTCTCCGCATCATATGCGACAACTCTGGCTCAGTTTTAGGGATAATTAGCGGAATTTCTTCCGGTCTCTTAGCCATATCAATGGTCACCGAAGATCACTAATCTCATTAAGTTGTACTGTCCTCCCACTTAATTATTTGGCGAAAACTCTTTCTCGAGAAAGTGTCCAACTTTTGCGACAAACACTTTGCCTGGACTGGTTGTAGAAGGAATACCCAAAGGTCTGTCTTTGGGATAACCTACAAAGTAACATTGTTGCTCTGGGGTCGAGTTTGCTTGGTTGTAAATGTTTTACATAAGCTTCACAACCCAAACTTGAGATGCGAACCACTAGGAATCTTCCCATGCCACATCTCATGTGGTGTCATCTCAACAGATTTAGACGGTGCTCTGTTTAGTGTATAAGCCGGCAGTAAGTACGTAGTGCGTGACCCCAAAAAGTTATTGGTAGATCTGTAAGAGACATCATCGACCTTACCATGTCCAACAGGGTTCGGTTACGTCTTTCCGATACTCTTCTTTGTGGAGTTCCGGGAGGCGTAAGCTGTGAAACGATTCCACGGTCACTCAGATGTTGGCCAAACTCATGACTAAGATATTCGCCTCCACAATCAGACCGCAGAAACTTAATCTTTTTGTCACAATGATTTTCTACCTCATTCTGAAATTCTTTGAACTTTTCAAAGGTTTCGACTTATGCTTCATTAAGTAGATATAGCCATACCTACTCAAATCATCAGTAAAAAGTCACGAAGTAGAAATACCCACCGTGCGACTGTGCTCATTGGACCACATACATCACTATGTATTATTTCCAACAATCACTCGCCCGTTCAGGATGACCCGTGAACGGTGTCTTGGTCATTTTCCCATCAGCAAGTTACATGTGTCAAATGATTCAAAATCAAAGGACGGTAAAACTCCATTTATGGAGTCTTTGCATGTGTTTCTTCTGATGTGGCCAAGCCGAAGTGCACAAGTAATGGTGGTGGTATCAGCCTTCTTAAGGCGTTTAGATTCATGTTAAGACATCATTTCCACATTCAAGATTAGTATGAAAAGCCCCAACAATGGGTGCAAATCCATAAAACATATCCTTACAATAAAGTGAACAACCATTGTTCTCAGACTTGTACGAATACCATCGTGTACTAAAATGATCCGGAGATAATGTTCTACACAACAGTGGAGCAAAATAATAGTTACTTAGTTCTAAGATAAATTCGAAGGAGACATAGAGGCATAATGCCGACGGCTTGAGCGGCGATCCCAGCACCATTCCCGATGCGCATCACAACTTCATTCTTTGCCAGCTTGCGCACCTTCTAAAGCCCTGTATCAAGTTGCAATGTGAGCAACCGATCCGTATCAAATACCCAAGACTTAGAATTTTCGCTAGCAAGCAAAACGTCAAGACATTAACTTGTATAACGATTATACCTTTTCCAGTTTTCCCGGACTTCTTATCTTCCAGATACTTCTTGCAGTTTCTCTTCCAGTGCCATGTGCCCTTGCAGTAGAAGCCACTCAGTTTCATTCTTGGCTCCGCCCTTAGAGTTGCTTTGGGAGCCGGTCTTACCGGCGCCCTTGCCCTTCTTTGGCTTGCCTTCTTCTTTTTAAAACTGGCGGTTTTATTCACAAGCAACACTGCTTGCGATTTTTTCCGCAGTCCTCCTTCTGTAGTTTTCATCATGGCGAGCACCTCTTCTAGTTCTCTCTCCATCCCACTCATGTTGTAGTATGACAAAACCGTCGTAAGGGGAGTGATGAAGAAAGCAACATGTCCATCATATGGCAGGTGGAAGTGGAAATTCCAGGGTTTTAAGCCTTTCGAATAGCCAATCATTTTGACCACGTGTTCGCCAACTGAACTACCCTTAGCCATCTTGATTCCATCAAAGCCTCATGTATCAAATCTGCAGACTTTGCGATTTCCTTGTACAGACATCCAATTCCCGGATCATATCACGGGGTTTATGGAATTCAAAATGTTTTTGAAGCTCTGCACTCATGCAAGCTAGCATGAGGCACTGCACTAAGTTTGTATCATCATCCTTAGGGCCCAGACATTTTGTTCATCTTCCGGGGCCTCTGCGCCGGTTTAGCTGGAAGAGCAATTTCAAGCACATACAATTTCTCAGCGCTCCTTAGGACAATTCAGGTTGCGGACCCAGTCAGCATAGTTGTTTCCAGTCGCATCTAACTTCTCTTTCTCTAACATCGGGCTAAGTTGAACGCATTGTTGCGAGCCATTGATCTACAACGGAAAACACAAGTTTCACTTGACTTAGTTCATAATGATTTTTGCACCAGTGAATAAAATTTTTATTCTAAAGTGCGCTCCCACTCAAATCAATACTCTCATAATTGATTGTGAGTGATTCAAGATCCAAATTGTAATTCATGCCAGGATGTATCCATCTCAAGTGACGAGAATTTCAATCGGTAGGTCAACTTGCCAATCACATTTCTATGTGACTCTTGTTCATCTTTCGATGGGCGTGTTCCGAGCTCAGGACGATCCTCCAGAACGTCAAGACAACCAAGTGATCTTGCTGCGAGGTCTCAACTCACCCACCTCACACTCCCTAATCGTTCGTACCCATGTATCCATGTGGTACCCCGAAAAGTTAGGTGCTGTGACGGTGCTACACTTGGGAGAACACTAACTACTTGATATTTTAAGTGAGAGATCACCCTAATAAAAGCGACTACCACGCAATACAGAAGGGTGCATATAAGGGATAAACATCTCAGGCAATTCATAATTAGCATGATATGGTATAGCCCTTTTGACGGAGAAGTCTTTCATTTCTTCATCTTCGGCATTTGCGTCAGTGTTCACCTTCGCGAAGATTGCCACCACCTTGTCGATGCACCAGATAATATCGCTATCTCCATAGCGGATAAAATAAATGCATTACTTAAGGTTAACACGCAGGTCATTAAAGTGACAATCATATGGCTCCAGCCATCAAGCTGAATCATGCACGCAGGTCATGTTAATTACATCTATAGTCATCTCATACATAATCAAATTGAATATGAGCATTGTTATACCACATCACATGCAAACTCCTACAAAACCAAGTTAGACGCCTCTAATCGGTTTATGCAAAATTTATTTTACGTGGCTTCTAAGGTTTTGAAACAAACCGTAGCTACCAACGTTTATCATCAAGTATGATTATTCAAGTCGCTAGATTAACTTTCCAGGGTGTATGAAACACGAGATAATAAAATCTCGAGCCCCATACTAAACTTCGTCATACGCATGACCCCCGTGCAGATATATCTGCATTGCCTTTCATCTGTGAAATTCATCTTTCCTTTAACACAGTGGAACCCAAAGAACTGATAGCACTTCGTTGATCATCAGGATCATGGATTGCCAGAACTTTGTGAAATTCCACCATGCCATTTCAGGATCAGAAATACGCAAATTCTAGGGAAGCAACAAGAACTCGGGTAACAGATTTCATCTGCCACCCGCATAAATATTTTCAGCAATAGATCTCATCTACTCCAAAATTATATTATGCAATACCCATACATCTCCATGTATTCAGATGCGAACATGCATCTACGCATAGCACGGCTCTTGATGCCACTGTATCGGGACGCGACAGAAATAAAAAAAATCGGTATAGCGAGCACCCCAGGACCACTATGGAGACTGCATACAAGTTTTGATCTGATCCGTACCGACTCGAAGACATAGCAGAAGAAGAGTCGGAGTAGATCGTCGGTGCAGATCCCCGCAGCTAGGATTTACAACCTCCCAACCGCGAGGAGAACTCCCTCGCCGGACAGCCCTTCGGGAGGCGGTCGGACAGTCCCCGGCGATGTCGCGGACAGCCTTCGGGAGGACCCTCGTAACTCAAACGGAGACTCGGACAGCCCTTCGGGAGGACACTTGAACAGCCCCTCGGGCAAAAGATCAAAAGTATGACCTCTCTACGGGGTTGCACACATACGGTGTCAGCTATCCGGCAGGGCTTCACCGTCCAGAATTAGTTCCTGCCGAAACCCAGACAGCCTTTCGGCTCTACGAAATTATTTCGCGGGGAGGAGAGAGAAGCCAGACAAGTCTATGGCATGTGTATGAGAGCAAGGATGAAGTTTGGGCTGCCCACTCCTCTATTTATAGGAAAGCCAAGGGGTAGGATGGACATTCAAATACTAAAGTACCCCCACTTTATGCCACCACAAAGGGCATAAGAGGGAAATGGGGTGCCATGTGGAGCTCCATGCAGGAGCTCCACCCTTGGCCGGCCACCCCCTTGGGGGCCCCCATGAGGGGCCTGCTTGCCCCCATCCCTTCTAGAGTCTTTTGGAATATCCCAAAAGGCGACTCACAAAAAATATCCCAAAAAGCACTTCGCTATTCACGACGACATTTTCAGCGTTCGTTCGAACTAAAAATATTTATGTGGCTAGAACATTTCTAGTACCCACTAAAATAATTTTCAATGCGTTCTGGAACAATTCCGGATTAGTGATTTCATCTGCGAAAAGCATCTGAAGCGGTTCCAGCAGCTCCGGAACATTTCCGGTTTTCATCCCGGAAAATTCCAGAAAGTTTCCGGAATAATTTGGCACCCACCAAGAATTATCAAGGGTGTCCTGAAACCATTTTGACTTAATGGTATACCCAAAACAACTTTTCGGTTTCACACGAACTCATCCGGTGACCTCTCTCTTCGGAACTTTTCCGCTGTCTCCGAAAACCTTTTTCGGAAACTTCTCTTAGACTCCCTGTCTAGTATTCAGCAGATAGATGACCCTTAAGCGTGTGACCCTATAGGTTCGGTGAAGTATAGACATGACCCGGAACCCCTTCCGATCAATGATCAACATCGGAGCCGTGGACACCCATATTGACCCCTATACCCACACGAATGAATATTCGAGTGAACTCCAGTTGCCGGTGCTATTCCTGTTGCTCGCGATATGTCACAAACACCCGAGGTGAGATTTATTGCATCCCCGTGGATCAACAATTGTCCACCATGCAAGTTACCTCGTTACCGGTTTGTTCTCTTTTCTCGTTTCCGTGTTCCGGCATCCTAGTGATCAAATCACAAGGTGTCTGGCCAGATGATGATGGATACCGTAACACCGAGAGGGCCCGAGAATATCTCTCATCGTCGGAGGAGCAAATCCCAATCTTGAGCTATCTCGTTACTTAACATACTTTTCCGTGAACCCCGTAAGCCGCCGTAATGGCCACCCAGTTACGGATGACGTTTAACAAACCCCAAAGTTCACGAAGCAAGTACGAAGGAACTCGATACTCCCATGGTTAAGGAAATATGCAAACATTAACTATCTTGTGTTATTAACCATTAACTTCTGACGAATGTATCTCATAGCATAACATCAACTCGGGTCGATTCAACACAATGTCTACTAACATCGTTGTAGGGTAACGCAGCAGAAAACAAAATTTTCTGACTACGCACCAGCCCAGGACCACTATGGAGACTGATACAAGGTTTTGATCTTTTCGTTACCGACTCAGCACACAGCGGAAGTAGAGTCGATGACGATCGGCGGTGCAGATCCCCGCAGCTAGGATTTACAACCTCCCAACCGCGAGGATGACTCCCTCATCTGCCCCTCGGACAGCCCTCGGGAGCGGTCGAACAGTCCCCCGACGTGTCTGTCGCGGACAGCCCTTCGGGAGGACCTTCAAAACTCGGACGGTCATTCGGACAGCCCTTCGGGAGGACTCGCAGAACTCAGACCGTCACTTGGACAGCCCTTCGGGAGGCACTCACGAACAGCCCCTCGGGCACTAAGATCGAAACTACGACCCTCTCTACAGAGTGCACACATACGGTGTCATCTATCTGGCAGGGCTCGCCGTCCAGAACTAGTTCCCACGGAACCCAGACAGCCTTTCGGCTCTACGAAACTCTTTTCGTGGGAGGGAGAGAGAAGCCAGATCATTGACTGGCATGTAGTGAGAATGGATGAGTCTTTAGGCAGCCCCCTCCACCCCTATTTTAGGCCAAGCCCAAGGGTGGCTTCTCCAAGAAGCCAAGGGGAAAAATACCAAAGGACCCTCAAGGTGGCTTCTCCAAGAAGCCACCCAAAAAGCACTTTCACTATTCACGACGACATTTTTCAGCGTCCGTTCGAACTGAAAATATTTATGTGGGCTTAGAACATTTCCAGTACCCACTAAAATAATTTCAACGCGTCTGGAACAATTCCAGATAGTGATTTTATCTCGCGAAAAGCATCTGAAGTGGTTCCGGCAGCTCCGGAACATTCTGGTTTTTCTTCCAGAAAATTCCCAAAAGTTTCCAGAATGATTCTGGTACCCTCCAAGAATACGGGCATGTGCGCGAACCAATTGACTTTATGGTATCCTCTGAAACAACTTTTCAGTTTCACCGGAACTCATCGGTGACCTCTCTCTGCGGGACTTTTCCGCTGTCCGAAACTTTTTCGGTGATTTTCTCTTAGACTCCCGTCTAGTATTCAGCAGATAGATGACCCTTAAGCATGTGACCCTATGGTTCGGTGAAGTATAGACATGACACGAAAACCCTTCCGATCAATGATCAACATCGGAGCCGTGGACACCCATATTGACCCCCTATACCCACACGAATGAATATTCGAGTGAACCTCCAGTTGCCGTGTGCTATTCCTGTTGCTTCGCGATATGGTACAAATACCCGAGGTGAGGACATGTGGCATCCCTGTGGGTCAACAACTTGTCCACTATGCAGTTACCTCGTTACCGGTATTGTTCTCTTTCTCGTTCCGTGTTCCGGCATCCCCGTGATCAAATCAACAGTGTTGGCCAGACGATGATGGATACCGAACACCGAGAGGGCCCAGAGATATTCTCCATCGTCGGAGGAGCAAATCCCAATCTTGAGCTATCAAGTTACTTGACATACTTTTCCATGAACCCGTAAGCCGCCGTAATAGCCACCCATTTACGGATGAGTTTAACAAACCCCAAAGTTCATGACGGAAAGCATGAAGAAACGTGATACTTTTTTTTTTTCTCAGGTCTAAGGAATCATGCAACATTAACCATCTCCGGTGTTATAACCATTAACTTGTGACGAATGTAAATCATAGCATAAACATTTCAATTGGGTCGATTCAACACAAAATGTATCTCTAACATTGTTGCCCTCAAATGTTGCTGGCATAAGACATGCCCCTGATAGGAAAACAGGACCATCATGCAACCACTTGGAAGCGAGTCTTAGAGGCTATAGACTAGGAATACATGTTCCGTTTATTACCACACGTTGCATATTGATCTTCTCCGAGGCCTCGTGGTATTGTAGATCGAGACCCATAGCCCAGTTATACATGGACTAAACCAAATATGAATAGGGAGTAATCAATAACTTTATTATTGCCTCTAGGGCATATCCCTAACAGACTCCACTTGCATAGATCATAATCTAGTTTAATGCTAATGCCTTAACAAATGTGGCACACCGGTGTTGTAATATTGTAAATATGCTGAATGGGTACAGACCTGATGTCCAAAGGATCTGACGACTTCAAGCTCCGTTTGTATCTTTGCGTATACCTCGCGTTTTCTCACGCTTTTCAAAAAATTCATATTTTTTGGGACTTGCTTCATTGTATGTGCATCACAGGTTTAACCTGATTTCCTCAGACTGAGTTTGGAGCACCTCCATGCAGTAGTGTCCATGACCAAAGCCTTCTTGAACCAATACTAGTTCATGGAAAGAAACTATATGATTCAGCACATTTTGTTGTCGCTTTTTAAAAGCGGGTAACATACTTACGCCTCTGTTATAGATTTCCACAGTAACTTGTTTGAACATTTCCAACATACCCGTGCCAACCATAATTGTGTGTTAACAAAACCCTCAATTAAATCGAAATCGATTGGAGCATGGATGCAGACTGTAATCGTGTAACCTTTTACAAAGGCAACTCTTCATGATCTCCGCTTTGCAGGAAAAACATGTCAATCGGTGCTACATATAGTCACTCATGACCCTTTTTCCACTGTTTTCCCATGATCAAGAACTTTTGATCACGTTGGGTATCTATACTCGCAACAACTTTGGAGTAGTATTGGACATATGGTTGTGTTACCTACATGGATACATGATTAATCCAAAACACAAGAGTGTGTGAATTCTCCTCAGTATTTGCTTCATTGAGTGGTTTTGGGAGAACCGATCTTGCACAAACACTCCTTCCATGTGCTCGGCAAATCAACTCACTTGACGTTTTTAATTAAAAAAAGGTTTTTAGCATTTTCAATATGGTACTTTGCTCAGCCCATTAGGTAAATCTATCTCCATAGATATCATGCCTAATATAAAGGCTATTCAGCCCAGCACTTCATCGAAAAAACTTTTTTCAAATGAAGTCCTAATGTCGTTTTGGTCAAGAAATTTATGTTTTCATTAACAATGTTCAGCACCCACATTTTCTAGAAAATTTATATATGCTCCCACTTACTTTCTTGCATCTAAGCATTCTTCGTTGACCCATGATGAAGTCAAACCCCTTGACTATTCATCAAAACACGGAAGATTCCAACTCATTTGGCTCTCTTCTGTCCATGTGCTGGAACTCTGAAGTTTGGTCATATTACTAGCATCCTCTGGATGACAAAATAGCTTGGACTGTAACACATGCAAGTCATTGGTTTCCATTTCGATCAGATGGAATCTATTGTCAATCAATGTTCATATCTACTGATTAAATATTGTATCAATTGGCTAGTTACACACCCGAACCGCTTTAAGCATCGCTACGACTGAAACAACCTCATCGTTCAGTCACTCCTGTGAACTTGTTTATTGCAAACCAGTCAAGAGCTTTATGGATAAAACTTTTTTAATCCGTATAAGTTTTAAGTTCCATAAATAATTCGGTAGACTCTAAGTCTTCCGAAAGGTGTTATCAATGTTTTAATCTTGAATCACTTATATGGAAGACTAACTCGGGTTTGTATTGCATTTAGCCAATTCCGGAGTCAGGCCCATCAACGGCTTCCTGTGATCGTAGGCTATACTGGTTTGTCTAACAACAATACTCGTTTGGCGCACTGAGAGGTTTGCACGAGCCTTGCCTACAGGTTCAGCTGCAAGTTCGACCGAAGTCCATACTTTTATTGTAGAGACTTTCCGTATCAGTCGTAGTAGGAAACTTCTGGAATTACTCTTCCAAGGTCTCTTTCTCTTTGATCTGATACGAAGATACTGTTATCTTCGAGTTGCATTTTTTTCCTCTCTCCCACTACATCCTTTGAAGAACCATTTTCTTCAAAAACATACCGTTCTTTGGTGGCAAACTATTTGCCTGTAGAGTGAGGGAGGAAAAACAAACCCAATTACTTGGGATAACCTACAAATTAGCACGGTCTGATGGAATAGGTTTTAACCTTTTACACAAGCCCCCTATTCCAAATGTTAAGAAAAGATATAACATGGTTGGGGGTCGTACCATTCCATGTCGTATTTTCACAGACACCGATGGAGCTCTTTTCAGTGTATAAAAGCCGCAGTCTCTAAACCATCACTTAAAAGTGGATAATGGCCAAATTTATTTATGTCATCTTTGGTCTTACCATGTCATAATGGTTCGATTACTCTTCACGGACTTTCCACATGCAATGGTGTTTCGGGAGGTAAGTTATGAAACTACTTTCACAACTCATCAGACATTCGTAAACTGTAACTCAATATATCCTTTCGCAATCGAATTGTAAAAACATATTTTCTTGTTAAATAAATTTTTCTTCATTCATTTTGAAACCTTTTTGAATGATCTCAAAAGATCCAGGACTTACGTCTCATCAAGTAAATATCCATATATCTACTGAGATCTATTTTTTAGATAGATAAATCCACTGTTTGCAACAACATTATTTATCGGACTACAACATCAAAATGTATGATCACCATAGTCTTTGACTCGTTCTTATGGCCTGTGAACGGTATTCAGTCACTTCACTTTTTCGGAGGAAAGTTGCAAGTGTCAGATGATTCAAAAAATCAAACGACTTACAAATTCATCATAATGAACATTTTCATGCGGTTTCGTCCCATTGACGCCAAATGCATATGGCCACACATGTGTATGGTTCGTTTCATCTGCGACTTTTAGCGTCAGTGTATGGATGTATCATATTACTATCAATACTCATAACATACATCCCATCTTTGATGGAAGTATGGCCCCTTCAATGTGATGTTCATAATACATGAACAACAAGTGTTGTTTTTATAACAAACCCTCTTGCATCAAAAACATGCGCAATGGGCTAGAGTGCGTAGGCACTCACTGAGAAACCTAAAGAATTATGAATGTTGTAAATCCGAAAGAGGTAATATATTTTATCATTATTCAGAACATACATCTTATTCATAATGAAAAGTATGGCCCTGTATGTGTATTCATAACACCGAACATAAAAAGTTCTCTTATGAATAACAACATTCTTGCAGATACCTTATGCAAAGGGTAGAGTGTGAAACTCTAATGAATTATGAAAATAAAAATACATACGGTAAACACCGATGGAAGAGTATAGTAAACATTACTATGTTCCCTGTGTAACCTAAACCTCATTCCTGGCTAGTCTTTCAGGCCATAATAGTAGTTCAAATCGAGTTGCAACATAAAGCAATCGATGAGGGTATCTTTGTGATTAAATACAATACAAGAATCAGTTGATAACACATGTAATCATAATTCCCAAGAACTGATATCTTTGGACCAGCCTTCTGAATACATCAAAACTTGTAGACATTATACATGAGCTGGATTTCCAGTCTTCTTCTTATGGCCTTTATATTTATACAGTTTAACTTTTAGTATTTTTCTCCTACTTCCAGAAGAAGCAACCAACTTAAGAGTGGCGTTGCCCCGGACTCCTAGGCGTGAAAGTTTCACTAACACCCTTCGGACACTTCCTTTCTCTTTTAAGTTGTTTTGTTTTATTCACTTTCATCATATGACAGCGTCGTCTGGATCCTTCTTATCAGTCTAAGATAGTAAACACCTTACTAATAGTTTGCCAAAACAAACATTTCTGTGATATCTCATATCTTTAGCACTTTGTCTGTCTATGAAAATGATTTTCAGATTCCATGCATATAACAAATATCCAAAAACTTTCGAAAAGGTTTTTTTTTTGGGTCTCATGGAAGGCAAACATATTGTACTTGAATTAACTAAAACGGAATTCTAGTTTTGGACGAAGCGATGCGAGTCACATTGATCCCATAGCATAAGCAAGAGAATACCGAAAGTAAGAGGCGATTTTAGGACAAAGTGCCTATGGCACTCTTGAGGAAAACCTCATTACGTTACCAACCGCTAAAAGTTTTTTTTAACCAGTATTTAATAGCTATTCCAATTTGAACAGGGAAGGTGGAAACGCGAGCCATTATTCTTCTACAAATATTTTTCAAACCACACTTAGACAGTGTTCATAATTAAATTGCACTGAGATGAAAGAATAAAACAAGTTAATTCAAAAGTGCGGATCCCACCCACTCAAATCAATATTCCAAAAATTGATTTTGAGATACCAAGATCCGACTTCAATTCATCGCAATTGAATATCAATCTCATGACGGGATTTAATCGGTGTAGGCCCAACTTGCCGGCACATCTCTATGTGACTCTGTTCATCTGTCGATGTGTGTTCCGAAGCTCATGACTTTCATGTACTGAACGTCAAAGAAACCAATTGAGTGATCTCGAATCTCGCTGAGAGGTTCAACTTCACCGCCTCACACATCCCTAATCGTTCGCACCATGTTAGGATGTGGATACACCCGGAAAGTTAGGTGCCGTGATGAGTGGCTACCCCACTTTGGAGGAGAACTAAACTATTTATATTTTGTGAGAGATACCCTAATAAAGCGATACCAAGCAATCAAGAGGGTGCTTGCACCCATAAGGGATTTTTTGATAAACAATAACATCTCAGGCAATTCATAATTATGGCATGATATGGTATAGCCCTTTGACGGAGACAAGTCGTTCATTTTGCGTTTTCGGCTTAGCGTCGGTGTTCACCTTCGCGAATGAGTTGCCACCACCTGTCGAAATGACACAGCTAATATTGCTATATCTATAGCTGAATAAATATGCCTTACCACAAGGTGACAGCAGGTCATTTTAAGTGCAATCATATGGTCCCAGCATCATGCCAAATCATGACACGCAGGCTCATGTTAAATCAATTTTACATCATAAGTCATCTCATACATAATCAAATTATTATGAGCACTCTTATACCACATCATATGGCACATGCCAAAACCTCCTGCAGAACCAAGTAAGACGCCTCTAATCGGTTCATGCAAAAAAATTGTTTTACGGGGGCTTCTAAGGGTTTCGAAAAACAAACCGAAGTACCAAGTCCATCATCAAGTATGATAATCCAAGTCGCTAGATTAACAAACGCGGGGGGTGGTTATGAAACACGAGATTAATAAAATTCAAAGCCCATACTGAACTTCGTCATACGCAACTGACCCGTTGCAGATATATCTGCATGCACTTTGTCTGCGAACATCCATCTTTCTTTGACTAAAGTGGAAACCCCAAAAGAACTTTTTAGCACTTCGCTGATCTGTCATCAGAAATACTCAGGAGCAGCATGAAAGGATCGCGGATTGCAACGAACGTGTAGAGTCACACTGCTGGCAAGATAAGGACTACGCAATTTTAAGGAAAGCAACAAGAACATGCCACCGGTTAACCAGATTTCATCTGCTACCGCGCACAAATAATTTTCTAGTAATAGAACTATCTAATACCTAATTAGGTGCAGACACCACCCTACATCTCCTGATTCTAGATCGCAAACTGATCTACGCTTTAGCGACGGATCATGATGCCATGTGGGTACCGCAGCAGAAAAAAAAAATTTTCCACCTCCTACGCACAAGCCAGGACTCCTTGGAGACAGCATAGAGGTTTTGATCTTTCGTACCGATCGTAGCGCAGGCGGAAAGTAGAAGTCGATGACGATCGGCGGTTGCGATCCCCGCATGCTAGGTTTAGACAAGGGCGGATGTCGCTAGAAGCCTCCCATAGCCGCCAAGGATGCTAATCCTCATATGCCCCCGGCGGCCCTCCGGGAAAGGCGGTCGAACAGTCCCCCGGCCGGGTGTCGCGGACAGCCTTTCGGTTGAGGACCTTCAAAACTCGGACGGTTATCGAACAAGCCTGGGAGGACTCACAGAACTCGGGACCGTCCACTGGGACAGCCTTCGGGAGGGCCAAATCACGAACAGCCCTAGGGCACTAAGATCGAAACTACGGACCTCTCTACAAGAGTTTGCCACACATACGGTGTCATCTATCTGGCAGGAGATTCGCCGTCAGAACTATGTTCCCATCGGAACCCACAGACCGAACCCTTTCGGCTCTCGGAAACTCGTCGCGGGGAGCGGAAGAGAGAGCCAGATACATTGCAAAATGGAATGTATGTGGAAATGATGAGTCTTTAGGCCAGACCCTCCGCCAACCCTACCTCTACTAGCGCAAAGCCCAAGGGTGGCTTCTCCAAGAAGCCAAGGTGGAAAAATACAAGGACCCTCAAGGTGGCTTCTCCAAGGAAGCCACTCAAAAAGCACTTTCACTATTCACGACGAACATTTTTCAGCGTCGTTTTCGAGTAACGGAAAACTATTATGTGGGCTTAGAAACATTCAGTAACCCACTAAAATAATTTTCAAGCGTTCTGGAACAATTCAGATTAGTGATTTTCATCTGCAAAAAGCGCATCTGAAGAAGATGGTGGTCCGGCAGCTCCGGAACATTTCCGGTTTTTCTTGAAGAAACACAGTCCCAAAAGTTTTCCAGAATGATTTCTGGTACCCTCCAAGATTATCGGGATGGGCCGAAACCAATTTGCCCCCCTTTATGGCATCCTCTGAAACAACTCTTCAGTGGTCACCGAACTCATTCCGGTGGACCTCTTTGAGGAACTTTCCGTGTCCGAACTTTTTCGGTGATGTTCTCTCGACCCCTGTCTAGTATTCAACTAGATAGCATGTAACCGAACGCCATCGCTGACCCTATAGGTTCGGTAAAGTATAGACATGACACGGAACCCTTCCGATCACAATGATCAACATCTGAGCCTGGACACCCATATTGACCCTATAACCCAACGGAATGACATATCGAAGGGAACACCCAAGTTGCCGTGTGCTATATCCTATTGCTCGCGATATGTTACACAAACCTACCACGAGGTAGACATGTTGCATCCCTGTGGGCTTCAACAAACTTGTCCACTATTGCCAGTTACCTCGTACGGTATTGTTCTCTTTTCTCTTCAGCTGTTCCGGCGCATCCCGTGATCAAATAACAAAGTGTCTGGGTCCAGACGATGATTGGATACGTAACACCAGGAGAGGCCCTATGGGTCCCAGAGATATCTCTCCATCGTCGTAGGAGCAAATCACCAATCTGTGAGTCGTATCAAGTTACGTACATCGTTCATGAACTCCGTAAGCCCGATCGCCTGTCGTATAGCCACCATTTACGGATGACGTTTCAACAAACTTCCCAAAGTTCATGAAGCATTGCATTGAAGAAAATTCGATACTCTCATGGTCTAAGGAATATCATGCTATAAACATTTTAAACCACTCTGTGTTATTAAACCAGAAACTTGTGGACGAAGTTGGAACTATAGTAACATCAATTCGTAGGTCACGTATTCAACATTCACAAATGTTTCTAACAATTGTGTCCCTCAAATGTTATTGTGACATAGACATGCCATTGATCATGAAAAACTAGGACCACTGTAACTACGTTTGATCTTAGTCTTAAGTGTCATTAGTCTGGAAACATTTTTACCGTTATTTATTTCACACACGTGCATATGGTCTTCCTCAGAGCCTCGTGTTATGCAGACCGAGACCATAGCAGAAGTTATGGAGAAGGGAAAAGAAAAACGCTTACGCTATTTTTTTTGTTACATATTATGATATGGGGAGATAATCAAACATATTATTGTTCCTCTCTAGGGCAATTCCTACAATCGTCGCCATCAAAATTGCTTTGGCTATAAGTCCAGCCAATGATAGGAGGAGGAAAACAGGAGCATCATGCATTTGTCTTGAGCCAGTCTTAGAGGTCCAAGACTAAGGAATACATTGTACGTTTATTTTATTACCACACGTGCAAAGATTTCCTCCAAGCCTCTGTGGTTATTGTAGACTTACGAGAATCATGTGCAGTTATAGCTATGAACAATAAAAATTCATTACATAACTTGTTGGAGATTAAAATAACTGTTATTTAATGCTCAAGGCATATATTCTCTACAAGAGCGAACGTAAGTATTCGTCAGGCAGGTGCTGGTTGTAATGCAGTGTATCACTCCTTTCAGTTACACAAATCCAAGTGAATGTCATTCAACATTGCTGTGAAGCTGCAATTGCGGCATAAAATTGAAAGAATGAGTTCTTAGTCCTAGTCGCAACATCTCAAACTGAAGCTAAGCAATCCCAAATCGGCGAAGATAAAGAACGACCAACACGAGCCTCTAAAGCATGGTATATTTTCCTGCTATCGTGGAGCTGTGTGGGATTTTCCTGAAGAGGAGGGGAGATGCAGTACAGTAGAATATTAGTATTTCCCTCCGTGAGAACCAAGGTTATCGAACAACGAATAGGAGGATCACAAAGAGCCTGTGAACGCACATGCACACATATAAAAGCAAATACTTGCACCCAACGCGGGCAAGAGGGTTGCACTCCCCCTTGATCTCGGTTAATGCAAGATCAAATCTGTAGTGGTAGATAGAAAATGCAAAACAAAATAAAAGAATAAAATTGCAAAAAAAATATATTTTTGGACATTTTTTTAGATGATTAAAGTAGACCCGGGGGCCCGGCCAGTTTTCACAGATGCTTTCTCATCGAACAAAATAGCATACGGTGGCAGAAAACAACATTACTATTGGACAATTGATAGAAGCGCTAGTTACTGATAATATTTCAAGGGCAAGATCATTGTATCTAGCATCAACGTCTAGACAAGTAGACGACTCCCGCCTGCATCTATTACTATTACTCCAAACCCTCGACCGCACTATCCAGCATGCATCTAGGGTATTAAGTTAATAACAACAGAGTAAAGACGCCCTTAGCAAGATGACATTATGTAGACAAAGTAAACTCAACTAATATGAATACACCCTCGTTTTACCCTAATGGCAACAATAAGTATTGTCGTCTGGTCTCTTTCTGTCACTGGGATATGAGCAATGCAAAGCATTGTTTGCAAACCCATTACAAAGCACTCTCCACACTAACAGATAAATCAATCTAGTTGGCCAAACCAACGGATAGATCGAATGAGAAAACAAATCTATTAAAAATCATGCATAATATAAAGTTCAGAAAAGGACTCAATTACTTGTGCTACATGAATATTCGGAGATTCATTAATCCCACAATTCATCGGTATGCCCACAAACAAAACCTGCTAAAGAAGATTACATCGGATTAGAACCCAAGAACACCGAGAGGAGAGAACATTAAATTTTGAAGATCAAAGAAGAGAAGAAAGAAGCCATCTAGCTAATCTAGCTTGGGACCCGTAGGACCGTGGTGGTTTAGGTTAAATACTCATTGGTTAACCATCTCTGTGTTATTAACCATTAACTCATGACGAATGTATCTCATAGCATAACATCAATTCGGGTCGATTCAACACAAATGTCCTTCCTGACATTGTGCCCTCAAAGTTGCTGGCATAGACATGCCCATGATTGGGAAAACATAATCATCATGCAACACTTGAGCTAGTCTTAGAGGCACGACTAGGAATACATTTTACCATTTATTATACCACACGTGCACATGGGTTTTCCCCAGAGCCTTTATGGATATACGGGCTCGGGAACCATAGCAGTTATAGCATGGAATATAAACTTAATTATGAACAGGGAGATAATTAATAAAATTTATTATTGCCTCTAGGGCATATCTCCTACACATGCAAACCCTCCTGCAAAACCAAGTTAGACGCCTCTAATCGATTCATGCAAAAACTTGTTTTTCGTGGCTTCTAAGGTTTCGAAACAAACCGAAGCTACCAACGTCCATCATCAAGTATGATAATTCAAGTCGCTAGATTAACTTTCGAGGGTGTATGAAAACCGAGATAATAAAATCTCGAGCCCCATACTAAACTTCGTCATACGCATGACCCCCGTGCAGATCATATCTGCATTACTCTTTCGTCTGCAAAATTTCATCTTTCTTTTTAACTGCGGTGGAATTCAACGAACTGTTAGCACTTCGTTGATCAATCAGGATCGCGGATTGCCAGAACATTGAAACTCCACCATGCTGTTATCAAGATCAGAAATATGCAAATTCCAGGGAAGCAACAAGAACCTCGGGTAACAGATTTCATCTGCTACCCGCACAAATAATTTTCAGTAATAGAACTCATCTACTACCTAATTATATTGTGCAACACCCATACATCTCCATGTATTCTAGATCGCAACCTGCATCTACGCATAGCACGGCTCATGATGCCACTGTAGGGTAACGCAGCAGAAAACAAAATTTTCCGACCTACGCACCAGCCCAGGACCACTATGGAGACTGCATACAAGGTTTGATCTTTTCGTTACCAACTCGTAGCACAGCGGAAGTAGAGTCGATGACGATCGGTGGTGCAGATCCCCGCAGCTAGGATTAACAACCTCCCAACTGCGAGGATGTATACCCTCACCCGCCATCCGGACAGCCCTCCGGGAGGCGGTCAGATAGTCCCCCGGACGGTGTCGCGGACAGCCCTTTGGGAGGACTCACAGAACTCAGACCGTCACTTGGACAGCCCTTCGGGAGGCACTCACGAACAGCCCCTCGGGCACTAAGATCGAAACTACGACCTCTCTGCAGAATTGCACACATACGGTGTCATCTATCCGGTAGGGCTTCGCCGTCCAGAACTAGTTCCCACCGAAACCTAGACAGCCTTTCGGCTCTACGAAACTATTTCGCGGGGAGGGAGAGAGAAGCCAGATCATTGCAATGGCACTTGTATGTGAGAAGGAGTGAGTTTGGGCAGCCCCCTCCACCTCTATTTATAGGAGAAGGAGGGGTGGAGGGGCTGAAATTTCAGCCACATCCATCCATGTCATCTCCAAGATATTTTGGAGCAAAAGCCCAAAAAGTTGGCTTTTCAAAAAGTAACCCAAAAGGCACTTTCACTATTCACGACGACATTTTTCAGCGTCCGTTCAAACTGAAAATATTTATGTGGGCTTAGAACATTTCCAGTACCCACTAAAATAATTTTCAACGCGTTCTAAAACAATTCCAGATTAGTGATTTTCATCTGCGAAAAGCATCTGAAGTGGTTCCGGCAGCTCCGGAACATTTCCGGTTTTCATCCCAGAAAATTCCAGAAAGTTTCCAGAATGATTCTGGCACCCTCCAGGAATTATCAGGCATGTGCCGAAACCAATTTGACTTAATGGAATACCCCAAAACAACTTTTCTGTTTCACCGAAACTCATCCGGTGTTCTCTCTGCGAAACTTTTCCGCTGTCCGAAAAATTCGGTGTCCGAAACTTTTTTGGTGATTTTCTCTCAGACTCCCTGTCTAGTATTCAGCAGATAGATGACCCTTAAGCGTGTGACCCTATAGGTTCGGTGAAGTATAGACATGACACGGAACCCCTTCCGATCAATGATCAACATCGGAGCCGTGGACACCCATATTGACCCCTATACCCACACGAATGAATATTCGAGTGAACCTCCAGTTGCCGTGTGCTATTCCTGTTGCTTCGCGATATGTTACAAATACCCGAGGTGAGACATGTTGGCATCCCTGTGGGTCAACAACTTGTCCACTATGCCAGTTACCTCGTTACCGGTATTGTTCTCTTTTCTCGTTCCGTGTTCCGGCATCCCCGTGATCAAATCACAAAGTGTCTGGCCAGACGATGATGGATACCGTAACACCGAGAGGGCCCAGAGATATCTCTCCATCGTCGAAGGAGCAAATCCCAATCTTGAGCTATCAAGTTACTTGACATACTTTTCCATGAACCCGTAAGCCGCCGTAATAGCCACCCATTTACGGATGACGTTTAACAAACCCCAAAGTTCATGAAGCAAGCATGAAGAAACTCGATACTCTCATGGTCTAAGGAATCATGCAAACATTAACCATCTCTGTGTTATTAACCATTAACTTGTGACGAATGTAACTCATAGCATAACATCAATTCGGGTCGATTCAACACAAATGTTCTTCTAACATTGTGCCCTCAAATGTTGCTGGCATAGACATGCCCATGATCAGGAAAACAGGACCATCATGCAACACTTGAGCTAGTCTTAGAGGCTAGACTAGGAATACATTTTACCGTTTATTATTCCACACGTGCATATGAGTCTTCCTCCGAGCCTCGTGGTTATTGTAGACTCGAGAACCATAGCAGTTATAGCATGGAACATAAACCTAATTATGAATAGGGAGATAATCAATAACATTTATTATTGCCTCTAGGGCATATCTCCTACAGACTCCCACTTGCACTAGAGTCAATAATCTAGTTAATGCTAATGCACTTCACACATGTGGCACACCGGTGTAAATATGCTTCGCATGTGGTACAGCCTGATGTCCAACGGATCTGACGACTTCAGCTCCGTGTGTATCTTTGCGTATCCTCGCGTTTTCACGCTTTCACAAAATTCATATTTTGTGTGGACTTGGCTTCATATGTATGTGAATCACAGGTTGAACCTGGATTCCTCAGACTGAGTTATGGAGCAACTACCTGCAGTAGTGTCCCATTGACCAAAGCCTTCTTGGAACCATACTAAGTTCATGAAAGAACTATATGATTCAGCATTTTGTTTGTCGCTTTTAAAAGCGGTAACATACTTCGCCTCTGTTATAGAATTTGCCACAGTAACTTGTTTGGAACAATTTCCAACTACCGTGCCACCATATTGTGTGTTACACAAAACCCTCAATTTAAATCGAAAATCGCTTGGAGCATGGATGAAGACTGTATCGATGTAACCTTTTACAACGAACTCTTCATGATCTCCGCTTGCGAGAAAACATGTCATCGGTGCTACTATAGTACTCAATGACCCTTTTTCACTGTTGTCCCATGATCAGAACTTTTGATCACTTTGGTATCTATACTCGCAACAACTTTGGGAGTATTGGACATATCTGGTTGTTTTTACATACCATGGAATACATGATTAATCCAAACACAAGAGTGTGTGGAATCTCCATCATGTATTTTGCTCATTAGTGTTTTGGGACACCGAGTCTTGCAAAAACTCTTTCCATGTGACGTCGGCAAGAATCACTCCTTGACGTTTTTAATGTTAAAAGGTTTTAGCATTTTGTCAATATGTATCTTTGCTCAGCCCCATTAGGTAAATCTATCTCCATAGATCATCATGCCTAATATAAAGGCTATTCAGCCCAAGCACTTCATCGAAAAACTATTTTCAAATGAAGTCCTAATTCGTGTCAAGAAATTTATTTTCAATTAACAATGTGTCAAGCACACAACATTTTCTAGAAATTTTATTATGCTCCCACTTACTTTCTTGAATCATAAGCATCTTCGTTACCCATTGATGAAGTCAAACCCCTTTGACTATTTCATCAAAACACGAAGATTCCAACTCCATTTTGCTCTCTTCTGTCCATTGCTGGAACTCTGAAGTTTGCATACTTACTAGCATCCTCTGGACTGACAAAATACCTTGGACTGTAACACATGCAAGTCCTTGGTTTCATTTCCATCAGATGGAAATCCTATTGTCATCCATGTTTCATATCTCATGATTGAAATATGTATCAATTGCTAGTTCAACCCGAACCGACTTTAAGCATCGCTACGATGAAACAACCTCATCGTAGTCAACTCCTTGAACTTGTTATTGCAACAAGTCGAGCTTTATGGATAAAACATTTTTTTATCCGTATCAGTTTTAAGTTCCATAAATATTCGGTAGACTCTAAGTCTTCCGAAAGGTGTATCAAGGTTTTAATCTTGAATCACTTATATGGAAGCTAACTCGGGTTGTATTGGCATTTAGCCAATTCCGGAGTCAGGGCCCATCAACGCTTCCTTGTGTATCGTAGGTATACTGTTGTCTAACAACAATATCTCGTTTGCGCACCTGAGAGGTTTGCACGAGCCTTGCCTACATGGTTCAGCTGCAAGTTCGACCGAAGTCCATACATTTTATTGTAGAGACTTCCGTATCAGTCGTAGTAGGAAACTCTGGAATTACTTCCAAGGTCTCTTTCCTTTGATCTGATGACGAAGATACTGTTATCTTGTCGAGTTGCATTGTTCTCCCACTCACCTTTTGAAAGAACCATTTTCTTCAAAAAGCATACCGTTCTTTGTGGCAAACCTATTTGCCTCGGTATAGTGAGGGAGGAAAACCCAATTACTTGGGATAACCTACAAAGTAGCACTTGTCTGATTTGGAATAGGTTTGTAACCTTTTACACAAGCCCCATATTCCAAATGTTAAGAAAAGATATAACATGGTTGGGCGTACCATTCCATGTCGTCATTTCAACAGACCCGATGGAGCTCTTTTCAGTGTAAAAAGCCGCAGTCTCTAAAGCATCACTTTAAAAGGGATAATGGCAAATTTATTTATGTCATCTTTGGTCTTACCATGTCATAAATGGTTCGATTACATCTTCACGGACTTTCCACATGCAATGGTGTTCCGGGAGGTGCAAGTTATGAAACTACTTTCACAACTCATCAGACATTCGCTAAACCTGTAACTCAAATATTCCTTTCTGCAATCGAATTGTAGAAACATAATTTTCTTGTTACAATAATTTCTTCTTCATTTTGAAAACCTTTTGAATGATCTCAAAAGATCCAGACTTACGTCTCATCAAGTAAATATCCATATATCTACTTGAGTCATTTTTTAAGATAGATAAATCCACTGTTTGCAACATTATTTATCGGACTACATACATCAAAATGTATGATCACCAATAAGTTCTTTGCTCGTTCCTTATGGCCTGTGAACGGTATTTCAGTCACTTCACTTTTCGGAGGAAAGTTGCAAGTGTCAGATGATTCAAAATCAAACGACTTCAAAATCCATCATAATGGAATTTTCCATGCGGGTTTCTCCAATGTGACCAAATGCAGTGCCACACATGTGTAGTATTCGTTTAGTCTTGCGACTTTTAGCGTCAGTGTAATGGATGTATCATATTACTATCAATACTCATAACATACATCCCATCTTTGATGGAAGTATGGCCCTTCATGTTATTCATAATACTGAACAACAATTGTTGTTTTTATGAACAACCCTCTTGCATCAAACATTGCGCAATGGGCTAGAGTGTATGAAACTCTAAAATGAATTATGAATGTAAATCCAGAGGTAATATATTATTATCATTATTCATAACATACATCTTATTCATAATGAAAGTATGGCCCTTATGTTATTCATAACACCGAACATAAAAAGTTCTCTTATGAACAACCTTCTTGCAAGATACCTTATGCAAAGGGCTAGAGTGTGAAACTCTAAAATGAATTATGAAAATAAATACATACGGTAATACACCGATGGAAGGTATAGTAACATTTACTATGTTCCCTGTGTATACCTAAACCTCATTCCTGGCTAGTCTTTCAGGCCATAGTAGTTCTTACATCGAGTTGCAACAGAAAGCAATCGAGAGGGTATCTTTGTGATTAACTCACAATACCCAAGAATCAGTGATTAACAATTTAATCATAATTCCCAAGAACTATATCTTTGACCAGCCTTCTATACATCAAAAACTTGTATGACATTCATACATGAGCTGGATATTCCAGTCTTCTTTCTTATTGCCTTTATACTTCTAACAGTTTAACTTTTAGTATTTCTCCTACTTCCAGAAGAAGCACCCAACTTAAGAGTGGCGTTAGCCCCGGACTTCCTAGGCGTGAAAGTTTCACTAACACCCTTCGGACACTTCCTTTCTCTTTAAGTTGTTGTTTTATTCACCTTTCATCATATGACAGGCGTTCTTCTGGATCCCTCTCTTATCAGTCTAATGCATAGTAAACACCTTTACTAATAGTTTGCAAACAAACATTTCTTTGGATATCTCATATCTTTTAGCCTTTGTCTGTCTCTGAAAATGATTTTCAGATTCCATGAATATCACATAACTATCCAAACTTTCGAAGTTTGGGTCTCATGGAAGCAAACATATTGTACTTGACTAAAACGGAATTCTAGCTTTTGGATCGAAGGATGAGAGTCACATGATCCATAGCATAAGCAAGAGAATACCGAAAGTATGCGATAGGACAAAGTCCTTCTTGGCACTCTTGAGGACAATCCTCACATTACGTTACCAACCGTAAAGTTTTAACCAGATATTTAATAGCTATTCAATTTTAACAGGGAAGGTGGAAACGCGAGCCATTATTCTACAACTATTTTTCAAACCACACTTAGACAGTGTTCATAATTAATTGCACTGAGAATTAAAACAAGTTAATTCAAAAGTGCGATCCCACTCAAATCAATATCTCTCAAAATTGATTTTGAGTGATACAAGATCCAGACTTCAATTCATCGCCATAGAATCATCATCTCATGACGGGAATTTTAATCGGTAGGCCAACTTGCCGATCACATCTCTATGTGACTCTTGTTCATCTTTCGATGCGTGTGTTCCGAGCTCATGACTTTCATGTCTGAACGTCAAGACAACCAAGTGATCTCGCTGCGAGGTCTCAACTCACCCGCCTCACACATCCCTAATCGTTCGCACCCATGTTAGGATGTGATACCCCGAAAAGTTAGGTGCCGTGATGGTGCTACACTTGGGAGAACACTAACTACTTGATATTTTTGTGAGAGATCACCCTAATAAAAGCGACTACCACGCAATCAAGAAGGGTGCACCATAAGGGATAAACATCTCAGGCAATTCATAATTAGCATGATATGGTATAGCCCTTTCTGACGGAGAAGTCTTTCATTTCTTCGTCTTCGGCATTCGCGTCGGTGTTCACCTTCGCGAAGATTTCCACCACCTTGTCGATGCACCAGATAATATTGCTATCTCTATAGCTAATAAAATAATGCATTACACAAGGTTGACACGCAGGTCATTTAAAGTGCAATCATATGGCTCCAGCCATCATGCCAAATCATGACACGCAGGTCATGTTAATCAATTTACATCATATAGTCATCTCATACATAATCAAATTATTATGAGCACTGCTATACCACATCATATGCACATGCAAACCCTCCTGCAGAACCAAGTTAGACGCCTCTAATCGGTTCATGCAAAAACTGGTTTTACGTGGCTTCTAAGGTTTCGAAACAAACCGAAGCTACCAACGTCCATCATCAAGTATGATAATCCAAGTCGCTAGATTAACAACGCGGGGTGTATGAAACACGAGATAATAAAATCTCAAGCCCCATACTGAACTTCGTCATACGCATGACCCCCGTGCAGATCATATCTGCATTGCCCTTTTGTCTGCGAAACATCCATCTTTCTTTGACTAAAGTGGAACCCAAAGAACTGTTAGCACTTCGTTGATCTGTCAATCAGCATACTCAGGAGCAGCATGAAAGGATCGCGGATTGCCAGAACTTTGTCAGATTCCACAATGCTGTCAAGATCAGGACTACGCAAATTTAAGGGAAGCAACAAGAACATCGGGTAACAGATTTCATCTGCTACCCGCACAAATAATTTTCAGTAATAGAACTCATCTACTACCTAATTATATTGTGCAACACCCATACATCTCCATGTATTCTAGATCGCAACCTGCATCTACGCATAGCACGGCTCATGATGCCACTGTAGGGTAACGCAGCAGAAAACAAAAATTTTCCGACCTACGCACCAGCCCAGGACCACTATGGAGACAGCATAGAAGGTTTTGATCTTTTCGTTACCGACTCGTAGCGCAGCGGAAGTAGAGTCGATGACGATCGGCGGTGCAGATCCCCGCAGCTAGGATTTACAACCTCCCAACCGCAAGGATGTACTCCCTCATCTGCCCCTCGGACAGCCCTCCGGGAGGCGGTCGAACAGTCCCCCGGACGGTGTCGCGGACAGCCCTTCGGGAGGACCTTCAAAACTCGGACGGTCATTCGAACAGCCCTTCGGGAGGACTCACAGAACTCGGACCGTCACTTGGACAGCCCTTCGGGAGGCACTCACGAACAGCCCCTCGGGCACTAAGATCGAAACTACGACCTCTCTACAGAGTTGCACACATACGGTGTCATCTATCTGGCAGGGCTTCGCCGTCCAGAACTAGTTCCCATCGGAACCCAGACAGCCTTTCGGCTCTACGAAACTCTTTTCGTGGGAGGGAGAGAGAAGCCAGATCATTGCAATGGCATGTATGTGAGAATGGATGAGTCTTTAGGCAGCCCCCTCCACCCCTATTTATAGGCCAAGCCCAAGGGTGGCTTCTCCAAGAAGCCAAGGGGAAAAATACCAAAGGACCCTCAAGGTGGCTTCTCCAAGAAGCCACTCAAAAAGCACTTTCACTATTCACGACGACATTTTTCAGCGTCCGTTCGAACTGAAAATATTTATGTGGGCTTAGAACATTTCCAGTACCCACTAAAATAATTTTCAACGCGTTCTGGAACAATTCCAGATTAGTGATTTTCATCTGCAAAAAGCATCTGAAGTGGTTCCGGCAGCTCCGGAACATTTCCGGTTTTTCTTCCAGAAAATTCCCAAAAGTTTCCAGAATGATTCTGGTACCCTCCAAGAATTATCGGGCATGTGCCGAAACCAATTTGACTTTATGGTATCCTCTGAAACAACTTTTCAGTTTCACCGAAACTCATCCGGTGACCTCTCTCTGCGGAACTTTTCCGCTGTCCGAAACTTTTTCGGTGATTTTCTCTCAGACTCCCTGTCTAGTATTCAACAGATAGATGACCCTTAAGCATGTGACCCTATAGGTTCGGTGAAGTATAGACATGACACGGAACCCCTTCCGATCAATGATCAACATCGGAGCCGTGGACACCCATATTGACCCCTATACCCACACGAATGAATATTCGAGTGAACCTCCAGTTGCCGTGTGCTATTCCTATTGCTTCGCGATATGTTACAAATACCCGAGGTGAGACATGTTGGCATCCCTGTGGGTCAACAACTTGTCCACTATGCCAGTTACCTCGTTACCGGTATTGTTCTCTTTTCTCGTTCCGTGTTCCGGCATCCCCGTGATCAAATCACAAAGTGTCTGGCCAGACGATGATGGATACCGTAACACCGAGAGGGCCCAGAGATATCTCTCCATCGTCGGAGGAGCAAATCCCAATCTTGAGCTATCAAGTTACTTGACATACTTTTCCATGAACCCGTAAGCCGCCGTAATAGCCACCCATTTACGGATGACGTTTAACAAACCCCAAAGTTCATGAAGCAAGCATGAAGAAACTCGATACTCTCATGGTCTAAGGAATCATGCAAACATTAACCATCTCTGTGTTATTAACCATTAACTTGTGACGAATGTAACTCATAGCATAACATCAATTCGGGTCGATTCAACACAAATGTTCTTCTAACATTGTGCCCTCAAATGTTGCTGGCATAGACATGCCCATGATCAGGAAAACAGGACCATCATGCAACACTTGAGCTAGTCTTAGAGGCTAGACTAGGAATACATTTTACCGTTTATTATTCCACACGTGCATATGAGTCTTCCTCCGAGCCTCGTGGTTATTGCAGACTCGAGAACCATAGCAGTTATAGCATGGAACATAAACCTAATTATGAATAGGGAGATAATCAATAACATTTATTATTGCCTCTAGGGCATATCTCCTACAATCGTGCCCTCAAAATTGCTGGCATAGCCATGCCCATGATCAGGAAAACAGGATCATCATGCAATACTTGAGCCAGTCTTAGAGGCAAGACTAGGAATACATTTTACCGTTTATTATACCACACGTGCACATGAGTTTCCTCCAAGCCTCGTGGTTATTGTAGACTCGAGAATCATTGCAGTTATAGCATGGAACATAAACATTCATTACAAACTTTTGGAGATACAAAATAACTGTTATTACTGCCTCTAAGGCATATCTCCTACAAGAGCACGAAGTAATTCGTCAGCAGGTGCTTTGTAATGAGTGTCTTCACTCATCCAGTACACAAACCAAGTTTGAATGTCATCAACATTGCATGTGAAGTGCAATGCGGCATAAAATTGAAGAATGAGTTCTTCATTCCAGTCGCAGACATCCAAACTGAAGCTAAGCAACCCAACATCGCGAAGAACGACCAACACGAGCCTAAAGCATGGTATTTTCCTGCTACGTGTGAGCTGTGTTGGGATTTTCCCTGAAGAGGAGGGGAGATGCAGTACAGTAGAGATAAGTATTTCCCTCAGTGAGAACCAAGGTTTATCGAACTAATAGGAGGATCACACAGAGCCTTGTGAACAGCACCTGCACACATAAAAGCAAATACTTGCACCCAACGCGGGCAAGAGGGTTGTCAATCCCCTTGATCTCGTTAATTGCAAGGATCAAATCTCGTAGTGGTAGATAGATAAATTGCAAAACAAAATAAAAGAAATAAAATTGCAAAAAATATATTTTGGATTTTTTATATGATTAAAGTAGACCCGGGGGCCATAGTTTTCACCAGATGCTTTTCTCTCGAACAAATAGCATACGGTGGCTAAACAAATTACTATTGGACAATTGATAGAAAGCGCATAGTTATGATAATATTCAAGGCAATGATCATGTATATAGGCATCACGTCTGAGACAAGTAGACCGACTCCCGCCTGCATCTATTACTATTACTCCACCCATCGACCGCTATCCAGCATGCATCTAGGGTATTAAGTTAATAAAAACAGAGTAACGCCTTAAGCAAGATGACATTATGTAGACAAAGTAAACTCAACTAATATGAATACACCCCATCGTTTTACCCTTAATGGCAACAATACAAGTATGTGTCTTGTCTCTTTCTGTCACTGGGATATAGAGCACTGCAAGATTGAACCCATTACAAAGCACCTCTCCCACTAAAGATAAATCAATCTAGTTGGCCAAACCAAACGGATAGATCGAAGAGAAATACAAATCTATAAAAATCATGCATAATAAAGTTCAGAAAAGACTCAATTACTTCTCATGAATATTCAGATCATAAATCCACAATTCATCGGATCCCAACAAACAAACTGCAAAAGAAGATTACATCGGATAGAACTCCAAGAACACCGAGAAGAACATTAAATTGAAGATCAAAGAAAGAGAAGAAGCCATCTAGCTACTAGCTATGGACCCGTAGGCCCGTGGTAAACTACTCATGCATCATCGGAAGGCAGCAAGGATGATGTAGAAGCCCTCCGTGATTGATTCCCCCTCCGACAGAGTACCGAAAAAGGCCTCCAGATGGGATCGCGGAAGAACAGAAGCTTGCGGCGGTGGTAGAAGTGTTTCGGATGGCTCTCTGTTGGTTTGGGAATATCTATGAATTTATAGGTTTGGAATTAGGCAAACGGAGCTGCGTGGGTCCCACAAGCTCAGGGGGCACGCCTACCCCTTGGGGCGCCCCCTCGAGCTTGTGGCTCTCTCGTATCTCATATGGTCTCCTTCCAAAGCTTCTAGGGCCCCTTTTGGTCCAGAAAAAATTAATCCAAAGATTTTTGTTGTTTGGACTTCGTTTGATATTGATTTTCTGAGAAGCCAAAAACAAGCAAAAAACAGGAAATGGCACTAGGTTAATAGGTTAGTCCCAAAAAATGATATAAAATATTATATAATTGCATAGAAAACATCCAAGATTGATAATATAATAACATGGAATAATCAAAAATTATAGATACGTTGGAGACATATTAGGCTACGCATGGGCGTTGCATTTGCTCATCAGCATAGTGGCGATTTAGTCTAGCATGATTCCTCAAACGATTGACGTCCTAAAGCATATAGGAAGTATGTTTCTTCTGCCACTTGATGAATTTGGCCATCATTTGCTTCATCTCAACCATGATTTCTCTACCAGTCAGAGGCCTTGGAGGAACATGATGCGACTGATGGATGGATCAATGCCTTCAGTGTAATAAGCATAATAACCTCGGGCACTATCCATGGGATCATAAAATTGTCCAACGGTCAAAGGAGGAACGATGCCTAGGCTTGGATCGGTTGAAACATTCTTCCCTATATCATTGGAAGTCATCAAAGGAGGATGAGCTGGTTCTTCAATATCAGGAACATGTGCAAGATGCTCAGATTAGGAAGATACCCCCATTGAGTATGCTTGATGATTAAAGGCATGATCTAGGGAGCATAAGGCTTCAACACTAGAGTAACGCAAGAAGCATCATCACTGTCCTCAGAAAGAAGTCTTCGACATCGAAGCACAGAAAGTAGAAAATTTGCCCTAACAGATTCCTCATAACATATTGATCAACGACTTCATGCGATCCTTTCTTAGGAGCACTATTTAAGATATCGACCGATATTTTGATAAATCGGCCGATTTATCGCTTACCGGTGTCTGACCGATAAGATAAATCGGCCGATATGCCGATAAATTGACCTATATGCCGATAAACCTACTGATTTACGCCTTATCTTGGGTCGACCAATAAGTTCCCGATAAACGATTTCCCCAACATTGCTTAGGAGCAAGTGTTTTTACCATGATGCGATACAAGGTCTTGGCAAGGAAATTCATATATTGATACGAAGAATTTTAGCACATGCAGTCTCTGTTCTTCAGTGCTTGGAACCCGAATATGACATAGAGTACTGAATGCAATGCTGAATTCATCTACAGTAGCTTCGCACTAAGTATGTTGTGTCATCTAGTGAAGCTTACAGGTGCTACTATCCTCCAGACACAAAGAGAGTAGCATAGAACTGAATAATCAATTCTTCATTCAAGCTTTCCATGTCTTCGTAGGCGGACAATCAACTCCCAACAGGATATACGATCACTTTTTTTTAGCAATCCATGCTTTGTGGGATGAATTTTGAGATGTTGGCAACAACAACAACAAAAACATTGCAACAACCTTGTGTGTATCATGTGGAACGCCTGGAATGAGTCACATCTTTAGGCTCCTTCAATTCAAAGGAACTTTATAGGATCGAGAGAAATTGAACCCTGATAATCTTTTCCTAGTGTGGTCGTCTGATTCGTAGGATTGGAGATTTTTTTCAATAGGATTCATTTGTACTTCACTTTGAACGAAAGTTTCCATCAGCTCAAATCTCTTGATAGAGTCACTTTGTTTTTCCTCTGCTATGAAACACACTTTCATCCGAATCCTTATAGTTTTGCAATTCTATTGGATACAAGAGCACACGACACTCCATCCTCCTTCATTTTTCCTATTCCTATGTTTTAAAAACCATGAAAATAAAAAATGCCCATAATGGGAAAGATGAATGTGAGATGAATTGAAATGCTCATTAATGGTAGTGATGGAGTAATTTGTGAAGCCCAAATGGAACACACGTGTCAAAGTTAAACCCGACAAGATACTAAGCTAACATATTAAAGAGCCATTCACCGCGTGGCAGGCGACGTGGTGAGCAATCTCCAAATCATTCGAATGATATGGTTAACTAAAAATTTAGGGTTCCTCCGCCTCCCGTCGGCGCCGCCGCCGATCTGCCTCGTCTCCGGTGGCCTTAGGGCCATGGGGACGCGGTGGATCCCGACCTTTTGCCTGTGGGAGGGCTCCGTTTTTAGATGCGTTTTCGAGTTTTGTTAGGGTTTGTGTCTTGCTCAGGAAGGCGAGGCGGTGGCGGCTCCCTGAAGATGGAATAAGGTTCTCCCCGCCTAGCCCCCGTTCCGGTGGTGCATCTAGCATCGTCGGTGGGCCTGTGGAGGTGTGTCTCCGGTGGACCTGCTTTTGGTGGATTTGCTCGGATCTGTTCGTAGTTCGTCTACGTTTTTGTGTCTTCAGGTTGTATCCTTCCGATCTACGCTACTCTTCACCGGCGGCGGTTGCTATTCTGGTGTGCTGGTCCTATAGGGCCTTAGCACGACGACTTCCCGACTGTTTACTACAACAAGTTTTGCCCGGCTCCCGTGAGGGAGGGGCGTTGACGGCGACGCGCCTTCGGCTCGCTTCAGTGCTTGTAGTCGTCGCTAGGTGGTCTATAAATCTAGATGTAATTTTTATTATTTCTTGTGTTCATTGTACTACCATGATTGACCTCGGATGTTTTTCTTTAAAAGCCATTCAGTGAATACATAAATAAATGCTAAAAATGCAAAACTACTCCTACAAAACTACCGCTGACAATTTCACCTCGCCCCTGGGATATGCCCCCTCGGATATGCTATAAATTACAGCCACATTTCTTCTGCCATCGCCTTCCATCGGCGGCACAGCAGCAGCACACCGACTAGAAAAGGCGCCCCAGACCCAGAGCAGGAGCGACCCACCGAATTTCCCTAAAAAAAAATTAGAAAAAAAAGGAGAAGCCAAGTCGAGCAACCGAATGATTCCGCTGTGCGCATCCTCCCCCTCCACACCCGCTATAATAGCGCCACGCCCTCGTCGCCTTCGTCACCGCACCACCACTCCCTCCCTACCTCACTCCCGATCTCCCCACCACCACCTCCTCGCCTCGTCCTCGCCCCCTCCGACCCCCCGCCCCCTCGCGCGCGCCCAGCGGCCCGGCGCCGTGGTCACGGCAGCGGAGATGGTGTTCTCCGTGACGAAGAAGGAGACCAAGCCCTACGAGGGCCAGAAGCCCGGCACCTCCGGCCTCCGGAAGAAGGTCCGCCCCCCTCCCCCTCCCCCGCCTCCCCATTCCCGCGTCCCCGATCCGGATCCCATTGCGCCGTTGCGTGGCAGCGCGGTTAGGTTCGTCGGGTGCTCCGATCCGCGATAGCCGCTCGCTCCTCTCTGTTTTTTAATCCCGGCTGTCGGCCCCCCTGATCTCGCCCCATGCACGTGCGCGGGATTTCGGCCTCTGGTTCTCGGAGATTGGGCTGATCCGCTCCCGACTCCAATGGTTTTAACCGTGATCTGCGCCCGCGCGCTTGCTTGCGCTTGGGGTGGTCGAATTGCTTTGGTTCAGCGCGTTTCTGTGGGACCCGCTGTTCCGTTTGCAGCGTTGGATCGAAGCAGGAGGACTGGTGCGATTCGAATTGTGGGGTCTGATCCGGGAGATTTGCACTAGCGCAGATCATCAGTTTTGTTGAGGATCACTGGATCTCGCTGAGTGCGGTCATTGCCTGCAAACTGCCTGCCAATGGTGCCACGCATGGCGATGATCTGTTACCATGACTGACAGCTATACTGGAATGTCATGTTGCGTCTGGGATCTGGCATGTAGCGGTGCCATGGCTTGTCTGATCGTTTTTGGACTCTGCATCGCATCTTTTTTGTTCTTCTGCGGGGACCTCATATTTTTAATTCAGGAGTGCGTTCACGTGGTTTGTAAACAGGACGAAGCAGAAGATTTTAACACTCTGAATGTGCAGTGCGGTACAGTGCTACAGCTGTACAGCACTGACCTGTTGCTCAAATGCTGTTCTGGTATCGTTTGTCTCTGGTGACTGTGACGACCGTCCATATAAGATGTGATCCAATTCGTGTTTGTGGGCAATTTTGATTGTGGGAGAGGTTTTTTTCATTGTTTTCACTCTTCATAAATAAGTAAATAAACAGCAAAATATTTGTATTTAATGAGTTATAGAGCAATAAATGCTTGCTAATGTTCAGGCAGCCAAATCTATGCCATCTGTATTTGCTGGTGTCTATGATTTGCCTTCTATAAAATATATTTGTTTTAGTTTATCTAACATAACATTCTGTTCCTAGACAGATAACATTGCCTTAAAGGAAGATAAAAGGGTTGATAGTTTTATTTTATGATACATAAATAAAAATGATTGAATGTTCATGAATGATGATCACTGATTGCTTACGGCATAGCCGTTCTCTTGTTAGTTCTGTTATTTCTCTGTTGAAGTACTTTCGATGTTGTCAGCGGCCCAGCACAATTCATTTGTTGTATTTGCATGTTCATAATTGGCTGTTACTGTTATCAGGTTACAGTATTCCAGCAGCCTCACTACCTCGCGAATTTCGTTCAATCAACATTTAATGCCCTTCCAGCTGACCAAGTAAAAGGTTAGTTGCTTATGCTGCTTGTTAGAAAACAATCCTTTTTTGCTAGGCACGAAAAAGTACCAATAAATATAGTTGAAGTCGCTTCCATTTCCTGGTATCAACTTTAACTGTCAGATAACGAAAAATAACCAGATCTATACAATTTTCAAAATATCAGAAGGGTTTAATTAATTATGATTGAGCATTTTTACACATATTTCTGTCATTTACCTTGTAAATGATGTTACCAGTGTTTCTTGTCTTGTCTCTACAGTCCTTCCTCATAACCGCTATCATTTCTTTCCTTGTAGGTGCCACCATTGTTGTCTCCGGCGATGGGCGCTATTTCTCAAAGGATGCTGTTCAGGTGCTTTGCGATAAACCACCCTCTCCTTCTCACAAAATAATTGAAGTTCTAGGATTGTCCTAAGTCAAACTTCATTAAGTTTGACCAAGTCTATATAAAAATATGTCAACATCTACAAAATCAAATTTACTTTGTTAGATTCATAATGAAATGTATTTTCATATCATCTATATTTTGATATCCTAGATCCTTGCGGATTTTTCTATAATGTTTGACTTAGAAAAATCCTAGAACTTTAACTGTTTTGGAACGGAGGGAGTATTCCCTATTTCAGACCCGTATGCCTCGTGTACCTTTTGCTAACCCCATTTTGTAGAATATGTATAGTTTTATGGTAGCTGCTGCAGTTTTCCACTTGCGTATTGTAGTCGTGCCGTGCTTGTTCTTAAAAATATGCTGGCTAAAATTTAGCCTATTGGCTGCTAAAAACTTAAATAGCAAATCACCTGTTCTATGCAACTCCTTTATATGTGTGACTTCTATTACTATTAAGACGTCTTCATTTTCATTGAATGACCGTTACAAGTTGATATTATTTTCCTTGTTATAGATCATTGCAAAAATGGCTGCTGCTAATGGAGTAAGACGTGTCTGGGTTGGACAAGACAGTCTCTTGTCAACTCCAGCTGTATCTGCTATCATCCGTGAAAGAATTTCTGCAGATGTAAGTCTTGTTTCTTCCAATTTGGCAAGTGTGCATGCATTGCAGCATATCCCATATAAACCATTGTTGTAGCTGAACCATGGAAGTAGTTTTACATAAGTGGATCATGTATCTAAAAACATGACATATAGTATGTAGTTTGGTTGTGACACTATACAGTGCCCACCAGCAAGGATGTCGAGTTCAAACCTCTTAACCCGCACATTGTATTAAACTGTTCACGAGTTACCAACTAATCCTATTGATCCCAGCTGTCAGGTAATGGTGGCAGATGGCAGATGAAGCACTATCACTAAATGAAATGTTTAGATGAACAAATATGATATAATCATTTTATTGTTTGTCTCTTTTTTCTGTCGCGACAAAGTATCTGTATATTGATTTAGTGACACAATGAATAACAGGGCGCAAAGGCTACTGGTGGCTTCATTTTAACAGCCAGCCACAACCCAGGTGGTCCAACCGAGGTAACATGCTTAGGAAGTTAGGATGTTCACTGTTACCATCTCTGGCAAATCAAGGCTGTTGGTGTTCTGTGTAAATCAACACCTTTTATTGGACTTTCCAGGACTTTGGAATCAAATACAACATGGGGAATGGTGGACCCGCCCCTGAGTCTGTTACCGATAAGATCTTCTCTAATACAAAGACAATTACTGAATACCTCATTGCGGAGGACCTTCCAAATGTACGATTTGGTGCCTGCTTGTATTTTTGTTCTCTTTCTGTTCCTTTTGATCCCAAGGTAGTGGAATCCCCATTTACTCTTCTGTGTTCCCACATTGTAGGTTGATATTTCTGTGATAGGTGTCACTTCCTTCACTGGACCTGAAGGCCCTTTTGATGTCGATGTCTTTGACTCTGCTACAGATTACATCAAGCTAATGAAGTATGTAGCTTCTGTTTCAATACATCAAATATTATGTTTCAAGTATCATTTGCTGGTTTCTTTGACTGAAAGTGATTTTTTGTTGCATTTATGAAGGGGAAACACTAGAACCTCATAACACAAAGAATAAAAACATGATGATTAGTGATTTCATTAACAGTGTGCATTCAATTCCAGGACAATCTTTGACTTTGAGTCTATTAAAAAGCTTCTGGCATCTCCAAAGTTCTCGTTCTGGTACTTATCTTTAGCCTAAATTTTGTTATCATCCTCCTATTAACAACAAATAGCATATCTGAACCCTCAGTTTGCAATTTTAGTTTTGATGGCCTTCATGGTGTTGCTGGAGCTTATGCAAAGCGCATGTTTGTGGATGAGCTCGGCGCCAGTGAAAGCTCACTGTTGAACTGTGTTCCAAAGGTAACACTTTCTTCTATCATCAGAAGTTGAACATGGAGTCTGTGTTGGTGTTAATTTGTCATTTGTGTTATTACAGGAAGACTTTGGAGGTGGTCATCCGGACCCTAACCTCACCTATGCAAAAGAACTGGTTGAGCGGATGGGTCTTGGGAAAACCTCAAACGCCGACCCCCCTGAATTTGGTGCGGCAGCTGATGGAGATGCTGACCGTAACATGGTTCTGGGTAAACGGTAATGTTTTGACTACATTTAGGAAATCTACAAAAGCACTTGAAGGTGTTAATAATAAATCTTCTGTCCTGTTCTAGATTCTTCGTGACACCATCAGATTCGGTTGCCATTATTGCAGCCAATGCTGTTCAATCAATTCCTTACTTCGCTTCTGGCCTGAAGGGAGTTGCCAGGTAAAATGATCTCCTGCAAATTGAGCTTCTACCATATGCTCTTTCCTTTCTGGTTACTACTTACACCAAGTCAAATCAAGGCTTTAAGTTGCAAATAGCACTGATGTCTGCAGTAAGCACACATCTTCTCCTATAGAGTTGTCCATCCAAATAAGCATTCCGAGACTAGGCAGGATACTGTGGTTAGCTCTCCATTTCCGATGGTAACTCGTCGTACCATCAGTTAACATAAATTATTTGCCCATGGGTAGTCCAGAATCTACAATGGGCAATTCTGGAGCTATGTTGCTTTGCTACTTGACACAGTTTAGCTAGACTTGACACCATTTAAGGAAAACACTGGATACATAAGATTGAAGAAATAACTAGCTAGGAAAATAGAGATGAAAAGTAATATTTTGATTACACTTGAATGAAGAGCTGGCTCTCCATTTCCGATGGTAACTCGTCGTACCATCAGTTAACAGAAATTATTTGCCCATGGGTAGTCCAGAATCTACAATGGGCAATTCTGGAGCTATGTTGCTTTGCTACTTGACACAGTTTAGCTAGACTTGACACCATTTAAGGAAAACACTGGATACATAAGATTGAAGAAATAACTAGCTAGGGAAATAGAGATGAAAAGTAATATTTTGATTACACTTGAATGAAGAGCTGGCTTACTACTCACTTAAACTGTTAGCTATGTTTGTCTGACTGGTACAGTTTGAAATTTATGTGTACTGGGGTTTTTAGTCAAGTTAAATACCATCTTATGATTTGCATCCATGTTGTTGTTGAATCATGTACTATATGTCCAAGATTACAATCGCCATCCTACCCATAGTTTAAAATTTTGCTGTGCTTCAGTGCTTCACTTTTTCCTGATCCATTGGTTAACTTGCAGGAGCATGCCGACATCAGCTGCACTTGATGTAGTTGCAAAGAATCTAAATCTCAAGTTCTTTGAGGTAAAGTGTTATGATCATCAATCACTATATTTCGAATATAGGATAGATATATGATGAAGACCATGTTTTTCAGGTGCCTACTGGGTGGAAATTTTTTGGAAACCTGATGGATGCTGGAATGTGCTCAGTTTGTGGTGAAGAAAGCTTTGGCACGGGTAATGCTTGGGGACTCATCTTGATCACAATAACATGCATCTGAATTAATTGAACAAATTGGTCTTGCCTTATGGTAAAATGCCATGCATTCTGGCATGTAGCACCTCTCTTGGGATATTCAGCAAACTTGTTTTTCCTTTTGTAAAGAGGAACAGGACAGGTGACATGATGTTCTGAAAAAAAATGAACTTTTATTATTTGGATTTCCATGAATGGATCAACATGAAGCTGAAAGACGTGTTGATATTCATAGCGCTAACTGGACACGATATGGTCATGGGGTTGCTGATATCCTCTACTTATTTTAGGTTCTGACCACATCCGTGAAAAGGATGGTATTTGGGCTGTTCTAGCTTGGCTATCTATTCTAGCTTACAAGAACAAGGACAACCTTGGAGGAGATAAGCTTGTTACGGTTGAAGACATTGTTCTTCAGCACTGGGCTACCTATGGTCGCCATTATTATACACGATATGACTATGAGGTACTTCATTCAACTGACATGTGTGTATATACTGCACATTTGATAACATGCTAACAAAACCATTTGTTATCGAAGAATGTTGATGCAGAAGCTGCCAAGGAACTTATGGCTAACCTAGTCAAGATGCAGTCGTCCCTGTCCGACGTTAACAAGTACGTATGTTACTGTTGCACTTAATGCACCCATATGAAGATCTCTCTGTCACACAAATGGACTTCATGCACATATTTAAGCCTCTTCGATTTGCTGTGAAATTAGAGCGTACTTTCATAAGCACTGAAGTATTTGGAGCTTTTTATTTCATGTCACTGACAAAGTCTATGGCTCTATGCATTGGAAACTACATCTAAATTGTATCTTTCATAAGCACTGAAGTATTTGGAGCTTTTTATTTCATGTCACTGACAAAGTCTATGCATTGGAAACTACATCTAAATTGTATCTTTTCCTCAGGTTGATCAAGGAGATCCAGCCTACTGTTGCAGATGTGGTTTCGGCTGATGAGTTTGAGTACAAGGACCCTGTTGATGGTTCTGTCTCCAAGCATCAGGGTATCCGGTATCTCTTTGGAGATGGTTCCCGACTGGTACGGAATCTCATGCTGTTATTTATTGGTGAATCGTACACTTCAAACGTTTCCCGTCACGTTTCTTGAACCAAACCAACACAAGTAGCATAAAACCTAGTCTTCATACTCAAATTTGACCTTGCAAATTTGCAATATAACCAGTCGATGCTTAACATTGGCAGAGTTGATCCTTTTGGGGGCAACAAATGCTGGTGAAGGTAAACTAACACTAAATCTTGCTATTGTAGGTGTTCCGCCTTTCTGGAACTGGTTCAGTTGGTGCTACTATCCGTATTTACATTGAGCAGTATGAGAAGGATTCTTCCAAAACCAGGAGGGCGTCAAGTGATGCTCTTTCTCCACTGGTAAGATCCAACTCCTCATGCTTCTTAACAAATAACGGAAACTTTTTGGTGAGGATGCAGATCTGACACTTCTTTTTATCCAGGTTGATGTGGCCCTGAAGTTTTCAAAGATCAAGGAGTACACCGGCCGATCTGCCCCCACGGTGATCACATAAATTTTGACCTAGATATGCGCTGAGGCCGCGTATGAAGTGCAGTTCTGGCCTCATGTTCGATGGCCTTTTTTACATCTCCCTTTACATCTGAATAAATGTATGTGCCAGACCGTCTCCGTTTCGTTGCCTATACTTACTCTGCTGCCGGTGCAGTATATGGCCGTGATCTTGTCCCAGTGATTGTGATCAAGAGTGCGTTTCTTCATGCAATGCAATATATTGACGTGTTTCTTTTTTCGTCGAGGACTCGTACCAATCTTTTCTTGAACATCCAAAGGAAAACAGGAAAACATAGGAGTTTCTGAAGGATATCATTCGTATAGAAATGTTCCTTTGGTCCCGTTAGGAACAACGGAATCGCTGTCTTACTTTCCTTTGAAATTCCCTATGGAATAGGCTATTCTGTTGAATTTTGAAGTAAACCAAATGAACCCTTGATATTTTCTTCTCTGTCTACAACTTTTCCTTCCCAATGTGACATCGAAATGATTTTGAGTTTGTTTCTTTGTTGTTGATTACCCTCTGGCAACGATTGATGCATGCCACAAACAAGTGCCAAATCTAGTGCCATGAACTTGGGTGCCATGAACGATTAACAGGAGATGTTTGCAAGCCGCAGACAAGGAACATACATCCAGCTACGAAAAGCACATTACATTACATGTTATTGCTTTATCATTATCATTCAAACTCTGCCAGTCTCATCACTGCAATGCAGATCACACACACACACACATGCGCAACCACGGGCACAGACAACAGAACCCATCAAAGCCACTCTACTTGCCATTGGAGTGGCCGGCCTTGCAGAGGATGGTGGTCTCGGCGATCATGGAGGTGACGACGTAGGGATCCATGTTGGACCCCGGCCTCCGGTCCTCGAAGTAGCCCTTGCCTTCCTTCTCGGTGTCGCGGCCCACCCGCACCGACGCGCCGCGGTTCGCCACGCCCTGCAAGAAAACGATGCAGCCGGCCGGAAAGCAGTAAGAGGAGCAATGGTGGTGACTCTGTCTGAAGTCTGGACTCGCCGTGGGGCTTTCCTATACTTACCCATACGAAGGTGTTGATGTCGGCGGTCTCGTGGCGGCCGGTGAGCCGGCGCTCGTTGCCCTCCCCGTAGGCGGCGATGTGCTCCATGTGCCGCGCCTCCAGCTTCTTGATCGCCTTCTTGATCACCTCGTACCCGCCCTCGCTCCTCATCGACTTGGTGCTGCATTCAGACATCGGCAGGATCATGTCATAACCCATGGCTCCATGTGCCGTCCCTTGGCTTGCTCTCTTTATCTTACCTGTAGTTCGTGTGGGCACCAGCACCATTCCATTCTCCCTACAGTCACACGCATATACACAGTTACATATCGTTGGCTGGACAGTGAAACGGCAGATCAAGTTGACACTTGTGGCAGCAAGAAGAAGTAGAAGAAATGCTCACCGGGATCGGTTTGGGGTCAAAGGAGACGACGACACCAGCAATCTCAGTGATCCTCTGTTGGGTTACACAAAGCAAAAAATTTCTTATCAGCAAAAGGTGCATTTGATTTGATTCATTCAACTAGATGAGGCAGTTTTATTTACCTCCAGGATGTAGCGAGCCGCCCAGAGCTCGTCCCCGGCCGAGATGCCGACGGAAGGGCCGACTTGGAACTCCCACTGTTCAGACAGAAATCAGTCCATGAACAAATTTTTCATGGAAAAAGAGGGGCATCCAATCCAAGTATGTACTGTATATACGAAGCAAGGTTAATGTGATGATGATCCTGCGCCTGAACCTGAAATTACCTGCCCTGGCATGACCTCTGCATTGATGCCACCGATGTTGATGCCGGCGTAGAGGCAGGCCTTGTAGTGCGCATCGACGATGTCACGCCCGTAAGATTTCTCCGCACCCGCGGCGCAGTAGTAAGGTCCCTGTCACACACATTTTGCTCTGTCAGTGTCACTATCGGTCCAACATTTTTGAACCGTTATCAGCAAGTGCTAAGCTAACATCATTTACAGCCAAGTTTCCTCCCTTGCTTAAAAAGGTTAAGACTTAAAAAGTGCTGCAATATGCAACATGTCTCGTTAAGTTACCTGAGGGCCAGGGTAACCCCCTAGTGGCCAGCCAATGGGCCAGTTGGTGTCCTTCTGAAGAAGGGTGTACTCCTGCTCAATCCCATACCTTATATTTCAAGCGACATGAGAGGGGGACACATGATTAATTGCCACATAAATTATGTGCGAAAATTAATGAGTCGACTAATTTCTATAGAACAGAGCAGCTGATACTGACCATGGTTCTTCAGCCTTGACATCAGGATGGCCGAATATCCTCGCCGCGTCGTACCGCTTGTTGCTCGGAATCGGGTCTCCGTTAGGTGCATAGCAGTCACAGATGACCTAAACGAGGTAAATTGTTTTTTACTATAGGTGAAAAAATAACCTGACATTCATTAACAAATTTAAAAGTTCATTCACACAAACAAACAAGAATACAAAAACCCATGGCATAACCTTTAAAAAAAAGGAGAGAGGAGGATCTTGATCATTCTTACCAGGATGTTGTTCCCCCTCCTGAATGGATCCTTGAAGATGGCTTGAGGACTTGGCAGAAGCAACACATGAAATTCAGATTAGCTCAGCAGCCTCAAGGCACGCAAGCCAAGGCAGGGTTAATTAAAGAGTGCAATCAAGAAATACCAGAGGATGACTTCGCTGTCGTCACCCGTGGCTTGGCCGGTGCTGGAGCCGTCGAAATTCCATTTTGGAAGCTTGCTGGGGTCATCCACAGGCCCGGGCAGCGTCTGATTGTGAATATCCAAGGCGTCAAAAGGGTCACAGGAAATGTTAGGAACATGCTTGGAGTGCCGTCACAGCTAGACAAAAAGGAGCCGGCCGGCAAAGTTATGAGTCATCGAGGGTTAGGCTCTTACCCTGGCTTTGCTCCGGACGTCCATGCCCGTGCCGCCGACCCTGGATTAGGCAAGGTGTATATGGAAGTAGGTTAGTAATAAGGCCTAAAAGTATGATGCTGATTTTCCCATTTTATTGACTTATATAATGTACTGGTATAAGGCAGATACAAATCATGATGAGCGGCACCCGACCAAAGCATAGCTAAGATGCACAGAGAAAAAAAAACATCATATTGGCAACAGATTAAGGCGTAAAAAAAAAGAGGAAAAAGGTTTTTTACTGGACTCAAATTTGAGAAACGCACTAGTACGTTTTGCAAAAAAAAAAGAATGAGAAACACACTAGTATATATTCCAGTAAACTAAACTAGAAAGAAACGTCAGATGGGATTTGTGGGGAGGGAAAAAAAAAAATCTGTGGCCTGCCTGACTTGGTAAAAACAAGAGGAGAAGGGTTTTTACTGGACTCAAAATTGAGATTACAAGAAAGTCAAGAACCAGCAAAAAGGGATGAAGTAGATTTTACTCGAAAGGAAGGTGAGATGGGAGGTTGGGACAGTGCTGAGGAAGTGTCGGGGGGGGGGAGGGGGCGCAAGAGGAAGCAGAGCGATGTTACCATATGTACTCGGCGATGATCTTGCCGGTGCAGTCGGACAGGTCGAGGTTGAGAAGCTCAGCGAGCGGAGACATGGCTGCTTCTTCCCCGGAGCCGGAGATGGAGGTGATGGAGAGGGCAGAGCAAGCGGAGGGAGAGGTGTTGCAGTGGCAAATGGTAGCTCTCTTGGAAATGCGGGACAGAGGAGCGCGTCGAGTGGTGTCGCCGTAGCTGGCTGTGCCCCTCTATAAGTAGCGTGGCGACGGCCCTGGCCTGAAAGGCTGGTGGGCGTTGCGGGCGGGGGGAAACCGATCCGGGGCTGCTGGTACGTACGGCTGTCCTTCCGTGCGTACGTTTCCGCGGCCTGCGCGCACGGAACACCTTTTCTACTGTACACGGGACGCTAACACCTTTTCTACTGTGATCCGATTCCATGCGTACGGACAACCGCGCTTCGCTGATCCGCACACCACCACCAGCTCTTCTGTTCTGCGAGTTTACTTAATTAAAAAGTGCCATTCCTTCGGTCGGGGAAGGAGAAATTGGCTATGGCTACTGGCAAGGAAAAGCGTTGGATCTTCCTTTGCTTATGCATGAAGCAGCTGGCTAGCCACTGCTCCGGTGGTGAAGGGCAAATTCACGTTCCCTTGTCCCGGCGTCCGTGCAGATCCCAGTGGACTGACTGACTGACCCGATCGATGCCTATGCTTAATGTCAAATTCTGTTTTTGCTGCTGGAATGTCCGGGGCCTCGGCCAATCGCAGAAATGCTCGGATGTTCTCACAGAGCTTCTTGCTATTAACCCTCATGCTTGCTTTCTTCAGGAAACCAAACTCAATGATATCCCCTTCCTTAAGCGTAATAGCTTCCTCCCTCGACACCTAGACGCTACTCACTTTCTTCCGTCTAATGGCTGGGCAGGTGGCATGCTTGCCGCCTTCTCCTCTGCCCACTTCACTTCTCTCGCCTCAGACTCCGGCCTCTTCACCCAAACCTCTATCGTCTCTTGTCTCGCCTCTCCCCACACCCTAGCCGTCACTAATGTCTACGCTCCCACTGACCATGCCCAAAAACAGTCCTTTCTTCAGGAACTCGCTAACTGTGTCCCGCCCCCCGGCACCCCCTGGATCATCCTAGGAGACTTTAACCTTCTTCGCCACCCCTCCGAAAAAAACACGGCTGGTTTTCGCCAAACCGAAGCGGACATGTTCAACGACTTCATCCATGCATGCGCTCTCATTGAGCTTCCCCTCCTTGATCGCAGTTTTACTTGGTCTAGCAAGAGAGACAAGCCGACCCTCGAAAAAATTGACAGGGTCTTTATTAATACTGATTGGGATCTCCTCTTCCCAAACACCACTCTTGCGTCCCTAACCCGCTTCGTCTCCGATCACGTCCCCATTCTCATATCTATCGACACCTCTATCCCCAGACCCGCGCTTTTCCGGTTTGAAAACAGATGGGCCCTCAGGCCTGCCGCCGCCAGATCATCCAATTTGCTTGGGACTCGGCCCAACTGCGCTCAACCCATGCCCTTTCTCTGGTGGCAGCTTTCAAACGTTCGCGCTCAGATTTAAAAAAGTGGAACCGCCTCGCGATCCCTCTTAACACAAGGGAGAACAACTGTAGAACTATTATCACCGTCCTTGATATTATTGAGGAATCTAGGTTCCTTTCCATCCCAGAACTTGCGCTCCGGCGCGTTGTCATCAAAGTTCTACAACGCACGCTCAGGGAAAAAGCTCTCTACTGGATCCAGCGCGGGAAGATCCGCACCACAATTGATGGTGACGAAAATTCTCGTTTCTTCCACGCCTCCGAAAAAACAAGATTAACATGCTTGTCTCAAATGGTTCCGAATTCTTTTCACATGATGACAAATCCAAGATCCTCTCTGACTACGCTGCCCTTCTCGGCACCCCTTTCCAGCCTTCATGGGCATTCAATCTCAATGATCTATACCCCTCGCCCTTACCTTAGCTAAGATGTCTTACCGATCCTTTCATGGATGAAGAAATTACCAGCGCCTTTCTCCACATGAACCAAAATGCTAGCCCTGGGCCGGATGGCTTTGGGCCAGGGTTCTATAGGAAATTTTGGCACGTTATCAAGGGCAAAATCAAAGACTTCTTCCTTGAGTTCCATGCTCTCAAGGGTGACATCTCCTGCCTTAATCGCGCTCTCATTATCCTTCTCCCTAAATCCAACGATGCCCGCTCCCCCTCGAACTTTCGACCCATCTCCCTTCAAAACTGTCCGATTAAAGGAGTCGCGAAACTGCTAACAAATAGACTCAAGCCGCTCATCCCCCTCCTGGTTCATGCTGACCAAACGAGTTTCCCCTCCGGACGCAACCTATCGGAGAACTTTCTCTACGCAGTTGACATTGTTCATTGCTGTGCAAAACGGAAGGCTCCAACTCTGGTGGTCAAATTAGACTTCCGGAAAGCCTTTGATTCAGTTTGCTGGTCTTCTCTTCTGCACACTCTTCAAGTCCGAGGCTTCCCGCAGCTGTGGTGTAATTGGATTGAGTCACTTCTTGCCACCGGTTCCACGGCTGTCATGCTTAATGGCATCCCCGGTCGGTGGATTAAGTGCAAAAACGGTCTCTGTCAGGGAGACCCCCTCTCACCCTATCTCTTCATTATCATCGCAGACATACTGCAGCAAATGATCATCAAAGCTTGCTCGGAGGGCAAGCTGCAGCATCCCCTGAACCCTACCCTTCACTGTCCTGTTCTCCAATACGCGGATGACACTCTTATCCTGGTTAAGGCTACTCCAGAGGCGGCTAGACACCTCAAATCCATCCTTGACAACTTCGCTGACGCCACTGGCCTCCAAATCAACTTCGTCAAAACTACATCCATTCCTTTAAATGTGGACCCTGCTCAAGCCGCGCAAATGTCCGTCGACCTGGCCACGGATATCTCTTCCTTCCCTCAAACCTACTTAGGGCTTCCACTCTCCCCTCACAAACTTCCTCCGTCTGCTTTTCAACCAGTCATAGACAGATGTGATATTTACCTTTCCGGTTGGTGTGCGCTCCTTCTCTCGCGAGGCGGTAAATTAGTTCTGCTGTCGGCTATCCTTGACAGTCTCCCTACGTATTTCATGCTCTGCTTCTCTCTTCCTATCCAAGTGTTAGAGGCCATAGATAAACATAGACGCACTTTCTTCTGGTCCCAGGACGAGACTTGCTCGGGGGCGAAATACCTGGTGGCTTGGGACAAAGTCTGTACTCCTCGGGAGGTGGGTGGTCTGGGTGTCAAAAACTTGCGTGCACAAAACTTTTGTCTACTGCTGAAATTTGCTTATAAATTTTTACACTCTTCAAACCTTCCCTGGAAGGACTGGATCCTGCATCACTCACCCCTCCACATTGGGCATGGTGCTAACAGTTCCTTCCTCGCAAAAACCATTTTCAAAAAATGGCAGAGCCTGAGAGAGATTTCCCGGTGTTCCATTGGAAATGGGCACTCCACCTTCTTTTGGTTAGATCGATGGCTGCAGCCAGAGCCACTGACTGTTGTTTTCCCTGCTCTTTTTTCTCACCACACTAACCACAATGCCATGGTAGCCACCATATTACAGGATGGGATCGAACTTGCTCTTCGTAATCGACTAACCTCTACTGCTGCCGCAGAACTTGCCTCTCTGAACTCTTTGTTGCAGGACGTCACTACCTCGATGGAACCGGACACTCGGCGCTTGCTTAATGGCAGCTGCTTCACCATGCACGGGGCCTACGCGGTGCTTGCCACGCAGCTCACCGACCCCTCTCTCTCACAGATTTGGGACTCCAAGGTGCCAAAGAAAGTTATGATCTTTGGATGGTTATTCTACCCGAACAGGTTGAATACTAGGAAGAATCTCACCAAGAAACACATTCTACAGTCTGCCACCTGTCCGTGATGTAACAGCTAGGTTGAGGACCGTGATCATCTGTTCTTCACATGTCCGGCGGCTCGAAGGACTTGGCACGCCTTGGGTATCAAGCCGCGCTTCAACCCCACGGCCGACCTCTTCGCCACTACTCTACCGGCTGCGCTGCCCTCTTCAGTTCGCTCTTTTATGCTTCTACTCTTCCTCTGGAAAATTTGGGATGCTAGGAACAAAAAGGTTTTCCAAAGTTTAGAAATTGATGTCAAAACAACTGTAAAAGCTATTCTTGAGGACCTGATTCTGTGGACTCACCGTCTAAAGACGGAAACCCTAAAGGAACACGCCGGGCTGTGGCGTGATTTCCTCTCCTCACGTATCTCGTGACCCCTATAAACTCTTCTCCCTTTTGAAATATATTCAGGTGGGGAGCCTTTCCCCCCGGTGACCATTTCAAAAAAAAAGATGGTGACATGAGTGAGACGTGAGTGACACCTGCAAGGATGTAGGAAAGCGATTACTGTGTTGCCCCGTGACCACCGCAGTGGCAAATCTGATCATGACTTCGAGACATGTGGTTTCGGACATGAGTAGCTAATGTTGTTGTGCCTGCCGTGTCACCCCCCTCATGCCATCGTTACCTTGTGGACAACAAAATACTTTCACCTAACGAGTTCGTGAGGAAATGGACAACCAACTCTAGCAGACTGTAGACCCTTAGGGCATCTCCAATGCCCTTCATCATCAAAATGCTGCCAAACGTCTAGGGTCCGGATTCTTTGTGTCATCCAATGTCATACATCAAAGGGTTCGTGAATCGGTTGACCGTTCGAATTCCCATAAACTGGAAGCATACATGAGGAGGTTTGCGGACCTCCGGATAGCCACCACGTAGGCATCTGACACACTCGGCCCACACAAAAACCTGCCTAGAGCCCGCTTTTCTCTCTCTGACCCCCCGCCCTTGCTCTGAATCCACGTAGTCTGATCACCACCGTAGCTGTAATACCCACTCCGTCGCCCAGGCCTTGCCAAACGACCATCGCTCTTGCCCGGGTGCCAACCCCAACTTGCCTACGCCCCCACTGGTTTGGCCAGCGCCCAGGTAACGCCCGCCTCTGCACAGTGTTGTCCATGATGGACACCACGCCCATCAAGTGTTTGGCTAAATGTCATGACCAAATTTACTTCGACGTCGAGTTCATGGATTTGTCCTCGTCAGATGAGGACGAATTTGAGGATGAAACACCGATGATTCAAGCGGTAATTGAAGATGTGGAATGTGCGGTGGAACATGTCCCTAATTTCAAGGGATCGATCAAGGGACATCGAGTGTTGAATCGGCATAGGGCACGAGGGAATATGATGCTGATGGACGACTATTTTGTCCCCGATGAGCTATTCGAGTCCTTTTTGCGTCGTCGATTTCCGATGAGTTGAACTGTGTTTGACTGCCTCTACAATGATGTCCATGCCTATGATGACTACTTCATGTTGAAGAAGGATGTCGTTGGGAACAAGGGATTCTCTGGTTACTAGAAGTGCACATATGCATTGAGGATGCTTGCCGGTGGCATCACATATTTGTGGGACGAGTACATCTGAATGTCCGAACCACATGTCTCGAAGCCATGGTCAGGTTTGCTACTGCGGTAGTCAAGGTTTGGACTGGAATACTTCAGAGAACTAACTACCGAAGACACCGCACGAATTATGGGATCGTCGAAAGCAAGAGGATGGTCAGGTATGCTTGGATCCCTGGATTGCATGCACCGACAATGGAAGAATCGCCCATATGCTCTACAAGGGCGATATCAGGGCCATTGCAAGAAGTACACATCATTCTTGAAGTAGTTGTATGACAAGACATCTTTATTTGACACTATTTCTTTGAAATGCCCGGGTCTCAAAATGACATCAATGTGTTGGAGTGGTCTCCATTGTTTGCAAGGTTGTGCGTGTGGGAGAAGCTGCTCTGTGCAACTATACCATCAATGGTCCTGACTATAACATGGGCTATTATCTTTGTGATGGTATTTATCCTTCGCGAGCAACCTTCGTCAAGACCATCTTTGATCCAAGGGGTGAGAACAGATCTAACTTTTCCCAAAGATAATAAGGAGCTAGAAAGGATGTTGAGAGGGCATTTGGAGTGCCCCAAGCTTGTTTCGCAGTTGTCCGAGGACCTGCAACAATATTGGATCCAGGAACATTGTGGGAGATGATGACAGATTGTGTGATCATGCACAACATGGTTGTGGAGGATGAGGGTGATGAATTTCACCACGGTCTAGAATTTGAGCCCATGGGTGATCCTATCCAACTTCCAAAGCGGAATCCGATGATGTTTGAGGATTTTATCCAAATGCATCAATAGATTTGCCATTGAGAACCTCATGAGCAGCTTCAGAATGATCTGATTGAGCATTTGTGGGCGCTTCCAGGGGAGAACTAAAAATGTGTCCGAATAAATTGAATTCAAATTTGAACCATTCTATTGAAAATTGATGTTTGGACTGTAATATTGTAGCATTGGAATATTTGCACAACATGATTATGGGTGAAGGATGAAGTGGTCCAAATATAGGAAAAAAGTGACAGACATTGGGTACATAGAGTTGGACGGGCCACCCCCTATCCCCTGTCCGTGGACATCAAATATACATAGTATAAAAATATATCTTATGATGAAGCTAATTTGGTATTGTAGATAATTTCCTATAAATTTGGTCAAACTTAAAGAAGTTTGACTTAGGACAAACCTAGAACTTCAAACATTTTTAAACAGAGGGAGTAGGATGGACCGACCGCTCTAATCATTAGGAGTTTTCTACAAAGAATCACCTAATACTTAGAATCCTAAGTAATTTTGTCAAAATGGACACAATCCTAAGGAAGCTAGCATCTACACAAATACATAGAAACAAATATCTTGTTGGTTAAAGCTCCATTGGAATACTTACAAAATCCCCCTAACCGAATGAGTAGTTTTAGATGGTCTTTTATCTCACTTTTTGGCTTTTTCAGAGTCATATAATCCAAATCTCACCCTTTCCAATTTATCTTATCTTTGCAAATATGAAGCCCATTTAAACACTAATTTTATATCATAACAATTCACTTTCTATGTTTCTACCACATATTATTCAACAACATTTCAAATTCATAATTTTAAATTTTCAAATTCAAAATCACATAAAATTTATGTTGTAAATGGACCAAAATACACATCAAATTATCCCAAATAGTTTGTCATCTCCCCACATAATATATCCTATGATCAAACATCATGCGAATGCAAAGCTCATGAAAAAGCAAAGATCATTCACATTGCTCAAACACAATGAGCATCACACACCACCACCACCATTGTTTCTCACGGAAGTGTGCACTCCTTTAAAGTTTTTGATTATACCACCTATACATACTTAACATTTTTAGTGCCAACATACTAAGGTCATGCCAACTACCAATTTCTAACCAACTCTCTAAAAAACAAATAAGTGAAGCATAAAGAGTGTAAAGTATTTCTATTTAGACTAATTATCATGACACTACATAAGCTCTCCCAGATAATGCTGCTTAGGTGTGATGATTATAGTGATCAATAATCAAAATAAGCAGACGCTCAAAGAACAACACATAATATGTGAAAGAAAAAAAAACGTAGATCCAACCGAGACAAACTGATAGTTGTTGAAGAAGGGGGATAGCTTGGGCATCCCCAAGCTTAGAAGCTTGGGATCTCTTAAAATATTTCTTGTGGGTGCCCTGGGCACCCCCAAGCTTGAGCGCTTGCATCTCCTGATTTCTCTCATATTACTGTCTCACCTGACTCATAAATATTTCAACCACACAAAACTTACATATAACTCATGGGATAGGTTAGTATAAAGAACACTTCAATCTAACCATGCCTCGCTGTAGACTAATTATAAAGTTGTAACCCATCATTAACTACTGTATGATAACACAATTTTAAAATTCCCACACCCCTATGGGAACTATAAAATGCAAACATAAGTAACTAAAGACAATCATAACAACAATATGTCTAAGCAGAGCGAACAAGAGCAGTATGTAAAGATGAAAAGTTCAATCCACTCTTTTGTAAATAATTACATTCTGAAATAAAATACGTAGCATATAATTCATATAGGTGTATTGTGTTTTTTTGCCTGTATCATGTTTTGTTAATTCTCTACAAAATAAACAACAAAAACAACAAAACTTTCTGTTTCAGCACAACAACACATACATTTGTAATCTTAACATGCTAAAGGAAATCATGGGCCTTTATTCAAGCAAAACATAAAAAGAATGTTGTTACAAAAGGTAAAAACTTTATTGACAATTACTATAGGTTGCCTCATGTAAGCACTTCCTTTATAGTCGAGTTAGCTAGGATTGCAATTTTTATGGTGCTCATATGAAAACATGAATTGAAGCATAAAAGAGAGTATATGATATCCTATATCAAATACATTTAAGCCTGACCCACTTCCTATGCATAGGCATCTTATAAGTAAACAATTCATCGGGACAAAAGATCCCTAGCATAGGCAAGACAGAAGAATGCAACTTCAAAACTTTCAACAAAAAGAGGTGATTTAGTAACATGAAGATTTCTATAATCATATTTTCCTCTCTCATAATAATTACATGTGGGATCATGATCAAACTCAATAATATAGCTATCACCTAGGAAAGTTTCCTCATGATCCACATGCACATATATTTTATCGCTCTCCAAAATAGTGGAATCATCAGTGACTAAAGTCATGACCTCTCAACACACTTCTATTAGTATCGCAATCAGATTGAACATTCTCCAAAATAATGGGAACATTACTACCTAAAGGCATGACCTCTCCAAACTCACATTCAATAACTTCGCAATCATTGTAGTCAAATATATTCATTATTAGTACCAAATAAATCTTTGATGCCACAATAAGTATCTTAATTATCTTCCTAACCATGATCATCGTTATAGATATACCACACTCATCATAAATAGTGACAATAGACATAGTTTCATCACTAGTGGCAATATTTTCATCAAGCGTGTCATTAATGTGAGTAGCCTCATCTAATGTAATATCATTGAATTGTATGCATAAGAAATTTTAGTTTCAGTTATTCTGGTGTCAAAATAGGTGTAATATGTATATATGCAAATAGAAGGAAATATGAAATGATGGCTAGTGTTGGAGTAGAGTTCAAAATTTAAGGGCCAGAATATGTGTGTGTGTGTGTGTGTGTGGGGGGGGGGGGGTCAAATGGCATTTTGAGAGTTTGATTTGAGTGTCCTTGTTGGAGATAATCTTAGAAGAGTTGGACTGAATCTTATAAAAAATTTCTCATTTCTTGTTGAAAGAAGACACGAAATCTACTTGCTTGAATTAATTAAGCAAGAATTAAATGTAATTTTCATGGTTGAAGAAGTGTCACACCGCCGTTATTCTCTAGCAAGTTCATTTACCCCGTAAATTACCATGGTTGAATATGTTTCATGGTTAAGAAGTGTCACGATGACATTATTCTCTAGCGAGTTCATAGAATCATGGCTCGCACACCTTACCCAGTGCTCCCTTGATCTACCCCCCACACTCTCTTTGCCTTGTATGTAATACCTAGTGGGACAACATGCCTCTTGACCTAACCTTTGTGAAATTTAGGCGGGGGGCTCCCTCCTCTCCTGTGACTATTAAGAAGAGAATATACATGCCCTGGTGGCAAGGAAAGTAAGTAGTAATGATCACTTCTAGCAAGTTGTTACTCCGTGCATGAATAATCAAGTTTCTATTTTTGTTTTTAATGACCTCATCTAATAAACTGCCAGTTAATATAATCTATTTATTTACTAAAAGATCTTCAAATAATAGTCCATACTTTCCAGCCTCTAACTACCGTATTTTCTTTACCATATTTATCTCTTGCCTACATTGTCTCTTCCGCCACCCACCCCTTGTCACTTATTTATTTTGGTGGCTACCTACAACCATGAATGGATCAAGCCTTCTCTACAGACTATCCCGAGACTTTATTGCATCCCTCCATCCTAATACCTAACATTTCACATCACCCTTGTCTCTACGACACCGCTTCCCTTGTCGGCATTGATTTTGACTCTAGCTCCAAGCAAAACCAGACAACAAAAATAAAGGATGAAGAAGAAGAGATTATCTTGAGGAAAAATATATTTGTAAGGATGCAAAACCACCCATCGATCATTCTCAAATACATATTTTTTTGTTTTCCGCTAGGAATATTAAGTTTGAAGTTTGTAGAACACCCCAAGGTAGGATCTAGTAGCATAGCTCAGATGGCTAGGTTCCTTGTGGTGGAACCAACCCACGAAGTTCAAGTCCTAGACTTGGCACTGTTGCTCGCATTTTCCTTGGTTTGTTTCAGGCTTTTCGGCGATGTCTGTTCAGTGGGAGGAGACGTTCCCATCGACTATGACGCGCCTGTGGTGACTTCGTCAATCTCAAGATTTTCTGTCGGCTCAGTATCTCGAAGGTGTTCATGGGGGTAGGGTGTGCGTTGATATGTCTCCGTCGTATCTACTTTTCCTAACACTTTTGCTCTTGTTTTGGACTCTAATTTGCATGATTTGAATGAAACTAACCCGGACTGACGCTGTTTTCAACAGAACTACCATGGTATTGTTTTTGTGCAGAAATAAAAGTTCTCGGAATGGAACAAAACTTTTTGGAGAATTGTTTTACAATAAAAGAAAAATACTGGAGCCAAGAACCACCGGAGGGGGCCCCCTGGCTGGGCACAAGACACCAGGGCACACCCCCCTCTGGCGCGCCCTGGTGGGTTGTGCCCACCTCGTGGCCCCGCAGACCCTAATTCCAACTCCATAAATACCTATTTTTGGAGAAAAAATAAAGAAGGAAGTTTCATCGCGTTTCACGATACGGAGCCACCGCCGCCTCCTGTTCTTCATCGGGAGGCCAGATCTGGAGCCCGTTCGTGGCTCCGGAGAGGGGAATCTTCGGTCTTCGTCATCACCAACCCTCCTTCATCGTCAATTCCATGATGCTCCCCATCGGGTGTGAGTAATTCCTTCGTAGGCTCGCTGGTCGGTGAGGAGTTGGATGAGATTCATCATGTAATCGAGTTAGTTTTGTTAGGGCTTGATCCCTAGTATCCACTATGTTCTGAGATTGATGTTGCTATGACTTTGCCATGCTTAATGCTTGTCACTAGGGCCCGAGTGCCATGATTTCAGATCTGAACCGTTTATATTTTCACCATTATATCTATGTTCTAGATCCGATCTTGTAAGTTATATGCACCTACTATGTGTTATGATCCGTAAACCCCGGGGTGGCAGTAATTGGGATACTTTCCGGTGATGACCGTAGTTCGAGGAGTTCATGTATTCACTATGTATTAATGCTTTGTTCCGATTCTCTATTAAAAGGAGGCCTTAATATCCCTTAGTTTCCTTATGGACCCCGCTGACACGGGAGGGTAGGACAAAAGATGTCATACAAGTTCTTTTTCATAAGCACGTATGACTATTTACGGAATACATGCCTACATTATATTTATGAACTGGAGCTAGTTCTGTATCACCCTAGGTTATGACTGTTATATGATGAATATCATCCAACAAATTCACCGATCCAATGCCTACGAGTTTTCCATATATTGTTCTTGCTAAGTTACTACTGCTGCTGTTACTGTTACACTTGCTACAAAATCATTGCTACTACTGTTACTGCTACTGTTACCTTCACCACTGCTATCAAAACTATCATACTACTGTGCTACTAATTACTTTGCTGCAGATATTTAATCTCCAGGTGTGGTTTAATTGACAACTCAACTGCTAATACTCGCAAATATTCTTTGGCCCCCTTGTGTCGAATCTATAAATTTGGGTCAAATACTCTACCCTCGAAAATTGTTGCGATCCCCTATATTTGTGGGTTATCATGCGTGCGTGCATTCATAGGGTGAGAGCATATGCGTGTATGTGAGAATTTGCGATTGTACTATGTTAACATGCATGCACTATGCCAATACTCACTCTGTCTGGAAATATTCTACTTCCTGAGCTTGCGTTGGTTTTTCCCTTAAAGAGGAAAGGATGATGCAGCAAAGTAGAGATAAGTATTTTCCTCAGTTTGAGAACCAAGGTATCAATCCAGTAGGAGGAACACACAAGTCACCAATGATTCCACCTACACAAACAAACAAATACTTGCACCATACGCGATAAAGGGGTTGTCAATTCCTTCACGGTTACTTGCAAGGATGAGATCTGATAGAGATAGGTATCTATAACTACTAATAAAACAAGGTGCGTTTCTTCGATTTTTTCATCCGTTCACCATCGAAAAGATTTTTTTCTATTCGAGGTGGTACTAAATTTTTGTCCGTTCGTCTATTAGAAAAGAAAAAACGCCATAATTACGTACATGGGCCGTCTGCATTGTGACCCAGCAAAGTAAGCCCATTTATTTAATGTCCACGCAGGTGAGAAAACACTATTTCTCGCATGGAGCGTCAAATAGTCGAAAATTCGCACATGACGCCCAAGCTGGGCTGAACCTTTTTTTTGTTCTGTGTTATGTTTATATTTTTTCTTTTTCCGTTTATTTATCCTTTTCTATTGACTTTTTTCTTTCAAGTTTATTTTTCTTTCTCCCTTTTTCATAAATAAAAAAATTTAAAAAGTTCATAATTTCAAAAAATTCGAATTTTTAAAAAATGTTCAGAATTCCAAAAAATATCCCATTTTTGAAAAATGTTCAGTACGTTAAATCTTTGTTCTCATTCCAAAATTAGTTCAAATTTTAAAAAATGTTCCATTTTTTCTTTGTGTTTTCCAAAGTTGTTCATGATTTTTCAAAAAAATTGCATTTTAAAAATGTTCCAAATACGTAAATATTCTTGTTTTAGTGAAACCTCGCAAATTTAAAATAACATCCGAGTTTAAAGAAACACATTTTCTAAAATTGTTCTGAATGTTCAATATATGTTTACTTTTTCAAACAAATCACAAATTCAAAAAATGTTCATGTTTTTATAAAAGGTTTATGTTTTCAAATAAAATTGTGAATTTTGAAAGTTTCAAATTTTGTTGTGTTTTTGATAATTCAAAGAATTTGAAAAAACTGTTTGGGATTTTCAAAATTATTCATGTTTCCAAGAATATTTAGCAATTTATATTTTTTTAAAGTTAAAGAAACAAAAAATGTTTCCAATCTGACATTGGAGTATGTTCTTAAAGGTTCGAGATGGCCATCGGTTGGTAGGACTCATTTCTTCGAGTGGCTAGCAGCACGTAGTTGGGTCTTTGAGGGCATGATTTCGATCCTTCAACTCATCGTTTTTTTTGGATTTTTCACGCTTTACAAACACAGGTCGTCTTGGAGCCTACCAGTGTCGCCAATGCATGAATTGATGTGCGTCCCACACGCTGTTTTACGCAACTAGTGTCATATAGTAGCCTCCACGCAGTTGGCCCAAGAAAAAAAAATCTTCGTCGCACAGGCAGTATTGTGCCTCAGCCGCACTCCCCTACTGGGTCATCCGTATCCGGCCCATCGGTCCTCACCGAGGGAGCTTACAATATATTTGGAGGTCATAAGGAATAGAACTTGCGATGTTGCATCCACATCCTCGGGCGGATGCCAACTGAGCTAGGGCGGCTTTGTTACATAAAAATAGCCGGTCCTCCTATTAAATATACATATAGGTTTTGTCCTCCCCCTCATAGTTCCCGATTTTTTTTTGTCCCCCGGGTGGGATGAACTGGGCCTACCAACACATTTTTTTCTGTGAGACGGATGAGCAAAAAAAAGAAGCCCCGAGGGAATTGAACTATGGACCTTCCCTATTGTGTCAATGGACAAAACAAACTCATCTATCTTACAATTATGATAAGAACAATATCGCCTTGGAACTTTATAGTAAATCCCCACCAGTTTGTACATGTCAATAGGTTGTCTGGAAATAAGAAGTTTGTATCAAAATAAGGAAGTTATCTTGAGAATCATGAGCAGAAGGAGGGACTCCATAAATTATTGCCGGTTCTAGCTTGTAAGTGCCAATAAAAGAGAATATGTTGGTTTGGCTCAAATTAAAAAATTGTGGGCACGTCAACGCTAAAATAATCAAAGAGAACCCCTAATAAAGAAGAGACATTGATGTCTGGTTATGCACTAAATATGCTAATGAAACGGAATTTATGCGCTATAAATAGTAATCCATTCGGTTACGCCATCGTAAGAGAGAGTGGTCGAAGCAACCGTGCCCCGAAGGTCATTGTATTGCTACCAAATGAGGAGGCAGACACAACCCCGAGACAGAGGCGGACCCGGAGGAAAAAAGGCACGAGTTGGATGGTTGCCACCACGCCGACTAACCCCACCACTATCAAGATCTCGCAGGACAAACATGACCCATGAGGAGACCACAACTCCTCTCTCTATCGCACCGCTGTGGAGATCATTTTTGGTGGACACATCAATTATCGCTCCCATTGCTTTTGGCAAAGAAATATCTCTCTCCCGTTGCAACGCACGGGCATATGTGCTAGTAAAGGATAAATAAAAGTGCAAAATAAAGTAAAGGTAAATAAATTGTAGCAAGGTATTTTTGGGTTTATAGATCTGAAAATAATATGATAAAAATAGACCCGGGGGCCATAGTTTTCACTAGAGGCTTCTCTGGAAAGAACGCATACGATGGGTAAACAAATTACTGTTGAGCAATTGATAGAAAAGCGCAAAGTTATGACGATATCTAAGGCAATGATCATGAATATAGGCATCACGTCCGTGACAAGTAGACTGATTCCTTCCCGCATCTACTACTATTACTCCACATATCGACCGCTATCCAGCATGCATCTAGTGTATTAAGTTAACAAGAACGGAGTAACGCCTTAAGCAAGATGAAATGATGTAGAGGGATAGATCCAATTAATATGAAATAAACCCCACCTTTTATCCTTAATGACAACAATACAAATACGTGCCTCACTACCCCTTCTGTCATTGGGTGAGGACACCGCAAGATTGAACCCATTAAAAAGCACCTCTCTCATTGCAAGAAAAATCAATCTAGTTGGCCAAACCAAATCAATAGATCGGAGATAAATATAAAGCTATCTTAATCATGCATAAAAGAGTTCAGAGAAGACTCAAATAATATCATAGATAATCTGATCATAAATTCACAATTCATCAGATCTCAACAAATGCACCGCAAAAGAAGATTACGTAGAATAAATCTCCATGAACATCAAGGAGAACATTTTATTGAAGATCAAAGAGAGAGAAGAAGCCATCTAGCTACTAGCTATGGACCCGTAGGTCTCTGGTAAACTACTCACACATCATCGAAAGGGCAGTAAGGTTGCTGTAGAGGCCCTACGTGATCGAATCCCCCTCCGGCAGAGTACCGGAACAGGTCTCCAGATGGGAACTTGCAGCGGCGAAAAAGTATTTTTGGTGGGCCCCTGGTATACGGGGAATATTTGGGTATTTAGGGAGCAAAGATTAGGGTTAGAGGAGCCACAGTGTAACATCCCTAGATGTTAACCCTGTCATCAAGCTAATTAATGTGCCATGTCATCACATTTCACTAAGTCAAAATGCCACTTGTCCCAAATCCAACTTCAAATTCATACTTGAAATAAAGTCAAATATTTATTTCTTCAAACAACAAACAAAAAATATTCATAATGTTGCAAATATTCCTAAAGCAATTATAAAAATAAAACCAACAATATCTGATACTCCAAAAATGCCCCTAGCTATTATTGAATGACCCAACAACACCCTTCCATCACTTTTCAATTCTAACCGTAAATCAAATGAGGTTAAGACTTTTTGAGGCAGTGCAGAATAATGCAATGTATTTTGTGGACAAGTTTCACATTTTACAAAATGCATTTGGTAGCACATTTATTTGCAAAACTCTTCTGTAAAAAGAAAACAGAAAGAAAAGGAAAAATGGGCCACTGTGCACGGGCCTAAGTGCACTATGCGGCCCAGCCCGCTCCCACCGTTTCCCTCCTCTCTCTCTCCCCGTGTTGGCCACGCCATGGCCGCGCGCGCGCTCGCCGGCTAGAGAGTGACACGGCGACGCCCGAGGCAGGTCGAGGGGATAAGGACGCGCCCCTCGTCCCCCTCGTCCTCCCAGATCCACTCTCCCCCTCTCTCCCTCGCTCCGCTGAGCTCTCTCTCCCTCTCCAGCAGCATGCCACCGTCGCCGCACCACTGCGGATCCACGGCCACCGGCGTCCCCGAGGCCGGCAACCGAGCCTGGGAGGTGCGCCGTCCTCCACGTCATCATCCTCATCCGTCAGTTGGAGCCGGGGAGGTCGACAGTGACCGCATCGACCTCTTCCCCTTCTCGGTGCCGCCGGCGATCGTCGCCAAATTCGCGTCGCCTCTACGCTACCGCTCACCCGAGGGGCCTTCGTGAGCCCGCACGGTGAGCATCACCCCTCCTCTCCCCGTCCGTTTACTCTTTCCGCGCCTGTAGCTAGCTAAATGCTGCGGCGCCGTTACCGGAGCTCCGCCTCACTGTCGACCTCGCCGTCGTCGCGTTAGCATTCGTCATGGCCAAGCAAGCATGCCCGCGAGCTCCGGGAGACCTCCTGGTACTCCCCGAAGCGTTAGCTCGCGCGAAAACTTACCGCAGCAACGGGTGCGCTGAGCTCCGATTCCGGCCGCCGCCCGTGCTCGCCGTAGCCATCGTTTCCGACCACCAGAGCTCGCGCCGTTTGCCCAGTTCGACGCGGCTTGGAATGGCCGATCGAAAGCAAGAAACCGCGCGCGAAATGATTCATCGTACGCGAAATCCGAAGCTCGCCGGAGTAGCGCTGCCGTGCACGGGCTCGCCGGAGCTCTCTCCGGCGCCCTGCCGACGTGGCGCCTCTGGGGCCACTTCCTCAGTCACTAACTGGTGGCCCCCCTGGCCCAGTTGACCGTTGACCCAGGTCAACATGCTGACTGGGCAGCGCCCAGTCACTGCCATGTGGGGTCCACCCCACTATTTAATTAATTGAGCAGAATTAAATTAGTTCAGTTAATTAACTAAAATAAGTAGACACTGACAGTGGGCCCCTGTTAGTTAAATAGGTAATTAGATTAAATTCTAAACTCTGTTAACCCCACTGTCTATGACAGGTGGGTCCCACTGGTCAGTTTGACCAGTCAACTGGACCGTTGTCTGCTGACATCAGTGTGATGTCATGCTGACGTCACAAGATACTATTCTGGATAATGTAGTTTTAATTAATTTCAGAATTTCCAGAAAATGAATAAAAATTTGAAAAATCATATAAAATAAACCGTAACTCGGATGAAAATGATTTATATATGAAAAGCGATAAAAAAACGAGACGAATCCGAATATGCCACTCACATACCTGTCAGCCCCCTCTAACATGATGAACATGGAACTTTCCCGTCCATTTCATCTGTCCAATAATCGTCCGGAGCTGGGAGAACACTCCCGGATAATTTCCCGCTCCCACCAACTTGCGTAGTACTGCATTAGGGCACTCCTCGAATAACGTGCTGCCATGCCATGCTTATGTAACTGCTTTTATTGCCGTGTATTTATTTATTTCTTCTCCCCCTTTCTTCCCGTTAGACCCGAGACCGATGATGACCCGAAGATCGTCTACCTCGACGAAGACTCGTTGGTGCTTGCAAAGCAACCAGGCAAGCACCCCGCTTTTGAGCATACCGATATCGCCTATTCTTCTCTCTCTTATGCTTGCATTAGAAGTTGCTGCTATTACTGTTATCCTAATTATGCTGCATAGCCTGTTTATTGTAACCTGCTGTTGTTACTTATCTGCTTAGCCCAAAATGTTTAGTATAGGCTGGGTAGAGACCCATCAGAGACCCCCACTTTAGTCCCGACTGCCCTGCTGGATTATCAGAAGACCCGATCAACGGGATCAAAGACCAGGCCCCGGCACCGCACATCACTTCCCCCTTAGTTGCTCGACACTACTGGGTTACTATCGAGTGTCGAGGGTGATACCTCGTCAGCACTTCTAATGTTAACCTTGTAGGTTAGTTCATGGGTTATGGTCATCGAGGGTGATTCCTCCTTCTCCATTCCCGATAACAACACCGTCGTGCAACTCCTCAAGAGTGGACCTCGAGGGTGATTCCTCCTTCGTTCACCTTGACGATAACATCAGGTGGAATTCCATCGAGGGTGATTCCTCAGGGTTCCCCCTTGGTGTTAGACACACGGTTACTATGGTTACTATGACTTTACACTGAACCATGTTACTAAAGACGAGTCAGCCCTGAGGGGTACCCGCGCGAGCTTATTTGCGAGAGATGTGGAGTCGGGTGGACCTGGAGGGTGCCCGAGAGATGAATACGAGGCGTGGCCGGGCATTCTTAGCCCTTGCCGCAAATCCTCGAGACAGGGCGACGGGGTCACATCGATCGTGAGTCTCTGCTCGTTACCGCGCGCTCCTAATCCACTAACAGTTTGGATATTTGATCCGAGGGGCCTCTGGCCTGATAGCACTAACCATCACATGGGCATAGTATGGGTGTTCTGCGTCGTATACATCAGCTGAAGTTCTATAGATGTCAGCGAGGAGCGGCCCGCTTTGAATTGGACTGGTTAAGCCCGCGCTTGTATTAAGGGGGCTAGGTCTGCTTCCGGAGCGTCCTCGCAATGTGCAGGGTTCCCAGGGCGAAGGCCCAAGACCCCTGGGGGCATAGGTTAGTCCGGCATGCTGACCTCTCTTTAGAGCCTAGGTCGGGTTGCGGCGTGTCGTTTGGCCGAGGCCGGGCATGACCCAGAAAAGTGTGTCCGGCCGGAGTTAATCGAGCGTGGTGGGTAAGTTGGTGCACCCCTGCAAGGATGAAAACATCTATCGATAGCCTGTCCTACGGTAACGGACACTCGGAGTTGTATCCCGATCGGTACAACTAGAACTGGATACGTGAGATGATAACTGGATAGTATGGCTCTGGGATTGTTTTCTCACAGGGAGTCGAGAAAGGATCTCTAGGCGAGGTTGATAACACTACTATTACTTTACATTATGCTAATCTGCACTTTTCTAATGCTGCAAGACCGCTGAAGATGCTGAAGATGCTAGCCTTCGATAGGACTAGGCCTTCCTCTCTATTCTGGCATTTTTGCAGCCCAGTCCACATATACAGCCTCCTTTGATAATGTTGCATATGTAGTGTAGATCCTTGCTTGCTGAGTACTTCGGATGAGTACTCACAGTTACTTTGCTTTCTTTTTCTCCCCATATTCGTTTGTCGCAACCAGATGATGGAGCCCCTGAGACAGCTACCACCGCCGACGGCTACTACTACTAACCTCCCGGCGAGTACTACTACGAGGAACCATCCGATGACCAGGAGTAGGTTCGGAGGGCCCCGGGCAGGAGGCCTGCGCCTTTCGATCGTAGTGTTTTCTTTTGCCCCGCCTTCTTAAAGGCCTATTCTGTCTTTCTTTTTATATCTGTACTCAGATATCTAATGCTTCCGCTGACGCTTGTATGCCATCGAGCTATGTATTCGAGCCCTCGAGGCCCTGGCTTGTAATATAAAGCTTGTATGACTTTATTTATGTTTTAGAGTTGTGTTGTGATATCTTCAAGTGAGTCCTAGGCTTGATCGTGTGCATTTGCATGTATGGTTAGTGCACGATTAAGCCGGGGTCGTCACAGGTTGGTATCAGAGCCGACTGCCTGTAGGATCCCCCTTTCCAACTCCTTGGCCGAAGTTGAGTCTAGTCAATGAAAACTGTTTTACTAACATGGCTGTGTGGCTTACGGGCCCATGTCGCCAATTGGGTGATATTAGGATCTTTTATTCCTCGTCTTTACTCTGGGACTCTGATCTCTCTTCCTTTCGGGTTAAAATTTTGCTAACTCCAACACTAGGTTCTCGTAACCGCTTTCTCCCGGAGAGCCCCCCCCCTCATTCCAGAAGATGGCGTGTCATCATCAGAAGAATCCGAAGATACTCCTCGAAGTTCCCAAGACCCTTAAGCCCCCTGTTTTTGCAGTTCCCTATCACTGATAAATCCCCGTGGATAACTACACATCCTTGCCGTATGTACATTCTTCCCCAGTTGCTCTGGTTATTACTAGATATCCCGAGATACTCTCCGTTGTCCTGAGAATCCTTTGAGCCTACTGCCGTCCAGCTTCTTTCGCACTACGGTTAATTCCTCACATTACCGGGATTCATTCATCCCCAGTTGTTCTTGAGTTTCCTGAAATATTTCATAATGCTATCCGATCTTCCGAGAATCTCCTGCAGCCTACTGCCTTTGAGATTCTTCTTACCTGCTTTCATTATGGTTAATTCCATATGTCTATTAATCTTATCGGCATCCTTTGTCGCCATCAATTTTGAGTCCCTTGATTCATTATGTATGTGACTGCTTACTATTATCAATTAATCCTTAGGAATTTTCTTTCCGGCTCAGACATCATTCCGGATATGAGTTGGTTCTTGCCCAATCAAGATTCGATCGGTGTGCCTCTAAGTCTATTCAACCTATCCATCTTCGATCGGAGCACCTGATTCTGATACACAGATCTAGAAATCAAATTTCTTTGAATTTAAGCATCGAATTATTCAGATGTTTCCATAAACCGATGCCCTTGCATTTCTTCTTCTTCTGGTTGAGTACCGCTACTCATGTCAGATCCTTTGTCGTCTACCTGATCTTTTGTTGGATTAATATCCAACAGTATCCTTCATATTCAAACATCTTATGAGCTCTTCCCTTGGTATTTAGTACCTCCGGTAAATTGTATCATCTGCTTTGACTTCGATACTCTGCTTTCGAACTCGCATCCCTTGCTTTGGTTGATGGTTGTATGGATTCGTAAAATTGTCCCGATGGGTTGTATCTATGCTTCTGCCATCTGCGAGAACCCAGAAACTTCTATGGGTCATACTCTACTGGTGTTACGCCAGATAAATTTTCAACATTTCGACTTCACTAAAGATGAGAAGTGCATGAAAAGTTTATACATTGGATAAGTGGGAGTCGACCTTGAACCTTTGTGTTCATGCCCATGGACCCGATGTAGCACTTATCATGGAAGCTGCTCGTAAAAAAAAATTCCCCTGGTATAAGTTCATCTTGTACCCGTGAATTGATCCTTTGCAATCGTGGATCCGACCATATTATCTCCTTGATTCCATTTCCCGAACAAGTTAAAATACTTGTCCTCTGCAGATCATTTCACCCGTCCAACTCTACTCCGATTTACCTTCCGGTATTACCCCTAGTATTTGTTACTGGGAAGTTTATTACCCCATCACATCATCCCTAGCCTGATCGATTATATTTTTATCGTGCCAACCTTTAACTGTGCTACCTGGTCCTTATGCCCGGAGCAACTTCCGACGCTGAGCTTAGCTTACGTCGATCTTCCTCATCTTATCATTTCACCTCGAACAACAAGCTTGACCTCGAGCTTGTGTCGAATCTGTGGTTCTCATAGCCTTTCACTTCATCCTTCCTTTTGTTTGATGTCATCGCTGCTCGATGGCATCCTCATGGAGTCTCTCGACAAAATTTGTCGAGATCACTGTCAACACTTTGGTTTCTTCAGAGATGTCAATTGAATTCATGGCTAGAAATACCATCCCTGCCCCTTGATGATTTGTGATATCATCGATGACCTCTTGACTTTCTACCAACACAGACCTGGTTGTGCTTGGTAATTCCTTACATTCTGAGATAATCTTGGAAATGTTCCTTTGTATCTCTTGTGATCTTCAGATCAACCTTGAAACACCATATCAATGCTAACTCGAAGCATGATAGTAGTATTCTAAATATCAACAAGAACATTGGAGGCACATTGCCAAATGCTTCTTGATCAATTATCCAAACACCATTATATGGGTAATATTATGATTCTTCCCTCGCCCCCTTTATTTAAATGCTTTTGAACTTGCTGTCGTATCATGTATATCATGCTCCGCTTCCCCTTGGGAAGGATATACTCCCAATTCTTGTGTATAAACACATTTTCCTTTCCATTGGTTTGTTTAACCTTTCTTGTGATCTATATGATATAAGCAGAATAATTCCCTGCTTATATAACACCTCGATGTACAACCTTGTCAGTGAGACCCTGTTACTAATGTTGCTGACACTTCGGTATCACCGATGGACGAGAACTTTGCCTATTGGTCTGCCTCGAATTAACGAGCAGGAAAACGGTTCTCTTCGTCCCTCGCCCTTGGTACCGACGTTGTTACCGACATAAATGACAGACTATCCTCTGACATACCTTGCTGTCGTGATCGGTAAGATGACACCGTCCTCTCTACTCTCGATCGACACCTCTCACAGTTCCACAGGATCGGAACCTGACTCCCCTGCATATCCTTGATTCTGAAGTATCCTTTGCTCCTGGCTTTGTGAGATACCACGAGCCATCCTCCGTGAGTTGATCTATTCTCGATGCTCAGAGCCCCCTTCTTACACTCTGTTCAGGTACCGATCTGAAGTCCATTCGCTTGAAACTTACTATTGTAACTTCTTACTTTGCTCTCGATGTTTTCTAAGTTCCAGCTCGAGAGATAGTTCCTGTCACATTCCCTGAGTTGTCCACCAGTAAATCGACCTTGCAAAGGTCAGTTCACCCGAAGTTACCCTTTACTTCCCCACATAAATCTCGGGACGAGATTTCTTGTAGTGAAGGAGATTTGTAACATCCCCAGATGTTAACCCTGTCATCAAGCTAATTAATGTGCCATGTCATCACATTTCACTAAGTCAAAATGCCACTTGTCCCAAATCCAACTTCAAATTCATACTTGAAATAAGTCAAATATTTATTTCTTCAAACAGCAAATCAAAAATGTTCATAATGTTGCAAATATTCCTAAAGCAATTATAAAAATAAAACCAACAATATCTGATACTCCAAAAATGCCCCTAGCTATTATTGAATGACCCAACAGCACCCTTTCATCACTTTTAAATTCTAACCGTAAATCAAATGAATTCAAATGAGGTTCAGACTTTTTGAGGCAGTGCAGAATAATGCAATGTATTTTGTGGACAAGTTTCACATTTTACAAAATGCATTTGGTAGCACATTTATTTGCAAAACTCTTCTGTAAAAAGAAAACAGAAAGAAAAGGAAAAAAGGGGCCACTGTGCACGGGCCTAAGTGCACAGTGCGGCCCAGCCCGCTCCCACCGTTTCCCTCCTCTCTCTCTCCCTCCCCGTGTCGGCCACGCCATGGCCACGCGCGCGCTCGCCGGCTAGAGAGCGACACGGCGACGCCCGAGGCAGGTCGAGGGGATAAGGACGAGCCCCTCGTCCCCCTCGTCCTCCCAGATCCACTCTACCCCTCTCTCCCTCGCTCCGCTGAGCTCTCTATCCCTCTCCAGCATGCCACCGCCGCTGTACCGCTGCGGATCCATGGCCACCGGCGTCCCCGAGGCCGGCAACCGAGCCTGGGAGGTGCGCCGTCCTCCGCGTCATCATCCTCGTCCGTCAGTTGGAGCCGGGGAGGTCGACAGTGACCGCATCGACCTCTTCCCCTTCTCGGTGCCGCCGGCGATCATCGCCAAATTCGCGTCGCCTCTTCACAACTGCTCACCTGAGGGGCCTTCATGAGCCCGCACGGTGAGCATCACCCCTCCTCTCCCCGTCCGTTTACTCTTTCCGCGCCCGTAGCTAGCTAAATGCCGCGGCGCCGTTGCCGGAGCTCCGCCTCACTGTCGAGCTCGCCGTCGTCGTGTTAGCCTTCGTCATGGCCAAGCAAGCATGCCCGCGAGCTCCGGGAGACCTCCTGGTGCTTCCCAAAGCATTAGCTCGCGCGAAAACTTACCGCAACAACAGGTGCGCTGAGCTCCGATTCCGACCGCCGCCCGTGCTCGCTGTAGCCGTCGTTTCCGACCACTGGAGCTTGCGCCGTTTGCCCAGATCGACGCGGCTTGGCGTGGCCGATCGAAAGCAAGAAACCGTGCGCGAAATGATTCACCGTACGCGAAATCCGAAGCTCGCCGGAGTAGCGCCGCCGTGCACGGGCTCGCGGGAGCTCTCTCCGGCATCCTGCCGACGTGGCGCCTTTGGGGCCACTTCCTCAGTCACTGACTGGTGGCCCCCTCGCCCAGTTGACCGTTGACCCAGGTCAACATGCTGACTGGGCAGCGCCCAATCACTGCCATGTGGGGTCCACCCCACTATTTAACTAATTGAGCAGAATTAAATTAGTTCAGTTAATTAACTAAAATAAGTAGACACTGACAGTGGGCACCTGTTAGTTAAATAGGTAATCAGATTAAATTCTAAACTCTGTTAACCCCACTGTCTATGATAGGTGGGTCCCACTGGTCAGTTTGACCAGTCAACTGGACCGTTGACTGCTGACGTTAGTGTGATGTCATGCTGATGTCATAGGATACTATTCTGGATAATGTAGTTTTAATTAATTTTAGAATTTCTAGAAAGTGAATAAAACTTTGAAAAATCATATAAAATAAACCGTAACTCGGATGAAAATGATTTATATATGAAAAACGATCAGAAAAACGAGACGAATCCGAATATGCCACTCACATACCTGTCAGCCCCCACTAACATGATGAACATGGAACTTTCCCCTCCGTTTCATCTGTCCGATAATCGTCCGAATTGGGAGAACACTCCCGGATAATTTCCCGCTCCCACCAACTTGCGTAGTACTGCATTAGGGCACTTCCCGAATAACGTGCTACCATGCCATGCTTATGTAACTGCTTTTATCGCCATGTATTTATTTGTTTCTTCTCCCCCTTTCTTCCTGTTAGACCCGAGACCGATGATGACCCGAAGATCGTCTACCTCGACGAAGACTCGTTGGTGCTTGCAAAGCAACCAGGCAAGCACCCCCCCTTTTTAGCATACCGATATCGCCTATTCTTCTCTCTTTTATGCCTGCATTAGAAGTTGCTGCTGTTACTGTTATCCTAATTCTGCTGCATAGCCTGTTTATTGTAACCTGCTGTTGTTACCTACCTGCTTATCCTAAACTGTTTAGTATAGGCTGGGTATAGACCCATCAGAGACCCCCACTTTAGTCCCGACTGCCCTGCTGGATTATCAGAAGACCCGATCAACGGGATCGAAGACCAGGCCCCGGCACCGCACATCACTTCCCCCTTAGTTGCTCGACACTACTGGGTTACTATCGAGTGTCGAGGGTGATACCTCATCAGCACTTCTGATGTTAACCTTGTACGTTAGTTCATCGGTTATGGTCATCGAGGGTGATTACTCCTTCTCCATTCCCGATAACAACACCGTCGTGCAACTCCTCAAGAGTGGACCTCGAGGGTGATTCCTCCTTCGTTCACCTTGATGACTACATCAGGTGGAATTCCATCGAGGGTGATTCCTCAGGGTTCCCCCTTGGTGTTAGACACACGGTTACTATGGTTACTATGACTTTACACTGAACCATGTTACTAAAGACGGGTCGGCCCTGAGGGGTACCCGCGCGAGCTTAATTGCGAGAGATGTGGAGTCGGGTGGACCTGGAGGGTGCCCGAGAGATGAATACGAGGCGTGGCCGGGCATTCTTAGCCCTTGCCGCAAGTCCTCGAGACGGGGCGATGGGGTCACATCGATCGTGAGTCTCTGCTCGTTACCGCGCACTCCTAATCCACTAACGGTTTGGATATTTGATCCGAGGGGCCTCTAGCCTGATAGCACTAGCCATCATGTGGTCATAGTATGGGCGTTCTGCGTCGTATACATCAGCTAAAGCTCTATAGACGTCAGCGAGGAGCGGCCCGCTTTAGATTGGACTGGTTAAGCCCGCGCTTGTATTAAGGGGGCTAGGTCTGCTTCCGGAGCGTCCTCACAACGTGTAGGGTTCCCAGGGCGAAGGCCCAAGACCCCTGGGGGCATAGGTTAGTCCGGCATGCTGACCTCTCTTTAGATCCTAGGTCGGGTTGCGGCGTGTCGTTTGGCCGAGGCCGGGCATGACCCAGAAAAGTGTGTCCGGCCAGAGTTAATCGAGCGTGGTGGGTAAGTTGGTGCACCCCTGCAGGGAAGAAAACATCTATCGATAGCCTGTCCTACGGTAATGGACACTCGGAGTTGTATCCCGATCGGTACAACTAGAACTGGATACGTGAGATGATAACTGGATAGTATGGCTCTGGGATTGTTTTCTCGCAGGGAGTCGAGAAAGGATCTCTGGGCGAGGTTGATAACACTACTATTACTTTACATTATGCTAATCTGCACTCTTCTAATGCTGCAAGACCGCTAAAGATGCTAGCCTTTGATAGGACTAGGCCTTCCTCTCTATTCTGGCATTTCTGCAGTCCAGTCCACATATACAGCCTCCTTTGATAATGTTGCATATGTAGTGTAGATCCTTGCTTGCTGAGTACTTCGAATGAGTACTCACGGTTGCTTTGCTTTCTTTTTCTCCCCATATTCGTTTGTCGCAACCAGATGACGGAGCCCCTGAGACAGCTGCCCCCGCCGACGGCTACTACTACTAACCTCCCGGCGAGTACTACTACGAGGAATCGTCCAACGACCAGGAGTAGGCTCGGAGGGCCCCGGGCAGGAGGCCTGCGCCTTTCGATCGTAGTGTTTTCTTTTGCCCCGCCTTCTTAAAGGCCTATTCTGTCTTTCTTTTTATATCTGTACTCAGATATCTAATGCTTCCGCTGATGCTTATATGCCATCGAGCTATGTATTCGAGCCCTCGAGGCCCTGGCTTGTAATATAAAGCTTGTATGACTTTATTTATGTTTTAGAGTTGTGTTGTGATATCTTCAAGTGAGTCCTAGGCTTGATCGTGTGCATTTGCGTGTATGGTTAGTGCACGATTAAGCCGGGGTCGTCACAAACAGGGGCCCACAAGCTCGGGAGGTGCGCACCCCATGGCGCGGCCTCCAAGCTTGTCGTGGCCTCTGATACGTCTCCAACGTATCTATAATTTTTGATTGTTCCATGCTATTATATTATCTGTTTTGGATGTTTTATATGCATTAATATGCTATTTTATATTATTTTTGGGACTAACCTATTAACCTAGAGCCCAGTGCCAGTTTCTGTTTTTTCCTTGTTTTTGAGTTTCGTAGAAACGGAATATCAAACGGAGTCCAAACGGAATAAAACTTTACGATGATTTTTCTTGGACCAGAAGACACCTATGAGACTTGGAGTCGAAGTCAGAAGACCCACGAGGCGACGGCAAGCCGTAGGGGCGCGCCCCCTGGCTTGTGGCCCCCTCAGGAGTCTACCGACCTACTTCTTCGTCCTATAAATTCACATATATTCCAAAACCCTAGAGGAGAGCCACGAAAATACTTTTCCACCACCGCAACCTTCTGTTCCTGTGAGATCCCATCTTGGGGCCTTTTTCGGCGATCTGCCGGAGGGCGATTCGATCACGGAGGGCATCTACATCAACCCTATTGCCCCTCTGATGAAGCGTGAGTAGTTTACCTCAGACCTACGGGTCCATAGCTAGTAGCTAGATGGCTTCTTCTCTCTCTTTGATTCTCAACACCATGTTCTCCTCGATGTTCTTGGAGATCTATCTGATGTAATATTCTTTTGCGGTATGTTCGTCGAGATCCGATGAATTTTGGATTTATGATCAGATTATCTATGAATATTATTTGAATCTTCTCTGGATTCTTATATGCATGATTTGATATCTTTGTATTTCTCTTCGAATTATCGGTTTGGTTTGGCCAACTAGATTGGCATTTCTTGCAATGGGAGAGGTGCTTAGTTTTGGGTTCAATCTTGCGGTGTCCTCACCCAGTGACATAGTTGGGGTAGTGAGGCACGTATTGTATTGTTGCCATCAAGGATAAAAAGATGGGGTTTTCATCATATTGCTTGAGTTTATCCCTCTACATCATGTCATCTTACTTAAGGCGTTACTTCGTTCTTTATGAACTTAATACTCTAGATGCATGTTGGATAGTGGCCGATGTGTGGAGTAATAGTAGTAGATGCAGAATCATTTCGGTCTACTTGACACAAACGTGATGCCTATATGCATAATCATTGCCTTGGATATCGTCATAACTTTGCGCTTTTCTATCAATTGCTCGACAATAATTTGTTCACCCACCGTATTATTTGCCTTCAAGAGATAAGCCTCTAGTGAAACCTATGGCCCCCGGGTCTATTTTCCATCATATATTTTCAGATCTATATATCAAAAATACCAAAAATACCTTGCTACAATATATTTACTTTTATTTTGTTTTACGTTTTGGCAATCTTATATACCTATCTCTATCAGATCTCACCTTTGCAATTGACCGTGAAGGGATTGACAACCCCTTTATCGCGTTGGGTGCAAGTGCTTGATTGTTTGTGCAGGTGCATAGATTGGGGACTTGCTTGTACCTCCTACTGGATTGATACCATGGTTCTCTAACTGAGGGAAATACTTATCTCTACTTTGCTGCATCACCCTTTCCTCTTCAAGGAAAAAACCAACGCAAGCTCAAGAAGTAGCAGCCTCGTGGCTCTTCTGGCCTCCTCCCGAAGCTTCCTAGGTGTCTTCTGGTCCAAGAAAAACCGTCAAAAAGTTTCGTTCTGTTTGGACTCCGTTTGGTATTGATTTTCTGTAAAAGACAAAAACATGAAAAAAGACAGCAAATGGCACTAGGCACTAGGTTAATAGGTTAGTCCCAAAAAATAATATAAAATAGCATAATAATGCATATAAAACATCCAGGATGGATAATATAATAGCATGGAACAATAAAAAAATATAGATACGTTGGAGACGTATCAAAATATAAGACATATTGAATATTCCATGTTCTCCAATGCTCAAATTTGACTATAACTTTGCTCGTATGCCCACAAAATAGGAAAATAATATGTAACATAGACTAGTTTCACAAGACAAATATAGTGATAATATTCTTGCATCCTCAAACCATATGCGATGATGTTTGGAAATTTGTTCCAGACTCATAGGGTCAGCGACACAATGAACCTATATCCCTCATTGTAGTTAATATTGTGGTGGATACGTTGTTCTTTTTATTGAGAGGGATAAAGAGGATGAGAAAACTCGTGGTGTTATTCCTCACTTAGTCGACACGTGTGTATTCACAATTTACAAATTACGTCATGCTCATTTTGGCGATGTGGAATGTGCCAGAAATTTGAAATTGATACGCTATGCTTATGAGCCGGATCAAAAATAAACTTCCACAAAAGTAAGATGTAATGTGTTGGCAAGACTAAGGAAATTAAAGTTCGACATGTACAACTTTTTGGCTCTACTATTAGTGAATTCCCTTTGCGTGTCTTTCCATCCCATTCAGTATAGGAAGTTACGAAACAACAACTAGAAAGTCATGAAATATAGAATAGATAAGATAATTGAGGTGTTGGAAAGGTATGAACTTATCCCATCGAGAGAGGCTTGTGCCTATCAATTTAGCTATCACAAGTATGCTGATGTTCACACTTTCCCTTTTTGAAGTGTTAGTAGAGTCCATAAGCACCTGGACTTTTTGTGCTCTAGGTTCTTCAATGGACATGTAAAATTGGGTATCATGTCCATCTCCAAAGAATAACGGGGACTCAATATTGTGAATTTATAGGAGAACAAGGGTTAATTGAGAAAATGAATCTTTAAGCACGAGGATGGGTGTGGTGGGACTTGCTAAAAAATATATTTAGGAGGTAAACCTTCATTGGAGAAGGCTAATGTTTGATATTTTGGTGATGAGTTCGTGAAAGTAAAATAATTGTTGCTAGAATTTGGTTCATTTCGGGCTAATTGTCTCTATGAGATGGCCGGGTCTCGGAATTGTTGGGAAACGTTGCATGGAAAACAAAAAAAATTCTACGCACACGCAAGATCTATCCATGGGGATGCATAGCAACGAGAGGGGAGAGTGTGTCTACGTACCCTCGTAGACTGTAAGCGGAAGCGTTTGACAACGCGGTTGATGTAGTCGAACTTCTTCGCGTTCCAACTGATCGAGCACCGAACGTACGGCACCTGCGCGTTCAGCACACGTTCAGCTCGATGACGTCCTCCGCCTTCTTGATACAGCAAGACGTCGAGGTAGTGGATGAGTTCCGTTAGCACGACGGCGTGGTGATGGTGATGGTGCAGTGATCTCCGCAGGGCTTCGCCTAAGCAGTACGAAAATATGACCGGGGGTGTAAACTGTGGAGGGGGGCGCCGCACACGGCTAAGATAATGTTCTGGTGTGCTAGGCGCCCCCCTCCCACACATATATAGGTGGGGGTGGAGGGAGCAGCCAGGAGGCGCCCCCAAGTAGACCGAATCCTACTTGGGGTCCTCCCCCAAGTGGCGCCCCCTGCCTTGTATAGGTGCGGGGGAAAGACAGGGGAGGGTGGCGCCCCCCCTTTCCTTTCTCCCATGAGAGGGAAAGGCAGGAGGGGCTAGCCCTCCCCCTTTCCTTCCCTAGGGCTGGCCGGCCAGGGAGAGGGGTGCACCAGCCCCCTGTGGGCTAGTCTGTCCCTCCCTTGGCCCATTAAGCCCATAACACCTACCGGGGGTGTCCGGAACCCCTTCCGGTGATCCGATGGCTACCCGGCCCGAAACCCTTTCGGTGTCCGAATATCATCGTCCTATATATCAATCTTTACCTTTCGACCATTTCGAGACTCCTCGTCATGTCCGTGATCTCATCCGGGACTCCGAACAACATTTGGTCACCAAAATCATATAACTCATATAACACTATATCGTCAACGAACGTTAAGCATGCGGACCCTACGGGTTCGATAACTATGTAGACATGACCGAGACGCCTCTCCGGTCAATAACCAATAGCGGAATCTGGATGCCCATATTGGCTCCTACATATTCTACGAAGATCTTTATCGGTCGAACTGCTATGACAACATACATAATTCCCTTTGTCCATCGGTATGTTACTTGCCCGAGATTCGATCGTCGGTATCTTCATACCTAGTTCAATCTTGTTACCGGCAAGTCTCTTTACTCGTTCCGTAATACATCATCCTGTAACTAACTCATTAGTCACTTTGCTTGCAAGGCTTCTTATGATGTGTATTACCGAGAGGGCCCAGAGATACCTCTCCGATACTCGGAGTGACAAATCCTAATCTCGATCTATGCCAAGTCAACAAACATCTTCGGAGATACCTGTAGAGCATCGTTATGATAACCCAGTTACGTTGTGACGTTTGATAGCACATAAGGTATTCCTCCGGTATCCGGGAGTTTCACAATCTCATAGTCGAAGGAATATGTATTCGACATGAAGAAAGCAATAGCAATAAACTGAACAATCATTATGCTAAGCTAACGAATGGGTCTTTTCCATCACATCATTCTCCTAATGATGTGATCCCATTATCAAATGACAACACATGTCTATGGTTAGGAAACCTTAACCATCTTTGATCAACGAGCTAGTCTAGTAGAGGCTTACTAGGGACACGGTATTTGTTTATGTATTCACACATGTATTTAAGTTTCCGATCAATACAATTCTAGCATGAATAATAACCTTCATCATGAATAAGGAAATATAAAATAACAACTTTATTATTGCCTCTAGGGCATATTTCCTTCAGTCTCCCACTTGCACTAGAGTCAATAATCTAGATTACATTGTAATGAATCTAGCACCCATGGAGTCTTGGTGCTGATCATGTTTTGCTCGCGGAAGAGGCTTAGTCAACGGGTATGCCACATTCAGATCCGTATGTACTTTGCAAATTTCTATGTCTCCATCCTTGACCTTTTTACGAATGGAGTTGAAGCGTCTCTTGATGTGTTTGGTTCTCTTGTGAAACCTGGATTCCTTCGCCAAGGCAATTGCTCCAGTGTTGTCACAAAAGATTTTCATTGGACCCGATGCACTGGGTATTACACCCAGATCGGATATGAACTCCTTCATCTAGACTCCTTCATGTGCTGCTTCCAAAGTAGCTATGTACTCCGCTTGACACGTAGATCCCGCCATGACACTCTGCTTGGAACTGCACCAACTGACAGCTCCACCATTCAATATAAATACGTATCCGGTTTGTGACTTAGAGTCATCCGGATCAGTGTCGAAGCTAGCATCGACGTAACCATTTACGACGAGCTCTTCGTAACCTCCATAAACGAGAAACATATCCTTGGTCCTTTTCAGGTACTTCAGGATGTTCCTGACCGCTGTCCAATGATCCACTCCTGGATTACTTTGGTACCTCCCTGCCAGACTTATGGCAAGGCACACATCAGGTCTGGTACACAGCATATCATACATGATAGAACCTATGGCTGAGGCATAGGGAATGACTTTCATTTTCTCTCTATCTTCTACAGTGGTCGGGCTTTGAGTCTGACTCAACTTCACACCTTGCAACACAGGCAAGAACCCTTTCTTTGTGTCGGGACCCCGATCCTAAGCCACATCAATCTAGCATGTAACACATCATATCACTTTGCGGCCTCACGCACGGTATTCCCATGGCTGCAGCCTTACCTTGGTCGGGACCGTTTGTGCCTTTTGGCTCATGTATATGAGTGTGTCGCTAGCATCCATATGACAGAGAACCCAGGCCGACATGACTAGTCGTAAACCCAAGGTGGCACAAACTTACAAGGACAGGCATACGTAACCCAGCAATGAACGTGTCGGTCATCAACGTATGAACCCAAGTCGTAGGAAGCTACAAGGACTTAAAGGAACAACGCGTAACATTTCCCCGAAGGGACAGACACAGGAACAAAGAAGGATACATGCCGGCCAACCTAAGTGTTCTGGAGCAGTAGCGAACTACTATGGCTCAGTGGAAGCACCAGGAGACATTTCCCCATAAGGAAGGCTACCAAGAATAAACAACTAGGTGTCGGATCCCACACATAGCAATACACGTTACATGTACGCATAACATGCAAGTATGTGCTGTACAACATGGCATCATAACATAACTCAACAACTCATATAGACAAAGGCCCAGAAGAGCCAACATAGCATTATATTACAAACAGGGGTCACATGACCCAACATAGGAGCATACAAGCAACGGAAGCATAACATGTCTGAGTACAGACAACTACAAATGAAAAGGGCTGAGAAGCCTGACTATCTACAAGACCCTCCCAAGGGTACAAGATCGTAGCTGAGGTAACAAGCTACTCGTCGAAGTCCAAGCGGAACTACTAGTGAGACAGAAGTCTCCTCTGCAAAACATAAATTAAGCAAACGTGAGTACAAATGTACTCAGCAAGACTTACATCGGAACTAGCTACATATGCATCAATATCAACAAGGGGGTGGTGGAATTTAACTGCAGCAAGCCAGCTTTGACTCAGTGGCTATCTTGTACTACGACTAGCAGCATTTCTTTGAGGTGGCGCACACGAGTCCACATATTCACCATATCAATACACCACTATGGTTCCGTTCCCGTCTCCCTACGAGAAGGCCATCCATAGCACTCACGCTTATCTTGCGCATTTTAGAGTATCCACTTCCAGTTACATATGAACCATATAAGCGTTCCAAGTAGTCCATATCCGCGAACGCGGCTATTCGAATAGATCATATATAACCCTGACTCAAAGGAACCCGTCCCCATCCCATCAGCAACGTTCCCTCTTGGAACACGTATCTACGTCCAGTCCGGACACTGTGCCATGTCGTGTGTCACCCGAACACACGCACCATGCACCACCTGCCCGCACACCTAACCCGCAAATGTCCGTGTAACCTCAAGGTAGGCTCTGATAAGCACGGAACTCAATTCCTGTGAGCCATATCACAAGACAATCCACCATGTTCTCCAACACGACCTCTCATCACCAACTTGACCAAAATGGGTCAAGACACTTAACTCTCATCATTAGGACATGATCATTCCAATTCATCACCCAGATGGACTAGACCCGACACAACTCTAAGCATAGCAAGCGGGCATGGAAGAGTGGTCACAACAAAGCTCAAGCAAATCCTAAGCATGCTAGGATGGTTTAGCTATTTGGTGACAATGACAGGTCATGCAAAGGAATGGGTTCAACTACCGAGAAAAGGTAACAGTTGAAACGTCATTGTCTTAATGCAATAAAAGAGAGCAAGAGCAGAGAGTAGGATTGTATCGAAATGAACAAGGGGGGTTTGCTTGCCTGGCACTTCTGAAGATGATATAGCACTTCACCGGTGTCATCGAACTCATCATCCGAACATACGTCTACCGAGGGGGAACAACCACCGGCAAACACAAAAATGAACAACATTCACTGCAATGCACAATCAAATGAATGATATGTCATGTTAAGGAACTGAATTGACCTAATGCAGTAGTAAGCCAAGTTAATTGAAGTGGAATTCAAACAAGGTTAAACTTCAACTCCAAATGCTAGTTCATAAATTGCCCTAATCATGATTTATCCTATTCAGTGAGGTTAACTTGTTCAAACATGCATGAAAGTGCCATAAACATATTCTTCATATTTTTCTGATAATTTTCCATATATAAATTATTTCATTTGGAGTTACGGTTTAATTTCTATGGATTATTGAAGTTTAGGTTATTTTCTGAAATTCATAAATCATTTCTGATTTATTTTAAATTCTAGAAAATCTTTACTGCGTCAGAACTAAGTCACGGTGATGTCAGCATTGACTAAAGTCAAATCTGACTGGTGGGCTCTACCTGTCATTGACTCAGGGGGTTAACAGGGTTATTTAACTTTAATTGTGTCAATAACAGTGCGGGTCCCACATGTCATCGACCCGGAGTTGATTAACTGGGTGATTAGCACCTAATCTAATCCCGCCATGTCAGCATCGCCGGATTAAGGGCCGGTGAGCATATCTCGCGGTGGAGGCTCGCCGGAGTTGCTCGGGCTCGCGCTACAGGCGGCGGTTTGCGACGCGGTTGGGTTCTATGGCGAGCTAGGGCCCGTGCACAGCTAGTGGTGCAGACGGCACCACCGGGGGTGGCCGGAGTCGACGACAGCGACTACAATGGAGGCCGCCGGAGTTCAGCTAGGTGCGGGCGCGGGGCTGCAGCTCGCTTATGAGCAAACGGAGCGCACAGGCGACAGATACTGGGAAGCAGGAGCTTGACCAGGTGCTCAGCCGCGACGTTGGCCCATCGCAGCGACGACGGCGATAAATGCGGCGGCCGGAGCTCACGGGCACTTGCGGGCGCCGGCTACGGAGCAGGATGGAGCACGAGGGAGGAAGGGAAACGAAGTAGAGCTCACGGTGAACTCGTAGCGCTGCTCAGCGGGCTCGGGGAAGCACGGACGGCGAAGGATTCGACGTCGGCAATCCACGGGATCGAGGAGGAAGATGACGAGGCAGCCGGCGATGCAGAGCGTTCGATCTCGCGGGGCTCGGTTGGGGCGATGTAGGAGACTACGGCGAAGCTCTGGAACACGACGGCGAGGCGAGGTGATGGCTCTGGGCGCGGCAACGGCGAGCGGCGCGACGTGCGTGTTCGGGCGGCTGCGAGTGAGAGAGACAGAGGAGGGGAGAGAGAGCAACAAGTGAGGGAGATGAGAGAGAGGGAGCCAGGGGGTGTCGTGGCGTCGTCCGGGCGCGTCGGGGCAGCGGCGGGAAGCAGGAGGTGGCGGGGCGCGTGGTCGTGCGCGCCGAGCACGCGCCTCTCGTCCTTCTGGCGGGAGGAGGGAGATGACTGGCATGGGCCAGATGGCCCGGCTGTGGCTGGGCCTCTCAGGTAAGTGGGCTGCCAGGTTAGTTTTTCTCTGCTTTCTTTATTCTGTTTTTTGTTTTTATTTAATTCTTTTGCCACTGTTTTGAACTTAAGAAAAATTCAAGTAAGTGCCAAACACCTCTGAGTATAATTTATGTTGCTCATTTAGACATTTCCAAATGCACATAAATTATTTCAGGGTATTTTGAATTTATATTCTAAATATTATCAATATAAATCCAAACTCAAATAGAATATCGATTTAAATTCAAAGCCCAAATAATTCCTCAAAAATGTTCACTATTTTTGGTTGGGATCAAAACCCTTGCCAAAATTATCAAACATTAAAGAAGGAACTTTTGGAATCTTTGAATGAAATTTTTAGGGTTCCTGCCCTTCTTTTATTTCGATTTCCTGAGGCTTCCAAATATTCCTCAATTACAATTTCTTTGAATTAACATGATGCATGATGATGCTCACTAATGTAACTATTTGCAAGCAATGAACCAGGGCTGTGACACTTTGACTGATCCATTTTGAACTTCTTCAAAACTTTATCAAGTTATGTACTTTGTGAAAGTCCTATTAAGCGTCTTGATCTATCTCTATAGATCTTGATGCCCAATATATAAGCAGCTTCACCGAGGTCTTTCATTGAAAAATTCTTATTCAAGTATCCTTTTATGCTATTCAGAAATTCTATATCATTTCCAATCAACAATATGTCATCCACATATAATATCAGAAATGCTACAGAGCTCCCACTCACTTTCTTGTAAATAAATGCTTCACCGTAAGTCTGTATAAAACCATATGCTTTGATCACCTCATCAAAGCGTATATTCCAACTCCGAGATGCTTGCACCAGTCCATAGATGGATCGCTGGAGCTTGCACACTTTGTTAGCACCTTTAGGATCGACAAAACCTTCTGGTTGCATCGTAGACAACTCTTCTTTAAGATATCCGTTAAGGAATGCAGTTTTGACGTCCATTTGCCAGATTTCATAATTATAAAATGCGACAATTGCTAACATGATTCCGACAGACTTAAGCATCGCTACGGGTGAGAAAGTTTCATCGTAGTCAACTCCTTGAACTTTTCAAAAACCTTTCACGACAAGTCGAGCTTTGTAGACAGTAAAATTACCATCAGCGTCAGTCTTCTTCTTGAAGATCCATTTATTTTCTATGGCTTGCCGATCATCGGGCAAGTCCACCAAAGTCCACACTTTGTTCTCATACATGGATCCTATCTCAGATTTCATGGCCTTAAGCCATCTGTCAGAATCTGGGCTCATCATAGCTTCTTCATAGTTCGTAGGTTCGCCTTGGTCTAGTAACATGACTTCCAGAACAGGATTACCGTACCACTCTGGTGCGGATCGTGCTCTGGTCGACCTACGAGGTTCAGTAGCAACTTGATCTGAAGTTTCATGATCATCATCATTTGCTTCCTCTCTAGTTGGTGTAGGCATCATGGGAATGGTTTTCTGTGATGTGCTACTCTCCAATTCGAGAGAAGGTACTATTACCTCATCAAGTTCTACTTTCCTCCCACTCACTTCTTTCGAGAGAAACTCCTTCTCTAGAGAGGTTCCATTCTTGGCAACAAAGATCTTGCCTTCGGATCTGTGGTAGAAGGTGTACCCAATTGTTTCCTTAGGGTATCCTATGAAGATGCACTTTTCCGATTTGGGTTCGAGCTTATCAGGCTGAAGCCTTTTGACATAAGTGTCGCAACCCCAAACTTTAAGAAAGGACAACTTAGGTTTCTTGCCAAATCATAGTTCATACGGTGTCGTCTCAACGGATTTAGACGGTGCCCTATTTAACGTGAATGCGGCTGTCTCTAATGCATAACCCCAAAACGATAGTGGTAAATCGGTAAGAGACATCATAGATCGCACCATATCTAATAAAGTACGGTTACGATGTTCGGACACACCATTACGCTGTGGTGTTCCAGGTAGCGTGAGTTGTGAAATTATTCCACATTGTTTTAAATGAAGGCCAAACTCGTAACTCAAATATTCGCCTCCGCGATCAGATCGTAGAAACTTTATTTTCTTGTTACGATGATTCTCCACTTCACTCTGAAATTCTTTGAACTTTTCAAATGTTTCAGACCTGTGTTTCATCAAGTAGATATATCCATACCTACTCAAATCATCTGTGAAGATCAGAAAATAATGATACCCGCCGCGTGCTTCAACACTCATCGGACCGCATACATTGGTATGTATTATTTCCAATAAGTCATTAGCTCGCTCCATTGTCCCGGAGAACAGAGTTTTAGTCATCTTGCCCACGAGGCATGGTTCGCAAGTATCAAATGATTCATAATCAAGTGATTCCAAAAGTCCATCTGCATGGAGTTTCTTCATGCGCTTTACACCAATATGACCTAAACGGCAGTGCCACAAATATGTTGCACTATCATTATCAACTTTGCATCTTTTGGCATCAATATTATGAATATGTGTATCACTACAACCGAGATTCAACAAGAATAGACCACTCTTCAAGGGTGCATGACCATAAAAGATATTATTCATATAGATAGAACAACCATTATTCTCTGATTTAAATGAATAACCGTCTCGGATTAAACAAGATCCAGATATAATGTTATGCTCAAGGCGGGCACCAAATAACAATTATTGAGGTCTAAAACTAATCCCGAAGGTAGATGTAGAGGTAGCGTGCCGACGGTGATCACATCGACCTGGGAACCATTTCTGACGCGCATCGTCACCTCGTCCTTAGCCAATCTTCGTTTATTCCGTAGCTCCTGTTTCGAGTTACAAATATGAGCAACCAAACCAGTATCAAATACCCAGGCGCTACTACGAGCATTAGTAAGGAACACATCAATTACATGTATATCTAATATACCTTTGTTCACTTTGCCATCCTTCTTATCCGCCAAATATTTGGGGCAGTTTCGCTTCCAGTGACCACTCCCTTTGCAGTAGAAGCACTCAGTTTCAGGCTTGGGTCCAGCTTTGGGCTTCTTCCCGGGAGTGGCAACTTGCTTGCCATTCTTCTTGAAGTTCCCTTCCTTTCCTTTGCCTTTTTTCTTGAAACTAGTGGTCTTGTTAACCATCAACACTTGATGCTCTTTCTTGATTTCTACCTCCGCGGCCTTAAGCATTGCGAAGAGCTCGGGAATTGTTTTGTTCATACCTTGCATATTATAGTTCATCAAGAAGCCTTTTTAGGTTGGTGGCAGTGATTCAAGAACTCTGTCAATGACACAATCAACTGAAAGATCAACTCCCAGCTGAGTCAAGTGATTATAATACCCAGACATTTTGAGTATGTGTTCACTGACAGAACTGTTCTCCTCCATCTTGCGGCTATAGAACTTGTTGGAGACTTCATATCTCTCAACCCGGGCACTTGCTTGAAATATTGACTTCAACTCTTGGAACATCTCATATGCTCCATGACGTTCAAAACTTCTTTGAAGTCTCGGTTCTAAGCCGTAAAGCATGGCACACTGAACTATAGAGTAGTCATCAGACCATGTTTGCCAGACATTCACAACGTCTAGATTAGCGGGAGGGGGCTTGTCACCTAGCGGTGCATCAAGGACACAATTCTTCTGTGCAGCAATGAGGATAATCCTCAAGTTACGGACCCAGTCCGTGTAGTTGCTACCATCATCTTTCAACTTAGCTTTCTCTAGGAACGCATTAAAATTCAGGGGAACGGTAGCTCAGGCCATTGATCTACAACATAGATATGCAAAACTATAAGACTAAGTTCATACTCCCTCTGTTCCTTTATATAAGGTGTATTTGTTTTTTGATAAAATTCCACAATGTAAGGTGCATCTGTTCTAATTCCTCGTAATTCCGATCTTGGCCCTCCAGAAAAAGGAAAGTATCTCTTCCCTGATTGCATGTATCTCTCCTTGTAGAGAAAGAAAAGGAAACTATCTTTCTCCCGATTGTGTGTATCTCTTTCTTTCCTAGCCTAAATGATTTACTTGCCGCTAATCTACAAATTAGAGAAGGGTAATTTTGTCCTAACTAGTGCATAATTATGTGCCTTGGTCACCGTGCTGAAAATAATACACCTTAGATAAAGGAATGGAGGGAGTAATAAATTAAGTTCAATTAATCAAATTACTAATGAACTCCCACTTAAATAAACATCCCTCAAGTTATCTAAGTGATACGTGATCCAAATCAACTAACCCATGTCCGATCATCACGTGAGATGGGGTAGTCATCAATGGTGAACATCTTTATGTTGATCATATCTACTATATGACTCACGTTCGACCTTTTGGTCTCGAGTGTTCCGAGACCAGGTCTGTACATGCTAGGCTCGTCAAGTTTAACCCAAGTATTCTGTATGTGCAAAACTGTCTTACACCCGTTGTATGTGAACGTAGAGTCTACCATACCCGATCATCACGTGGTGCTTCGAAACGATGAACTTTAGCAACGGTACATACTCGGGGAGAACACTTTTATCTTGAAATTAGTGAAGGGATCATCTTATAATGCTACCGTCGTTCTAAGCAAAATAAGATGCATAAAGGATAAACATCACATGCAATCAAAATATGTGACATGATATGGCCATCATCTTGTGCTTTTGATCTCCATCTCCAAAGCATCATCATGATCTCCATCGTCACCGGCTCGACACCATGATCTCCATCGTAGCGTCGTGGTCGTCTCACCAACTATTGCTTCCACAACTACTGCTAACGCATAGCGATAAAGTAAAGCAATTACATGGCGCTTGCACTTCATACAATAAAGAGACAACCATAAGGCTCCTGCCGGTTGCTGATAATTTACAAAACATGATCATCTCATACAATAACGTATATCACATCATGTCTTGACCATATCACATCACAACATGCCCTGCAAAAACAAGTTAGACGTCCTCTACTTTGTTGTTGCAAGTTTTACATGGCTGCTACGGGCTTCTAGCAAGAACCGTTCTTACCTACGACAAAAACCACAACGGTGTTTCATCAAGTTTGCTGTTTTAACCTTCTTCAAGGACCGGTCGTAGTCAAATTTGATTCAACTAAACTAGGAGAAACAGACACCCGCCAGCCATCTTAATGCAAAACTAGTTGCATGTCTATCGGTGGAACCGGTCTCATGTGCGTGGACATGTAAGGTTGGTCCAGGCCGCTTCATCCCACAATACCGCAGAATCAAAATAAGTCCTTGGTGGTAAGCAGTATGACTATCACCGCCCACAACTCTTTGTGTTCTACTCGTGCATATCATCTACGCATAGACCTGGCTCTGATGCCAGTATTTGGAAACGTTGCATGGAAAACAAAAAAATTTCTACGCACACGCAAGATCTATCCATGGAGATGCATAGCAACGAGAGGGGAGAGTGTGTCTATGTACCCTCGTACACTGTAAGTGGAAGCATTTGACAACGCGGTTGATGTAGTCGAATTTCTTCGCGTTCCAACCGATCGAGCACCGAACGTACGGCACCTCCGCGTTCAGCACACATTCAGCTCGATGACGTCCTCCGCCTTCTTGATCCAGCAAGACGGCGAGGTAGTGGACGAGTTCCGGTAGCACGACAGCATGGTGACGGTGATGGTGAAGTGATCTCCGCAGGGCTTCGCCTAAGCACTACGAAAATATGACCGGGGGTGTAAACTGTGGAGGGGGGCACCGCACACGGCTAAGATAATGTTCTGGTGTGCTAGGCGCCCCCCTCCCACATATATATAGGTGGAGGGTGGAGGGAGCAGCCAGGAGGTGCCCCCAAGTAGACCGAATCCTACTTGGGGTCCTCCCCCAAGTGGCGCCCCCTGCCTTGTATAGGTGCGGGGGAAAGGCAGGGGAGGGTGGCGCCCCCCTTTCCTTTCTCCCGTGAGAGGGAAAGGCAGGAGGGGCTAGCACACCCCTCTTTCCTTCCCTAGGGCTTGCCGGCCAGGGAGAGGGGTGCACCAGCCCCCTGTGGGCTAGTCTGTCCCTCCCTTGGCCCATTAAGCCCATAACACCTACCGCGGGTGTCCGGAACCCCTTCCGGTGATCCGATGGCTACCCGGTGCATCCCGAAACCCTTCCGGTGTCTGAATACCATCGTCCTATATATCAATCTTTATCTCTCGACCATTTCGAGACTCCTTGTCATGTCCATGATCTCATCTGGGACTCCGAACAACATTCGGTCACCAAAATCATATAACTCATATTGCACTATATCGTCAACGAATGTTAAGCGTGCGGACCCTACGGGTTTGAGAACTACGTAGACATGACCGAGACACCTCTCCGGTCAATAACCTATAGCAGAATCTAGATGCCCATATTGGCTCCTACATATTCTACGAAGATCTTTATCGGTCGAACCGCTATGACAACATACGCAATTCCCTTTGTCCATCGGTATGTTACTTGCCCGAGATTCGATCGTCGGTATCTTCATACCTAGTTCAATATCATTACCGGCAAGTCTCTTTACTCGTTCCGTAATACATCATCCTGTAACTAACTCATTAGTCACTTTGCTTGCAAGACTTCTTATGATGTGTATTACCGAGAGGGCCCAGAGATACCTCTCCGATACTCGGAGTGACAAATCCTAATCTCGATCTATGCCAACTCAACAAACACCTTCGGAGATACCTGTAGAGCATCTTTATGATCACCCAGTTATGTTGTGACGTTTGATAGCACACAAGGTATTCCTCCGGTATCCGGGAGTTGCATAATCTCATAGTCGAAGGAATATGTATTTGACATGAAGAAAGCAATAGCAATAAACTGAACGATCATTATGCTAAGCTAACGGATGGGTCTTGTCCATCACATCATTTTCCTAATGATGTGATCCCGTTATCAAATGACAACACATGTCTATGGTTAGGAAACCTTAACCATCTTTGATCAATGAGCTAGTCTAGTAGAGGCTTACTAGGGACACATTATTTGTTTATGTATTCACACATGTATTTAAGTTTCCTATCAATACAATTCTAGCATGAATAATAAACCTTCATCATGAATAAGGAAATATAAAATAACAACTTTATTATTGCCTCTAGGGCATATTTCCTTCAGGAATGACATCAGTGTTGCGCATAATGATGTTGAAAAGAAGTTGACGACTCATATGCATTCCACCTCCACGCGACATTACTCTGGTAGGGTTCCCACCATCGCGTAAAATTCCCCACTTATGGCTCTTGTAGGAATTTGGGACGTGTGTTAGTCCCAGTGTGTCTGATCATCCTCTTGTATCGGCTACTGTTCATCATCTTGGTAAGATATTTTCTCACCAACTAGCTAGTTTCTGGAATGGTCGCTCCGGCTCTGGGCCAACTGATCTTCGAGATGGAGATTAGGGAATCAATATTCCTTGCTACTTCCGATAGCTCTTGAAGGTTATGCAGATGCATTAGCAATTTTGTCCTGTATGATTGAGATTACCAATGGACTTTCTTACTAGTGCTGGTGCAATATCGTCAGGTTACCTACCAACAGTTTTGGCCATATACAAATTTTGACTAAAAAAGATTTCAACATCTATGTTCTTGTCTAGCTATCGGCTGGTTGTGTTCTTTGTGGACATTGTGCTGAAACATCAGGAACAAATGATAGCTGGTAACCTAAACTAGAGCAAGTTACAACAATTGTTGTTTAGCATTTGACTATATAATACCTGATTTCTTAGTATGTTGATGGCTTGTTGCATGACCTTTTTTGTGGGACATTGTTTTATTTTTAGACTTAGTGAACTTTTTAACAATTGACTTTGTGTATCCGGAAACATTGGTAAAAAAGTTCTTATCTATGTAAAACTCTCCTATAGTGTAATGGTGGGCACACATGGATGTGAATCTACCTATCCAGGTATGAGGACTCACCAATTTTTTAAGAGTTTCTCTTTGATTATCAAAAATATAAAATATGCTATTCATGCATTAGTGGTCACTTGTGAAATTTTTAAGAAGGTCCCAACTATTGTGTCGCCCATGAGAGGTAATACGTTACCCAACGCTCAACATATGGTGCTGCCAAAGCCACACGAACTCTCTTTATAGGAGATTGATTTGGCAATCTATGTTTGGACTGCCGGCGACCTGGTTGCCTCTTTGTGAAGCTAGCTTGATGTCATGATGAGGTAACCTCATTGCGAGATTTGTTATCCCTAATCGATAAAAGCTAGGCTTTGCTATCCTCCGACGGCTCCTCCGACCGAGAGTTGTTTCCTTCACCAATCCTCATCTTCCCTCCCCCTGGGACAAACCTCCTACTCATGTTGACTAAGGGGGTATCCTTGCACACCTTCTCGGCTGAGGTAGAGGGTGAGATCTTGGGTTTAGGTACTGGGAAAGGTTATGGGATCTAGACTACAATGAAGATTCTCAACTGAAATCCACAGTCTGCAACATGCTGCGCCAGTGAGGGCACTTCTGAATGTTCAGAAGCATGGGAACCCTGGCGTCATGTCATTGGAAACTCACTTGGATGAATATCCACCTTAATGCTTACGTCAAAGGTTAAAGATGGATCACAAGATAGTTGTCCAGAGCAGTGATTTGATTTTTTTTGGAAAAAGGAGGTGCCGTCTCTCTTTGATAGAAGATTTTATATTGATGTTTCTGCTGGAACTAGCCAAGAGAACTTTTGCAGGCTCACCGGATTTTATGGGGAGCCCAAGTGGGCGGATAAACATCTCACTTGGAGAAGGCTCACATATGTAAAAAAAATTTTGTAGCATGCCCTGGAAGGTTATTGGTGATCTTAATGAAATCTTATATTCTTTTAATAAAGAGGGTGGTAATGATTGACCGACATAATTTTATGCAAGCTTTCAGAGATGCTCTAGAGGACTGTAACCTATTGGGCCATGCATTTGTTGGCGATAAATTCACGTGGCATGGAGGTTTGATTAGAGAAAGGCTTGATAGGGGCATTACCAAATGAAGGTTGCAAATTAATGTTCCCTAGTGCAATACTATAACATCTGGATTATTACCATTCTTATTATAGATTTTTGCTAATGATTTTGGAGGAAGAATTGGCCCATGACATAGGAGGGCAAACCGTTCTTCATTTTGAGGCTTGGTGGCTGAGAGTGGCCCTGTTCTGATACGTAGTTGAGGAAGCATCACACCCACATAAACACACACATAATTGGGATAAAACAATATTTTAGAAATCATCAAAGAAACCGAAGAAGGTCTAGAGAGATCTTGAAAGGGTTATGTGATATGTGATATCACATGAAAATATTAAGCACTAGAAGAAATTAGCATAGGAGGTCAAAAGACTATTAGAGTTTGAGGAGATTCATTGGGCCCAAAGAAGCCAGATAAATTACCTCAATTTTGGTGACAAGAATACCTCATTGTGATGCCTCTGACTCAATCGTGCACTAATCATACACGCAAACATGCACGATCAAGCACAGGGACTCACGGGAAGATATCACAACACAACTCTAACACAAAGAAACGGAGATCCACGAATATTACAGACCAGGGATCACGAGGATCCGAATACATAAGTCAGTCATACAAATAATATCTGGGTACAGACATAGTTAGTCAAGGATGCCTTAAGAAGGCTAGCACAAACAACGACTCTAGATCGAAAGGCGAAGGCCTCCTGCCTAGGGCCTCTGATCCTACTCCAGGTCAGCTGGCTCAATCCAGTAGTACGTGCCGTCTGGACCCTCCTGGTAGTAAGCTCCTGTTGGGACATCTGGATCCTGAGCTCCATCGTCTGATGTATCATCCAAGGGGTATGGGGGAAAAGAGGTAGCAAAGCAACCGTGAGTACTCATCCAAAGTACTCAGCAAGCAAGGATCTATACTACATATGCAACATTATCAAAGAAAGGCTGTATATGTGGACTGGGCTGCAGAAATGCCAGAATAGAGAGAAGACCTAGTCCTATCGAAGACTAGCATCTTCACGAAGCCACCATCTTGCAGCAATTAGAAGAGTATAGAAAAGCATTTTATTAAGCAAGCATGTTGAGGCAAAGCCTAGAGATCCTTCCTCGACTCCCTGCGAGAAAGCGATCCCAGAGCTTCAATTAATTAAACAAGTATTCAGTTCAAGTAATAGATCGGGATACCAAACTGAGCGTCCTTTACCGTAGGACCGACTATCGATATATGTTTTCTTCCCTGTAGGGGTGCACTACTGTTACCCAACACGCTCGATCACCTCTGACCGGACACACTTGCTGGGTGATGCCCAGCCTCGGGAGATCGACACGAAGCAGCGCCCTACCTAGGCTCAGCAGAGAGGTTAGCACGCCGGACTAACCTATGCACCCAGAGGTCTTGGGCCATCGCCCTGGGCACCCTGCGTGTTGCGTGGCTGGCCGGGGTGCAGGCGCGGCACTGAACTCGTCAGTGAAGTATCCAGCCCATTCCCGGCGATCAGCCCGCACGGTGAACCGTGATGTCTGAAGAGCTTTCGGGAGAAACGTACGACATAGAGGGCCCCATAAACCATTATCCCGCGTGGTGGTAGTGCGTATAGGGCACATCGACCCACTCAGATCAAATACCCAAATCCGATAGGCTCATTTAATAACACGCGGAGACAATCAGAGTTTCTCAAGCTGCGCCTCAATATCACACCCGGGCGCCCTTCCGGGCAAGCCCGACATCATAGATCTCCCTACGGGCACCCCTCAGGGTCGACCCGCCGGTGACAAAGGTCAAAGTAACCGTGTGGTCATAACATCAAGGGGGAAACCCCGAGGAATCACCCTCAGTGGATTCCACTCGATGAAATCATCAAGGTGAATGTAGGAGGATTCACCCTCGAGGTTCACACTTGAGGGGGTTGCACGACAGAGTCGTATCGAAAGTGGTGAAGGAGGAATCACCCTCGATGACCACGACCGAACAGCTACACTGCAGAGTATTCATCAGGAGTGCGTTACGAGGTATCACCCTCGGCACTCGATAGTAACTATGCAAAGTCATACAACTAAGGGGGGGTGAGGTGATGTGTCGGTCTCTGGTCGTCGATCACGTTGATCGAGTAGTCGATGATGAAGTAGAGGCAACAAGGGTAAAGTGATGGGGGTCACTGATGGTTCATTACCAACCTATACTAAGCAGTTGAAAAAGGCAGGTAAGGTAACAATAAACAGGTTACAAAAGCAGGCTATGCATCAGAATAGGAGCAAACAGTAACAGTCGAAAAAATCTAATGCAAGCAGGAGAAAATTGAATGGGCGATATCGGGATGCTCAAGGGGAGGGGGGCTTGCCTGGTTGCTCTGGCAAGGAGGAGGGGTCGTCGGAAGGCTGCTCGTCCGGAGCGTAGTCGTACTCTGCTGCGTCGGCGTCGGTCTCGGCATCTATCGAGAGAGAAGGAGGGGAAGAAACAATAAATGCACGGCAAAAATGCAAACAATATGCATGACATGTCTAAATGATATGAGAGGTGTTCTACTGCCTAACTAAATGATTTAGTTAAATTAGGAATTTATTCCGATTTATTTTATTAAAGTTGAGCACTATTCATTTATCAAAATCAGTCTAAAAGTTCCATGTTCAGGTAGCTAGGGGCATCTGACAGCAATACGAAGGGCGTATTTGGATTCGTCTCAAAATTCTAAGCAAGTTTCATGTACAAAGTATTTTCATCCGAGTTACGGATTATTTTATATGATTTTCTAAAGTTTTAATCATTTTCTGTAATTTATTTAATTACTTAAATACGAATTATCCAGAACAGTGTGAGATGACGCAAGGATGACGTCAGAGTGACGTCAGCAGGTCAACTGGTCGGTTGACCTAGTCAAACTAACGTGTGGGTCCCACTGTCATTGACTGATAACTAATTAACCAAGTTAATTAGTTTAATTAACAGATTAATTAGGTTAAGTTAATTAATTAAATTATTAAATATATTATTTATTTATTTATTTATTTTGTTCTCTCTAAAAACATTCTGGGCGTGGGGCTCGTTGCCCAGTGGCACAGAGGCCATAGCGGGGCGGGCTAACGGGCGACGGGCGCGTGCCCGAGGGGCGCTGGGCGCGCACGGCGCACGCTGATGCCGGCGGCCAGAGCCAGGGGAGGCGGCCGATCCAGCGGTGGAGGTGGGGAGGGCACGGTAGTAGCGGAGCGGGAGCCGCGGCGGGGCAAGCGGAGGGCGCAGCCGGGCGCGGTCACCGCACGTGTGTGCGGCCAGGGCGAGCGGCGGATGAGGCCACCGCAGGCGGGCGGCGAGGGAGGCCCGGGGCGCGGACGACGCGCGTGTGCGGAGGAGCGGGGCGAGCGAGGCTCGGGCGCGGGCCGCGATGAGCGCGGCGCTTGCGCGAGGAGGCGACGGGCAGCGCAGGCGAGCAGCGGCGGGCGAGCGGGGCGCGCACGGGGTGGCGAGGCACGACGGGGACGGAGTGGCAGCAGCGGCAGAGGTGGGACGGTGCGGACGGGCGAGGAGCGGGACGGCTCGGCATGTGCGAACGGGGACAGGGGGAGGAGGAGAGGCCGGGGGCCTCACCGCGGGGTCGTAGGGCAAATGGCAGCAGGGCTCGGGGAGGAGGACGGGGACGCGCGACGGAGACGGGGAGGCGGCCTGGCGAGGTCGAGGCGGCGACGGGGTTGGGCGTCGGCGACGTGCCCCGATCCGATCTGGATCGGGGAGGGGGAGGGGAGAGCGAGGGGGTGAGTGAGGGGGGTTAGGGTTGCGGGGTCTCTGGGGGAGGGGGGGCCTTATAGGCCAGTGCGGGGTGGGCCGCCGGTGTAACACCCCATGTATTAAGCTACAGTGATCACCCTTTTGATTATGCCATGTCATCATGATCAGCAGTGCTTAAACATCATTTGGATCATACCTCTTTTCAATTTAAATTCAAAATGGAAATTCAAACTTAAGTGAAACTAAAAGTTGTTCAAATTGGAAAACAAAAATGTGCATCATGTTGCAAATATTCCCATAGCATTTATAAAAATGATTGCGACATTTATTGGAATTGTAAAAGGACTCAAACAACAAGAAACAGCAGCAAAATAGCACTATTTAATCCTTTTTCAATTAAATAAAATCCAAATAAAAAGATATGGACACCAAACCAATTTCTAGCAGTGACTGATTTTGCACTGTTACTATTTGGACCAGTCTCATATTTTACAAAAGTCATTTGAAATAAAAATAAAAGACAAAACAGGAACTAAAAAGAAAAACAGAGAAAAAATAAAATAAAATGAAAAGGCCCGCTGTGGCTGGGCTCTAGTCTACAGTGCCGGCCCAGCCCAGCGCGGCCTCCTTCAATCTACTGCTCCCCCCTCGCACGCTGTCGCCCTCTGCCGCTCGCCTGCGCGTCCCCGGGCCTGGCCCCCCCACGCTCCTCGCGACAGCGCGCCCAGCCGCCCGCTTCTGGTGGATAAGGGCTAGCCCCGCGCCCTCTCGTCTCTCTCTCGCCTCACTCTCTCCCCCTCTCCCTCTCTGTCTCCACCCCCGATCGCCGCCATGGCCATGCCTCCGTGAGCAGCGCGGCCACCGGCTCCGCTCTCCGTTCCGAGCGGTCCTGGAGCGCCATCATCATCGTCCGCATCAACCCGAAGTGGTGGACCGAGCTGGAGCGCCCCTATGGCTCGCCATCGGCCCGTTCCCCTCACCGGACGTCGTCGTCGATCTGCTCCGTGCCGTCCTCCCTGTGCTTCTTCGAGTTCGGCGTCCATCTCTGTGAGCACGCGCGCATCTTTTTCCCCTTAGTCCGAGCTCGATTTCGAGCTCCGACGCCGTTTGCCGCAAGGCCGAGCTCCGGCCGCCGTCAGGCTCGACCGTAGCTGCCGCCTCGGTCGTCCCCCGTCTTCACCTAGTGCACCAGTGGATGCAGCGCTTCATTTGGTCGCCGGAGCGCAGCTCTGGTGGGCCGCCGTCGCGTCGGGCCTCGCCACCGGCCCCTCCCAGGCGCGCGCTGGTTTTAAACCAGCCGGCCAACTCACTGACATGCGGGCCCGCCCGGTGGTTAATTAGCCTCTAACCCCCCTGCTAACTCCACTGACTACTGGGCCCCAGGCCACTAACTAATTCGATTTAGTTAAATTAAAAACTGTTAACTGGATCTATGAGTATGACATGTGGGCCCCCACGGGCACTGTTCATGTTTGACCCAGTCAACACTTTGACTGTTGACTTGCTGACTGTGCATGCTGACTCAGCCTGGACCCCACCTGTCATACTCTAGGGCTAGCTGAGTCTGGGTATAAAAAGTATCTGCACTGTTTTGGATAATGTTTTGGATAATTCGAATTTAAATAAATAAATAAATTCAGAAAATATTTAAATCTTGAGAAAATCATATAAAATAATTCGTAGCTTAGATCGAAAAACTTTGTATATGAAAATTGCTCAGAATTTCGATACGAAGCTGAATACGCCCTCCGTATTCCTGTCAGATGCCCCTAGCTAGATGAACATGGAACTTTTTGCCTGTTTTGATAAATGAATAGTGCCTGGCTTTTATAAAATAAATCCAAACAAATTCCTAAAATAACTAAATGACTTAGACATGTCTTCAGGCAACCCTGCACTGTGTTGCTCATGTTTGCTGTGTATTTATACTGTTTCCTCCCCCCTCTTCTCTCTCGCTAGACCCCGACGCAGTTCCCGGTATCGCCGCAGCTCCGGAGACCAAAGACACCATTGACGACCTTGCCCTTGCCGCCGAGCAACCAGGCAAGCACCCTCCCTTGAGCATACCGATATCGCCTATTCTTTCTCTCTCATGCTTGCATTAGAATTGCTGTTCCTACTGCTTTACCTACTCTGATGCATAGCCTGTTTATTGTAACCTGTTGTTGAAACCTTACCTGCTTATCCTAAACTGTCTAGTATAGGCTGGGTAGAGACCTATCAGTGACCCCACTAGTCCCGACTGCCCCGCTGGATTATCAGAAGACCCGATCAATGGGATTGAAGACCAGGCCCCGGCACCGCACATCACCCCCCTTAGTTGTAACGACACTACAACGTTACTATCGAGTGCCGAGGGTGAAACCTCGTGTAGCACTTCTGATGTTAACTCTGTAGAGTATCTATTCGGTCATGGTCATCGAGGGTGATCCCTCCTTCACCGCTTTCGATAACGACGCCGTCGTACAACACCTCAAGTGTGAGCTCAGCGAGGGTGATTCCTCCGAGTTCACCTTGACGGATACATCAAGTAGGAATCCAACGAGGGTGATACCTCGGATTCCCCTGATGTTATGGACACATGGATACTTGGACTGTACTATTGTTACTTGGAAATGCGGGTCGACCCTGAGGGGTACCCGCGTGTGATGTGAAGACGGGTTGCCTAGATGGTGCCCGAGTGATGAATACGAGGCGTGGCCGGGCATTCTTGGCCCTTGCCGCAAGTCCTCGAGACGGGGCGACGGGGTCACATCGATCGTGAGTCTCTGCTCGTTACCGCACTACCAACACACTACGATTTGGATATTTGATTCGAGTGGGCCTCTGGCCCGATAGCACTAACCATCACGCGGGAATAAATATGGGTACTCTGCATCGTGGCATCAGCCGAAAGCTCTGTCAGACGTCCAGTTCAGCATTGCAGCCGGGACGGACCGGCGCCCCCTGGTGCCTGGCTTCCCCCTGCACGCAACGACTCGGAGTGCACAGGGCGATGGCCTAAGACCTCTGAGCGCTTAGGATGTAGACCGACGGGGACCTCTCTGCTGAGCTCTAGGTAGGGTTGCGGTGTGTCGTTTGGCCGAGGCCTGGCATGACCCTGAAAATGTGTCCGGCCGGAGTTAAGCGAGTGTGGTGGGTAAGTTGGTGCACCCCTGTAGGAAAGAACTAATCTATGCATAGCCGGATCCTTGGTAACGGACACTCGGAGTTGTATCCCGATCGATATAGCTAGAATTGGATACTGTGGCTCTGGGATTGCTTCTCGCAGGGCGTCGAGAAGGGATCTCCGGACGAGGTTGATGAATATATGGCTCTGGGATTGCTTTCTCGCAGGGAGTCGAGAAAGGATCTCTGGGTGAAGTTGAGACTTAATGATACTACTACCTTATGATGTACTAATCTACACTCTTCTAATGCTGCAAGACCGTAGAAGATGCTAGTCTTCGATAGGACTAGGCCTTCTCTCTATTCTGGCATTTCTGTAGCCCAGTCCACTTAAACATCCTTCCTTTGATAATGTTGCATATGTAGTGTAGATCCTTGCTTGCTGAGTACTTCGGATGAGTACTCACGGTTGCTTTGCTTTCTTTTTCCCCCAATTACTTTTGATGCAACCAGATGACGGAGTCCCGGATACAGCGGCCCCGTCGACGATCGCTACTGCTACCCCGAGGGTGGATACTACTACGAGTTGGCCGACGACCAGGAGTAGGTTCGGAGGGTCCCAGGCAGGAGGCCTGCGCCTTTCGATCGTAGTGTTTTCCTTTGCCCCGCCTTCTAGGGGTCTTTCTGTGTTTTCTTTTATATCTGTACTCAGATATCTGATGCTTCCGCTGACGCTTGTACGCAAGCTTATGTATTCGAGTCCTCGAGGCCCTTGGCTTGTAATATAAAGCTTGTATGACTTTATTTATGTTTAGAGTTGTGTTGTGATATCTTCCCGTGAGTCCTTAGGCTTGATCATGTGCATTTGCGTGTATGATTAGTGCACGATTAAGCCGGGGGCGTCACAGCCGGCTGGGCCGTGGCCCAGTTGGGCCAGGGGGGTTTTTGTTTTTCTTTTTACTTTGTTTTATTTCTTCTCTTTTTATTTATTCTTTTCTGTTTTATTTTAGTTACATTTTATTTTAGTTTTAGTAAAATATATACTTAGCATCTAATTTAGTATTTCAATTTAGTCCACTGTCACAAAAATTGTAGTCCCCAAATAATTTAGTTTGATATTTTATTAATTAATAAAGACATTTAAATAATTAGGTTTGCTACTATTTAAATCATTTTAGTGCATTTAAGCATTTCATAAAAGTTTGGTTTCACCACCATAATCACCTATGCATTATTTGGCACGACCCGAACATTTTAGTTTCTATTTTGAACAACTTTTATTTTCCACTTTGAATTTAATTGAAGTTTGAACTAGGAGTTTGAAATGCAATATGATGCAAATGATGATTACACACTGTTAACCCTGCTGACATGGCATTAACCAGGGGTGATCATTGTTGTTAATTACATGGGGTGTTACAATTCTCCTCCACTAATAAGAATTCTCGCCCCGAGAATTAAGAGAAAGATTGAAAGAAAGCGGGGTATTCTTCGTGAAGACGATCCTCGCTTTCCCAAGTGGCTTCATCTTCAGAATGATTCGACCACTGAACTTTAAGGAATTTGATTTCCTTCTGACGAGTTCGACGTTTAGCTTGATCAAGAATACGGACGGGATATTCTGGATAAGACAGATCTTCCCGCAATTCAAGCCTTTCATGATCCACAGCTCGAATAGGATCCTTGAAGCAGCGATGAAGTTGGGATACATGAAAGACATCATGCACTTGAGAAAGATTTGGCGGCAATTGCAATTGATATGCCACTTCTCCTCGACGGGCAAGAATACGGAACGGGCCAATGTAGCGAGGAGCTAACTTGCCCTTGATTCCGAACCGATGAGTACCTTTCAACGGGGTGACGCGAAGGTAAGCTTGCTCGCCAGGCTGATAGACCATTTCCTTGTGCTTTCAGTCATAGTTGCTCTTTTGACGAGACTGAGCAGTTTTCAGATGTTCACGGACGATGCGGACTTTTTCTCCAGCTTGTTGGATAATGTCCGGTCCGATGAGTGAGCGTTCCCCAGTTTCTGACCAATTCAGAGGGGTTCAACACTTACGTCCATAAAGAACTTCAAACGGTGCCATCTTCAGACTAGCTTGATAGCTATTGTTGTAAGAGAATTCGGCATACGGGAGAGATTCTTCCCACTTCTTACCGAAGGAGATGACGCAAGCTCGAAGCATATCTTCGAGCACTTGATTAACTCGTTCGACTTGACCCTACGACTGAGGGTGAAAAGCGGTGCTGAAGGACAGATGAGTTCCCATAGCTTCTTGGAAACTTTGCCAGAATCTGGAGGTAAAGAGGCTGCCACGATCCAAACTGATCTCCAACGGAACACCATGGAGTGACACAATTCGGGAAACATACATGTCTGCTAACTGACTAGCAGTGATTGTCTTCTTGACTGGCAGAAAGTGAGCAACCTTTGAGAATCGGTCAATGACGACAAAGATAGCATCATGACCCTTCTGAGATCTGGGAAAACTAGTAATGAAATCCATTTGGACCTTGTCCCATTTCCATTCAGGAATATCAAGGGGTTGCAGAGTTCCAGCAGGCCTTTGATGTTCTGCTTTAATGCGGCGGCAAACGTCACACTCAGAAACATAACGAGCAATGTCTCGCTTCATATTAGGCCACCAGTATCTCTGACAAATTTCACGGTACATCTTTGTGCTACCAGGATGAATTGACAGAGGAGTGTCATGAGCTTCTTTCATAACATGTTCTCTCTCATCCTTGAATTTGGGTACGAAGAGACGGCGTTGGAAGAATAGGACCCCATCATTATCAAGATGGAATTCCGACGGCTTTCCTTTTTCGAGGTATCGCTTAATCCTTTCAACTTCAGAGTCATACCTTTGTATAGTCTTAATGTTGTGCTCAAGATCCGGTTCAACAACCAGGGTATTGAGATAACCCTGTGGAACAATATGGAGGTTCAATTTGTGAAGCTCTTCATAAAGAATAGGTTGTGCTTCCTGAACCATATGGTTGCTGCAATAAGCCTTGCGACTCAAAGCATCGGCCATTACATTAGCCTTGCCAGGGGTGTACGAGATATTCATATCATAATCGGCAATTGTTTCGAGCCATCTTTGTTGACAAAGGTTCAGATCTGGTTGAGTATATAGATACTTCAAACTCTGATGATCCGTGTATATCTCGCAACGGTTACCGAGAAGGTAATGTCGCCATAGCTTCAGGGAATAAATAACCGCAGAAAGTTCAAGATCATGCACTAGATAATTTTCTTCGTGAGGACGCAATTGTCGAGAGCCATAAGCAATCACTTGGCGTTCTTGCATTAGGACACAGCCTAATCCTTGATGAGATGCATCACATTATATCACGAAGTCCTTGCGAGTATCCGGGGGTGCTAGCACTGGGGCAGATGTCAACTTATCTTTTAGCGTGTGAAAGCTTTCTTGACATTTTTCTGTCCAATCAAACTTAACATCTTTGTGGAGCAGGTCAGTCAGTGGCTTTGCAATCTTGGAAAAGTTCTCAACGAATCGACGGCAATAACTAGCGAGTCCGAGAAAACTCCTGACTTGCTTAACATTCTCCGGGGGAGTCCAGTCAAGAATAGCCTGTACTCGCTCGGGGTTAACAGCAATGCCATTCTTGGAAATCACATGACCAAGATAGGTCACTTCAGATAACCAGAATTCACACTTAGAGTACTTGGCGTATAACTGGTGCTCCCGAAGCTTCTCTAATACAAGCCGAAGATGTTCAGCATGTTCTTCTTCATTCTTGGAATATATAAGGATATCATCCAAATAAACCACGACAAATTTGTCGAGGTAATCCATGAAGATATAGTTCATCAACCGGGAGAAGGTTGCTGGAGCATTGGTTAATCCGAAAGACATAACGGTGTACTCGTATGAGCCATGGCGAGTCACGAAAGCGGTCTTCGGAATATCCTCCTTAAGAACTCGGATCTGATGATAACCCAACCTCAAGTCGAGTTTCGAGAACACAGAGGATCCAGCAAGCTGATCATAAAGATCATTGATCCGGGGTAGTGGGTATTTATTCTGGATTGTGGCTTGGTTAATGGGCCGATAATCCTGAACCAATCGGTTAGTTCCATCCTTCTTCTTAACGAAGAGTGAAGGTGCTCCCCAAGCAGAGGAACTGGGGCAGATGAAACCTTTCTTAAGTGACTTGTCAATTTCTTCCTTTAGCTCGAGAAGGTGGTGCGGAGGCATCTTATAAGGACTCTTCGCAATAGGGGTAGTGCCAGGCTTCAAGTCAATGACAAACTCGACAGCTCTAACCGGGGGTATTCCTGGAAGTTCTTCCGGGAAAACGTCCGAAAAATCTCGAACGACAGGAACGTTCTTGATTCCTTCCAGAGTTGAGGCATTCAAAGCATTCAGAGCATATATCTGAGCTTCGGCATTCCGAGTAATTCGGGCGGTGTAGTTCATTATCTCGTCGGAGGGGCAAAGAAGTTGGATGACTTTTGTGGCACAATTGATCGAAGCTATATGAGCTTTCAACCAATCCATTCCGAGGATGAGGTCTATGGTGGAAGACTTCAGGATAATGGGCGAAACAAGGAATTCCAATCCTTTAATTTCAACGGGGACATTGTGTGCCATCATAGTGGTTTGACACTGGCCTCTAGGGGTGCGGATAACTACTGGCTGGTTCATCTTTCGAAATGCAATGTCATGCGATAATGCAAATGCTTCTGCGATGAATGAATGCGATGCTCCTGAATCAAATAATACAGAAGTGGGTACTGAGTTAACGAGAAGGGTACCATCACAGTAGCAGGTTGATCCTGGCCTTCTTCAATATCAATGTTGTAAGCGTGTCCACGACCATGAGCAGCAGACCCAGTATTATAGTTGCGGGCCTGATTGTTGCCACGACCATTGCCACGGCCAGTATGAGGGAAAGCCAACTGATTCTGAGTTTGGCGGCAGTCTTTAGCAAGGTGACCTGGTTTGCGACACTTGAAGCACAGACCATCTTCAGGACGAAGAGGATCATTGGGTAGAGCAGCTTGAGCTCTTGGCTGCCTCGGTGGTGGAGGAGGCAGACGTGGTGCAGCATAGTTATTCTTTGGCGCAGGGGCAGCTGGACGGAACACGTTGTTGGGAATCCAGACTCGATGCTTCTATGCTGAGCCCGAAGATGAGCCAGCATCACAATAGCGCTTCTGCGAGTCCTTATGCTTCATCTGAGCGGTCTCAACCAGAATAACCTTGTTCACAAGAGTAGCAAAGTCGTTGAAGTTTTGAGTAGCAAGTGCAAGCTCGATGTCTGGGTGGAGTCCATTACGAAACTTCTCTTGTCTACGGGCATCCTTGGTGATGTCTTCTTCAACATAGCGGTACAGGTCAAGGAATTCCCGCTGGTAGGCTTCAACAGTCTTGTTGCCCTGGGTGAGGTTGCGGAACAGGGTTTTCATCCGGTCCATAATTCCCTGAGGAATATAACAGGCACGAAAAGCAGCCTGGAACTCTGGCCAGGTAACGACTGTTCCAGCAGGCAGCGTATGCTTGTGTGTGTCCCACCATTGAGCAGCGGGACCCTTTAAGAAAAAGGATGCGAAGGTGACAAAGTTGGCAGGGGAGACATTTGCAGACTCCATTTCATGAGTGATGTCGCGAATCCAGTCATCAGCATCCAGTGGCTTGTCAGAGTTGCGGAACTGAGTGGGGTTAAGATGCACAAATTCCGACAGAGTTATTGCAGCAGGGTTCTGGTTCTGGTTGTTCTGATGCGGAAACTAAGCCATAATCCCAGTCATGAACTGGCGGTTGAGCTCGAATTGTTGCATCATAGCTGCCATATAATCTGGCGGTGGTGGGTGTTTAGGGCCACGACCACGACCACCTGGTCTAACCATCCTGCTAAGTTTCAACAGGGGTAGTTTAGTAAAAGCCATTGCGAGTGTTTAGTGACAAGCATGATGTAACACGACAATAATTAAGCAGTGTAATAGATACTTAACAGTAGTCAATTAAGACATACAGATCGATACAAAGAGTCGGGTACATGCGGACAGCATAACGGCGCAAATTTAAAAACTAGACATGCTAGGCGGCGCGCAGGCACGCGGTAAGGAAGTATACAATGAGACATAGCAAAGGCTACATCAACGTTGGGGAAAACCACTGAAATGGGGTAACTGCAAGTGCGGACGACGAATGTTCGTCGCGGAAGGATCCTGCGGTCCATGTGCACTCTGATGCAGAATCCGGTCTCGAGCTGTAAGAAGAGGTCCACGTGCAGATGTGTGACCTCCAACATCAGGCTAATCAATACCAGCATACATCTGAGTCCTGCGCGGGAAAAGGATGTGCTCCGGATGTATCCCTGCATGAACAGCTGGTAACAACTGTGTCATTGCATCGTAGAGACGTGCTCGAGTGGCAACCAACTCGACGGCAAGAGCCCGAACAGTGCGATCCAGAGCCTGAGTGCACTGAATCAGAACGTGCGGGTTGTAGCGACGATGCTCGTACAGGGCACAGATAGCTGTGTAGTATCCAGTAGCATCTCCAGTAGGGGCATACGAAATGTATCGGAACTCAGAGGCATCCAAGATACTGTTGAACTCTTCTCGGAGACGTGCGACAGCAGAGTAGGCAGCATCATGGACTGCCATCTCAATCGTCACGCCGATACCATGGAAAAGGTGCAGCTCAGTGTCTGAGTCATCGTGCTGATCATAGATACGAACATCAGCATGGTACTGCTCCTGGTTGAACTCACGGTAATCCTCGTAGACCATGTAATCAGGGTACCAGCGGTAGCCTAGTCTGGTCAGGAGGGCGATCAGGATAGCTGGAAAACCAGGGGCATCACGAGCCCAAGTGCGAAGCACAAGCTGCGTCGTAGGACGTGGTGGAAACAAATGATCCATCTGAAATAGAGGAAATTCAGGATTGTCAAATGACAATGAGAAGTATAGTATAACTCGGAGAGAAAGGTTAAACAAAACAATGGAAAGAAAATGATTATCAGACTAATCAGATCGATGGTAAGGAAGTAAGCACAGATATCCAGCTCTCCGGGTAGACGAGATTTATGAGATCCTAAGTGTCGGCGTTAGTAAAATTCATTTAACCCGAAAAGAAGAGAGATCAGAGCCCCAGAGTAATGACGGGGAATAAAAGATCCTAATACCACCCAGTTGGCGATGTGGGCCCGTAAGCCACACAGCCAAGTTAGTAAATTAGTTTTTCGATGTCTAGACTCAACTTCGACCAAGGAATTGGAAGGGGGCTTCCTACAGGCAGTCGGCTCTGATACCAACTTGTGACGCCCCCGACTCAATCATGCACTAATGATACACGCAAACATGCACGATCAAGCACAGGGACTCACGGAAAGATATCACAACACAACTCTAACACAAATAAACGGAGATCCACAAATATTACAGACCAGGGATCACGAGGATCTGAATACATAAGTCAGTCATACAAATAATATCTGGGTACAGACATAGTTAGTCAAGGATGCCTTAAGAAGGCTAGCACAAACAACGACTCTAGATCGAAAGGCGAAGGCCTCCTGCCTAGGGCCTCTGATCCTACTCCAGGTCGGCTGGCTCAATCCAGTAGTACGTGCCGTCTGGACCCTCCTGGTAGTAAGCTCCTATTGGGACATATGGATCCTGAGCTCCATCGTCTGATGTATCATCCAAGGGGTATGGGGGAAAAGAGGTAGCAAAGCAACCGTGAGTACTCATCCAAAGTACTCAGCAAGCAAGGATCTATACTACATATGCAACATTATCAAAGAAAGGCTGTATATGTGGACTGGGCTGCAGAAATGCCAGAATAGAGAGAAGACCTAGTCCTATCGAAGACTAGCATCTTCACGAAGCCACCATCTTGCAGCAATTAGAAGAGTATAGAAAAGCATTTTATTAAGCAAGCATGTTGAGGCAAAGCCTAGAGATCCTTCCTGGACTCCCTGCGAGAAAGCGATCCCAGAGCTTCAATTAATTAAACAAGTATTCAGTTCAAGTAATAGATCAGGATACCAAACTGAGCGTCCTTTACCGTAGGACCGGCTATCGATAGATGTTTTCTTCCCTGCAGGGGTGCACTACTGTTACCCAACACACTCGATCACCTCTGACCGGACACACTTGCTGGGTGATGCCCGGCCTCGGGAGATCAACACGAAGCAGCGCCCTACCTAGGCTCAGCAGAGAGGTTAGCACGCCGGACTAACCTATGCACCCAGAGGTCTTGGGCCATCGCCTTGGGCACCCTGCGCGTTGCGTGGCTGGCCGGGGTGCAGGCGCGGCACTGAACTCGTCAGTGAAGTATCCAGCCCATTCCCGGCGATCAGCCCGCACGGTGAACCGTGATGTTTGAAGAGCTTTCGGGAGAAACGTACGACATAGTGTTGGAAATATGCCCTAGAGGCAATAATAAAATGGTTATTATTATATTTCCTTATTCATGATAATTGTCTATTGTTCATGCTATAATTGTATTAACCGGAAACCGTAATACATGTGTGAATACATAGACCACAACATGCCCCTAGTGAGCCTCTAGTTGACTAGCTCGTTGATCAATAGATGGTTGTGGTTTCCTGACCATGGCCATTGGATGTCGTTGATAACGGGATCACATCATTAGGAGAATGATATGATGGACAAGACCCAATCCTAAGCATAGCACAAGATCGTGTAGTTCGTTTGCTAGAGCTTTTCTAATGTCAAGTATCATTTCCTTGGACCATGAGATTGTGCAACTCCCGGATACCGTAGGAATGCTTTGGGTGTATCAAACGTCACAACGTAACTGGGTGACTATAAAGGTGCACTACAGGTATCTCCGAAAGTGTCTGTTGGGTTGGCACGAATCGAGACTGGGATTTGTCACTCCGTATGACGGAGAGGTATCTCTGGGCCCACTCGGTAATGCATCATCGTAATGAGCTCAATGTGACTAAAGAGTTAGCCACGGGATCATGCGTTACGGAACGAGTAAAGAGACTTGCCGGTAACGAGATTGAACGAGGTATGGGGATACCGACGATCGAATCTCGGGCAAGTAACATACCGATGGACAAAGGGAATTGCGTACGGGATTGATTGAATCCTCGACATCGTGGTTCATCCGATGAGATCATCGTGGAACATGTGGGAGCCAACATGGGTATCCAGATCCCGCTGTTGGTTATTGGCCGGAGAGATGTCTCGGTCATGTCTGCATGGTTCCCGAACCCGTAGGGTCTACACACTTAAGGTTCGGTGACGCTAGAGTTGTTATGGGAAATTGTAAGTGGTTATCGAAGGTTTTTCGGAGTACCGGATGAGATCCCGGACGTCACGAGGAGTTCCGGAATGGTCCGGAGGTGAAGAATTATATATGGGAAGTCCAGTTTCAGTCACCGGAATGGTTTCGTGGGTAATCGGTATTGTACCGGGACCACCGGAAGGTGTCCGGGGGTCCACCGGGTGGGGCCACCTGCCCCGGTGGGCCAAGTGGGCTGAGCAAGGGAGGGAACCAGCCTCTGGTGGGCTAGTGCGCCCCCCAAGGGGCCCAAGGCGCCTAGGGTTGAAAACCGTAGGGGGTGGGGGCGCCTCCCACCAAACTTGGGGGGCAAGTTCCCCCCTTGGCTGCCGCCCCCCCTTAGATGGGATCTAAGGGGGCCAGCCCCCTCTCCCCTTCACCCTATAAATAGAGGAGGGGGGTGGGAGGGCAGCAACACCTCTTCCCTGGCGCAGCCCTTCCCCTCTCCAACACCTCCTCCTCCTCCGTAGTGCTTGGCGAAGCCCTATCGGAGAACCACCAGCTCCACCACCACGCCATCGTGCTGCCGGAGCCATCCCTCAACTTCTCCTCTTCCCTTGCTGGATCAAGAAGGAGGAGACGTCCCCGGGCTGTACGTGTGTTGAACGCGGAGGCGCCGTCCATTCGGCGCTAGATCGGATCTTCCACGATTTGAATCGCCGCGAGTACGACTCCATCATCCGCGTTTCTTGTAATGCTTCCGCTTAGCGATCTTCAATGGTATGAAGATGCACTCCCTCTCTCTCGTTGCAAGCTTCTCCTAGATTGATCTTGGTGATACGTAGGAATTTTTTTGATTTACTACTACGTTCCCCAACACATAGAGGGCCCCATAAACCATTATCCCGCGTGGTGGTAGTGCGTATAGGGCACGTTGACCCACTCAGATCAAATACCCAAATCCGATAGGCTCATTTAATAACACGCGGAGACAATCAGAGTTTCTGAAGCTGCGCCTCAATATCACACCCGGGCGCCCTTCCGGGCAAGCCCGACATCATAGATCTCCCTGCGGGCACCCCTCAGGGTCGAGCCGCCGGTGACAAAGGTCAAAGTAACCGTGTGGTCATAACATCAAGGGGGAAACCCCGAGGAATCACCCTCGGTGGATTCCACTCGATGAAATCATCAAGGTGAATGTAGGAGGATTCACCCTCGAGGTTCACACTTGAGGGGGTTGCACGACAGAGTCGTATCGGAAGTGGTGAAGGAGGAATCACCCTCGATGACCACGACCGAACAGCTACACTGCAGAGTATTCATCAGGAGTGCGTTACGAGGTATCACCCTCGGCACTCGATAGTAACTATGCAAAGTCATACAACTAAGGGGGGGTGAGGTGATGTGTCGGTCTCTGGTCGTCGATCACGTTGATCGAGTAGTCGATGATGAAGTAGAGGCAACAAGGGTAAAGTGATGGGGGTCACTGATGGTTCATTACCAACCTATACTAAGCAGTTGAAAAAGGCAGGTAAGGTAACAATAAACAGTTACAAAAGCAGGCTATGCATCAGAATAGGAGCAAACAGTAGCTTGAGACAAATCTAATGCAAGCAGGAGAAAATTGAATGGGCGATTTCGGGATGCTCAGGGGGGGGGGGGGGGCTTGCCTGGTTGCTCTGGCAAGGAGGAGGGGTCGTCGGAAGGCTCGTCCGGAGCGTAGTCGTACTCTGCTGCGTCGGCGTCGGTCTCCCTAGGCGTCTATCGAGAGAGAAGGAGGGGGAAGAAACAATAAATTCACGGCAAAAATGCAAACAATATGCATGACATGTCTAAATGATATGCAGAGGTGTTCTACTGCCTAACTAAATGATTTAGTTAAATTAGGAATTTATTCGGATTTATTTTATTAAAGTTGAGCACTATTCATTTATCGAAATCAGTCTAAAAGTTCCATGTTCAGGTAGCTAGGGGCATCTGACAGCAATATGAAGGGCGTATTTGGATTCGTCTCGAAATTCTGAGCAAGTTTCATGTACAAAGTATTTTCATCCGAGTTACAGATTATTTTATATGATTTTCTAAAGTTTTAATCATTTTCTGTAATTTATTTAATTACTTAAATACGAATTATCCAGAATAGTATGAGATGACGCAAGCATGACGTCAGCAGGTCAACTAGTCGGTTGACCTAGTCAAACTAACGTGTGGGTCCCACTGTCATTGACTGATAACTAATTAACCAAGTTAATTAGTTTAATTAACAGATTAATTAGGTTAAGTTAATTAATTTAATTATTAATTATTTTTTTATTTTTTTTTGTTCTCTCTAAAAACGTTCTGGGCGTGGGGCTCGTTGCCCAGTGGCACAGAGGCCATATCGGGGCGAGCTAACGGGCGACGGGCGTCAACCCGCAGGCGGCCAGAGCCAGGGGAGGCGGCGGATCCAGCGGTGGAGGTGGGGGGGGGGGGGGCACGACAGCAGCGGAGCGGGAGCCGCGGCGGGGCAAGCGGTGGGCGCAGCCCTGCGCGGCCACCGCGCGTGTGTGCGGCCAGGGCGAGCGGCGGATGAGGCCACCGCGGGCGGGCGACGAGGGATGCCCGGGGCACGGGCGATGCACGTGTGCGGCGGGCCGCGGTGAGCGCGGCGCTTGCGCGAGGAGGCGACGGGCAGCGGCGGGCGAGCGGGGCGCGCACGGGGTGGCTAGGCGAGGCGGGGACGGAGCGGCAGCAGCGACAGAGGCGGGACGGAGCGGACGGGTGAGGCGACGGGCGCGCGGGCGCGAGGAGCGAGACGGCGCGGCGTGTGCGAACAGGGACAGGAGGGAGGAGGAGAGGCCGGGGGCCTCACCACGGGGTCATAGGGCAAATGGCAGCGGGGCTCGGGGAGGAGGACGGGGACGCGTGACGGAGACGGGGAGGCGGCCCGGCGAGGTCGAGGCGGCGACGGGGTCGGGCGTCGGCGACGTGCCCCGATTCGATCTGGATCGGGGAGGGGGAGGGGAGAGCGAGGGGTGAGTGGGCCGCCGGCTGGGCCGTGGCCCAGTTGGGCCAAGGGGGTTTTTGTTTTTGTTTTTACTTTGTTTTATTTCTTCTCTTTTTATATATTCTTTCCTGTTTTATTTTAGTTACATTTTATTTTAGTTTTAGTAAAATATATATTTAGCATCTAATTTATTATTTCAATTTAGTCCACTGTCACAAAAAGTCTAGTCCCCAAATAATTTAGTTTGATATTTTATTAATTAATAAAGGCATTTAAATAATTAGGTTTGCTACTATTTAAATCATTTTAGTGCATTTAAGCATTTCATAAAAGTTTGGTTTCACCACCATAATCACCTATGCATTATTTGGCACGACCTGAACATTTTAGTTTCTGTTTTGAACAACTTTTATTTTCCACTTTGAATTTAATTGAAGTTTGAACTAGGAGTTTGAAATGCAATATGATGCAAATGATGATTAGACACTGTTAACCCTGCTGACATGGCATTAACTAGGGGTGATCACTGTTTTTAATTACATGGGGTGTTACACTCACACTTTCATAATTTTGGTTCAACATGTAGGCAAAGGAACCAGATTAAGCGGTTTATGGACGACCAGGGAGTTTGGCATGAAAGTATGACATAAATAAATCCATTATTTTATTATTATTTTGATGGGATGTTCACCACAAAAATTGATGAACCATATCACGCGTTCATTGAGAAAGTTCTCCCTCGGGTAACACAAGAGATGAACGAGGGTGTTTTGAAGTCCTCGACTGCTGAGGAGGTAAAGAAGGGGTTATGTTCTATTGGTGATTTGAACGCTCGAGATAAGTTCATGTAATGTGTTATATAAGGTGATCTCTAAAATGATAGCTTTTCGGTTGAAAGTTTGTCTTGACGAAGTTATTTCTGCGGTCCAAAGTTCCATTGTTCCCGGTCACCTCATCACTCACAATATTTTATTGGCCTATGAATTCATACACACACAGAAAAAAAAAGAAATGAAAGGTTGGATATTGTGCGGTTAAGTTGGATATGCATAAAGCTTACGATCATGTTGAACGTAGGTTCTTGGAAAGAATGATGATTAAATTGGGTTCCCACAGAGATATTGTTGATATTGTGATGGCTTGTGTTTCTCATAGCAACCATGCACTTTTGGTAACGAGAGAACCTAATGTTTCCAACAACATCATTATTCAGCTTTAAGTAATCATCATAGGACCTTACACTGGTTGATGCGAACACATGTCACCACATCCAAAATCTGTTGGGGAACGTTGCATGGAAAACAAAAAAAATTCTACGCACATGCAAGATCTATCCATGGAGATGTATAGCTACGATAGGTAGATCGCTAAGCGGAAGCGTTTATCAACGCGGTTTATCTCGATTCACGCCAACTCAACAGACACCTTCAGAGATACCTGTAGAGCATCTTTATGATCACCCAATTACGTTGTGACGTTTGATAGCACACAAGGTATTCCTCCGGTATCCGAGAGTTGCATGATCTCATGGTGGAAGGAATATGTATTTGACATTTAAGAAAGCAGTAGCAATAAACTGAACGATCATATGCTAAGCTAACGGATGGGTCTTGTCCATCACATCATTCTCCTAATGATGTGATCCCGTTATCAAACGACAACTCATGTCTATGGTCAGGAAACCTTAACCATCTTTTGATCAACGCGCTAGTCTAGTAGAGGCATACTAGGGACTTGGTATTTGCTTATGTATTCACACATGTATTTAAGTTTTCAATCAATACAATTCTAGCATGAATAATAAACCTTTATCATGATTAAGGAAATATAATAATAACCATTTTATTATTACCTCTAGGGCATATTTCGAACAAAATAAGCAACAGAAATAAGGTTCTAATAGCGCATCGGGGGCAAAGTAGTCGTATTATAACATCGTAGGTCCCCGTGGCCTCTGTGATACAACACTCAATGTCCCTTTATTGAACCCTTCTAGTTAGTGTGGTGTCCTCCATAGGCGACGTCGGTAGGGGCAGAGGATATGCGACCGTTTCGGGGCGGGACGGAGGCGTAGGCAAAGCCGGGCGGGCGCTTGCGTGGAGTGGCGGAGGTCCGATAAGGCTTGGGATGCGTTCGGGGTGGTACAATTGCGGCGTCAGAGTCCGGGAGCGTGGATACATAGCACGGTATGATGGATGGACTAGTGAAAACCCCGAGCTCCAGGTGGTTTATTTTGTGTGGGCCAGAGTGGCGGTTCGTTTGGACTCCCCCAACCACCACCCCTTAGTTTGGTGCCAGTTTTGAGGTATTTGGACGTCTCGACTGGTCCGAAGAAATTAGGTCACCTCCCTTGGATGACCAAAAGTGTCCGGACCGTTCGGTTCAAATATTTGCGGTTGTTTTGGTGATCCGCGTTGAGTTACCCTTACGTCACAAAGGACCATGTTAAAACTGCTCATCAAAGTTATACAACGTCGGCTGTGTATGCATCATACTAGAGGCTAACGTGTGATTCGCTCTACTGTACTTCGCTCGTGGGATTAACTTTTTTTGTCTCTAGCAGGTTATTTGCGGTCATTTGTTTCGATTTAGTTTATCTGCGTTGGCTTGGGTTTCAATTGTGTTCTGGTGGTGCCTTTTTTAATTTGTATATCGTATTGAACTACTTTTGGAGTTGGTATTTTATCTAAGAGGTGAGTGGAGTTGTTCGGTGCCTGGTTGTGATGTTCTTACATGTTTTGGCCTTGGTGTCAGCCGATGGTAGTTGTGTGAGCCCCTTGGAGCTCCTATTTCACGCTGAAACCGTGGAACTGTTGTTATAACGCTCATATGGGCGGGCCGATGAAGCTCCCGCTCGCTCAACTCGCCTCCCTTCCAGCTCGCTCATTTTGCTTTTCTTTGTTCGCTCCAGTGCTAGCTCAAAAAAAAAAGCTTTGGTAGTTTTTATTTGAAAAGTTTGTTAAATCAAAAGTTGTTCATGGATTTTTTTAAACATATTGGAATAAAAAATGGTGTAAATTACTAAATTTAAAAAACCATGATTTTTTAAAATGTTCATGAATTATTTTGATTGGATTTCAGACTATGTTCATGAATTTGGGAAAAGCTTTGCAAATTATAAATTCACAGGCGTAAAAATATATTCATGAACTTTAAATATTCATGAATTTAAAAAGATTTATGCATTTTAAAAAAGTTTGTGAATTATAGAAAATGTTCATGAATTTTTGAAGAATGGTGATGAAATAAATGTGGAAAAAGAAAAATGAGAAGAAATGGGGAAACATAATGAAAGAAGAAAAAAGTAAACTATTAAAACCGATAGAGAAAACACAAAAATGGAAAAATAAACCAAGCAAAACGTTCTGCAACCAGCAAAAAACCACCCGGCCCGTTAAGGCTATAGGTGTGTGTTACTTTAAACCAGCAACACACACCTCTACCGGCGGGGCCCATAGCGATCCAGGGCCGGCTTCAAATTTAGAAAGCTTTGTATCTTACTATATCCGTCCTCGTTTACTAGTCCTTCTGGTATTTTTGAATCATTTTGATCATGGCATTAACTAATAAAATATAATGTAGCAAAAACAATATCACTGAAAATTACGTTCAAATACGAATCCAACTAGTTCATAGTGAAATATCCAAAACATCTTATATTTATGAACGGAGAGAGTATTTCAAAAACGTCGGAAGGAGTAAATGTTTTTTTTTCCCGAGAATGATCCGTACGTAAGAGAACAAAGGGAAGGCAAGCTAGTACGTTGGATGCTCTTCTAGAATTCCACCTAATTTGTCGATCGATCATGGAGGCAAAAAGAGGCTGCATATCATGCAAGGAGATCGATATGCACAACAAAAGACGAACTCGTCGATGAGAGATAAGGTGATCCTCGTCTTGAACGGCTCACTTAATACCGTTATTTATTAGCAGGGTGTTTTGTGGAGTTAGGCCGGGAAAGGATACAATAATTATAGGCAACTAAAGCAAAGGATTTGATCCAACCTAACTTGGAATTTTTATTCTCGACGTATACATACTACAGTATTACAGCAGCTGTGGTAATCGAAACACATAAGTAGCAAGTACTAGTAAAACACAAGTATATTGAGACCTAGGCGATTGAAGCAAACGACATGAGATCGAAGAGCACAAGCTCTACACGCCCTAGACCTGAGATGCATGGATCCGTCGAGACCTGTGAATCGAATTTCGCCTTCTCTTTTCAGCAATCTAATTGAGTGGCCAACAAGCGCACTGGCAGGCTCTATATGTTAGATTAAATCCGAGGTCACCGTCGATCTATCGAGGACCAATCACACGAGACATGACACCGAGATTTGTTAACGAGGTTCACCGATATGATTACATTCCCGGGGCCTGACTACGGGCACTCCTCTCCGTGACACCGTCACAATATCGCACCCCGGCCACCCGGGAGCCGGCACACGCCGCCGGCTCCCCTTTGCGCACCTGTGCTATTATGTTGGCATATGTTACATCGTGTGTCTACCTCTATTATATATGAGAGGCTTATGATACAGATGTCCTATTAGGACACAACTCCTACCCTGTCTACATACAGTCCAAAATCAAGTCCAACTGTAACCTACCTTGTACAATAATATTCGACACAACTCTACACTGTATATGACAGCCTTCCACAACCTTGACCTAATTCGAGTACGATGTGACTATATATTGATGCATATACAGGAGTAGCATTTTGCCGGTGCTAGGCACCGCACATGCGTCCGATCAAAACGGGCTGACGTGCCACCGGCTCACTGCACGCAGCATCACAAAAGCTGCAAAGATACAATACAAATACAAAAACAGAAGGAAGATAAGGCATGGTGACTAGCACCATGCGATGCGAGATTCACTCGAACAGATAGCCGAATTTGTTCGTTTGTCTCTTCCGGGTCCAGAAGCTTCATGGAGACTGCGAGCGCCGTCCATCCAGATCTAGGGCACGCGTCAACGTTCGGTCTCTACTATCGTACGTACAACGCTGACGATATAAACGTGTAATTGTATGCAGTGTGGATAGCTGAATCACGAGGCACGCCGATCGAGGCGGCCGGAGATTCAATCATGCATGCGTGTTTCCTTTTAGCAGATAGTGGTCTGAAACTTCTCCATGTTAATGTCTTCAAGAAGAAAACGACACCGAAGAGCGTCGCCATCGCCGGCTTTAGTAGCTAGCCGAGAGCAGGTTTTCACCCAGATCTGTTCGAAGAACCTCCATCAAGCATCTTGTGCACGGATCGCCACCTTCTCTGATGGGGACTAGACGAAAAGGATCCAGCCGCCGCCGACTGACCGGCCGCGACACCACCACGATGTCTATGCAGCCGGCGTCGTCAGGCCAACCGCGCTTGCCCGTTGCCGCAGAACCGAGCTGCCGGCCCGCCCAAGCCCATCTGGGCCAGGCGAGATCCACAAACCCGGCCGCCGCCACAGGAGCGCCTCCAGCGCAGAGTAGCCGCGCCTCCGCTGTCGTCGCCGTCACGCACAGCGCCGGGATCGCGCCACCCTTGCTGCCAAATCACCGTCCTGATGTGTGTCCGCCACAAGAGGGGTTCGCCACCGTCGCGCGAGGGAGAATGCCCGCCCCCCCTCGTCGTCACAGCCCATAGCACAGGCTTCGCCCGGCGCAATCTTCGACGGCGGCGGAAGGGAGGGATGGCGGCCTGATCTCCTCCCGTGTTGTCTAGGGTTGGCAACGCGGGGGTCGGGGGTCCCGCTGGTTGTGGATTTTTTGCGATCAAATCAGAGAGCTTTATTCCACGAAAGTATTCCGCGGACAATCAGCCAACAGGCTGGTTACTAGGAAAGAGGGTGTTTTGTCAAGCCAACTTCGGTCACATTCAGAGTGCAAGCACGCTTTGCACAAAGGTGTGCCGGTAAGTTGGCCGACCGGTTTACATGATGAATCTCAAATACATTGAAATCAAAAACTAGCTCTCACGTTTCTTCTAAGATAGGGGCCACAATTGAGAGGGAATTATGGCGAGTGTTCCAGAGTGTCACCAACTCCAGGCAGTCCACCTCCATGATCACATGCGAGTACCCTCGAAGTTTCGCAAAATGAGCTCCCTCTTGTAGTGACATAGCTTCAATGATCAGTGGGTCTGAGATACCCACGTATGTCTTGCTCTAGGCTCCCAAGAGTTCCGACAAGGAGCGTGCTACACCGCCCGCACCGCCTCTTCCATCAGCCAAATTGAGTGCCCCATCTGTAGTGATCTTGATGACTCCTGGCCCCGGTGGCCTCCAGCCATGCCGCGGTAGAACCATAGGAAGATTCCGTGGGAGTTCAAGGAGTGCTAGTGCCTCCTTGGTAGCTCTGAGAGCCGCTGTCGGGTCTCTCCCTTCCTCTGCACGCTTGATACGGTTGAGAGAGTGCCATATCGTCCACATAATAGTGATTATTTTTGCTCAATCTTCCACTGCAAAACATGTGTCACATAGAATGTCCTGAGCCCAAGAGTCTAGGTGTAGACGAGGTAGTCTGATGTCGAACCATGCGTGAGCTTCCTCCCAGAAGCGTTGTGCATGAGAGCACATGATGAGGGCGTGCATGAGATCTTCCTCCCTTGCTAGGAAAACATTGCATCTGTTCACAACTACAATATGACGGTGTTTTAGAATGCACTCATCTGGAAGGATCCGTCGTAGTACTCTCCACTAGAACACACAAACTTTTGGGATAACTTTGAGTTTCCACAACACATCTGTTTTTCATCTCCTGAGGTGCCGGTAGCCGTCGCTTCTTCTAGAGCTTGACGCTCGTTCTGAGTCACTAGAGCACGGTACGCCGATTGAACAATGTAGTTGCCTGATCTTTCAAAGGCCCAGGCATAGAAGTCTTCACCCCCACCATGCCTAATAGGTATATTAATGATCGCCTCGGCGTCCGGTGTGATGAATGTTGATCGAACAAGCTCCTACCGCCACGACCAATGGCCCACATCAACCAGGTCCGAAACAAATTGGACAGTGGTGTTCGGCAGCTTCAACAAAGGGGGCATAGAAATAGTTCCGGGAATCCATTTGTCTACCCAGGCATCGATGGAAGTCCCGTCTCCAACTCTTTTAATTAAACCTGCATTCAAAACTTCCTAGCCAGCAATGATCGCTCTCCAAGTTGCAGAAGCAGATTTGGGAACGGTTGCATGCATAAAATCCGTGTCAAGGAAGTATCGGCCCTTTAAAACTCTTGCACATAGAGAATTCGGATTAGTTAGAAACCTCCATCCGTGCTTCCCCGATAGTGCAAGATTGAACTGATGGGGTTCTCGAAAACCCATGCCCCCTTACACTTGGATGTTGCAATATTTTTCCACGATACCCAGTGCATAGCATTCTTGTCAAGAGAACTGCTCCAGAAATATTTAGCCATAGGTGAAGTCAGACTCTTATATACTTTCTTAGTGAGTAGAAAGGTACTCATCGAGTATGTGGGAATTGTCTGAACCACTGACTTTAATAAAGTTTCACGTCCTGCACATGCCAACAGCTTCTCAGACCATCCCTACATTTTACCATGGGCCCTCTCCCTGATGTGATCAAATGTATCGCTTGTAATACGGCCAACAACTGTGGGCAGCCCCAAATAAAGCTTAGTAAACGCCTCCACTGCAATGTTTAGGGTGTCTTTCAACTGTTGCCTCAACTGACCTAGTGTGTTCAAACTGAAGTAAATTGAACTCTTTTCATGGTTGGCACACTGCCCCGAAGCTTCTCCATAAATTCGAAGAATCTCATTCAGTCTTACAGCACTTTGGTTAGTTGCACTAATGAAGATCAAGCTATTATCTGCAAATAATAAATGTGTGACCCAAGGTGACCTGTAACTGACTCTAATACCTCTGTCAATATGCCAGCCATTGTGGAACTTGAGGAGAGAGGAAAAACCTCCGGTACATATTAAGAATAAATATGGTGAAATCGGATCACCTTGCCTGAATCCACGGGAGGGAGTGAAATAGGGTAGTAGCTTTGCGTTGACACGAACAGAAAATCGTACTGAAGATACACATTTCATGATCAGTTGGACAAAGATCATGCTGAAGCCTAGTCTTATTAAAATGGCCACCAGAAAATACCATTTGACTCTATCGTAGGCCTTCATCATGTCTAGCTTGATAGCACAAGCATAATTCTTCCCCGCCTCTTCATTGTATGCACACTTTCGTATGCAACAAAGACATTGTCGGTTATCAAGCGTCCGGGGACAAATGCACTTTGATCTTCACTGATGATCACACCCATAATTGTTCTCATCCGATTGGTAATGCATTTAGTAGCAATTTTATACAAAACCGGACAGAGAGCTATAGGTCGATACTGTGAGATAGACTGGGGGTGTCATACCTTAGGGATCAAAGTGATGGAATATCATTCAGACCTGATGGTAGCTCACCTCCATTCAAAAAATCTAGAACTGCCCGGGTAACATCGTTACCAACTAAACTCCAGTGTCGTTGATAGAAACCGGTAGTAAAACCATCTACTCCTGGCGCTTTAGAGGGAGCCATTTGAAAGAGTGTTGTACGCACTTCTGCCGCAGTATATGGTTTTGTGAGATCTGCATTCATATCCAAAGATACCTTGACTGGTACATAGTTAAGAAGTTCGGTTGCATCCGAGAACCCCTGGGATTCGTATAGGTTCTGATAGAACTCTTGAACCTCACTCTTATCCTCGGCTTCACTAGCACAAACGGTACCATCCTGCCGGCACAGCCCTTGAATTCTATTCATTCGCTTCCGTTGCGCCGCTTGCGCTTGGAAATAAGATGTGTTGCGGTCACCTTCCCGTAACCACGGCACTCGCAAGCGTTGCTACAACCAAGTCTCCTCCTGGTGAAGGGCTTCCCATAGCTTACAGACAATAGCTCGTTCTTCCTCCGTAGGCCCACGACCAACCGAGTGGCATCTGAGCTTGTCTAACTTCTTCTGCAGCTGTCTAGCCGTGTGGGTGAGGCAAACAAATTCCCGAGAACCCCATGGCTCCAGTGTTCGCTTCAACAGATCAAGAGAATCAGCGATGCCTTGTAGACCAGGGCCTCGGTTAGCTTGCTGCCACGTTCTCGTGACAAGTTGATCATAGTCCACATGTGAAGCCCGCACATTCTCGTATCTGAACTGTTTCTTTGCTCTCGACATGTTGGGCATATTCTCTTTTATTTCCGCTACAACGTTAACATAGTAATGATCATACTCTATCGAAAGGTAGATGCCTAATTCTGATATGCTGAAAATGTTGCCGGAACTTCTCATTGGCAAAAGCTCTATCTAGCCTTGCCTTAACGTTCGCTGCACCGAACTGACGATTGTCCTAGGTATAAGATGTACTAGACCATCCCAAATCTTGGAAGGCTACTTCGTCGGTGACTTCTCTGAAAGCTCTCATCTGGCTCTCTGGCCGCGCTCATCTGTTGAAATGTTCACATGCATAGAGAGTTTCATTAAAATCACCCACACAAATCCAAGCCGAATGCGGCAAGGCATACAAAGTACGCAAAAAACGCCAGCTATGATGTCGATCCTCAACTCTGGGCGCTCCGTAAAAACCAGTGAACCTCCACTCAAAAGAGTCTTGGTCCTTATATTTCACATCACGTCTATGTGTCCAGAACTAAAATTCTTTAATTTGACAATTACATCTCTAGTCCAAAAAAGGCCTATGCCACCACTTACGCCAATGCTATCAACAGCAAAACATCTGCCAAAGCCTAGATGATTCTGCAAAGCTTCAACTCTCTTCCCTTTAATTTTTGTTTCCATGACAAACGGGAGAGTGGGTCCTTCCAGCTTCACAATGCTGCGAAGCTCTCGAACTGCCTCGGGGTTCCCAAGCCCCCGGCAGTTCCAACTAATGCAATTCATTGGGCCGGACAGAACCGATGACCGGTCTCTGCTGAATTTTCTGGTGTAGGCTTCTTTTTCTTAGGATCTTTAATAAACTCGTTGCCATCTTCCCGGGCAGCTGTGTTTGTAGCTGAGTCCTCTTGAGCATCAGTGCTCGTTCCAGCCGTAAGCAGCAATTGCCTTGGCTTCTATACAGCTGTCAGGGCCTCCTTCCTCTTGTTGCGTGTCCTATCCTTGTTTTTGGCCGGCGAGACTACCTCATCCTCACCATCAGGTTTGGTCTTGGTGCTCAAATTCCTCGTTCCCTTTTGCTACTAGGATCCGAGTTTTGTCCCCTGGACGAATTTTCACTAGCCGCGGATTTCTTGTACTCCTCAGGCGCTCTCAGCATCGAGCCAAAACGCAGCTCACCCTTCTCATCCCTGGTACCTGGGGTCTGGCAGTACAGTTCAGAGTGGCCAAGGCGCCCACACGAGAAACAGGAGTAGGGAATCTGCTCCTATTGGATATCATAAGAATCCACCCTCTTGCTCCTCGCTGAATCAATAAGGACCCATCTTCGAAGTGGCTTATTAACCTCGATAGTAACTCTGGTTCGAAGATAACCTCCATTATGATCAAACTTTGCGCTTTCAGCTCCCTTATCAATCATCTGAGCGATTGGTAAGGACCATGCATCATCCCTCAAATTGTAGGGAAGATTTAGAACCCTAGCCCACACCTGGAGCTTGTCAAACTTGACTTCATCTGGGCGCATGCAGTCATCAAATTCGGCCAAGATTACCGCGTTCTTGTTCAGATGCCACGGCGATCCGGCCCAGATTCTATCTCGATCTCTCTGAGTTTCAAACTCTGCTACGAACATGTTTGTTCCCATCGAGCGGAATTGCAGTCCCCTCGGGTGTGGATTGTGGCTCCTTAATGTCCACCCAACGTGTAACTATCTGCAGCATATATTATGTTTTGTATTGCACATATGCATACTAGTTTCCACGTGCTGGTGGATGAACTGGTATTGTGCAAATCCGACTGCATGTGGAATATGTTGTTTGTGCTGACGATTTGTAGGTCCAACAACAACTCTTTGAGAATCCAATCCTTGCCTAGCATCTGCTACTCTTCTGCCCCTACGACTCCCATGTATATATAGATTCAGGCCGTGCAGTGTCGCCAACCTCTTCAAGCTGTTGCTGATGGTGCGGATGTTTCGGGCCGACGAAATGTCTATGGTTGCCTTTGTGGTAAAAAATTCTGCAGTCCATGTAGAGTAAAATTTCACCAAGCACAAACCCCTACCGTTCAACAACAAAGTACGTATGAAATTCATTTGAACATCACAAGCAAGACTTCAGGACTACTACAACTACAACTTTTGCTATTCATCAGATTTAATTTCTGCATAATGGCGCCTCACTGAATCTTTTATCTCCTGCCAACAAAGGCTTATTTTTTATGTAGTATATTATTGAAAAGGAGGATCAACCCCAGTCTCCGTATAAACCAATCCGTGCAATCATTTATGAATTTATTCATCGTACAGTTATAATTTTTTTTTGGAACGAAGACGCTAGAAACGTCTGGCTTTAAATTAATAAAGCCACCGGGCAGCATCCACATACGATTTAATGCATACAAACCACACAACCAAAATACACAGGACCACACTGTCCCGAATCAGTCAAGGCACAGACCCTCGCGGTCTCAAAATGAAAGACAAGTTCAAACTAAGAGCTAAAACAGCCAGCAACACACTAAGCAGCACATCCAAAATGCTCAAGCTGTCGAATTGATCTGGCGCGCCTTCACCATCGTAAGCTTGGTCTGCTCCATGATCTCGCCCATGCGATCAGTATCACACATCTTCCCCAACGGCGCCCAAGTCTGTAAGAAAATGTGGCATTTGAATATAATGTCAGCAGGGTGAGCGGGGAACTTCTTTTCTATCGTAATTTAGTTCTGAGTCGTCCAAAGAGACCATAGCAGCGCCCCTACGCATTGCCAAACAATCCTCGCATTAGAACCCCTCTGTGATGAGAGCAAGGCAAGCAAGTCCTCACCGGGGTGAGGGTTCCAGTTTTGATGGAACGTTTCCCTAACGGCGCTCCATGCAAATCTAGATAGGAAACAACCAAAGAACACATGGTTTGCGTTTTCGCCTAATCCGCAAACAACACAAGATCCGTCCGCTGGCCCGTTTCGCTTGGCCACGTTATCCGACGTCGGCAAACGGTTGCGAAACATTTGCCACATAAAAATTTTGATTTTGAGGGGAAGACCAACCTTCCATAGCCCCCTAGCCATATCTAGCGAGTTGCCCTCGGTCAACTTGTTATAAAGCGATTTGACCGTAAACTTTTGGGAGGCAGCTAGGCTCCAAGTGACCACATCAGCCCCCTGGCTGAGGTGTCTCCCTTCGAGGTCAACCACCAGCGCAGCCCAGCGAGCTGCCTCGGCCGGGTGGAGTGAGCGCATGAAGGAGATCGCCGGAGGGTGAGTCCTCAAGGCGTCGCCCACCATAATGTTGGTGTCAGTGGCAAGTTGATATAGATCTGGATGGGATTGCCACAACGGCGTCTGGCCCCACCAGCTATCGAGCCAGAACCTCGTGGCCATTCCGTTATTAACGTTGAAATGGGCCCCTACTGAGAAAGCCGGTCTAACCGCTTGGATCCCGTTCCAAAATGAAGAACCGGATGGTTTAGCCTTGAACAGGTTCCCATCCGGGAAATATTTTGCCCGAAGGAGATCCGCCCAGAGTCCCGACTCATTTTGGGAAAGGTGCCACCACCACTTGGTGAGAAGAGCCACATTCATTAGCTTGGAGTTAGTAATCCCCAAGCCGCAGAATTTTTTTGGTCTGCAGACCGCCGCCCACTTCACCAAGTGGTATTTGCGTTTAATGCCGGTTCCTTCCCAAAAGAACCGGGAGCGGGGGGTGTCAAGCTTAGCATGGACACCATCCTCAAGGAGAAACATCCCCATTGTAAAAAGGGGGAGAGAGGAGAGGCTCGAGTTGGTGAGAATCAATCTAGCTGCCGAGGACATGAACCTTCCTCTCCATGGGCTCACCCTGTTGGCCACTTTGCCATATAAAGGTTCCCATTCAACGATGGACAGTTTCCTATGAGAGATCGGGAGGCCAAGGTATTTGATCGGAAAGCCCCCAAGCTTGCAATTTAGAAGGTTGGCCACCCGCACACTATCCTGATCCACCATCCCTATAGTGATCACTTCGCTCTTTAGGAAATTGATCTTCAGCCCCGACAAGATTTCAAAGGCAAGGAGCAATAGTTTAATCGTGGCGATACTGTGGTCGTATGGCTCGAAGAGAAGCATCGTATCGTCCGCGTATTGCAAATGGGTAACCCCTCCTGGGATGAGGTGCGGTACAAGGCCTTTGATATGCCCGGTTGCCCTAGCCTTGTTGAGCATGGCCGCCAAGGCATCCGCAACAAAGTTAAAAATAAGCGGGGAGCTTGGATCGCCTTGGCGGAGACCCCTCTTGTTGCGGATTTTTTTCCCATTGTGCCATTAATTGTGACCGCCGTATGCCCACTGCTGACTAAGTGCATGATACGGTGGACAAAGCCCGCCTCAAAACCCTTTCTAAGGAGGACCTCCCGAACGAACTCCCAGTTCACTCGATCGTAGGCTTTCTCGAAATCCAACTTGAGTAGGACACCCTTCCCTTTGGTGCGCTTAAGCTCATGGACAATCTCAAGTAACGTGATTGGCCCTTCGAGAATGTTACGGTGCTTAAGAAAGCCAGTCTGGATTTTGCTAATCACCCGTTGAGCGATCGGGGCCAATCGCGAGGCATATGCTTTCGCACAAATTTTGAACGGGACGTTGATGAGGGTGATCGGTCTAAACAGTTTAATGTTATCCACGCCTTTAACCTTAGGGATCAAACTAATAGCTCCGTAGTTGAGGCGAGACAAGTCGACCGTACCCAATGCAAAACCATTAACTATCGCGTAGAAAAGGTGCTTAAGGCACGGCCAAAATTTCTTGAAAAACTCCACCGGCCACCAGAGACAACAACATATCTCATGCATTGATCGTCCAGTAAGATAAAATCCCCGCAGACAATTCAAGATTAATATAGTCAGCCTTTATATCATTAATTAATAGGATGAGATCACAGTCGATTTATGCCTTGTAAAAGGATGTGTATATATACGCACGCACAAGTCATACAATGCATGCAATCTCACCTTGCCTGGCTTTCTGAGCTATTGAGACATACCTAGCCTTAGCATATTCCCGATGGTCATGAACTGGGCAGGCATATACAATACATTGGGCATGGGCGGCCTTAGGAACTCAACTTTTAGTTTCACCTGAAGACCTGGTTCTATCGATTTCCGACTCTTGACCTTAGCTGCTAGTCATGTTTTGGTTTTGCTTTGCGGCCATGTTCAGTGATAGGACCAAGAAAGATGAACGTCGGAACTAGTCTATCGCTGCAAGAATCATAGGTGATCAAGCTAACTGGACAGTGACACTGCAAGGCGCAGAGCGTGGTGCCAACGTGAAGATCCCTGCAGCAATCTACAAGCTTGGAGAATGACGCTATGTAACAGAGCTGTAACATGTTCACTAGGTTCTGCGACTGATCTTTGGAGTACATGGACTAACTTTTAAGTCTTTCTTCAGTGAATCCTACTCCCTCCATTCCTAAATATAAGTCTTTTCAGGAATTCCTACGCATTTTTGATGTAGATTCACTCATTTTGCTCTGTATGTAGTCCATATTGAAATCTTTAAAAATACTTATATTTAGGAACAGAGGAAGTATATATCTAAATAGTTCACCCCCACTAGAGTGAGGCGTTTTGACTCTCGGCCTCCATGGAGGCCGTTTTTTTGAAAATTCAAAATCTGAACTTTTCAGTTTTAAAAAAATCTGAAAAAAGTTGTACAAGTAAACAAGAATGTTATGCATACATGTGTAAAATTTCAGAATGAAATACCTTGAAATGCGATCTTTGCAAAAAAAGAAAAAACAAATTCATGACATGGGAGGATGAATAGTATCATACGTTAAAAAGCCCCAAATTTGTCTTTTTTGCACAACCCTCATTTCAATGTATTTCGTCCTGAAAATTTACACACTTGTGCATTATGCCTACATGTATATCTATATTTTTTCAGATTTTTTTGAAATGTAAAAATATGAATTTAATGAATTTTGATTTTTTTTCAAAAACCGGCCTCATTGGAGCTCGGCCTCCAAAAGGGATTTTCGAACCCCACTACCTTTATTATCTTAACATGAACACATGCCACCTCATCAAAGGGCCACCACAACATGCATGTGATTTTTTATTATTATTAGTTGAACTCATGCACACATACTACATCACCACACATGTCGGCTCATTAAAATGGTCCACTCAACATGCATGAGAATTTTTTCCATTACAGTATGCTACTTATATTCTTCTTTTACTCCAATAATCAAATACAATAGATAATATGTACTTATATATTTAGTTTGTATATTATAAATTCGACTATTCATGTTTCATACCATCAAATCACTTAAAATATATTACAAACGATTCTGCAGCAGTGCACGGCGTCTCCTCTAGTTATCTTAGTAGCTTGACTTCATTGATCAGCAAAAACAATCCCCTCCTCGATTCTTTTTTTTAGTCCGTGATGCACTAGTAATCAACGCAAATGCATGTTGCATTGTTGTTTAGTTGTTGTTGATCAAGGTGGCATGAACCAATGGCACTAAGCATTAACCAAGTAGGTCACAAAGCATAGCCGAGACTATAGTCATTAATGACGAATGTGATTCGAAAACCGGATGAAGGCAAACAAATGGCGCTTTTCCATCTCCTGGAAACACATAGGTTCTATATCACTTTTGTGTTTTGGTGCTAGTGCTAGTGGATCAATGACACGGTTAAATTCTATACTGGTTGAGAGCCAGCCCCATCTTTGTAAGTGAAATTTTCTAAGAATAATATGTAGTCTAGATACTGTATATGCTTCAGAATATGAAGCTACTTAATTGTATGGTTTGATCATTATGGGATACGGATATGTCATCTCTGAATGACAGTACTTGCTTTGTTTTCTTGGAATACTAGTGGGCTACGATTCCAACAATATTTATCAAGCAAACATGTTTGTAGTCACATTTTGAAACATACCATTTCCTAGAGCAGCGTATATCTAGCTATTCGAGTTAGGGAAACACTATGAAAGCACATCATATGACCTCTTGATCATGCAAGTTAATACCACATGTCTCATATGCAGACTAGTTTCCACGTGCCAAGTGAATCAACTCTTTTTGCAAATTTGACTGCAAGACATTCTAGAAAATGTTGTTTGTGCCGACTATTGTCGGGACAAAAGAGAAAGGGAGCCTGAGCTTCTTGGGAATGCAATCCTTTGCCTATTTTCCCCTACAACTGCATGTACTTCAGGTCGTGCAATGTCAGCTCTTCAAGCCATTCAGGCAACTTCTTGTGTTTCGAGGTGATGAGATGTTTGTGTGGCTGTCTCTAGTGGTAAAAGTTTTTGCAGTCAATATGTATCAAAATTTTCACCTACCACAAACATCACGTTCATGAACGAAGTACTGATAAATTATCAGGGCATCATAAGTAGACTTCACTGCTGGATTGCAATTGATCTTGTTTCAGGTACAATTTCTGATATTGACATTGATCAGATTTAACTCATGCATAATATTGGCACCTCATCAAATCTTTTATCCCTTGACTCTATTTTTAACATCTTTTCTAAAAAGGAGGATAATTCCCGGCCTCTATATCAGTTGATGCATGGAATCATTTAATTTATTCATTGTCCAATGACAACTCGTCGACAACAAGTATGAATTCAAATTAGTGGCCACGTTATTATATTCAGCCTTTATACGTTGATAACCCACTGTCAAGTTATGCCTTCTAAAAGGACTCACAACTCACACCATATTTGCAATCCTTGCTATTGGCACGTATTTATCTAGCATATGGACGACACTAGTTAGGCTGTGTATCTGCTAGTCTTCTACTCCTGCAACTCCATGTATATATAGATTCAGGCTATGTGGCGTCGCCAGCCTCGCCAGCCTCTTGAAGTCGTACACGCTGCTGTTGGTGTGGAATGTTTTGAGGTGATGAAACGTCTATGGTTGTCTCTGGTGGTAAAAGAGTGTCTGCAGTCGACATAAAGTAAGGCTTCACCAACCACAAACCTCGCTGTTTCAACAACAGCGTACAGATGAAGTTCATTAGAACATACAAGTAGACCTCATTGTCTAGACTTTTAAGCAAATGTTTTCTATTGGTACCTCATCTAATCTTAATCTTTTATCTCTTGACAATAAATGATTATTTTCAATAGAGTATATTTTCGAAAAAGGAGGATCAACCCCGGTCTCCATTTCAACCAATCCATGATATAAGTGCAAAGCAACAGAACAAACAACAACATATCTCATGCATTGATCATCCAGCAAGATAAAATCCCCATAGTGAACACCAGGTACAACTCAAGATTAATATAGTCAACCTTTATATCATTAATTAATAAAATGAGATCACACTAGATTTATACCTTGTAAAAGGATGTGTATACTATATATACGCACTCACAAGTCACACCATGCATGCAATCCTGCCTTGTCTGGCTTCTTGAGCTACCAACATTTACCTCGCCTAACATACTTCAACCGGCCAGACATATACAAGATATTGGGAATGGGCAGCCTTGGGAACTCAGCTTTCAGTTCCAGTCGTTCTGGCAGTTTACCGATTTTAGAATCCCGGACTTAGTTGCTAGCCATGTTTTGGTTTTACTTTTCGGCCATGTTTGGTGATAGCACCGTGAAAGATGCACGCTAGAACTAGTCTATTGCTGCAAGAATCTTATGTGATGAAGCATTCAAGCAAGCTGGGCAGTGACGCAGGAAAGCGCAGAGCGTAGGAAGAGCATAGGAAGGGACATGCTAGCATGATCAAGCAAACGTGGTTCTTACTAGCTTTTACAGGATGACGCGACATGTAACAAACCTTCTAACATGTTATTACATTCTGTTATTGATCTTTCCATGGGGACCTTACATGTTGGGCATCCACAGTGTGGGGAATATCCGCCTCTATAGCTGCCTTTAAGGCTTTATAGCTGCCTTTAAGGCTTTAGAGGCTGCCTCCAAACACTGCACCGGCTGCCTCTAAGCCCAAATTGCTTAGCGTCGCCTCTATGACTAGAGGCTGCCTCCAAGCTTTTCTAAGTACTAAAATAATTGGCTGGTCCTACATGTCAGATGGTGGATGAAGACTAAAAGTAAGAAGGGGTGGAGTGCAGTTCATATATCTAGTATTCTTTAATTCAAGGTGGGCTTCATGTTAGAGGCAGCATCACACTGCAGCATTTTAGGCAAAGCTTAGAGGCAGTTCGTGGGCCCCAACTTAGAGGCAGTGCCGCCTCTAACACACTGCTGATGATGCCTCTTCTTCGGTGGATTAGTAATTCAGTTGCTTAAGCAGTACTTGCTCCACGTGAAATGCCTCTTCACAAACAACACACCGCCGTCATCGCCCCTTCCTCGCTGGAGCCGGGTACAACTTGCTGTAGTAGACAGTCAGGAAGTCGTCGTACTAAGGCCCCATAGGACCAACGCACCAGAACATCAACCACTGCCGATGAAGAGAAGCTTAGATCCGAAAGATCCAACCTGAAGACACATAAATAAAGACGAATAAAGAGAACAAATGGCAACGGTGTCAACGGGGCACTCACCTGCTACAACCCTCAGCCACTCTCTCATTCCAAATATGTCCAAAACTCAAGGTCAAACTCGGCCCCACCGATTTGATCTATCCGGCGCCATCGAGTTCAGTTGACATAGCCACTGCCAGAAACGCTAGACAATTCGGTCACACCGATACGGATCTCGGTCTCACCGAGATGGCCTTGCAAACTCTCTGTTGCCTGTTGCAATTATTTCGGTCTCACCGAAATGTGCAATCGGTCCCACCGAGTTTGTTTGACCAACTCTCTGTTTGCTCTTTGTTGAAATCGGTCTCACCGATTTCAAGCATTCGGTCTCACCGAGATGAGGTTTTGCCCTAGCCCTAGCACATCAGTCCCATCGAGTTGTTCCAGTCGGTCCCACCGAGATTTCTAATGTTCACATTTTGAACTGAATCGGTCTCACCGAGTTCTTCTATTTGGTCTGACCGAGTTGGGTCAAATATGTGTAACGGTTGGATTTTGTGTGGAGGCTATATATACCCCTCCACCCTTTCTTCTTCTGAGAGAGAGCCATCAGAACGTGCCTACACTTCCACTACTCATTTTCTGAGAGAGAACCACCTACTCATGTGTTGAGACCAAGATATTCCAATCCTGCCACTAGAATCTTGATCTCTAACCTTCCCCAAGTTGCTTTTCACTCAAATCATCTTTCCACCATAGCCAAATCTGTGAGAGAGAGTTGAGTGTTGGGGAGACTATCATTTGAAGCACAAGAGTAAGGAGTTCATCGTCAACACACCATTTATTACCTTCTGGAGAGTGGTGTCTCCTAGATTGGTTAGGTGTCGCTTGGGAGCCTCCAACAAGATTGTGCAGTTGAACCAAGAAGTTTGTAAGAGTAAGGAGATCGCCTACTTCGCGAAGATCTACCCGAGTGAGGCAAGTCCTTCGTGGGCGATGGCCATGGTGGGATAGACAAGGTTGCTTCTTCATGGACCCTTCGTGGGTGGAGCCCTCCGTGGACTCGCGCAACCGTTATCCTTCGTGGGTTAAAGTCTCCATCAACATGGACGTACGATAGCACCACCTATCAGAACCACGCCAAAATCTCCGTGTCTACATTGTGTTTGCCTTCTCCAAACCCTTCCCTTTACCTTCATATGCAATGTTTTACTTTCCGCTGCTACACTCTTAGAATTGCATATGTAGGTTGATTGCTTGACTTGTACTAGTTGCTAAAATCTGCCAACAATTAAAATTAGAAAAATGTTAGATTTTTATTTGGTCAAGTAGTCTAATCACCCCCCTCTAGACCTACTTTCGATCCTACACGCACCCATGGCCCTAAGGCCACATGAGACGTGGCAGATCGACAGCGCCGCCGACGTGAGACAGAAATCCTAGCCGCCTTTCCTTGGGAGGAGAGACGAAGGGAGAAGAGACGCTACATGGTCTCTACCCACGACATGGATTAACACGCGTAAACAACACACAAGAGATAGACATCAAATTCATACACCTGTAGGACCACGATAGGCCATCCACAGACAACAAGTTCATATAAACGAGGCCCCAGCCTGGCCCATTTGCCTGGTCCGATGAGCTACCCGTGCCTCGGGCTCCGGGAGCTGTCGCAGGCTCGAAGGACTTGGCAGGAGCACCCAGGGGTGCCCGGGAGTGTGGGCCGACGGTGACGGCACTGAGCTGCAAGAGCCCCGTTGGGCACCTTGGAATGGTGTAGGCCTTGATGAGCCGTGGCTGCACTCACCTATCGGCTTGTGGAGCTTGAAGAGCCCCGCGCGGAGCTCGAAGAACCACCCTTGTCCATCCGTGACTGGCCGAGGGCTCGTCGGAGCTCCAATTCGCCGCCAGAGCATCCCAGTCAACGGCGATGAGCTCGGATTCGGATACGCTGCCAGAGCCGGACATGGTAGTGCGGGATGGCGGGGCAGGATGAACCGGAGTGGAGGGAAGAGAAGAGGACGCCGAAGGGAGCGGAGCCGGCAAGAGTGAACTAGGATTTGGTCTAGGTGGGGAGAAAGTGGGGTTTTGTGGGGTCATCAAGGGGCAGGCTGGACCGGTCTGAGATGGCGGACGCGCCTGAACCGTCCCAAATCCGCACGACATATGTGCTGGGTTTGGGGATTGACATACACCGCGAACATTTAGGCTTGAAATGAGAAGTTCAGTTGGGTGACGTTTTTCGATTCGGACCGTGTCCTTGCTGTCCATACGGACAAATGGGGAAGAACAGAGGATCTAGTTGAAGTTGCTCTCATGAACCGGAAAGAGGTAAACAAACAATTCTTTGCACAACTGCTTCTAGATTTGTTTTTTCGCGATAATAGATTACTGCATGTGTTAGTGCTGGTGAATCAACGAGACAGTTGAATGTCACACTGGACAAGGACTACCGATGTACCATTTCTGTATTACCTGTCGGTCATAGTTAGATGCTGGCGTGGGATGTTCAGAGGTGATGAGATGTCAATGCCTTTCTCCAGTGGTAATATTTTCTGTAGTCAACGTATAGTAAATTTTTCACCAACCACAAACATCATCTTTCAACAATAAAGTACATATAAAATTTATCAGAGCATCATAAGTAGACTTCACTGATGGATTGAAATTGATCTTGTTTCGGGTACAATTTCTGCTATTGAAGTTGATCAAGTGATGCATGCAATCATTTAATTTATTCATCGCCCGATGACAACTCGTGGGCACCAAGTATGAGTTCAAATCAGTGGCCACATTATTATTTTCAGCCATGTATCATTGATAAAGTGAGACCACCATCGAGTTATGCCTTCTAAAAGGATTGTGTATACGCACTCCCAAGTCACACCATGCCTGCAATCCTGGCTATTAGCAAGTACCAGTAGATAGCATTTTGGCAGCGGCCATAAACCGGGCAGGCATATGCAGTATATTTGGCATGGGTGGCGTTAGGAACTCAACCTTCTTCTACTGATTTCTAAATCTGGACCCAGCTGCTAGGCATGTTTTAGTTTATCGTTGCTGCCATTTTCAATTATGAGATTGTGAAAGATGGAAAACACAAAGTTGACACTAGTTAAGTTGTGTTCAGTAAGAATTTAGCACGCGATTATCTAGGGGTTCAGGATTGACAACGTGGAGTCTTGGGAAACCGGCTGGGAAGCTCAGCTGTGCAATGCTTATGAGTAAATGACTTAATTAAGAGGTGAGTGGAGTTGTTCGATGCGTGGTTGTGATGATCTTACATGTTTTGACCTTGGTGTCAGCTGATAGTTGTTGTGTGAGCCCCTTGAAGCTCTTATTTCACGCTGAAACCATGGAATTGTTGCTATAATGCTCATGTGGGCGAGTCTATGAAGCTCTCGCTCGCTCAACTCGACGCTTGTTTAGCTTTTTCTCTGTTCGCTCCACTGCTAGTTCAAAAAGAAACTCGGATCGGTTTTTTGTTTGAAAAGTCTATTAAATCAAAAGATGCTGATGGATATTTAAAAAAATATTGGATTTAAAAATGTTATGAATTAAAAAAACCATGATTTTAAAAATGATCATGAATTATTTTTTGTGGATTTCACACTATGTTCATGAATTTAAGAAAGATTTACAAATTTTAAATTCATAGGCTTTAAAAATGTTCATGAACTTTAAATATTCATGAATTTAAAAAAGATTTAAGCATTTTTATAAAAGTTTGTGAATTATAGAAAGTGTTCATGCTTTTTCTAAGAATGGTGATGAAATAAAATATGGAAAAAGAAAAAGAGAAGAAATGGGGAAACTTAATGAAAGAAGAAAAAAAGGTCACTATTAAAACCGATAGAGAAAACACAAAAAGGAAAAAATTAACCAAGCAAAACGTTATGCAACCATCTCAAACCGAAAAAACCATCCGACATATTTAGGATAAAGGTGTGTGTTACTTTCAACCAGCAACACACACCTCTACCGGCATAGCGATCCAAGGTCCCACACGAGGCTCCAAATTTAGAAAGCTTGGTATCATACTACCTCTATCCTCGTTTACTAGTCCCCCTCCCCTCGGTATTTTTGAATCATTTTGATACTGATATTAAATAATAAAATATAATGTAGCAAAAATAATATCATTGAAAAATACATTCAAATACGAATCGAACAATATATTTTTTATGACGTGCATTAACATTTTGCTAGTTAAATATATGGCCAATGACCCAGAATAAATGAGAAAACCCAGACAAAGGTAATAAGAGCATCTACAGCCGGATACAGCAAATCTGACCCCTCAAACGCCCGCGGACACGCTTGGGCGCTTCCGAGGACAGTGACCGGTCAGTCCTCAAATAATCTCTTCCACAGCTGGATACCTCAATTTAGAACTCTCAAATCCATACTATTACATGCCACATAAACCTAATATAAGCGGAGCTCGTCGGAATCCACCATGCCCATGTCCGACGGCCTGCTGCGCCCCTCGAAGTGTTGGTCCAGTCGCCGGCGAGGTAGAGTAGGACATGGGACACGCACCGGCTCACGGGACTAAAGGTGCCGCCGTCTCTCATGCCCTACTCTTCCTCGTCGGAGCCCAGAACCTTGACGGTGTCGGTGGACGTGAGATCAATAATGGATTTGTCCAGGAAGGAGCCGGCGACATCCAGCACGACGCGTCGCGGCGCCTAGACTGGTGCACCATACGGGGCACCGGAGAGTGCGACTCCGCCTCGCCAACGTCCACCGCCGCGAGGGCTGCCACTGTCTCCCGCGCCCACTGCCTCGCACGGCGGGCACGCCTCGTCATATTTGCATCGGACGATGCCCATGTGTTCACCTCCGACTCGGCGCGCAGACGAAGGGGTTGCACATCCGCCAGCGTGTTCGGACACCAGACGGACTGCACCGCCTCCGGTGAGGCAGCTACGACACACCTCGCAACGGATCCATGGACCATTCTGGCGGACGCAATGGATTCCCGGCAGAAGGAGTCAGCGCGCTGCCATCGGGCGACCTCCTCCTGAGAGCGGCGAGCACAAGCCGGACGGTCATCTCCTCCTCGGGGGCGCGTGGGATGTGCTCGGAGTCGACGAATCCGGAGGTGTAGGACTCAGATTCCGCTACCCGCATGCTGGAGAAGGCCGGAGATCGCCGAACGATAGTTTGGGTGGCGGAGTAGTGAAGTGGACGGGAGTGGCTAGGGTTTGTCCGGAGAGCGGATGGAGACGAATATATGTGGGGTCATGTGGGCCAGTGTGGGCCAGGTCCAACATGGCGGATGCGCTAGAGCCTCCCCATATCCGCCCCATATTTGGGCAGGATATGAGAAGTTCCAGCCAGCCCGGGCGTTTGAGATGCCCTTCTGGATCGGGTTTTTTTTTACTGATCAGAGATCGGGCCGTTCACCTGAGCGTATAAGGGGCGTTCGAAGCGCCCGGCTGTAGATGCTCTAATAGATACTCCATTCACAAATATGAGTTGTTCTAACTTTTATTTTCGATTTGATGTATATCGACACATTTTTGCATGTTTGTTCTCATTTCAGTCCGTATGTAGTCCATAATAAAATATCCAAACTATCTTATATTTATGAAGTGACGGAGTATTTCAGAAACCCCGGAAGGAGTGAATGCTTTTTTTCTTCCTGAGAATGACCCGTACGTAGAAGAACAAAGGGAAGACAAACTAGTGCGTTGAATGCTCTTCTAGAATTCCACCTAATTTGCCGATCGACCATGGAGACAAAAAGAGGCTATATATCATGCATGGAGATCGATATGCACGGCAAAAGACGAACTGGTCGATGAGAGATAAGGTGATCCTCGTCTTGAACGGCTCACTTAATATGGTTATTTATTAGCAAGGGTGTTTTGTGGATGCTAGCGCTGCGTCGCTCTGTTTTCATCTTCGGGCATGTATCACTTTTATCGTTTTTTCCCTACTTCTTTGCCGTCAGATTTGTTGAACTTGTAAGGGCCTCAGTTTATGACCGGACAAGCGCCTCCTTTCTAAAAAAAAATGTTTTGTGGAGTTAGGCAGAGAAAGGATACAATAATAAAGCAACTAAAAAAGCAAAGGATACAATAATTTGTGGATTTTCTTTTTCTCTTTTTTTTTTTGCGGGTGAAAAGGGATTTCTCATTACTCAAGGTGGCCTCTCAGCGGAGGCCAGACGTACAACAGACTCAATCCCCGAGTGGAACCACACAGCGGTCCGGGGGGTCCTTCGCCCGTAAGAGGCAAGTTCATGACTACATTTATTTTCTGAACGACAACAAAGAGTAAATGAGATCTCCCTTCCAGCGGCAGCCGCTATATCTCTAATCTCCTGAATGAGGGTGCGGTACACCGAACGATCCTCCACATTTGCTGTGATCATCGCCACAGCCTCCGCGCAATCAAGCTCGACCGTGATAGGCAAACCGGTCCTATGTAGAGCCAACTCAAGGCCCTCCTTGCATGCCGCAAGCTCCGCTCCCAGGGCATTATCGCATGTGCGCAACTCTCTACATGCAGTATAGATGATTTCTCCTCGATCATCGCGCAAAATCATCCCTCCTCCTGCCGCTCCCGTCGCCGCAACAAAACTTCCGTCGGTATTCAACTTAGTGCAGCCCGACGCTGGCGCGGTCCATGATCTCTCCTCCTTAGCCACCTTAGGAGGACGAGTGACAAACGGTGGCAAGGAGACCGTCATCTTCCCCTTGACCATATCAGCATTTGGGAATTGTTGGATACAGAGCAGCGAAGTAATATACCCATGCAAGAACCGTCGTGAGGCTTCAGCAGGGGGCGGCTTCTTGTCATGCGTGATCTCATTCCGGACATGCCAGGTTCTCCACATGATTATAAGCACGATCATCCTCGTTGCCTCGTCAAGGGGGTCCAGCAGGGTGAAGAGCCATTCCGGACCAGTGTTCATGATGTCCTCCACCTTGGGGATACACCAATCCATGGCCATGGCATGCCACAGCTCCTTTGCCAAGGTGCACCTGCAAAAAGCGTGGAACATATCCTCCCGTTCCAGTCCACACAAGGGGCATAGATCAGAAACCTCAAGATGACGAGAGAGCTTATTTGCCCAAGTAGCAAGCGAGTTCGTAACGATCCTCCAAGCAAACACGCGTACCTTAGGGGGAGCAGGGCACCCCCATATGATCTTCCAGATGGCGCGATGACCATCCGGTGCCCTGCTCGTGGCGGTGGCCAGTGGACTTTCGCGCTCGTCCATGGCGAACCGGTAAGCGGATCGAACGGTGAAGATACCGTTCTTCTCCGGAGCCCATGCGATGATGTCGTCGGTAACGCGGGTCGAAGTACGTATGCTGGAGATCACCTCCACGTCTGCCGGGTGGAAGTAGCGATGGAGCAGGTCAAGACGCCATGCCCCGTCCTCGTGCAGGAGCTCGGCCACTCGTCGTAGTCGGCAGGTACCCTGTTGGGTAATAAGTTGGCGTGAAGGCTCGCGGGGGATCCAACGATCTCGCCAAATCCGGATGTTTCGGCCATCCCCTACACGCCAGACAAGGCCCTTCTTGAGAAGCTCGAGGCCATATTGAATGGCCAGCCACGTAGGGGAGGCGTTGCCGGAGAAGACTGTATCCTCGAGGCGGCCCTCGGGGTAATACCTCGCCTTGAGCACCTGCGCACATAAGCTGTGAGGATTAATTAGTAAGCGCCACGCCTGCCGGGCAAGGAGGGCCTGGTTGAAGGCGCGAAAATCGCGGAAACCTAGCCCGCCCTGAGTTTTGTGCGCCAAGATCTTTGGCCATGCCAGCCAATGTGTCTTCCTCTTCCCTTCCGATGCGCCCCACCAGAAGTTCCGGACCATACGGTTGAGGTCATCACTTACAGACATTGGTAGCTTAAACACCCCCATTACATACGTAGGTATAGCCTGCGCAATCACTTTGATCATCGTCTCCTTTCCAGCCAAGGATAACGTATCTCCCCATGCTATGATTCTCTTCAACAATCTGGACTGCAAGTTTTGAAACTTCCCACGAGACATGCGGCCCTCCGGTGTAGCTAACCCCAAGTATTTATCCTCAAACAGATATGTCACAATATTAAGAACTGCACGTACTTTCTGTTGCTCTTCACTTGGACACGCATCACCAAATAAGGCGCTGCATTTTGCCGGATTAATACTCTGGCCCGTGGCCCTCTCATAAGCATGCAGGACCTGCTTCACATTCCTTGCTTGCTCCTCTTCAGCTTTGAAAAAGAGTAGAGTGTCATCTGCAAAAAGTAGATGGGACACGCCAGGAGCTCTGTGGCACACCTTTAGCGGGGTAAAGTCTCCATTTTCTTCCCCTTTCTTCAACAAAGCAGATAGACCATCAGCCACCAATAAAAATAGGAACGGGGATAGAGGATCACCTTGCCGTAGCCCACGGGACGGTGCAAACGAATCCAAGAGGGTACCATTGAATTTTACAGTGTATCTCACCGAGGTGACGCATGACATAATCCAGTTCACCCATCGGTGAGCGAAACCCATCTTTTGCATCATTCGCTCCAAGAAGATCCAGTCCACCCTGTCATATGCTTTAGACAAATCCAGTTTATAAGCGCAAAAACTTTTTTCAGGGTCCTTCTCTTGCTGTATGTAGTGAAAGCACTCAAAAGCAATTAAAGCGTTGTCTGTTATGAGGCGTCCAGGTACAAAGGCACTCTGCTCCAGTGAAATAATCTCATCAAGAATAGGGCGGAGGCGATTTACCAGACATTTAGCCACCACCTTGTAGATGACATTACACAAGCTGATGGGCCTGAACTCAGACACTCTTTCCGGGCTGTCCACCTTGGGAATGAGTACTATGGCCGTGTCATTCACCCCCTCCGGCATTATGCCCGTTCGAAAGAACTCCTTCACGCCAGCAATGACTTGCTCCCTCATCACTTCCCAGTTCCTTTGAAAGAAACGAGCGGGAAATCCATCCGGTCCCGGGGCCTTCAAGGGGCCAATCTGGAACAAGGCATCAGCGATCTCCTTGTCGGAAAAATCTGCGCACAACCCAACATTCATGCGGTCAGTAACACGAGTGTTGATTAAATCAATAACCGGGTCCGGACAAATGGTCTCGTCCGCAGTAAATAGCGCAGAGAAATAATCTGAGACCATCGCCGCCATAGTTCCATGATCACTATGGGCGATTCCTGTAGCATCAAGTAGCTTCTTTATGCGGTTCTTTCTAGCACGCCATTTGGCCTTCCTGTGGAAGAATTTGGTATTACGGTCCCCTTCCTTCAACCACACCACCCGCGATCGTTGCATCCACATCATCTCTTCGCGGTACAGGAGCTCGTTGAGGCTATCTGTTGCCTCCCGTATTTCCTTCCTATCTGCATTCATGGACAGAAGCTCCTCGAGCCGTGATCGAGACTTGTTAATCTCCTTAATGACATTACCGAATTTTCTCCGGCTCCAATCCTGCAGCTTCTTCATCAAATTACCCAAACCAGAGGAAATATCACCAAGATTAAGCATAGAACCCAGGTCTGTCCAAGTTTTCATAATTACCTCCGGGAGCGATGGCTCCCTTTCCCACATGACTTCATATTGCCGAAACCTCCTGCCAGCAGCTTGCATCGGTTCCTCTCGCGAGCACCGGATCAGGATAGGAAGATGATCCGAGCTAGGTGCCACCAGGTGGTCCACCTTAGCATATTCAAACAAATCCCGCCAAGCATTGGTTGCAACCGCCCGATCAAGGCGGACCTTGATGTTTGCACGTCCAGCACGTTTATTATCATATGTGTAGGGCAGCCCTGCAAAACCAAGATCACCCAATCCACAAACTTCCAGAGCATCACGAAAATCAATCATCTGACCTGCCGACCGCGGAGATTCAGAGAAGTGTTCGAAGCTCCACATAGCCTCATTGAAATCTCCAACCACCACCCACGGCAAGTCGGATTGGCGGTGAAGATCACGGAGGATGGACCACATGCGATGCCGGTCCTCCGTTCGCGGTTCGCTGTAGACGCAGGTAAGCCGCCAAGGTGGCTCCCCCGGCGCCGTCGTCACGTACGCATCAATATATCTTTTATTTATTGTTTTTACATCAAGACTCATAGACTCATGCCAATACAAAGCCAAACCACAACTAAGACCATCACTATTTGACGCATCAAAACCACTTAAACCTAACCGAGAGCGGTACCTCTTCATTTTATTTTTCGACTGTCTAGTTTCACAAAGAAAAACAATGCTAGGGGAATGAGCCTGTACAAGACTCACAAGATCACGAACTGTCCGAGGGTTCCCACCCCCCCGGCAGTTCCAACTTAGGATATTCATTGCTCCTGACGAGGCTCCTCCGGCCCCGTCAGTTCGTCGGCGGCCCCTGGGCCGACTGCCTCCAATGGGTTGGACACCTCCATCATGTCCTGGTCACGTACTCCACCATGCACTTGAGACTGTTGCCCCTCCAACGTCTCTGAAGTTCTCCGCTTCTTCGGCGTTCCTGAAAAAACATGATCTGCCGCAGCAGTCGGATTAGTGTAGAGCACCATAGCTTTGTCTCCTTGTTCCACTCCAGCCGCGGATGACACCTCCTCTCCCGCATTCCTTTTCCCTAGTGACGTAGCATCGGAGAGCTCTGCATTGGCCATAAGTACCTCGTTTGACAGGTCACGTAGTGCTGGTATGATGTCAGAGCTCTTGGCCTGAGAAAGCGTGTTCTGATTGTGGGTGTGGACGCCCCCACTAATCTCATCTGTAGACTTCTGCACACCCGGTTCAACATTGTCACTTCCCGACATATTCTGCATTTGTTCTGCCAGCATCTGATCGATGGCCGGGTTGCCGCTCTTGTGCTCTTCATGTGTCTTGTATGTGCGCGCCTGGTCTGCCTCACGGCGAGCCCCACGGCCCCCTCGTCCCCGGTCAGAAGAGGTGCTGCTTCCTGCCGAGAAATCAAGACCGCGGAAAGCTGTTGGATTGGACTTCGCCCGTATTGTGCCAGACTGCCTTGTGAAGGGACGGGGCGGAGAGCATCTCAGTTTGCCGCTGAACTTCCCCGTTGGTGCACCACCTTTTACCTTCCTGCCGCATGACTTCTCCACATGGCCAAGGTAACCACAGGTATAGCAGAAGTCGGGTAGTTTCTCATACTGAATTTCAAATTCGACCTTGGTACGTTTCTCTTTAAGTCGAGCGTTCATCGCCACCGACGTCTCTAGCGGCTGATACACTGGCATTGCCACCCGAACGCGCACATAATTGCCCCTGTTCTCATCAAGTTCAGCTTGTAAAAGCGTGCCTAAATTCGCACACAGAGCTTTCACAATTTTCTCGGTTCTCCAGTTGGTTGGCACGTCCAGGATCCGCACCCAGATTCTAATACGGTCAAGGACGTAATCAAGGATCCGCACCCAGATTCTAATACGGTCAAGGACGTAATCAGAGACTTTCCTCATCCCATCATAGGCTTCAATGATGAGTGGATCATGTTTATATTGCCACGGTCCTCCACGCAGAATCCTTGCCATATCAGCTTCACATCCAAAGTGAACAAGGTACCTGTTATCTCCCTGATATGAGTAGTCAAAGTTCTCCTTCAACCTCCAGCCATCAACAATATTGTCAAAAAGAGCTCTGGGTGTTGGTCGATCCAAAGAGTAGACCAGCATGATCACCGTCCATGGATGAGCCGGTTGCTGGAGCACCCCCTCTTCCTCAAGATCAACCTCCACAAGTTCAGCCTCTTCCTCCGTGTCCTCGCCTTCCCTGAACTCTTCTGGGCCCTCACCGTGTTGGTTCCCACTGCCCTGCTTCTCAGAATGTCCTGCCTCTGGCGCCATCCTCCTCATCTGATCCCATATGGCGAGGTCCTTCACGCGCGGGTGCGTCGCCACAGCAACACCAGAGTCCCCAGTGGAAGGCTTCGGGCGGGAAGCATCCGCAAGGGGAGCCCCGTAATCGCCCCCACCGACCCCTGGGTTCCCCTCGGTCACCGGCGTCTCTATGCCCTCTCCGCACGCGGACGGCTTCGCCATGACGACGGGGTGGCTTGGCGGCAGCAGCACAGCAGCGCGGTTAGATCGATCTGGCGGCTCTCGAGGTTTCTGACGTTGTAGCGTCCCTGCCTTAAGCTTTAAGGGGGAAGGGTTCAGATTTTCCTTGCGGCAGGGTTTAGGAGACCCTAATCCCTCCCGGCGTGAGGCTGCAGGACTCCTCGAAGCAGTTTCCTTCTCGGGCATGGCGGGGTCGACGAGACCTGATTGGTCGCGCGATCGCTGGGCGGACATAGCCGCTGCTGGTCCGGCACCCTGCCGTGGCTGGGGCACGGACGGAAGGCCAACCTTGGCCGGGGCGGCGCCCGGCATTGGCGGCGGCGTGGGGATCGCCCCCTGGTCGCCCGGGCTAGGAAACCCTAGCGAAGCTCCTGGATTTTCTTTTTCTCGACCTACATACTACAGTATTACAGTACTTAGCTGTTGTGTAATCGAAACACATAAGTAGCATGTGTAAAACAAAACTGTATTGAGACCAAGGCGATTGAATCAAACGACATGAGATCGAAGAGCACAAGCTCTACACGCACGCCTACACCTGGGATGCATGTATGAGTCGCAACCTGGAAATTGAATTTCAGATTCTCTTTTCACCAATCTAATTGAGTGGCCGACAAGCGCGCTTGTAGGCTATATATGTGATGCATGGCCCTTCCACCACCTCGACCTAATTCGAGTAGGATGTGACTATATATTGATGCATATACAGGAGTAGCATTTTGCAGGTGCTAGGCACCGCACATGCATGCGTCCGATCAAAACGGGCTGACGGGCCACTGGCTCATCTGTGCCTATACACGCAGCATCACAAAAGCTGCAAAGATACAATACAAATACAAAAACTGAACGAAGACAAGGCATGCATGGGTGACTAGCACCATGCGATGCGAGATTACTCAACAGATAGCCGAATTTGTTCGTTCGTCTCTTCCGGGATCCAGAAGCGGATTTTTTTTTTTTGAAATAGTACTTTTATTTGAACAAATTGGGAAAATAAGATCAAAAAATCAGAAATTTTAAAAATAGCACACCGTCGTCCTACTGTTGAACTAAACGTGGGATTCGTCCTGGCATTGGACGAAACACGTACGATTCGTTCTAGCGTTGGACGAAACAGAGGACTATTCACTAGTAGAAAAATGCCCATTTGTCCCGGTTCCAGAGGCCCATTTGTCCCGGTTCTGGAACCGGGACTAAAGGGTCGGGACTAAAGCCCAACACCTTTAGTCCCGGTTCGCTTACGAACCGGGACAGATTTGGCTTCACGTGGCCACTGCGACGAGCCCAGGCAGGAGGGCCTTTAGTCCCGGTTGGTAACACCAACCGGGACCAAAGAGCATCCACGAGTCAGCAGCTCAGGAGCTGGGGGGGGGGGGGGGGGGGGGGGGGGAGGGGGGGGGGGGGGGGGGGGGGTGGGTTTGGGGGTTCGTTAGGGTTAATTTAGGGGTTTCATATATTGTGTTAGCTAGCTAATAGAGAGAAGTGTCCTCTCTTATCTCCGTGCTTGGTCGACGCTACGTACTATACGTATAGAGAGGACTCGACACGCTAGCTAGTAAGCAAATGAAGGAAACCATTAAAGACACAAGATCGTCATGAACATATACAGAGAGAAGTGATCGACCTCCTCCTTCTCCGAGAGATTGGTCGAATAACAAGTTTTCGTATATCTATCCGACGCTACTAGCTACATATATACAATATAAGATCTCTTACAATCCCTAACATCTGATGTCAAGTTTCACATGGTATTCTCCGGCTGGATTGATGACGTGGTCAAGAAAGAATCCCGCCAATTCCTCTTGAATTGCTTTTATGCGATCTTGTGGTAGGAGTTCATCCCGCATCTGCCAAATCTAATTTGAAGAAGGGGGTCAATACATATATATGAATGAAACTCAACACAAACGATGGTAATAAAATAAAATTGTGAATATTATTGCTTACGCACTTCATATTGTTTTTCAGAGTAGCCCCGCTTAGAGGTCGTCGCGTTGTAGATGTACTCGCAAACGTAGTATCCACAAAAATTATTCCCGCCTTCCTGCCACAACCACTTTACGAGAAATAGAGGTCAATCAAACTGATAATCAAGCATTATAAATGGTATTGATGAAACTAGCTAGAATCAATGGGAGATGCGCGGAACTAGCTAGTAATACTTATTTTCGGGTGTGTAAATCGCAGCTCCCCCGACAGTCCCGGAGCTTCTGCGGTGAACACTTTCCAAACCCTGCGAGACAAAGAAAATAATTACTTGATATCAGGAAATGAACAAAGTTGCCGATATGGTGCGATAATGATCGATTGAACTTACTTCTGGAGCATTTCAGTCATGGCCGCATACTCCTTGGGATCTTTTCGTCTTGAGTCTAAGACGGTTACTAGTCCCTGCTCAAGCTTAATTTCTAGGAGAATAAAGTGGAAGCTGCGCACGCATGCATAACTCATCAATTACATTACTATAACCTCGAGTAATAAGGGAAACCGAATATGCAGAAGACAGTAACACTCACTTGAAGTTGTAAGGAAAGAGTATTTTATCTTTGTTTTGATTTTTAAGCAACGATTGTAGCAAGTTGGCCTCGGTTTATTTCGCATTATATTTAACCGTCCATTCATCTATGAGATTTGTGTTAATGAACCCAATATCATAGATTTGTGCATTTCTGCATTCGACGATCTTCAATCTGCATAATATAGTGAGGTTAATTATATATACATGCAATGAAAGAGCTGAGCTATATATAGAGACTTAATTACAGAAGTATAGTACTTACAGACAGTAGCAAGTGATGATTATTTTATCGAGGTCCTTTTGATTGAAAAATTGGAAGAACTCCTCAAATGGAACAGACAACAGATCAATTCCAACGAGGTCGTGCTCCTCTTTAACTCTCAGCGTCAAAATATCCTTCCCAGACTTGCAGGTGTCCATGTACCACTTATGGAATCTTCGCATCATCGTTGTTAGAGGAGGATCACCAGGTCTGACGAGAGGCTTCCCGTACCGGTATTTGTGTTCGTCCACCTTCATTGTATCAAAATGTGCATCGTCGGGCAGGTAATCACCAGGATTGGTACCGGGCAGCATCCCCGGCAGATTTGCGACGATATCGCTAGACACCTTGAGCGGGGGGCACGATTGGTTTGCCTGTTCGCCGAGCTAGGGAATTTTGTTCCCACTTCTTCGTTCTTGTAACCTTTTGTCACTTGAAGTAGTTCCCGACCGGCGCGCTCCTTCCACTGCCTTTTTAAGAGCGCGGACATGGTTGTCATCCGGCGGAGGCGGTGGTGGTCGCTTCAGGTTCTTCAAAGTGCGCTTCAATTTCACCGGATCTATCTTCTCCTCCGGAGGTGGATTTTTCTTTGCAAAAAAGTCCTTCACTTGGGCTTGACAGATCTCCGCGTTTTCCTCCTCGGTCATCTCGTATGGTAACTTCTCTAGAGGCTTGAGAGATGGACCGAATATGTATTGCCTTCCGCCTCTGGCTGTACTGCTAGACGCCGGAGCAGCCGGAGTGGCTGCTGCTGTCTTCCTTCATTGTTTACGAGGCGGAGAAGGAGGCGGAGTGCTACGACGCGCCGGAGCAGCCGGAGCGGCGGCGGCTGTCTTCCGCTGTTGCTGACGAGGCGGAGAAGGAGGCGGGCTGCTCGGACGCGCCGGCGCAGGCGGAGAAGGAGGCGGAGTGCCGCCATGCGCCGGAGCAGCCGGAGAAGGAGGCGGACTGCCCTGATCACTCGCCGAAGGAGGAGGAGGCGCAGTGCCCTGACTCACCGGAGGAGGAGGAGGAGGCGTCCAGTTCGGAAGGTTGATGAGCTCCTTCCGCCATAGACATGGAGTCTTCAGAGCAAGACCCAGCTGAGTCTCCCCTTCACCGGTAGGGTGGTCAAGCTCGAGCTCCTCAAATCGCTCCGTTATTTCATCGACCATCACAACAGCATAGCCTTGTGGAATCGAAAGGCAGTGAAAAGTTGCGCTGGGTTGAGGAGGTGCAACAGAGCCGACAGCCGCCTTGACTTTGAGGTGCTGCCATTGCGTCATAAGGTGGCAATCTTGAGCCTCCGTGATAGCATCCACGGGGTAGCTGGGAGCCGTGAAGTCAGGCTGCTGAAGGAGATTGGTGGAAGCCACGCTGCTTCTCCGCTGAGATGGTGGGGTAGCTTCTGGGGTAGCTCCAGCAGGTCGCTGGCTCTGAACTAGTAGTGCTTGTTCCTCTAGCGCTCGTACCCTTGCATTCAGCTTCTGCAGTTCGGTCTGCTCCACTTTCCTCCTCCTCTCCCGGGTTTTGTAACCGCCTGCGCTGGGAAACCCAACCTTCCACGCAACGGAGCCTGCCGCGCCTCGTGTTCGTCCTGGGTGCTCAGGATTCCCGAGGGCCTGTGTGAGCTCGTCGTTCTCTCTGTCGGGAACGAACGTCCCTTGCTGCGCTGCAGCGATATACTTCTGAAGCTTCTTGATGGGTATTTCAAGTTGCTCCTTCGTCCAACGCCACTTCCCTGTTTCAGGGTCCAAGGTTCCGCCAACCCCGAAGAACCAAGTCCTTGAACGGTCTGGCCAGTTCAATGTCTCTGGTTCGACCCCTTTATCAAGCAGGTCCTTCTCAGCCTTGTCCCACAACGGCCGGGCTTTGAGGTAGCCACCTGACCCCGTGCGATGGTGATGCTCCTTCTTTGTAGCATTTTTCTTGTTTGTCGCTGACATCTTCTTACTCTTCTCCGATGTCTTGTGGGCCACAAATGCGAGCCAGTGATCTCTTATCTTCTCAAATCGGCCGGTGAATTCTGGAGTCTTCCCTTTGTCGACAAACGTTGATTTCAACTCATTCTTCCACCTCCTGAATAGATCTGCCATCTTCTTAAGAGCATGAGCCTTGACCAATGGCTCTATAACTGGCTTATCCGGATCCTCCTCTGGCGATAGGGTGAAATTTGCCTTCAGCGCGGTCCAAAGATCATCTTTCTGTCTATCGTTGACAAAAGACACTTGAGGGTCTTCGCTCTTAGGCTTATTCCATTGGTGGATGCTGATCGGGATCATGTCCCTAACAAGAACCCCGCACTGAGCAGAAAATGCTTCCTTGGTCCGGCTAGGTTCAATCAGTTGGCCATCGCCCTTGATTGCTGTGATCGTGAACCTTTCATCCTGGCGCAACCTTTTCTTCGGGCCTCGTCTCGTTACCGAAGTTTGGCTCGATCCGGAGGGCTAGAAAAGAACAAAGAAGAGAGTTAATATGTGTACATACCAAAAAAATTAATGCATCAATTAGCTAGTCAGCACAGGCTTAATTAATATATATACCTCGCCGGACTTTGCAACATCTCCTTCCTCTGTTCGCTCACCGGAGCAGTCATCATGGTCTTCTTCTTCCACCGGCATTCCGTCACCGGAGCCATCATAATCATGTCCTTCCACCTCCATTGTTCGATCTCCGGAGCCTGCTTCACCCTCTCCTTCCAGACCATCGGTGTCGTTGAGATACGACAAGACATCACCTCCGCCGAGGATTATGTCCCCAAACAACTGTTCTGCTTCGATGTCTCGGTGCTCCATAGTTTCTGCAAATATTACAACATGGCAATTAATATACAAACATGACAGATGGATATATTAGTGCAAACGTAGACCTAGCTAGCTCGACGCTTCTATGGTTTGGGGTGGCCTCGACAACGCTTCTAGGGTTTGGGGTGGCCTAGGCAGCGCTTCTAGGGTTTGGGGTGGCCTAGGCAACGCTTCTAGGGTTTGGGTCGGACCGCCTCTCTCATGAATGTCCGACGTCCGGACCGACAAGGGATTTAACAAAATGACGTCATTCTGGATGTGCAGAAAATGGTCCATATTTTTCCTGATCTCATCTACCCTTCTATATGTCACGTTGTCTAGTGTCAAAGAATTCAAGAAAACCATGACTTCATCATTAGCCGGAAATGACAGGCGTATAATGGTACGAAGCTCTTCAAAGTTGTTTTGGAACGGAGTTCCCGATAGAATAATTCACTTTTTGGTACAAAGTTCAGCAAGAGCCTTCCGAATATCGCTATTTGGAAGGCCTTTGCTGAAATTCGTACCAAAAGGCGAATTATTCTATCAGGAACTCCGTTCCAAAACAACTTTGAAGAGCTTTGTAGCATCATACGCCTGTTACTTCTGGCAAATGATGAAGCCATGGATTTCTTCAATACTTTGACAGACAACGTGACATATAGAAGAATATATATATATATAGATGAGATCAGAAAAAAAGTTGGATCAACTTGTGCACATCCATAATGGGGGCATTCTTGATAAATCTGGACCCTCGACCCCTGGACGATCCTCGACCCTCGACCCCTCGGCGACCCTCGACCCTCTACCCTAGTTCATGACCCTCGACCGCTCGGCGATCCACGACCCTCTACCCTAGTTCACGACCCTCGACCGCTCGGCGATCCACGACCCTCTACCCTAGTTCCCGACCCTCGACCCCCTCATGTCACGTTTGTCTAGTGTCAAAGGATTCAACAAAACCATGTCTTCATCATTAGGCGAAAGTAACAGGCAACCTCGAACCTTCCGCCGCCCCGACCCTCGACCGCTCGGCGTTCCTCGACCCTCGACCCCTCGACGACCCTCGACCCTCGAACCTTCGGCGACCCTCGACCCTCTACCCTAGTTCCCGACCCTCGACCGCTCGGCGATCCTCGACATCCTCGTTCCCGATAAAAATTAAGAAGAGGAAGAAGAAGAAAAAACAAAAGAGGAGAAGAAAAAAATAGGAGAAGAAGAAGGAATAGAGGAGAAGAAGAAAAAATAGATCATTTGATCTATTTTTTCTTCTTCTCCTCTATTCCTTCTTCTTCTCCTCTTTTTTTTCTTCTTCTTCCCGTTCAATACTTTGACACAAGGCAACCTCGAACCTTCCGCCGCCCCGACCCTCGACCCTCGACCCCTCGACGACCCTCGACCCTCGAACCTTCGACGACCCTCGACCCCTCGGTGACCCTCGACCCTCTACCCTAGTTCCCGACCCTCGATCGCTCGGCGATCCTCGACACCCTCGTTCCCGATAAAAATTAAGAAGAGGAAGAAGATGAAAAAACAGAAGAGGAGAAGAAGAAAAAAAAAGAAGGAGAAGAAGAAAAGAAGAAGAAGAAGAAGATTCTTCTTCTTCTTCTTCTTCTTTTTTTCTTCTTCTTCTTCCTCTTCTTATTTTTTTTTCTCCTCTTCTTCCTCTCCTCTTCTTCTCTTCTTCTTCTCCTTCTTTCTCTTCTTATTTTTTTCTTCTCTTCTTCTCTTTTTTCTCCCCTTTTTCCTCTCCTTCTTTTTCTTCCCTTCTTCCTTCTTCCTCTTTTCCATACATATAGAAAGTTTAAAAAATACATACATGCATACAAAAAATACATACATACATACATACATAAATACATATAAAAAGAAAAAATATATATATATAAGCATATATAAAAAAAATCAACGCGGCGGCGGGGCAGGGGCGCGCTGCTCACAGCGGAGGCGTCGGGGGCGGGCGGCGTCGGCGGCGGGGCGGGCGGCGTCGGGGCGAGCGGCGTCGGGGGCGGGCGGCATCGGGGGCGGGCGGCGTCGGCGGCGGGGCAGGGGCGGGCAGGAGAAGAAGTGATTTTGGAGAAAATTTCTAAGTGTTTGCTTATATAGACGAAACATTGGTCCCGGTTCGTGGCACAAACCGAGACCAATGGGGGGCATTGGTCCCGGTTCACGCAACCAACCGGGACCAAAGGTCTCTTTTCAGCAGCCCAAAGGGCGGGAAACAGACACCATTGGTCCCGGTTGGTGGCACGAACCGGGACCAATGCCCCCCTTTCGTCCCGGTTGGTGCTACCAACCGGGACCAAAGGCCTTGCGCTGGCGCGGTGCGGTGGGATGTTTAGTCCCACCTCGCTAGTTGAGAGAGCTCGAGAGTGGTTTATAAGCGCTGCTGCGCCGACCCTCTCGAGCTCCTCTCAACTGCAGGCTTTTGGGCCTTCTCTGCTACTCTTTGCCCGTGGGCCTACTGGGCCTCTGTGGGCCTGAATCCTGGCCCATGGTTGGGTTTCTAGTCGTATTCAGGCCGTGGTGGCCCAGTAGGTGGCATTTTTTTATTTTTTTTCTAGTTTTTTTGTTTTCTTTTTTGCTTTATTTATTTTATTTTGTTTCTACTTACAACAAAATACAAACTGTTTTTCAGTGATTCTTTTTGCTTTTAGGTAATAAAAATTATAAACTTGCTGTTAGTGCCATTAGTTTTCCAATTTGAATTCTTTGAAATTTATGTGAATCACTAGTTTGTGATTAACTTTACTATAAAAATAGATTTTGGAGTGATTCTTTTTCCTGCTATTTAATATTACTGTGTTTTATCATTATATTCAAAAACAGTTTTTGTTATTTTAGTTTCTAACAAAAAAAATCTTGATGATAATTCTTTTTGCTATTAAAGTTTCTAACAAAAAAAGTTCTTTATGAAAATTCTTTTTGCTTTTAATGTTTTGAACAGAAAATACTTTGATAATTTTAGTTGCCTAAATTTTAGTTGATTCCTTTTGCTATTAGAGTTTCATTAAAGTTTTCTAGTTCATTCTTTTTTCTATTAGAGTTTCATTAAAGTTTTCTAGTTCATTCTTTTAGTTTATTATTTTTGCTATTGGAGTTTCATAAAAGTTGAGAGGGTTACGGCAAAAACTAGATGCACTTCGTGTACAAAATGGACAATCTCTTTCGAAGTATCAGGGTTTCGGACGAAAACTCATCTGTTACAAAGGGATTTCATTTTTTTGAACTTATTTGAACTCCAGACTTTTTGTGTGTTCAAAATGAACCATTCAAAGCCACATCATCAATTTTCAACCCTTTCTAACTTCATCTATTTTTTTTCATGCATTTACTGATTTTTTTGAGCTAAATGACCCTGAAATTGAAAAGCACTTCAGATGAACTCTGAAGAGGTTGAAAATTGGCATGGTATCATCATTTCACCCACATAGCATGTGCTAAAAAGTTGAGAGGGTTACGGCAAAAACTGGATGCACTTCGTGTACAAAATGGACAATCTCTTTCAAAGTATCAGGGTTTTGACGAGAAAACTCATCTGTTACAAAGGGATTTATTTTTTTGACTTATTTGAACTCCAAACTTTGTGTGTTTCAAAATAACCATTCAAAGCCACATCATCAATTTTCAACCCTTTCTGACTTCATCTGTTATTTTTCATGCATTTACTGATTTTTTTGAGCTAAATGACCCTGAAATTGAAAAGCACTTCAGATGAACTCTGAAGAGGTTGAAAATTGGCTGATATCATCATTTCACCCCAATAGATGTGCTAAAAGTTGAGAGGGTTACGGCAAAAACTAAATGCACTTCGTGTACAAAATGGACAATCTCTTTCGAAGTTCAGGGTTCGGACGAAAACTCATCTGTTACGAAGGGATTTCATTTTTTTGAACTTATTTGAACCCCAGACTTTTTGTGTGTTCAAAATGAACCATTCAAAGCCACATCATCAATTTTCAACCTTTCTGACTCCATCTGTTATTTTTCATGCATTTACTGATTTTTTTTGAGCTAAATGACCCTGAAATTGAAAAGCACTTCACATGAACTCTGAAGAGGTTGAAAATTGGCATGATATCATCATTTCACCCACATAGCATGTGCTAAAAAGTTGAGAGGGTTACGGCAAAAACTGGATGCACTTCGTGTACAAAATGGATAATCTCTTTCGAAGTATCAGGGTTCTGGACAAAAACTCATCTGTTACAAAGGGATTTCATTTTTTAAACTTATTTGAACTCCAGACTTTTTGTGTGTTCAAAATGAACCATTCAAAGCCACATCATCAATTTTCAACCCTTTCTGACTTCATCTGTTATTTTTCATGCATTTACTGATTTTTTTGAGCTTAATGACCCTGAAATTGAAAAGCACTTCACATGAACTCTGAAGAGGTTGAAAATTGGCATGATATCATCATTTCACCCACATAGCATGTGCTAAAAAGTTGAGAGGGTTACGGCAAAAACTGGATGCACTTCGTGTACAAAATGGACAATCTCTTTCGAAGTATCAGGGTTTCGGACGAAAACTCATCTGTTACAAAGGGATTTCATTTTTTGAACTTATTTGAACTCTAGACTTTTTGTGTGTTCAAAATGAACCATTCAAAGCCACACCATCAATTTTCAACCCTTTCTGACTTCATATGTCTTTACTTTTTCTTCGCTTGTGTCCTTTGCTTATTGCGCCGTAACCATGGATATTCTTCATCGCTTAACAGGGTGCTTGGGTCAGCCTTGACTTTGAAGGGAGGAATTTCATGAAACTTTTCATAATCTTGAGACATGTCTGTCTTACCCTCCACTCCCACGATGTCTCTTTTCCCTGAAAGAACTATGTGGCACTTTGGCTCATCGTATGATGTATTCGCTTCCTTATCTTTTCTTTTTCTCGGTTTGGTAGACATGTCCTTCACATAGAAAACCTGCGCCACATCATTGGCTAGGACGAATGGTTCGTCTGTGTACCCAAGATTGTTCAGATCCACTGTTGTCATTCCGTAATGTGGCTCTACCTGTACCCCGCCTCCTGACAGATTGACCCATTTGCACTTAAACAAAGGGACCTTTAAATCATGTCCGTAGTCAAGTTCCCATATGTCCACTATGTAACCATAATATGTGTCCTTTCCCCTCTTGGTTGCTGCATCAAAGCGGACACCGCTGTTTTGGTTGGTGCTCTTTTGATCTTGGGCGATCGTGTAAAATGTATTCCCATTTATCTCGTATCCTTTGTAAGTCAATACAGTCGAAGATGGTCTCCTGGACAACGAGTACAGCTCATCAGAAACAGTGTTGTCACCTCTGAGACGTGTTTCCAACCAACTGCCGAAAGTCCTGATGTGTTCACATGTAATCCAGTCGTCACACTGCTCCGAGTGTTTGGAGCGCAGAATGTTCTTGTGTTCATCGACATACGAGGTCACCAAGGTAGAGTTCTGTAGAACTGTGTAGTGTGCTTGAGACCAAGAATGCCCGTCCCTGCATATTATTGAGTCCCCTCCTAGCGTGCCTTTTCTAGTCAGTCTCCCCTCATACCGCGATTGAGGGAGACCAATCTTCTTAAGGTCAGGAATGAAGTCAACACAAAACCCAATGACATCCTCTGTTTGATGGCCCATGGAGATGCTTCCTTCTGGCCTAGCGCGGTTACGGACATATTTCTTTAGGACTCCCATGAACCTCTCAAAGGGGAACATATTGTGTAGAAATACGGGGCCCAGAACGACAATCTCATCGACTAGATGAACTAGGACGTGCATCATGATATTGAAGAAGGATGGTGGGAACACCAGCTCGAAACTGACAAGACATTGCGCCACATCACTCCTTAGCCTTGGTATGATTTCTGGATCGATCACCTTCTGAGAGATTGCATTGAGGAATGCACATAGCTTCACAATGGCTAATCGAACGTTTTCCGGTAGAAGCCCCCTCAATGCAACCGGAAGCAGTTGTGTCATAATCACGTGGCAGTCATGAGACTTTAGGTTCTGGAACTTTTTCTCTGCCATATTTATTATTCCCTTTATATTCGACGAGAAGCCAGACGGGACCTTCATACTGAGCAAGCATTCAAAGAAGATTTCCTTCTCTTCTTTGGTAAGAGCGTAGCTGGCAGGACCTTCATACTGCTTTGGAAGCATGCCGTCTTTTTTCATGCCAATGTTGCAGGTCCTCCCGTGCCTCCGGTGTATCTTTTGTCTTTCCATACACGCCCAAGAAGCCTAGCAGGTTCACGCAAAGGTTCTTTGTCACGTGCATCACGTCGATTGAAGAGCGGACCTCTAGGTCTTTCCAGTAGGGTAGGTCCCAAAATATAGATTTCTTCTTCCACATGGGAGCGCGTCCCTCAGCGTCATTCGGAACAGATAGTCCGCCGGGACCCTTTCCAAAGATTACGTGTAAATCATTGACCATAGCAAGTACGTGATCACCGGTACGCATGGCGGGCTTCTTCCGGTGATCTGCCTCGCCTTTGAAATGCTTGCCTTTCTTTCGACATTGATGGTTGGTCGGAAGAAATCGACGATGCCCCAGGTACACATTCTTCCTGCATTTGTCCAGGTATATACTTTCGGTGTCAGCTAAACAGTGCGTGCATGCGTGGTATCCCTTGTTTGTCTGTCCTGAAAGGTTACTGAGAGCAGGCCAATCATTGATGGTTACAAACAGCAACGCATGCAGGTCAAATTCCTCTTGTCTGTGCTCATCCCACACACGTACACCGTTTCCATTCCACAGCTGTAAAAGTTCTTTAACTAATGGCCTTAGGTACACATCAATGTCGTTGCCGGGTTGCTTAGGGCCTTGGATGAGTACTGGCATCATAATGAACTTCCGCTTCATGCACAGCCAAGTAGGAAGGTTATAGATACATAGAGTCACGGGCCAGGTGCTGTGATTGCTGCTCTGCTCCCCGAAAGGATTAATGCCATCCACGCTTAAACCAAACCATACGTTCCTTGGGTCACCTGCAAACTCAGCCCGGTACTTTCTCTCGATTTTTCTCCACTGCGACCCGTCAGCGGGTGCTCTCAACTTCCCGTCTTTCTTACGGTCCTCTCTGTGCCATCGCATCAACTTGGCATGCTCTTTGTTTCTGAACAGACGTTTCAACCGTGGTATTATAGGAGCATACCACATCACCTTGGCAGGAACCCTCTTCCCGGGGGGGCTCTCTGTCAACATCACCAGGGTCATCTCGTCTGATCTTATACCGCAATGCACCGCATACCGGGCATGCGTTCAAATCCTCGTACGCACCGCGGTACAGGATGCAGTAATTAGGGCATGCATGTATCTTCTGCACCTCCAATCCTAGAGGGCATACGACCTTCTTTGCTATGTACATACTGTCGGGCAATTCGTTATCCTTTGGAAGCTTCTTCTTCAATATTTTTAGTAGCTTCTCAAATCCTTTGTCAGGCACAGCATTCTCTGCCTTCCACTGCAGCAATTCCAGTACGGTACCGAGCTTTGTGTTGCCATCTTCGCAATTGGGGTACAACCCTTTTTGGTGATCCTCTAACATGCGATCGAACTTCAGCTTCTCCTTTTCACTTTCGCACTGTCTCCTTGCATCAACAATGACCCGGCGGAGATCATCATCGGGCACATCGTCTGGTTCCTCTTGATCTTCAGCTTCCCCCGTTGCAGCATCACCGTATTCAGGGGGCACATAGTTGTCATCGTCCTCTTCTTCTTCGCTGTCTTCCATCATAACCCCTATTTCTCCATGCCTGGTCCAAACATTATAGTGTGGCATGAAACCCTTATAAAGCAGGTGGGTGTGAAGGATTTTTCGGTCAGAGTAAGACTTCGTATTCCCACATATAGGGCATGGACAACACATAAAACCATTCTGCTTGTTTGCCTCAGCCACTTCGAGAAAATTATGCATGCCCTTAATGTACTCGGAGGTGCGTCTGTCACCGTACATCCATTGCCGGTTCATCTGCGTGCATTATATATAATTAAGTGTGTCAAAAACCATTACAAAACATCATGAATAGATAAGTGACCAAATTAATAGAAGTTCATCATCACATTAAAACCAAAGTACATACATAGTTCTCATTGAACAACATATAGCTCTCCAGAGCATCTAATTAAACCATACATTATTGAAACTATGTAAAACATTTCAATGCAACAACAAATGCGATCATAATCGCAACCAAGGTAACAATTGATCCAACGGCATAATGATACCAAGCCTCGGTATGAATGGCATATTTTCTATACTTTCTAATCTTGAAGCGCATTGCATCCATCTTGATCTTGTGATCATCGACGACATCCGCAACATGCAACTCCAATATCATCTTCTCCTCCTCGATTTTTTTCAATTTTTCCTTCAAGTAATTGTTTTCTTCTTCAACTAAATTTAACCTCTCGACAATACGGTCGGTTGGAATTTCCGGTTCACATACCTCCTAGATAAAAAAATCTATGTCACGTTGGTCGGCATAATTGTCATAAACAATAAATGAATCAAATAGTTATAAAATATAATATATACAACATCCGAATCATAGACAGGACGAGGGCCGACGGGGGCGGATACCGAAACCATCACACTATATAATAAGAAACAATAATAAAAGTAAGAAAATTATACAAGTATCTATCTAAATCATACAAGTAAGAATTTTTTTCTTTTAGAAAGAATATAAGAACAAGAGGCTCACCACGGTGGTGCCGGCGACGAGATCGGCGCGGGCGATCGACGGCGGTGAAGACGGGGATGGGACGTGACGGACCGCTAAACCTAGACAAATCTTAAGGAAAATGGAGCTTGGAGGTCGAGTTTGGAGAGGAGAAAGCTTAAGTAGTGTGGCTCGGCCATTTCATCGAACACCTCATGTGCATAGGAGGTGAGCTAGAGCACCACAAAGCCCTCCCCTCGCCGGCCAGAAAAAAACAGAGCAGTGGAGTGCTCTGCTCGCGGGCGAGGGGTATATATATAGGCACAACATTGGTCCCGGTTCGTGGTTGGAATCGGGACTAAAGGCCACCCTTTGGTCCCGGTTCCAGCCACAAACCGGGACCAATGGATGTGTCCATTGGTCCCGGTTCGTGTCTGGAACCGGGACCAAAGGGTCCAGACGAACCGGGACCAATGCTCCACGAGGCCCGGCCGGCCCCCTGGGCGCACGAACCGGGACATATGCCCCCATGGGTCCCAGTTCCTGACTGAACCGGGACTAATGGGCTGGGCAGACCTGGACCAAAGCCCTGTTTTCTACTAGTGATTGGACGAAACTGCACTCTACATTGCATGTTTCGTTCACTGGAGCTACTAATGCTGCTACAGTACCCCGCACTGGATACCCTTTCTGCACCGGAGCTCCCCTGGCCGAACCCTCACGCCACCAAGACCGAATCGACGAGGAGAATCCATTCAGACGAAGAACAACTCGAACCGTGCATCGTGGAGGACGAATTTCGCCGTTCAACCTACATCGACCGCTGCAAGCCCTACGTCGCGTTCGGTAAGAAATTTCCAAATTACTCGCACCCATCTACTCATCTAGATGCCGCCAACTTCCTAGACATTGCCCCTTATCCTATTGTTGTCATTGGCCACGCGCATAGGGCCCTTGTTCAAGTAGCTACTACTAGAAATGCTATATCAGAATGGAGTAGTACTAAATCTGTCAGTCCTAGGAGCACTATCTTGCAAATCAATATCAATCTTGCAATCAATATAAGTCAATATCAATATGAAATTAACTGATCATTAGCAGTATACATCTCAATTGAGTTCACACACAGAAATGGTGGACAATTTACAGCAAGACATTTTCATTTGTAGCAAGAATCATTTTCATTTAATAATTTACAGAATGAATAATTTTCATTTACAGCAAGAATTATCTTCAGTAATATCTTTGTAATGGACCTCCAATTTCTTGCAGCTATGTGCCTTGTTGTTTAATTTACTTGAAAAATGATTTGCAGACACTAACTTGGTCTTACTTTTTTTTTAAACTCTACGGTTTGCTTTCCTAGCTATGATCCAATCTTTAAATTCCTACAACCAATGTCTATTTAGCCATGAAACAAGCAAGGTACAATGATGCAAGCAAGCACTACAGAAACTTACTACAAGTATTTTGGATACTTGTAGCCACCAATAGTTTTTAAATCATGGACAGTTAACAGAAAGAAAAAGAAAAAAACAACACTATGACTACAAGCATTTACTATTACAGCTGCGGCTCGTCATGGAAAAATCTAGTTTTCCAGAGTCATATTTTGTGATCTAAAATTTATTTGCACTGTTGGGTTACTTGGCTAGGTTGTTGGTGAAGTGCTCACATCTATATCTTGGTGTGTAGGTACTGGATCAGAACTTTTCAATGCGTGTGGCCAACGACAACAATAGGATAAGGGGCAATGTCTAGGAGGTTGGCGGCATCTAGATGAGTAGATGGGTGCGAGTAATTAGAAAATTTCTTGCCAAACGCGACGCAGGCTTGCGGCGGTCGATGTAGATTGAACGGCGAAATTCATCCTCCACGATGCACGGTTCGAGTCGTTCTTCATCTGAATGGATTCTCCTCGTCGATGCGGTCTTGGTGGCGCGAGGGTTCGGCCAGGGGAGCTCCGGTGCAGCAAGGGTATCCGGTGCGAGGTACTGTAGCAGCAGCATGTTTCGTTGTTCCATTGAACCAAACATGCACTGTAGCATGCAGTTTCGTCCTGGGGTAGAATGAAACCTAAGTTTCGTCCAACAGTACTCTGTTTCGTCCAACGCTAGGACGAATCCCATGTTTCGTCCAACAATAGGACGACGGTGTGCTATTTTTGAAATTTCTAATTTTTGGATCTTATTTTCCCAATTTGTTCAAATAAAACAACCTGCAGAACAAAATGCCACGAGGGAGGGACAACTAACACAGAGCTTCCTAAGGTTGTGAGGCTGTGAACATGACAATGTTCAGTATTGCTGCTGCATTGCTCAGATTCCCAGAAATAATTAAGGTAATGAATGCCATGCCCTATTTCGACCGCCAATTATTGCTCCTATCTGAAGTACATATTTGAGATGCACTTCCATGTTTGTGAGACCAATTTCATGGCGAAGGTTTGCCATATCAGTTTTTGAAAATGAAGGAAAAGGGGTATGCAAGGAATGTGCCAACATATACATTGTGATGGCTATAAGTTATCTGAAAAATTTCGGACTTGCAACATTTTACTTTGACAGTACTGTTTCTTTTGTTGATAAACTAATATGAAAACTTGCGACTCTCGATGCTTTGAGTTGAACACACATTCCATATATTTCTAAACTAACACTTACATCATGGAAAATGGAGGTGGATTGATTATGATTTGTTTGCTTCTCTTCAATTCTTAATAGCTGCAGTTCTATATATGCATAGTAGTGTTTCACCTAAATCAGGAGCAGATAGATTGTTCTCTATTGAACAACTATAGACTGTAGGGCATGATAGGATATATTGTTCAGAAAAATTATCATGTCATATATTCCACACCATTATCCTGCGTGTTTAGAATCCAATTATATAGATCACTTATTGTTTTCTTTGAGACACTGATATCAGTGGCATGCTACACTGTCAGCTTTGCTAGCATCCAAAAATGCCAAAAATAATATTTCAGTTTTCCTTGTGCTCCGTGGTTAAGAAACAAATGAGTAACAGTGGCATAAGTGCAGCAAGAAACAGAAAATTACATATAATAAGTGCAGCAAGAAACCGAAAATTACATATAAAAAATACCCTTCCTCCCACTATGCACGGGTGCAAATATAAGGACATCTTCGGAATCAGTCACGGGCGTGGCGTGCGCCGCGCGTCTTTGGTGCTAGTGAGATCGAAGAGCACAAGCTCTACACGCACGCCTACACCTGGGATGCATGTATGAGTCGCAACCTGGAAATTGAATTTCAGATTCTCTTTTCACCAATCTAATTGAGTGGCCAACAAGCGCGCTTGTAGGCTATATATGTGATGCATGGCCCTTCCACCACCTTGACCTAATTCGATTAGGATGTGACTATGGCCCAATTCTTTTGGCCGATTCTCCCAAAATCTTCAGAATCGACCCTTCAACCAGCTTCTCTCAGAATCTTGTACCCATATTTTTTTTACAATCGTAGTTGTTCACACCCTAAGTAGCCCGGATTGTAAAAAAAATATGAGTTTAAGTTTCTGGGAGAAGCTAGGTGAAGGATCGATTCTTAAAATTATGGGAGAATCGGCCAAAAGAACTGGGCCTATATATTGATGTATATACAGGAGTAGCATTTTGCCGGTGCTAGGCACCGCACACGCATGCGTCCGATCAAAAGGGGCTGACGTGCCACTGGCTCATCTGTGCCTATACACGCAGCATCACAAAAACTGCAAAGATACAATACAAATACAAAAACTGAACGAAGACAAGGCATGCATGGGTGACTAGCACCATGCGATGCGAGATTTACTCAACAGATAGCCGAATTTGTTCGTTCGTCTCTTCCGGGATCCAGAAGCTTCATGGAAGCAGCCAGCGCCGTCCATCCAGATCCAGGGGCACGCGTCGCCCTTCGGTCTCTACTACCATACGTACAACGCTGATGGTCGATGTGTAATTGTATGCAGTGTGGATGGCTGAATCACGAGACACGCCGATCGAGGCGGCCGGAGATTCAATCATGCATGCGCGTTTCCTTTTACCAAGAAAAAATGGCGCAAAGGAGGGAAGGCGAGACATGGTGGCTATACACCCGGCACCGTGTTGTATTTCGTAATCCATCTAGGAGTATATAGTATCTTGTGTCTGCAAGAATCTCACGTGCTCGAGCTAGCCAGTGGCACGAGTCACACCACGACGAAAAGCGAGAGGGGAGAGAAATGCGAATATGGCACCGACGTGTGATCAAGCAAACCGACCTCGAGATCCGTACCCGCCCGGCCGCTCACGAATCATAACCCAACGTGTAACTGATCTGCAGCATATTATTACGTTTTGTATTGCACGTATGCATACTAAGTTTCCACGTGCCGGTGAATCAACTGGTATTATGCTAAATCGACTGCATGTGGAATATGTTGTCTGTGCTGACGATTTGCAGGTCCAACAGCAAACTCCTTGAGACTTCAATCCTTGCCTAGCATCTGCTACTCTTCTGCCCCTACGACTCCATGTATATATAGATTCAGGCCGTGCAGTGTCACCAACCTCTTCAAGCTGCTGGCGGTGGTGTGGGATGTTTCGGGGCCATGAAATGTTCTGCAGTCCATGCAGAGTAAAATTTCATCAACCACAAACCCCACCGTTCAACAACAAAGTACGTATGAAATTCATTAGAACATCACAAGCAGAGCTCAGGACTTCAGCTACAATTTTTGCTATTCATCAGATTTAATTTCTGCATAATGGCACCTCACTGAATCTTTTATCTCTTGCCAATAATTCAAACAGCATAGTTTTGAAAAGGAGGACCCCAGTCTTTCCGTACAAACCAATCCATGCAATCATTTATGAATTTATTCATCATACAGTTACAACTCATAACTCAAAACTAAGTGCAAAAGCACCAGAGCAAACAACATATCTCATACAATGATCGTGCAGTAAGATAAAATCTCCGCACCGGACACTAGGTACAATTCAAGATTAATATAGCAAGCCTTTATACCATCGATTAATAAAATGAGATCATAGTCGATTTATGCCTTGTAAAAGGATGTGTATATGCACACACAAGTCATACAATGCATGCAATCCCGCCATGCCTGGCTTCCTGAGCTAGTGACACATACCTAGCCTTAGCATATTCCTGGTGGTCATCAACTGCTCAGGCATATCTAGTACATTGGGCATGGGCGGCTTTGGGAACTCAACCTTTGGTTACTACTGAACAGCTGGTTCTACCGATTTCCGAAGCTCGACCTTAGCTGCTAGTCATGTTTTGGTTTTGCTTTGTGGCCATGTTCAGTGATAGGACCAAGAAAGATGAACGTCGGAACTAGTCTAACGCTGCAAGAGTACTAGGTGATCAAGCTAACTCGACCGTGACACGACAAGGCGCGGAGCGTGGTGCCAACATGAAGATCCCGCTAGCAAAATACAAGATTGCAGAATGACGCAATGTAACCGAGCTGTAACATGTTTACTAGGTTCTGCGCGCGACTGATCTTTGGAGTACATGGACTAACTTTTAAGTCTTTCTTCAGTGAATCATACTCCCTCCGTTCCTAAATATAAGTCTTTTCAAGGATTTCAATATGGACTACATATGAATGTATATATACGCATTTTTTTAGGTAGGTTCATTCATTTTGCTCTGTATGTACTCCATATTGGAATCTTTAAAAATACTTATATTTAGGAACGGAGGAAGTATATATCTAAATAGTTCATCCCCACTAGAGTGAGGCGTTTTGGCTCTCGGCCTCCATGGAGGCCTTTTTTTGAAAATTCAAAATCTGAAGTTTTCAGTTTTAAAAAAATCTGAAAAAATTTGTACAAGTAGACAAGAATGTTATGCATACGTGTGTAAAATTTTAGAATGAAATACCTTGAAATGCGATCTTTGCAAAAAAAGAAAAAACAAATTCATGACATGGGAGCATGAATTCATGTGTTAAAAAGTCCCAGATTTGTCTTTTTTGCACAGCCCTCATTTCAACGTATTTCATCCTGAAAATTTACACACTTGTGCATTATGCCTACATGTATATCTATATTTTGTTCAGAATTTTTTGAAATGTAAAAATATGAATTTTGATGAATTTTTTTTTTCAAAAACCGGCCTCATTGGAGCTCGGCCTCCAAAATGGATTTTCGAACCCCACTACCTTTATTATCTTAACATGAACACACGCCACATCATCAAAGGGCCACCACAACATGCATGTGATTTTTTATTATTATTAGTTGAACTCATGCACACATACTACATCACCACACATGTCAGCTCATTAAAGGTCCACTCAACATGCATGAGAATTTTTTCCATTACAGTATGCCACTTATATTCTTTTTTTACTACAATAATCAAATACAATAGATAATATGTACTTATATATTTAGTTTGTATATTATAAATTCAACTATTCATTGTTTCATACCATCAAATCACTTAAAATATATTACAAACGATTCTGCAGCAATGCACGGGGTCTCCTCTAGTTATCTTAGTTGCTTAACTTCATTGATCAACAAAAACAATCCCCTCCTTGCTTCTTTTTTAGTCCGTGTTGCACTACTAATCAACGCAAATGCATGTTGTATTGTTATTTAGTTGTTGTTGATCAAGGTGGCATGAACCAATGGCACTAAGCATTAACCAAGTAGGTCACAAAGCATAGCCGAGACTATAGTCATTAATGACGACTGTGATTCGAAAACTGGATGAAGGCAAACAAATGGCGCTTTTCCATCTCCTGAAAACACATAGGTTCTATATCACTTTGTGTTTTGGTGCTAGTGCTAGTGGATCAATGACACGGTTAAATTCTATACTGGTCGAGAGCTAGCTCCATCTTTGTAAGTGAAATTTTCTAAGAATAATATATAGTCTTAGATACTGTATATGCTTCAGAATATGAAGCTGCTTAATTTTATGGTTTGATCATTATGGGATACGGATATGTCATCTCTGAATGACAGTACTGATACGTCTCCATCGTATCTATAATTTTTGATTGTTTCATGCCAATATTATACAACTTTCACATATTTTTGGCAACTTTTTATATGATTTATTGGACTAACCTATTGATCCAGTGCCCAGTGTCAGTTCCTGTTTGTTGCATATTTTTTGTTTCGTAGAAAATCCATATCAAACGAAGTCCAAATGCAATAAAATTTTACGGAGAATTATTTTGGAATATTTGTGATTTTTGGGAGTTGGAATCATCAGAAGAGGGGGCCCACAGAGACCACAACCCACAAGGACGCGCCTGGGGGCCCAGGTGTCTTATGCCCACCTCGTACGTCGGTTGAAGCTCTACTTTGGGCGCAAGGAAGCTTATATCCGGAAAAAAAATCGTGTTAAAATTTCAGCGCAATCGGAGTTACGGATCTCCCGGAACATAAGAAACGGTTTTTGGCCAGATCTGGGGAAGGCAAAACAGAAGAGAACAGAGAGGGAGATCCAATCTCGGAGGGACTCCCGCCCCTCCGCTGCCATGGAGGCCATGGACCAGAGGGGGAACTCTCTTCCCATCTAGGGGTGAGGCCAAGGAAGAAGAAGAAGGTGGGGGGCTCTCTCCCCCTCTCTCCCGGTGGCACCGGAGTGCCGCCGGGGCAAGGATCATGACGGCGATCTACATCAACAATCTTGCTACCGTCAACACCAACTTTCTCCCCCTCTATGCAGTGGTGTAACACCCCTTCTCCCCGCTATAATCTCTACTTAAACATGGTGCTCAACTCCACATATTATTTCCCAATGATATTTGGTTATCCTATGATGTTTGAGTAGATCCGTTTTGTCCTGTGGGTTAATCGTGATCTTGGTTGGTATGATTGTATATTTTATTTATGGTGCTGTCCTACGGTGCCCTCCGTCTCGCGCAAACGTGAGGGATCCTCACTGTAGGGTGTTGCAATATGTTCATGGTTTGCTTATTGTCGGTGTTGCGGGGGTGACAGCAGTCTAAACGCGGATAAGTGAGTTATGGCGTATGGGAGTAAAGAGGACTTGATACTTAATGCTATGGTTGGGTTTCACGACCTTAATGATCTTTAGTAGTTGCGGAGGCTTGCTAGGGGTCCAATCATAAGTGCATATGATCCAAGTAGAGAAAGTATGTTAGCTCATGCCTCTCCCTCATATAAAATTACAAGAATGATTACCGGTACTTGTTATCGATTGCCCAGGGACAAATGACTTTCTTGTTGACAAAAGTTATCTACTTTTATTACTTTGCAATTTATTCATAGTTTTATTCTCGCAAAGTATTTCTAGTTTTATTCTTGCAAAATAGTTTCATACTTGTTTTAGGTAAAGCAAACATGAAGCGTGCGTAGAGTTGTATCGGTGGTTAGGGATGGCACCCGCAGGGTTTGGGTATGGGTGGAGTCACCCCATACCCTTACCCGTCCCCTCTGGGCTTACCCATCATCCTTACCCATACCTGCCAATGGGTATAATTTTTTCCCATACCCGTTACCCGATAGGGTAGAGGGATACCCGTGGGTTAAATTACCCATGTTTGCAAAGCATCAGTTTGAACAACTCATAGTCATAAAAAACAACATATAATTATAATCTATAAATAACAATAGATTATAACAACAACACACACTTTTAAACAACAAGACATCATAAACAACAACATATTTAATAAACAACATCACTTTCTCATAAGCAACAACACATCAAAACATCATCACATAGTCATATATTTTGAGATCACAAATTCATCACAAAGTTTAGAGATAATTTTGAGTTCATATAGATTTTATATGGGTACATGGATATGTGGGTATGGGTTATATGATCCCATACCCGTACCCGCTCTACCCGATGGGTTTAACATTTCCCTATTTATATACCCATGGATAATGTTTTATCCCATACCCTTACCCTAATAGGGTTTTTACCCGCAGGGTACGTGGGTAATGGGTATCCATTGCCATCCCTATTGGTGCTCGATAGAACTTGAGGGAATATTTGTTCTACCTTTATCTCCTCGTTGGGTTCGACACTCTTATTTATCGAAGAAGGCTACAAACGATCCCCTATACTTGTGGGTTATCAAGACCTTTTTCTGGCGCCATTGCCGGGGAGCAATAGCGTGGGATGAATATTCTCGTGTGTGCTTGTTTGCTTTATCACTAAGTAGTTTTTATTTTCTGTTCTAAGTTTTTCTCTATCTTTAGTTATGGATATGGAACACGAAACACCAAAAAAATTAGTGGTACTTGCTACTCATGGAGATGGGGAATCTCCTAAAATCCTAGATGCTCGTTATGTGAAAGATATTATGCACCACTTTGATAATCCTGAGAAAACCCCGTTCAACTTGATAATGGGAGACACATTGGATCAACGTGAATACTTTAGGGATTATCGCTTGACACAAAAAGGGAAAATGTTATGTGATCAAATTCATATGTTGAAATGGTATGCTTGGAATCTATGCTCTAGATATGATTATACTTGTTGCTCTAGGATGAATGCTCCACACCTTTCCTTTTCATGCAAATCTAATGACAATGAAACCTTAGCTTCTTATGCTAATGGTAGATATGATTACTATGATGTGGAATGAATAGAAGAATTTGTTACTTTTAAGGGTGCTTATGAAATTGAATCTTTGTTTTTAAAGTATGGAGCTTTTGATGATGATGTTTATAGACCTGAAAATTTTGCCATCCTTAAATATTGCTATGAAAATTATAAATACAATTCTGATATTGATATATTTATTGAGAAAGTCCCCGCTGTCCAAGAATAGACTAATATTTTGCAGGAGTCTATGGAATAAGAAATTGATGAAACTGTAAGCTCATTGGATGAAAAGGATGATGAGGAGAGCGAAGAACAAAAGGAGGAAGAGCGGATTAGCTACCCGTGCCCACCTTCTAATGAGAGTAACTCTTCAACTCATACATTATTTAATTTCCCTTCATGTTTACCGAAGGATGAGTGCTATGATAATTGCTATGATCACGTTGATTCTTTTGAAATATCCGTTTTTGATGAAATTAATGCTTGCTATGATTGTGGCCAAGATGCCAATATGAATTATGCTTATGGAGATGAACTTGCTATAGTTCCTTATGTTAAGAATGAAATTGCTGCTATTGCACCCATGCATAATAGTCCTATTATCTTTTTGAATTCTCCCAACTACACTATATCGGAGAAGTTTGCACTTATTAAGGATTAAATTGATGGGTTGCCTTTTACCGTTGCACATGATGATTTTGATGAATATAATATGCATGTGCTTGCTGCTCCTACTTGCAATTATTATGAGAGGGGAACTATATCTCCACCTCTCTATGTTTCCAACATGATAGAATTGCAAGAAATTGCTTATACTATGCATTGGCCTTTACTTGATGTGCATGAATTATTCTTTTATGACATGCCGATGCATAAGAAGAGAGTTATGAAGGAAATATGCCCTAGAGGCAATAATAAAGTTATTATTATATTTCCTTATATCATGATAAATGTTTATTATTCATGCTAGAATTGTATTAACCGGAAACTTAATACATGTGTGAATACATAGACAAACAGAGTGTCACTAGTATGCCTCTACTTGACTAGCTCGTTAATCAAAGATGGTTAAGTTTCCTAGCCATAGACATGAGTTGTCATTTGATGAACGGGATCACATCATTAGAGAATGATGTGATTGACAAGACCCATCCGTTAGCTTAAGCACGATGATCGTTTAGTTTGTTGCTATTGCTTTCTTCATGACTTATACATGTTCCTCTGACTATGAGATTATGCAACTCCCGAATACCGGAGGAACACCTTGTGTGCTATCAAACGTCACAACGTAACTGGGTGATTATAAAGATGCTCTACAGGTGTCTCCGATGGTGTTTGTTGAGTTGGCATAGATCGAGATTAGGATTTCTCACTCCGATTGTCGGAGAGGTATCTCTGGGCCCTCTCGGTAATACACATCATATGAAGCCTTGCAAGCAATGTGACTAATGAGTTAGTTACGAGATGATGCATTACGGAACGAGTAAAGAGACTTGCCGGTAACGAGATTGAACTAGGTATGATGATACCGACGATCGAATCTCGGGCAAGTAACATACCGATGACAAAGGGAACAACGTATGTTGTTATGTGGTTTGACCGATAAAGATCTTCGTAGAATATGTGGGAGCCAATATGAGCATCCAAGTTCCGCTATTGGTTATTGACCGGAGATGAGTCTCGGTCATGTCTACATAGTTCTCGAACCCGTAGGATCCGCACGCTTAACGTTCGATGACGATCGGTATTATGAGTTTATGTGTTTTGATGTACCGAAGGTAGTTCGGAGTCCCGGATGAGATCACAGACATGACGAGGAGTCTCGAAATAGTCGAGACATAAAGATTAATATATTGGACCATGTTATTCGGACACCGGAAGTGTTCCGGAAGGTTTCGGATAAAACCGGAGTGCCGGAGGGTTACCGGAACCCCCCCCCCCCCCCCCCGGGAAGTTATGGGCCCTTAGTGGGCTTTAGGGGAGAGAGAGGGCAGCAGCCAGGAGGTGGCGCCCCCCCCCCCCCAAGGGGAGTCCGAATTGGACTAGGGGAAAGGGGCGCAACCCCTCTTTCCCTCTCCCTCTCCCTCTCCTTCCTTCTCCTCCTAGTTGGAATAGGAAAGGGGGGAACCTACTCCTACTAGGAGTAGGATTCCTCCCCCCTTGGCGCGCCCCTTGAGGCCGGCCGGCCTCCCCCTCCCTCCTTTATATACATGGGGAGGGGGGCACCCTAGGACACATCAAAGTTGATTGTTTTAGCCGTGTGCGGTGCCCCCCTCCACAGATTTCCACCTCGGTCATATTGTCGTAGTGCTTAGGCGAAGCCCTGCGTCGGTAACTTCATCATCACCGTCACCACGCCGTCGTGCTAACGAAACTCTCCCTCGGCCTCAGCTGGATCAAGAGTACGAGGGACGTCACCGAGCTGAACGTGTGCAGATCGCGGAGGTGCCGTGCGTTCGGTACTTGATCGGTTGGATCGCGAAGACGTTCGACTACATCAACCGCGTTACTAAACGCTTCCTCTTTCGGTCTACGAGGGTACGTGGACACACTCTCCCCGCTCGTTGCTATGCTTCTCCTAGATAGATCTTGCGTGATCGTAGGAATTTTTTTGAAATACTACGTTCCCCAACAAGTTAGACTTCGTCATTGCATGATATATGTTGTTTTGTGCTCACTACTAAATGCCAAATCATTGCTAATTAAAATTGGCTTTGATATACCTTGGGATCCGGATGGATCCATTACTTGAGCATTTTATGCCTAGCTTAATGGCTTTAAAGAAAGCGCTGCCAGGGAGACAACCCGGAAGTTTTAGAGAGTCATTTATTTCTGTTGAGTGCTTTTATAAAGTTTAAAAATAAAAAAATATAGAGGAAAACTTAAAACTTTTTCAAAAAGAGAAGCAATTGAAAGGTGATGCATTGGAGAAGTGAGGGTCGACCTTGAACACTTGTGTTCATGGTCATGGAAATAATGTAAATTTTTCATGAAGATTCTCACAAAAATAATTGTCCCCTTGTACAAATTCATTGTATTATAAAAATAATGTGCCAAGATTTGCCTTTAGGATGATTAGATTGTTCGTTGGTATGTTCAGTGCAAAACAGAAACTTTGGCTGTTGTGCGCGATTTTATATTTTTTACTAGAACGTCAAAAGGTTCTGAAACTTTCTGCACACTATTGCTATAAAAATTGTTTATTTTGTCCTAATTTTTCAGAATTTTTAGAGTTACATAAGTATGGTGAACGTTCAGATCTTTACAGACTGTCCTGTTTTCACAGATTGCTGTTATAGCTTCATTATTTGCGTATGTTTGAAATCTTGTTGAGCCTCCTTTGACTTGGGGCCACAGAATTGTGATAGCATACAGTGGGTAATGTTTGATTATAATGATACAATAATGTTATAGCAGTACATGATGGGATTTGACTGCTATATTCACTAACCCCGCCACTAAAAGTTCGGTTAAGTTTTGTGTAGATGAAGTGATCAAAGATCGAGGAGGTCTCGATATGAGGAAAAGGAGGAGAGGCAAGAGCTCAAGCTTGGGGATGCCCAAGGCACCCAAGTAAATATTCAAGGAGACTCAAGCGTCTAAGCTTGGGGATGCCCCGGAAGGCATCCCATCTTTCTTCAACAAGTATCGGTATGTTTTCATCTTCGTTTCGTTCATGTGATATGTGTGAATCTTGGAGCGTCTTTTGTGTTTATTTTTCATTTTTATTTTATGCACCATGCTGGTATGAGATAGTCCATGGTTGATCTATAGAATGCTCATTGCACTTCACTTATATCTTTTGAGTGTGGCTTTATAGAATGCTTCATGTGCTTCACTTATATCATTTGAAGTTTGGATTGCCTGTTTGTAACACCCCAAAAAAATTTCTTTTGGATTTTCAAAAATTTTCCCTTAAAATAAAATATTTTTTTTTGAATTATTCTTGTCATTATTCTCTTTATAGTTCTTTTATTCTGAAAATTATTTTCAATTTTAATGGGATTTCAAATTTTCTTTAGTAGTTCTGTTTTGTGAGGTTTAAAAATTATTTGGATATTTAATTGGGAGGTTTTCAAACAATTTTCATGCAGAAAAGTTTTGGGAATCATTAAGTTTTCAAAGGAAATAACCTTTTCATTTCCTTTTAGCCCATCTAAAATCCATCCAACAATTTTCTTCCATTCCAACTTTATCCCACAAGTCACTCACATCATCTAGGACAGAATCCAACTCTCTCCTACCCCCACAAAAAATATTTTTCACAATCCAAATAAATTCCAAAGTTGGGATTCATATTATCCATCATTCCTTGGTTTACAAAGGAACCACAATTTCCACAAGGTTTCTACCTCCACCAAAATTATCTCAGCAAATATATGGTACCCACAACCCATTTCTCCAAAGACATGGGGTACCACAGTTCAAAATTTTCAAATTTCACTCAATTCAAATTTGGACCAGATTCAATAATTCTGATCCAAACATATTTTTAAATGCTCCAAAAAATTCCCAAACTTTGCCAGGACCTCTCTTATGCATCAACACATCACCACCAAAATTGCCACAAAATCTAAAAATCCCCAGCACTCTCTGCCTTACACCATATGAGTAATCAGGGCACTGTTCATAACTGAAATAATATTCAGTTAACTGAACTTCGACAGGAAGCAGAAGGAAACGGTGCCGTGCACCCCTCCTCGTCCTTCTCCTTCACGGCGATGCCAAGACCATCAATGCTTCGTCCTTCTCTGGCCCACTCCGCAGTCACTCCTCGCCGGTGAGCTGGCGGCTGGCCGGTGCAACGCCCTGCACCGTGCTCATCCGCGGCGGGCGAGAGGAGGCACCTCGGCCACCAACCTCCATCACTGGGCCATAGCATCCCCGCCTACCTCCTGGCCACGAGTTGCTCCTCACCGCGTCCTCGCACGCCGTCTGCACCGGTCAATCCCTCCCTGGCCCGCTCGCAGTCGTCGGAGATGGACACGACTGCCACACCATACGGGAGCTCCGCTTCGAGATAAGCTCGAGGAGCTCAAGCCCGTCCACGCCGAGCCTTCCGGAGTTCTCCACCGCTCTCACTGACACCCGTCGCCCACGACCACCGCCCAAAACCAACCTCGCCGACCACCATAACTCCGGCGTGATCCGAACCTCGCTGGACCGCCTCGGGATCGCCTATATAAAGGCCCCCGAGCCCCGTTCTTCTCACCCATCGCCTCCACCACCTCCCAATCGCCCCTACACCACTCACCCGACCTCGAGGAGGTCTTCTTCTTCCCCTCCGATCACCGCTCCGCGCCACTGTCACCGATCCGTTCATCGTCGTTACTCCACCTCAACTGCTCAAATCTTGCCAGTAGTCATATATCCCACCAAAACATCGATTCCCCATTTCAATTTCACTCCCCGAGCTCTCTCCGGCGAAATCCCAACACCACCAAACCACCATCCGCCGCCGTCAACCTCGTCGCCGTTCTGCTGCTCGCCGGCGACCTCCACCACCACCCATCGATGCGGTACATCATCCCGGACACGTCCCCACCTTCGCCAGCTGTTGGAACCCCGGCGATCGTCGCCGGCGACAGCCGTCACCTCTCTGTCTCGCGCGCGTGCTCAAATATTTGAACCTGACGGGTGGGCCCCCACCCCGCGCGGTCCTTTTATTGTTTTTTCTCTGTTTAAGGCGAAGGCGTATTCCGCTTTTTCCGCCTTCTCCGTTGGAAAACGTATTTCAGCCGAAGCGTTTTCTGTTTTAACTGCACAGGGACTGCTATTTTACAGAAAGCCCCTGGATTTGAAAGTTTAATAACTTTTAAACCACAACTCTATTTGAGTTGAACTTTTTTTTTGAAATTCTTATTTTTCTCTCTAGTTTTTTTAGTATTTATTTAAAAATGTTTTGAGACAACTTTTTGTGCTGTTGTCAAATTTTTTAATTTAAGTTGAATTTGAATTTTCAGAAAAAGAAGAGGGAAGCTTTGCCGGGAATTTTGAAGGGTTTTCCCCTGACTACTTTGGATAAGGCAAACATTATTGAACTTGGGATATGGTGATTACATTCGCATTTGCATGTTTGCATTGGTTGATATTGCACCATATGTGTAGTATGTCACTAGCACCTGCATGCATGGTCATATCTCTTTTGCTCATAGCTTGCACATCACTCAAGTAAGAGATTCTTCTGACATGGTAAAGTTGTGGAAATACGGGAGAGTGTCTCCTGCCTTGGACGTGCCGGTGGGCACGGGCCATTATGTTTGACACGGTGGTGTCATGTGACTTGAGTGGAATATTCCGGTAATGTTAATTAACACATCCTGAGTCGGCCTAGATCGAGTCTTGTCCCGTTACACCTAGCTGGATACCGTGCTGCCACGGGTCCTTCCGCAAGGAAGGTGCGGCTGAGTAAGTTGTTAACCCCTGTCCAGGTACACACCATACAGAAGGCCACTGTGACGACCCCGGCTTAATCGTGCACTGATCATACACGCAAATGCACACGATTAAGCCTAAGGACTCACTTGAAGATATCACAACACAACTCTAAAACATAAACAAAATCATACAAGCATTTATTACAAGCCAGGGGCTCGAGGGCTTGAATACAAAGCTTGATGACAACAAGCATTAGCGGAAGCGTTAGATATCTGTGTACAGATATAAAACAGAAAACAGAGAAGCCTTTAAAAAGGCGGGGAAAAAATAAAACACTACGATCGAAAGGTGCAGGCCTCCTGCCTGGGACCCTCCGTTCCTACTCCTGGACGTCGGCCAACTTGTAGAAGGATCCACCCTCGGGGAAGTAGTGGAAGTCGTCGGTGGGGCAGCTGTCTCAGGGGCTCCGTCAGCTGGTTGCATCAAATGAAAAATGGGGGAAAAAGAAAGTAAAGCAACCGTGACTACTCATCCGAAGTACTCAGCAAGCCAAGGATCTACACTACATATGCAACATTATCAAAGGGAGGCTGTATATGTGGACTGGGCTGCAGAAATGCCAGAATAGAGGGGGAAAACCTAGTCCTAGCGAAGACTAGCATCTTCATCGGTCTTGCAGCATTAGAAGAGTGCAGATCAGCATAATGTAAAGTAGTAATAGTATCAAGTAACAGTCTCGCCCAGAGATCCTTCCTCGACTCCCTGCGAGAAAGCGATCCCAGAGCCACATATCCAGGTATCATCTCAAGTTCTAGCTGTATCGATCGGGATACAACTCCGAGTGTCCTTTACCGTAGGACCGGCTACCAATAGATGTGTTCTTCCCTGCAGGGGTGCACCAACTTACCCACCACGCTCGCTTAACTCCGGCCGAACACACTTTCCTGGGTCATGCCCGGCCTCGACTAAACGATACACCGCAACCCTACCTACAGCTCAGCAGAGAGGTCCCCGTCGGTCTACCTCCTAAGCGCTCAGGGGTCTTGGGCCATCGCCCTGTGCACTCCGGGTCGTTGCGTGTAGGGTGAAGCCAAGCACCACCTCTCTCCAAGATGGCGCCGGTCCGTCCCGGCCGCGAGGCTGAACTGGACGTTTGATAGAGCTTTCGGCTGATGCTACGATGCAGAGTGCCCATAACTCTTCCCACGTGATGGTTAGTGCTATCCGACCAGAGGCCGGCTCGGATCACATATCCAAATCGTTAGTGGACTAGTGGCTTGCAGTAACAAGCAGAGACTCACGATCGATGTGACCCCGTCGCCCCGTCTCGGGGACTTGCTGCAAGGGCTAAGAATGCCCGACCGCGCCTCGTAGAATAACTCACGGGTAACTATCCATCATTCGCGGCTACCCCTCAGGGTCGACCCGCCTTTCCAAGCATCAGTGTCAACAGTAATGTAAGGCATCCGTGTGGTCACCATATCAAGGGGAATCCGAGGCATCACCCTCGTTGGACTCCCACCTAATGTAACATCTAGATGGACGTAGGAGGCATCACCCTCGAGGTCCACACGTGGGGTGTTGCATGGCTTTGTCAGTATCGGGGGTGGTGTAGCAGGTATCACCCTCGCTTACCACGACCGATCAACTAACCTACAAGGTTATCATTAGAAGTGCTGACGAGGTATCACCCTCGGCACTCGATAGTAACCCAGTAGTGTCGAGCAACTAAGGGGAAAGTGAGGTGCGGTGCCAGGGTCTGGTCTTCGATCCCGTTGATCGGGTCTTCTGAGAATCCAGCAGGGCAGTCAGGACAAGTGGGGGTCTCTGATGGGTCTCTACCCATTCTATTCTAAACAGTTTAGGATAACAGTAAGGTATCAACAGCAGGTTACAATAAACAGGCTATGCAGCAGAAATAGGTAAAACAGTAACAGTAGCAAAATCTAATGCAAGCAGGGGATATTAGAATGGGTGATATCGAGATGATCAAAGGGGGGGGGGCTTGCCTGGTTGCTCGGCGGCAAGGGCAAGGTCGTCGGTGGTGTAGCCAATCACCGGAGCTGCGTCGGTACCGGGATCTAACGAGAGAGAAGAGGGGGAAGAATAGTAAATACAAAGCAACATGTGCATGACATGTCAACAAGCAGAGCTAGCGGTGTTCTATTGTAGGGCTAGGTAACACCGGCGAAAGAGAAAAACATCCGGGAAAGTATTCCCGGTGTCCGGCATTTCGGACAGACGAAAAGAGGGGAACGGTTGCATGTTCGCTATGTTAGGGACGTGTGGCGGACGAACGGACCGCGTATTTTGATTCGTCTTGTCGTTCTGAGTAAGTTTCATGTACAAAGTTTTTCCATCCGAGCTATGGTTTATTTTCTATGATTTTCTAAAGATTTTAACATTATTATGAAATTATTTAAATTATCAGAAAAGGGGTTTATTGCGTCAGCATTGCGGTAGCATGACGTCAGCAGGTCAACGGACCGCTGACCAGTCAAACCTGACCTGTGGGTGCAGTGGGACCCACTAGTCAGTGACTCAGGGCTGATTAGGTATTAGATTAATTTGGATAGGGTTAATTAGTGAGGTGGGGCCCTACTGTCGGAGACTAATTAGCTAGTTAGTTTAGGTTTTAACTAAAATCAGATTAATTAAATTAATTAAGTGGGACGGGCCCACTGGTCAGTGTCTGTGGCTGCCACGTCAGCCACGTTGACTCGGTCAACGAGTCAACGGTGGCCCTCGGGCCCACTGGCCAGCGTCTACGGGTGGGCCCCACACGTGCCACGTGGGCGCCGGCGCCGGAATGAGCTTCGGCGAGCTCTCTGCGGCGGCGAGTTCACCGGAGAGGCTCGGAATTCCGCCACAGGGGCCCGTTTCGCGCGATTTCTTTTGCGTTCGATCGGGCAGTTCGTGCCGCGTCCAGTGACGACGAACGCGAGGCCGCGGGGTGGCCGGAACATCGCCGGCGACGACGTATGGCGGCGGTGGTGTTCGGGTGACAGCGAAAACAGCAGTGTAGCACGTTGCGGCTTGAACGCGAGGCGTGGAAGTGATCTACGGGAGCGGGCGAACACGTTGGACAGCGCCACGCGGCCGTGAGGCCACCGGAACAAGGCCGGCGAGGAGCTCAAGCGGCGGCGAGCTCGGCCTCGGTGGGAGCGACGGCTACACGCGCGGGAAGGAAACGAGAAGGGAGAGGAGATGATATGGCTCACCGTGGGGACACAAGAAGGTCCGGCGAGCAACGGGAGCGCAGAGGGAGCCGCGGTCGCCGGAGATTTGCCGGAGACAGAGATGAAAGGGGGCGACGCTATGCAGGCGATGCCGGGCTCCCCGAGCTTGTTGTGGTGACCCAAGAGACGTGGCCGAGCCTGGCGGAGCCCCCGGACTCGTCGGAGTGGAACGGGGATGGCTGTCACCGCGGCGGCGATGAACGACGGCGGCGGATGCGCCCTGGCACTCGCGAGCAGAGAGAGAGAGAGCGCGGGCGCGTGGGAGAGAGGAGGGGGAAATGGAGGGGACGACCAGGGGGACTGGACGAGGGGAGATGCTTATCCCCTCGCTGTCGGTGGCCGTCGGCGTGTCGATCGCTCGCCGGTGCGAGCGCGCCCAGCCATGGGGAGGTCGACAGCGAGGTGGGGCAGGTGAGTTGGGCTGGGCCGGCGCCAGGTAAGTGGCTTGGCCCTTTTTCTTTTAATGTTTTACTTTTATTTAGTTAACAGAGAAGGTAAAAGATTTATGTAGGTATCCAAATGATTTTGAAAAATATGGGTTTAAGTCCAGTAAATCCAATACACTTTTAGGCACTGCCACAAAAAGTTCCAAGGCAAAGGGAAGTGGCTAGGTAATTTTAGAAATTGAATAGGGCAAGTTAAATGCTGCTGGACCTCAAAAAAAATCCAGGGGCATTTTGGAAATTTTGATAAGGTCGGTTCCAATTTTACAATTGCCTTGGGATTATTTGCTAGCTAATGAACATTTTAGTTTTCCAAGTTGAACAACTTTTGTTTTCACTTTGAATTTGAATTTGCAATTTGAGTTGGAATTTGAAAAGGGATTTGATGCAGTAATGATCAAGCACTATTAAGAAGGGTGACTTGGCATAATTAGCAGATGATCACAGTGGTTATTACACAGGGGTGTTACAAATTCTCCTCCACTAAAAGAAATTCTCGGCCCGAGAATTTAGGAGGTAGAAGGAAAGAGGTCGGGGTATTCCTTGCGAAGATGATCCTCGCGTTCCCAAGTGGCTTCATCTTCAGTATGATTCGACCACTGCACTTTCAGGAACTTGGTCGCCTTCCGACGGGTTCGACGTTCAGCTTCATCGAGAATGCGGATTGGATGCTCCTTATAAGATAGATCATCTTGCAAATCGAGCATCTCGTGATGCACTGCGCGGTGCGGAGATTCTTTGAAGCATTTACGAAGCTGCGACACATGGAAGACGTCGTGGATATGAGAGAATTGCGGCGGCAACTCCAATTTATATGCCACCTGACCACGTCTGGCAACAATGCGGAAAGGACCAATGTAGCGTGGAGCTAGCTTGCCCTTGATTCCGAAACGGTGAGTGCCCTTCATAGGAGTGACTCGCAGATAAGCCTGATCACCAGGTTGATAAGTCAAACCCCATCGTTTGCGATCATAGTTGCTCTTCTGGCGGTCCTGAGCCGCCTTGAGATTTTCTCGGACAATACGAACTTGCTCTTCGGCGTGTTGAATAATTTCCGGACCCACGAGCGGTCATTCCCCGGTTTCTGACCAATTCAGAGGGGTTCGGCACTTACGTCCATAAAGCACTTCGAAGGGGGCCATTTTCAAGCTGGCTTGATAGCTGTTGTTATAAGAGAACTCGGCATACGGGAGAGATTCTTCCCACTTCTTACCGAAAGAAATAACACAAGCTCGCAGCATGTCTTCAAGCACTTGATTTACTCGTTCGACTTGGCCTTGGGACTGGGGGTGATATGCTGAACTCCAGGTGATATGAGTTCCCATAGCTTGTTGGAAACTTTCCCAGAACTTAGAAGTGAAAAGGCCGCCACGGTCCGAACTGATCTCTTTCGGAATACCGTGGAGTGAAACAATTCTAGAGATGTATAACTCGGCTAACTGACTAGCAGTGATTGTCTCTTTGACAGGCAGAAAATGTGCAACTTTAGAAAGTTGGTCGACAATGACAAGAATAGCATCGTGACCTTTCTGAGACTTGGGAAGACCAGTAATGAAATCCATCTGCACTTTATCCCACTTCCACAAAGGAATAGGGAGCGGTTGCAGAATTCCAGCACGCTTCTGATGTTCTGCTTTAACGCGACGGCAAACATCACATTCAGCAACATATCGAGCAATGTCCTGCTTCATTCTAGACCACCAGTACCTTTGACGGAGATCACGATACATCTTGGTGCTACCCGGATGAATAGACAGCGGTGTATCATGTGCCTCCTTCATGACCTTGTCAGTCATTAGCTCGAAGCGAGGTACGACAATGCGGTCTCTGAAATACAAGGTTCCATCTTCAGACAGCGAGAAATCCCTGTACTTTTCCAGGTGAAGATCTTTCTTCATGAGATCAATTTCAGCATCTTTAGCTTGCGCACTCTTAACGGCCTTCTCAAGGTCTGGTTCAACAACCAAGGTTTTTAGGTATCCTTGAGGAACTATCTCGAGATTTAGGTTTCGAAGCTCTTCATACAGGAGTGGCTGCTCTAGCTGGACTTCAAGTTCACAGCAATATGATTTACAACTCAATGCATCAGCCATTACATTAGCCTTGCCAGGGGTATAAGAAATACCCAGATCATAGTCCGCAATAGTCTCCATCCATCTTTGCTGACGGAGGTTTAGAGCTGGCTGAGTGAACAAGTACTTCAGGCTTTTATGATCCGTGTAGATCTCGCAACGATTACCGAGGAGGTAATGTCGCCACATCTGCAGTGCATAGATGACAGCAGCTAGTTCTACATCATGTACCGGATAATTTTCTTCATGCGGGCGCAACTGTCGAGAGCCGTAAGCAATCACTTTACGCTCTTGCATTAGGACACAGCCTAGTCCTTCACGGGATGCGTCACAATAGATCACAAAATCTTTGCGAGAATCTGGAGGAGCAAGTACTGGGGCAGATGTCAGCTTGTCTTTGAGTGTTTGAAAACTTTCCTGACATTTTTCTGTTCATTCAAACTTAACGCCTTTGTGAAGAAGATCAGGCAGAGGCTTAGCAATCTTTGAGAAATTCTCGACAAAGCGACGGCAATAGCTTGCAAGGCCGAGAAAACTTCTGACTTGCTTGACATTCTTCGGTGGAGTCCATTCAAGAATAGCCTGAACTCGTTCTGGGTTAACGGCAATGCCATCTTTCGAAATCACATGGCCAAGATATGTCACTTCAGATAACCAGAACTCGCATTTGGAATACTTGGCATACAGTTGATGTTCACGCAACTTTTCCAGTACAAGCCGAAGATGTTCGGCATGTTCTTCTTCATTCTTCGAATATACCAAAATATCATCCAGATATACCACGATGAATTTGTCGAGATAATCCATGAAGATGTAATTCATTAACCGGGAGAAAGTAGCTGGAGCATTAGTCAAGCCGAAAGACATGACAGTGTACTCATAAGAACCATAACGAGTGACGAATGCTGTCTTCGGAATATCCTCTTCACGAACTCGGATCAGGTGGTATCCCAATCTCAAATCAAGCTTAGAGAACACTGAGGAACCAGCAAGTTGATCATACAGATCGTTGATTCTGGGAAGCGGATACTTGTTCTGAATTGTTGCTTGGTTGATAGGTCGGTAATCTTGAACCAACCGATTCGTACCATCCTTCTTCTTGACAAAGAGGGAAGGTGCTCCCCAAGCAGATGAACTGGGGCGGATGAAACCCTTCTTAAGTGACTTGTCGATTTCTTCCTTAAGTTCAATAAGGTGATGCGGAGGCATCTTATACGGACGCTTAGCAATAGGGGTAGTGCCTGGTTTCAAGTCGATGACAAACTCGACAGCTCTAGCAGGGGGAATTCCGGGAAGTTCTTCCAGAAAGACATCCTGGAAATCACGAACGACTGGAATGTTTTCGATTCCCTCGAGAGGTGAAGCGTTCAATGCATTCAGAACATATATCTGATTCTCGGCATCCTGAGCTGCTCGGACTGAATACTTGACTGTCTGGCCGGAAGGGTGAGTGAGCTGGACTGTCTTAGTAGCACAGTCAATCAAAGCTTTATTTGCTGTCAACCAATCCATACCAAGGATGATGTCAATGTCGGAAGGTCCAAGAGCAATAAGGGAAGCAGAGAACATCAACCCTTCAATTCTGATCTGATTGTTGTGACTTACCATCTTGGTTTGCCATCTGGAACGGGGAGTACTGATCTCCAATGGAGTGGGTAATGAGCTCATAGTTAACTCATGCAATTGTGCAAATTGCTGGGACACAAAGGAATGTGATGCTCCGGAATCAAAGAGAACAGAAGCTGCCACTGAATTAACTGGAAGAGTTCCCATCACGATTTTAGGGGACTCTCGAGCTTCTTCCATTTTGACATGGGTGACTTGACCACTATTCATAGCAGGTGGTCTAGCATTACATTTTCTGGAATGATGGGTTCAATGGCCCTTCCTACGGCCAACAGTAGAACGAGATGCATTCTGCGGCTGATCCGAGCAGCAGTTATTAGCACGGTGCCCTGGCTGTCCACACTTATGGCATAAACCATCATTTTGGGGAGGAGCCACAGTATTGAGTTGTCCACCCTGAACTGTGGTCTGTCTCGGCGGCGAAGGCAGACGAGGTGCAACATATGATGGCCTAGGTACAGGGGCAGGTCGGTGATGAACGTTGTGCGGAATCCACACTCGATGTTTCTGAACAGGCTGACCCGAGGATGAGCCTACATCACGAGTGCGTTTGAGCGACTCCTGATATTTAGCCAGACCAGTTTCAACTCGGTAGGCTTGACTGACAAGCGTCGCAAAGTCCTCACAATGATGGACAAGAAGTGCGAGCTGTATATCGGAACGCAGTCCTTCACGGAATTTCTCCTGCTTACGTGCGTCAGTGTCGACATCATCTTTAGCATAGCGGGATAATTCGAGAAATTTCCTCTGATATTCATCCACAGTCATTGTGCCCTGTGTGAGTTTACGGAACTCCTGCTTCTTCTGGTCGATCAGACCTTGAGGAATGTACCGTGCATGAAAAGCTGACTGGAATTCTTGCCAAGTGGGTACAGATTCAGCAGGCAACATACTCTTGTGGCTTTCCCACCATTGAGCAGCTGGACCCTTCAAGTGAAATGTCGCAAAGGTGACATAACTGGCAGAGGCAACGTTAGCTGACTCCATCTCAAACATGATGTCACGAAGCCAATCATCAGCATCCATAGGATTGGTGGAGCTGCGGAAAACAGACGGGTTGAGGTGCACGAATTCTGGCAAAGTTATTGGAGCAGTCTGTTGCTGAGCATTTTGAGTTGGGAACTGAGCCAATACTCCGGTCATAAACTGACTGTTTAGTTCAAACTGTGCCTCATTTCAGCAATATAAGATGGAGGTGGAGGATTGTCAGCCATCCTGCCAAATCAACAGGGGCAGTTTAGCAAGAAAAACTGCAGATGTATGGAATCATTCATGAAGTAAGGTGCACAACAGAAGGAAGTGAGATAGATACTTCATCATAGCCACACCAGACATTCAAATCCACACATAGTCTCGGTTACAAACTGGCATTACGACAGCTGTAAGGGGAAGTTTAGACAACTAGGCGGCGCGCAGGCACGCGGTAAGGAAGTACACGACAAGACATAGCAAAGGCTACATCAACGTCGGAGAAAACTGTTGGAGCGAGGAATCTGCAAGTAACAACACAGGGTGCCCTCGATAAAAGGATCCTGTAAGCAGAACCTGACCCATAATCTTGAAGCAAGGGGGGAATATTTCAGAACTCCGGGTGGACGTGATTACGAGACCCTAATGTCAGAGTTAGTAAAATCTGTAACCCGAAAGGAAGAGAAATCAGAGTCCGAGAGTAAAGATGAGGAATAAAAGATCCTAATACCACCCATTCGGCGACGTGGGCCCGTAAGCCACACAGCCAAGTTAGTAAAACAGTTTTCGGACAACTAGACTCAACTTTGGCCAAGGAGTTGGAAGGGGATTCCTACAGGCAGTCGGCTCTGATACCAACCTGTGACGACCCTGGCTTAATCGTGCACTAATCATACACGCAAATGCACACGATCAAGCCTAAGGACTCACTTGAAGATATCACAACACAACTCTAAAACATAAACAAAATCATACAAGCACTTATTACAAGCCAGGGCCTCGAGGGCTCGAATACAAAGCTTGATGACAACAAGCATTAGCGGAAGTGTTAGATATCTGTGTACAGATATAAAACAGAAAACAGAGAAGCCTTTAAAAAGGCGGGACAAAAATAAAACACTATGATCGAAAGGCGCAGGCCTCCTGCCTGGGACCCTCCATTCCTACTCCTGGACGTCGGCCAACTTGTAGAAGGATCCACCCTTGGGGAAGTAGTGGAAGTCGTCGGCGGGGCAGCTGTCTCAGGGGCTCCGTCAGCAGGTTGCATCAAATGAAAAATGGGGGAAAAAGAAAGTAAAGCAACTGTGAGTACTCATCCGAAGTACTCAGCAAGCCAAGGATCTACACTACATATGCAACATTATCAAAGGGAGGCTGTATATGTGGACTGGGCTGCAGAAATGCCAGAATAGAGGGGGAAAACCTAGTCCTAGCGAAGACTAGCATCTTCAGCATCTTCATCGGTCTTGCAGCATTAGAAGAGTGCAGATCAGCATAATGTAAAGTAGTAATAGTATCAAGTAACAGTCTCGCCCAGAGATCCTTCCTCGACTCCCGCGAGAAAGCGATCCCAGAGCCACATATCCAGGTATCATCTCAAGTTCTAGCTGTATCTATCGGGATACAACTCCGAGTGTCCTTTACCGTAGGACCGGCTATCGATAGATGTGTTCTTCCCTGCAGGGGTGCACCAACTTACCCACCACGCTCGCTTAACTCTGGCCGGACACACTTTCCTGTGTCATGCCCGGCCTCGACTAAACGATACACCGCAACCCTACCTACAGCTCAGCAGAGAGGTCCCCGTCGGTCTACCTCCTAAGCGCTCAGGGGTCTTGGGCCATCGCCCTGTGCACTCCGGGTCGTTGCGTGCAGGGTGAAGCCAGGCACCACCTCTCTCCAGGGTGGCGCCGGTCCGTCCCGGCCGCGAGGCTGAACTGGACGTCTGACAGAGCTTTCAGCTGATGCGACGATGCAGAGTGCCCATAACTCTTCCCACGTGATGGTTAGTGCTATCCGACCAGAGGCCGGCTCGGATCACATATCCAAATCGTTAGTGGACTAGTGGCTTGCGGTAACGAGCAGAGACTCACGATCGATGTGACCCCGTCGCCCCGTCTCGAGGACTTGCTGCAAGGGATAAGAATGCCCGGCCGCGCCTCGTACAATAACTCACGGGTAACTATCCATCATTCGCGTGTACCCCTCAGGGTCGACCCGCCTTTCCAAGCATCAGTGTCAACATTAATGTAAGGCATCCGTGTGGTCACCATATCAAGGGGAATCCGAGGCATCACCCTCGTTGGACTCCCACCTGATGTAACATCTAGATGGATGTAGGAGCCATCACCCTCGAGGTCCACACGTGGTGTGTTGCGCGGCTTTGTCAGTATCGGGGGTGGTGTAAGAGGTATCACCCTCGCTTACCACGACCGATCAACTAACCTACAAGGTTATCATCAGAAGTGCTGACGAGGTATCACCCTCGGCACTCGATAGTAACCCAGTAGTGTCGAGCAACTAAGGGGAAAGTGAGGTGCGGTGCCGGGGTCTGGTCTTCGATCCCGTTGATCGGGTCTTCTGAGAATCCAGCAGGGCAGTCAGGACAAGTGGGGGTCTCTGATCGGTCTCTACCCAGTCTATTCTAAACAGTTTAGGATAACAGTAAGGTATCAACAGCAGGTTACAATAAACAGGCTATGCAGCAGAAATAGGTAAAACAGTAACAGTAGCAAAATCTAATGCAAGCAGGGGATATTAGAATGGGTGATATCGAGATGATCAAAGGGGGGGGGGCTTGCCTGGTTGCTCGGCGGCAAGGGCAAGGTCATCGGTGGTGTAGCCAATCACCGGAGCTGCGTCGGTCTCGGAGACTACGTTGGTACCGGGATCTAACAAGAGAGAAGAGGGGGAAGAATAGTAAATACAAAGCAACAGGTGCATGACATGTCAACAAGCAGAGCTAGCGGTGTTCTATTGCAGGGCTAGGTAACACCGGCGAAAGAGAAAAACATCCGGGAAAGTATTCCCGGTGTCCGGCATTTCGGACAGACGAAAAGAGGGGAACGGTTGCACGTTCGCTATGTTAGGGACGTGTGGCAGACGAACGGACCGCGTATTTGGATTCGTCTTGTCAATCTGAGCAAGTTTCATGTACAAAGTTTTTTCATCCGAGCTACGGTTTATTTTCTATGATTTTCTAATGATTTTAACATTATTCTGAAATTATTTAAATTATCAGAAAAGGGGTTTATTGCGTCAGCATTGCGGTACCATGATGTCAGCAGGTCAACGGACCGCTGACTAGTCAAACCTGACCTGTGGGTCCAGTGGGACCCACTGGTCAGTGACTCAGGGCTGATTAGGTATTAGATTAATTTGGATAGGGTTAATTAGTGAGGTGGGGCCCTACTGTCGGAGACTAATTAGCTAGTTAGTTTAGGTTTTAATTAAAATCAGATTAATTAAATTAATTAAGTGGGACGGGCCCACTGGTCAGTGTCTATGGCTGCCACGTCAGCCACGTTGACTCGGTCAACGAGTCAACGGTGGCCCTCGGGCCCACTGGCCAGCGTCTACGGCCGGGCCCCACACGTGCCACGTGGCGCCGGCGCCGGAATGAGCTCCGGCGAGCTCTCTGCGGTGGCGAGTTCGCCGGAGAGGCCCGGAATTCCGCCACAGGGGCCCGTTTCGCGCGATTTCTTTTGCGTTCGATCGGGCAGTTCGTGTCGCGTCCAGCGACGACGAACGCGAGGCCGCGGGGTGGCCGGATCGTCGCCGACGACGACGTATGGCGGCGGTGGTGTTCGGGTGACAGCGAAAACAGCAGTGTAGCGCGCTGCGGCTCGAACGCGAGGCGTGGAAGTGATCTACGGGAGCGGGCGAACACGTTGGACAGCGCCACGCGGCCGTGAGGCCACCGGAACAAGGCCGGCGAGGAGCTCAAGCGGCGGCGAGCTCGGCCTCGGTGGGAGTGACGGCTACACGCGCGGGAAGGAAACGAGAAGGGAGAGGAGAGGATATGGCTCACCGTGGGGACACAAGAAGGTCCGGCGAGCAACGGGAGCGCAGAGGGAGCCGCGGTCGCCGGAGATTTGCCGGAGACATAGATGAAAGGGGGCGACGCGATGCAGGCGATGCCGGGCTCCCCGAGCTTGTTGTGGTGGCGCAGGAGACGTGGCCGAGCCTGGCCGAGCCCCTGGACTACACGGAGTGGAACGGGGATGGCTGTCGCCACGGCGGCGACGAACGACGGCGGCGGATGCGCCCTGGCACTCGCGAGCAGAGAGAGAGAGCGCGAGCACGTGGGAGAGAGGAGGGGGAAATGGAGGGGACGACCAGGGTGACTGGACGAGGGGAGATGCTTATCCCCTCGCTGTCGGTGGCCGTCGGCGTGTCGATCGCTCGCCGGTGCGAGCGCGCCCAGCCATGGGGAGGTCGACAGCGAGGTGGGGCAGGTGAGTTGGGCTGGGCCGGCGCCAGGTAAGTGGCTTGGCCCTTTTTCTTTTACTGTTTTACTTTTATTTAATTAACAGAGAAGGTAAAAGATTTATGTAGGCATCCAAATGATTTTGAAAAATATGGGTTTAAGTCCAGTAAATCCAATACACTTTTAGGCACTGCCACAAAAAGTTCCAAGGCAAAGGGAAGTGGCTAGGTAATTTTAGAAATTGAACAGGGCAAGTTAAATGCTGCTGGACCTCAAAAAAAATCCAGGGGCATTTTGGAAATTTTGGTAAGGTCGGTTCCAATTTTACAATTGCCTTGGGATTATTTGCTAGCTAATGAACATTTTAGTTTTCCAAGTTGAACAACTTTTGTTTTCACTTTGAATTTGAATTTGCAATTTGAGTTGGAATTTGAAAAGGGATTTGATGCAGTAATGATCAAGCACTGTTAAGCAGGGTGACTTGGCATAATTAGCAGATGATCACAGTGGTTATTACACAGGGGTGTTACAGCCACGATGAGGGTTTCCAAAGGCCTTGGACTAAATCCTGTCATCGGGTCAGGGGGCATGGGTGTTCCGGTTGTGACTGAGAGGGGGGCACCCCTTGGAATCCGCGCGTATTAATAGTGATCCCATGCAGGACGTTGGTCTCTCCGTCTCAGAGTTTTCTTGAATGATGCTTTGGGTGATTCCTGGCATCCGAAAAGTTAATCTGGTGTGTGCTGGTCAGGTGTGTTTTCAACCCAAAGTCCGTAGTGGGAATTAGCCAGTGCCACGGTGCTGACTAAAGGAACCCCATGCGCGTGGGTAAAGAGTACACCCTCTGCAGAGTTTAAGCCTATTCGAATAGCCATGTCCGCGGTTAAGGGCTACAGTCTGGGTTGGTCAAGTGTCGGTCTTAGTGTCGGTCTTCGGAGGAAATAATTAAATTGAGTCTATATTATTTTGCAGGATAATTGTTGTCACCCTGTTGCTACCATGGATATTTTATGCTTATTAAATATTATTATGATTATGCATAATATTGAGGACTAACCCGTTTCTCTTATTTTGAATTTTTCCTGAGTGTCTCAGGGGCTGGCTAGACTACCCCGGGCACTCGATTTTATTTTCAAGACCTCTCGTGGCGTCTCTCGAGTTAACAGGCGGTTTATCTCGCCACTACTCTTGTAGACACCCGATTGGCATTTCTCTTCAAGTCCGACCGTGGCGTCACTTGACGCCCGACAGGCATTTCTTTTCAAGACCTCTTCTGGCGTCTCTCGAGTTTACAGGCGGTCCCGCCACTACTCTTGTAGACACCCGATTGGCATTTCTTTTACTTTGCGGAATGTCACTTGGGCTGGCTAGACTACCCGTGGCATTCACTTGCTTTTATTTTCAAAAGACTGGTTATGGCTAACACGTTTTATTTACTTCCGCATCATTTTATGATTATGTCATAACCAAGTTTATAGTCAGCAATGAGCATGTTATCTTGATCCTACATGAGCATATGCATTCATTATATCTTTTGTTCATAATGTTTGCGAGTACATTCCAACGTACTCACTGGCTTGTCCCTGGCTATTTACTTGGCCAGACCTGGAGAAGGACGAGCCTGTGGAGGAGGATTGCGCTAGCGAGCCCGACGCTTAGAGGAGTCCCCGTCAGTCGACCTGTGAGATAGGAGTCTACCACATGTATCATCCGCTGAGCTTCCGCTACACAAATAAAATAGCCAAGCCTCACACTGACGCATGGCTCTATGTTATTGTACTAGTATTGTATCACCACCACACCACTGTCGTATTCCGCCACTGCCATATTGGCGAGTTTGTAATAAACCTTGTTGAGCCCTCAGAGTCAACCCTGTGTAATATTATCTTGTACTGGTTATCTGTATCAAGAAAGTACACCAGTTGTGTTGATCTTGGGGCTGGTGTGACTTAGGGCTATTCTGGGATTTATTCTCAGAAATGGGCCCGACACTGTTTCTCTTCACATAGAAAACCGTTATTTATAGAATGCTCTTTTCCTTTACTTATATTTGTTAGAGCATGGTCTTTTGTAGAAAGAATTAAACTCTCATGCTTCACTTATACCTATTTAGAGAGTCAACAGGAATTGGTCATTTGCATGGTTAGTCATAAAATCCTACATAAAACTTATGGATCACTGAATATGATATGTTTGATTTCTTGCAATAGTTTTGCGATATAGAGATGGAATATGTGGGAGATACTAGTAAACGGTTATGGTTAGTAAGAATATTGGTGTTAAGGTTTGTGATTCCCGAAGCATGCACGTATAGTCTCTCGTTATGCTATGAAGTTGGAGCATGATTTATTATTGATTGTCTTCCTTATAAGTGGCGGTCGGGGACGAGCGATGGTCTTTTCCTACCAATCTATCCCCCTAGGGGCATGTGTATTAATACTTTGCTTTGAGGGCTAATAAACTTTTGCAATAAGTATATGAGTTCTTTATGACTAATGTGAGTCCATGGATTATACGCACTCTTACCTTTCCGCAATTTGCTAGCCTCTACGGTACCGTGCATTGCCCTTTCTCACCTCGAGAGTCGGTGCAAACTTCGCCGGTGCATCCAAACCCCGTGTTATGATATGCTCTATCACACATAAGCCTTATTATATCTTACTCAAAACAGCCACCATACCTACCTATTATGGCCTTTTCATAGCCATTCCGAGATATATTGCCATGCAACTTCCACCGCTTCCGTTTTGATGACTTGAGCATTCATTCTCATATTGCTTTGCATGATCGTAAGATAGCTAGCATGATATTTCCATGGCTTGTCCGTTTTTTGATATCATTGTTATGCTAGATCATTGCACATCTTGGTACACTGCCAGAGGCATTCATATAGAGTCATACTTTGTTATAGGTATCGAGTTGTAATTTTTATTTCTTTTGAGTTATAAGTAAATAGAAGTGTGATGATCATCATTATTCATTTTTAGAGCATTGCCCCAGTGAGGAAAGGATGATGGAGACTATGATTCCCCCACAAGTCGGGATGAGACTCCGGACAATGAGAAAAAATAAAGAAAAAAAACAAAGAGAGAAGGGGCATGCTAGTTCCACACTTGTGCTTCAAAGTAGCACCATGTTTTTCATATAGAGAGTCTCCTATGTAGTCACTTTCATATATTAGTGGGAATTTTTCATTATAGAACTTGGCTTGTATATTCCGATGATGGGCTTCCTCAAATGCCCGAGATCTTCATGAGCAAGCAAGTTGGATACACACTCACTTAGTTTTCATATTGAGCTTTCATACACTTATAGCACTTAGTTCATCTGTTGCATGGCAATCCCTACTTCTCGCATTGATATCAATTGATGGGCATCTCCATAGCACGTTGGTTAGCCGCGTCGATGTGAGACTTTCTTACTTTTTTGTCTTCTCAACATTTACCCCTATCATCATACTCTATTTCACCTATAGTGCTATATCCATGGCTTGCGCTCATGTATTGCGTGAGTGTTGAAAAAACTGAAGCGCGTTAAAGAGTATGAACCAATTGCTTGGCTTGTCATCGGGGTTGTGCATGATAAATACTTTGTGTTAAGAAGACAGAGCATGACAAGACTATATGATTTTGTAGGGATAACTATCTTTAGTGTTGATATTTTGAAAGACATGATTGTTTGTTGGGATGCCTGAGTATTGATGTCTTTATGTCAAATTATAGACTATTGCTTTAAATCACTTATGTCTTAATATTCATGTCATGATTAGACATATGATCAAGTTTATGCTAGGTAGCATTCCACATCAAAAATTATCTTTTTTATCATTTACCTACTCGAGGACGAGCAGGAATTAAGCTTGGGGATGCTGATACGTCTCTGTCGTATCTATAATTTTTTATTGTTTCATGCCAATATTATACAACTTTCACATATTTTTGGTAACTTTTTATATGATTTACTGGACTAACCTATTGATCCAGTGCCCAGTGCCAGTTCCTGTTTGTTGCATGTTTTTTGTTTCGTAGAAAATCCATATCAAACGAAGTCCAAATGCAATAAAATTTTACGGAGAATTATTTTGGAATATTTGTGATTTTGGGGAGTTGAAATCATGAGAAGAGGGGGCCCACAGTGACCACAACCCACCAGGGCGCGCCTGGTGGCCCGGGCGCGCCCAGGTGTCTTATGCCTACCTCGTACGTCGGTTGGATCTCTACTTCGGGCGCAAGGAATCTTATATCCGGAAAAAAATCATGTTAAAATTTCAGCGCAATCAGAGTTACGGATCTCCCGGAATATAAGAAAAGGTTTTCGGCCAGATCTGGGGAAGGCGAAAAAGAAGAAAACAGAGAGGGAGATCCAATCTCGGAGGGGCTCCCGCCCCTCCGCCGCCATGGAGGCCATGGACCAGAGGGGGAACTCTCCTCCCATCTAGGGGGAGGCCAAGGAAGAATAAGAAGGTGGGGGGGGCTCTCTCCCCCTCTCTCCCGGTGGCGCCGGAGTGCCGTCGGGGCAAGGATCATGACGGCGATCTACATCAACAATCTTTTTACCGTCAACACCAACTTTCTCCCCCTCTATGCAGCGGTGTAACACCCCTTCTTCCCGCTGTAATCTCTACTTAAACATGGTGCTCAACTCCACATATTATTTCCCAATGATATTTGGTTATCCTATGATGTTTGAGTAGATCCGTTTTGTCATGTGGGTTAATCATGATCTTGGTTGGTATGATTGTATATTTTATTTATGGTGCTGTCCTACGGTGCCCTCCGTCTCGCGCAAACGTGAGGGATCCTCGCTGTAGAGTGTTGCAATATGTTCATGGTTTGCTTATTGTCGGTGTTGTGGGGGTGAAAGCAGGCTAAACGCGGATAAGTGAGTTATGGCGTATGGGAGTATAGAGGACTTGATACTTAATGCTATGGTTGGGTTTCACGACCTTAATGATCTTTAGTAGTTGCGGAGGCTTGTTAGGGGTCCAATCATAAGTGCATATGATCCAAGTAGAGAAAGTATGTTAGCTCATGCCTCTTCCTCATATAAAATTACAAGAATGATTACCGGTACTTGGTATCGATTGCCCAGGGACAAATGACTTTCTTGTTGACAAAAGTTATCTACTTTTATTACCTTGCAATTTATTCGTAGTTTTATTCTTGCAAAATAGTTTCATACTTGTTTTAGGTAAAGCAAACGTCAAGTGTGCGTAGAGTTGTATCGGTGGTCGATAGAACTTGAGAGAATATTTGTTCTACCTTTAGCTTCTCGTTGGGTTCCACACTCTTATTTATCGAAGAAGGCTACAAACGATCCCCTATACTTGTGGGTTATCAAGTACTTGCTTTGTTTTCTTGGAATACTAGTGGGCTACGATTCCAACAATATTTATCGAGCAAACATGTTTGTAGTCACATTTTGAAACATACAATTTCCTGGAGCGGCGTATAGCTAGCTATTCGAGTTAGGGGAAACACTATGAAAGCACATCATATGACCTCTTGATCGTGCAAGTTAACACCACATGTCTCATATGCAGACTAGTTTCCACGTGCCAAGTGAATCAACTCTTTTTGCAAATTTGACTGCAAGACATTCTAGAACATGTTGTTTGTGATGACTATTGTCGGGACAAAAGAGAAAGGGGGCCTGAGCTTCTTGGGAATGCAATCCTTTGCCTATTTCCCCCTACAACTGCATGTACTTCCGCTCGTGCAACGTCGGCTCTTCAAGCCATTCAGGCAACTGCTTGTGTTTCGAGGTGATGAGATGTTTGTGTGGCTGTCTCTAGTGGTAAAAGTTTCTGCAGTCGACATGTATCAAAATTTTCACCTACCACAAACATCACATTCATGAACGAAGTACTGATAATTATCAGGGCATCATAAGTAGACTTCACTGCTGGATTGCAATTGATCTTGTTTCAGGTACAATTTCTGATATTGACGTTGATCAGATTCAACACATGCATAATAGTGGCACCTCACCAAATCTTTTATCTCTCGACTCTATTTTCAAAATCTTTTCTGAAAAGGAGGATAATTCCCGGCCTCTATATCAATTGATGCATGCAATCATTTAATTTATTCATTGTCCGATGACAACTCGTCGGCAGCAAGTATGAATTCAAATTAGTGGCCACGTTATTATTTTCAGCCTTTATACGTTGATAACCCACTGTCAAGTTATGCCTTCTAAAAGGACTCACAACTCACACCATATTTGCAATCCTTGCTATTGGCAAGTACTTATCTAGCATATGGACGACACTAGTTAGGCCATGTATCTGCTACTCTTCTACCCCTGCAACTCCATGTATATATAGATTCAGGCCATGTGGTGTCGCCAGCCTCTTGAAGCCGTACACGCTGTTGCTGGTGTGGAATGTTTTGAGGTGATGAAACATCTATGGTTGTCTCTGGTGGTAAATAAAACTGTCTGCAGTCGACATAAAGTAAGACTTCACAAACCACAAACCTCACTGTTCAAAAAGAGCGTACAAATGAAGTTCATTAGAACATCACAAGTATACCTCACTGTCTAGACTTGAAGTAAATGTTTTCTATTGGCACCTCATCTAATCTTAATCTTTTATCTCTTGACAATAAATGCTTGTTTACAATAGAGTATATTTTCGGAAAAGAAGGATCAACCCCGGTCTCCATTTCAACGAATCCATGATATAAGTGCAAAGCAACAGAACAAACAACAACATATCTTGTGCATTGATCATCCAGTAAGATATAATCCCCATAGCGAACACCAGATACAATTCAAGATTAATATAGTCAACCTTTATATCATTAATTAATAAAATGAGATCACAGTAGATTTATGCCTCGTAAAAGGATGTGTATACTATATATACGCACTCACAAGTCACACCATGCATGCAATCCTGCCTTGTCGGCTTCTAGAGCTATCAACATTTACCTCGCCTAACATACTTCAACCGGCCAGCCATATATAGGATATTGGGAATGGGTGGCCTTGGAAACTCAACTTTCAGTTCCAGTCGTTCTCGCAGTTTACCGATTTTAGAATCCCGGACTTTGTTGCTAGCAATATTTTGGTTTTACTTTATGCACGCTAGAACTAGCCTATTGCTGCAAGAATCTTATATGATGAAGCATTCAAGCAAGCTGGGCAGTGACAAGCTGGGTAGTGACACGGGAAAGCGCAGAGCGTAGGAAGGGACATGCTAGCATGATCAAGCAAACGTGGTCCTTACTAGCTTTTACAGGATGATCGCGACATGTAACAGACCTTCTAACATGTTATTACATTCTGTTATTGATCTTTCCGTGGGGACCTTACATGTTAACAAAATTTGTACTGCGCATGCCGCATTTCTTCAGTGGATTAGTAATTCAGTGCGACATGTAACAGACCTTCTAACATGTTATTACATTCTGTTATTGATCTTTCCGTGGGGACCTTACATGTTAACAAAATTTGTACTGCGCGTGCCGCATTTCTTCAGTGGATTAGTAATTCAGTTGCTAAAGCAGTACTTGCTCCACGTGAAATGCCTCTTCTTTCTTGTTGATCAAGTGGACACGAATCATTGTTCATTGCCGAGTTGGTCATAGATTGTCAGAGCATCTTTAAGCGCTTTTGCCAAATTTGATCCCCGTATGTTCAGCGTTGAAATATATTGCCCACCTCCCTCCATCAGATCGGTCTTTTGGTTGCATTGGCTAGAGCATGCACTTCTACATGGTATCGGAGCCAAGAGATCCCTCGCGCGCACACACACACCATATTCAAACCTTCAAATCCATACAAACCACACAAGATGAATTTTTTTAAATATTTTGGCGGGAAACTTTCGATCTATTCATCTTCAATCATGATAGTACATCGAACACTAGAAAATAAAATTACATCCAGATTCATAGACCACCTAGCGACGACTACAAGCACTGAAGCGAGTCGAAGACGCGCCGCCGTCATCGCCCCTCCCTCGCCGGAGCCGAGTAAAACTTGTTGTAGTAGTCAGTCGAAAATTCGTTGTACTAAGGCCGCATAGGACCAACGCACTAGAACAGCAACCGCCGCCGATGAAGAGAAGCTTAGATCGAAAAGATTCAACCTGAAGACACATGAATAAAGACGAACAAAGACCGGGTCCGAGCAGATCCACCAAAGACAACCACTGACCGAATCCCGCGAGATCTGCCGGACACACACCTCCACACGCCCTCCGACGATGCTAGATGCACCACCGAGACGGGGGCTAGGCGGGGAGAGCCTTATTTCATCTTCAGGGAGTCGCCGCCGTCTCGTCTTCCTAAGCAAGACACAAATCCGAACAAAACTTGAAGAAGCATCTAAAAAGGAGCCCTCCCGCCGGCAAGGGCCGGGATCTACCGCGCACCCATGGCCCTAAGGCCATATGAAACATGGCAGATCGACGGCGCTGCCGACGGGAGGCAGAAACCCTAGCCGCCTTTCCTTGGGAGGAGAGACGAAGGGAGAAGAGACGCTACTTAGTCTCTACACACAACATGGATTAACACACCTAAACAACACATAAGAGATAGACATCAAGTTCATACACATGTAGGACCACGATAGGCCATCGACGGATAGCAAGGTCATACATATAAATGAGGCCGTGGCTTGGCCCGTTTGCCTGGTCTGACAAGCTACCCGTTCCTCGGGCTCCGGGAGCTGTCGCAGGCTCGAAGGACTTGGAAGGAGCACCTAGGGGTGCCCCGGAGTGTGGGCCGACGGTGACGGCCTAGAGCTGCAAGAGCCCCATTGGGCACCTTGGAATGGTGTAGGCCTTTATGAGCCGCGGCTACACTCATCTGTCGGCTTGTGGAGCTTGAAGAGCCCCGCGCGGAGCTCGAAGAACCACCCTTGTCCATCCGCGACTGGCGGAGGGCTCGTCGGACCGTGCGGAGCTCGACTTCGCCGCCAGAGCATCCCAGTCAATGGGGATGAGCTCGGATTCGGATACGCTGCGAGAGCAGGACATGATGGTGCGGGATGAACCGGAGTGGAGGGAAGAGAAGAGGACACGGGAGGGAGCAGAGCCGACAAGAGTGAGCTAGGATTTGGTCTAGGTGGGAAGAAACTGGGGTTTTGTGGGGTCATCAAGGGGTAGGCCGGAGCAATCCGATATGGCGGACGCGTCTGAACCGTCCCAAATCCGCACGACATATAAGCTGTGTTTAGGGATTGACATACAACGCGGACATTTAGGCTAGAAATGAGAAGTTCAGTTGGGTGACGTTTTTCAATTCGGACCGTGTCCGTGCTGTCCATACGGACAAATGGGGGAGAACAGAGGGTCTAGTTGAAGTTGCTTTCATGAACCGGAAAGAGGTAAACAAACAATTCTTTGCACAACTGCTTCTAGATTTGTTTTTTCGCGATAATAGATTACTGAATGTGTTAATGCTGGTGAATCAACGAGACAGTTGAATGTCACATTGGACAAGGACTAGCTCCATCTTTGTAAGTGAGATTTCTGAAGTGTCGGTTCTGTCACAACTTCTGAAGAATCATACATAGTCTGCTCGTCTCATTTCTTTCTCAACGTCCGATTTACCATTTCTGTATTACCTGTTGGTCATAGTTAGATGCTGGCGTGGGATGTTCAGAGGTGATGAGATGTCAATGCCTTTCTCCGGTGGTAATACTTTCTGCAGTCGATGTATAGTAAATTTTTCAGAGAGTGGTTTTTCTACATCCACCCTTGGTGCACCCACGCAAGAAAACATATCAAAATATTTTGAAAAAATCTAAAATTTTGTGAGAATGATCATAACAAATGTTAGAGAGGCTTGCCAATTTTGATGGTCAAATGACATCCGAGGAGCCCTATACAAAAAAGACAAAATGACTGAAAAATTCTCAAAATGTACGTGCATTGTTTGACCAAAACTTGTAATTTTGTTTTTTTGTACAGTTTTCCTCGGATGTCGTTTGATGACCAAACTTGGCAAGCCTCTCTAACATTTGTTGATAATCATTTCCACAAAGTTTCAGATTTTTTTGAAATGTTTTGATAGGTTTTCTTGCGTGGGTGCACCGAGAGAGGGTTTAGCCACTACTTTCCCAATTTTTCACCTACCACAAACATCATCTTTCAACAACAAAGCGCACATAAAATTTATCAGAGCATCATAAGTAGGCTTCACTGATGGATTGAAATTGATCTTGTTTCGGGTACAATTTCTGCTATTGAAATTGATCAAGTGATGCATGCAATTATTTAATTTATTCATCGTCCGATGACAACTCGTGGGCACCAAGTATGAATTCAAATCAGTGGCCACATTATTATTTTCAGCCTTTATATCGTTGATAACGTGAGACCAACGTTGAGTTATGCCTTCTAAAAGGATTGTGTATACGCACTCCCAAGTCACACCATGCCTGCAATCCTGGCTATTGACAAGTACCTAAATACTAGCATTTTCGCAGCGGCCATAAACCGGAGAGGCATATGCAGCATATTTGGCATGGGTGGCGTTAGGAACTCAACTTTCTTCTACTGATTTCTGAATTTGGACCCAGCTGCTAGGCACGTTTTCGTTTATAGTTGCTGCCATGTTCATTGATGGGATTGTAGAAGATGGAAAACAGAAAGTTGGCCCCGGTTAAGTTGTGTCTTCAGTGCCAGTTTAGGACAAGGTTATATAGGGGTTCATGAATGACAGCGTGGACTGTGGAGTCTTGGGAAACCGGCTTGGAAGCTCAGCTCTGCAATGCGTGATTGTAAATGACGTAAAGGATCGTCCATGCATTTCTCTTGTCTTCCAAAAGTTGACTAGTTGATCAAAGGATATCCAGATTAATTAATCAGAGTTAAAAAGAGCTCATATGAGAGTTGGTCAATGTTCAAGAACAAACATAGAACGTACAATGAGTGATTCCACAAATAAGAAAGCTTGCAAATGTACAATGAGTATTAGAGGGAGATTAAGAGAGATCTATTTTGATCCATGCATGGTGTTTCTTTTAAAGGAAAAGAAAACCTTCTACCGCAATGTATTAACTTAATTATTTACGCTTACACAAGAGGCTGGCTTCAAGGTACATGGAGTACAATATTAGAGCAAATTCCAGTTTTGGCCCCTAAGATGCAGTTTTGTGTCACTTTTTAGGGATCACTTAGAATCCAATTATATAGATGAGACCCGCTTCGGTACACCCCCCTCACAAAACGTATAAAGGGCAATATAGACATTTGACATTTGTATGTATAGTGGGTCACCTGCTGAAGGTACACACCGTATGGCCCAGACGCCAATACCGAACTTGGACGGCCCGGCCCATTTACATTTGTTTTATTTCTTTTAAAATTCAAAAATTACAGCGAGCATGGTGGGATTCGAACACCAGCACTATACCTTTAGTACCGAAGGTGATAACCACTGGGACATCCCAACTCTTCTGTCCACGTACTTCTTTCGCCCTTCTTATCGCAAGTTTTATTTTTGAGAAACCCTTCTTATGGCAAGTATATAAGGCTAATAAAAAAACATGGGCCGTTTCTTTGTTCGGCCCAATGGGAATCTTAACCCGTCTGATCTTCTGTTCGGCCGTTTTTGCTCGCTTTTTTTCATTTATATTTTTCCATTTTTGTTTTCTTTTCATAATTCTCAATTTTTTATAAAATTCGTTAACATTTTCCATTTTCATGAACTTATTTCAAATCCGTGAACTTTTTAAAATTAGTAAACTATTTATAATTCATGAAATTTATTTTCATATTAGTGAACTTATTTTCAAATTCATGATTTTTTAAAGATTTTTTTAAAAAACAATCACATTTACATTTTTTCAAATTCATGAACTTTTATAAATTTGTGAACCTTTTCAAATTTCATAAAAATATCAAATTCGTGATTTTTTTTAATTTTTGTGTTTTTATCAAATTGAAGAATTTTTAAAATTTTCATGAACTTTATTCAAAATTTGTGAACATATTTTGGAATTTCATGACCTTATTTTTAAATTCATGAACTTTTCTCATATTCATGAAATTTTATCAACTTTTTATGAACATTTTTATAGCACGTACTACAACCAGTTCAAGTAGCGAGTGTTTAATGTTTTATAGCACTGCAAAACTTTAAGGACATCACTGACGCAAAAAAAATTTAAACTTCGAATGCAAAACAATTTGTTGAAAACAAACACTTTTTAGATTTGTGAACAAATTTTAAAAACTGAGAATTTTTAGAAAACGGAAACATTTTTCCACAATCATGTTTAAAAATAGACCATGTTCAATGGATTTGGTTAGGCTAGAAGGGTCCGTCTGAGAGCATAGTTTTTTCAACATCCGTCAAAATGACCCTAAATTTTTTTCCATGAACTTATATGACCAATTAAAGGCACCATGCCAAGTTGTTTTGGTTTTCGAGATTTTTTTTATTTTCTGGAGTGTTCTCGCTAAAAAAGGCAGATAAATGATCGGACGTGTCACAACTTGCATACGATGTTGGAAATCGTTCAAACCTGGCAGGGATGCCTTCAATGGGCATTCCCACCTGCTTCCAAAACTTGGGGTTATTTCAAGAATGGTCAAAACTAGATCATGTTCGATGCAGGGTGTTTGAGTAGGCCAGAAAGCTTCGTCTGGGAGCACGTTGTTTCTCGGCGTCATTAAAATGGCCCCCCAAATTTTTCCATGGCCTTGTATGACCAATTTAGTGCACCATGCCAAGTTGTTTGGATTTTTGATAAGCTTTGCATTTTCTGGAGTTTTCTCGTCGAAAAAAGGCTGATAAATTGCCCGACATGTCGCAACTTGCATATGGTGTCGAAAATCATTCAAACCTAGCATGGATTCCTACCAAGGGCATGCCCACCTTCGTGCAAGAGTTGGGTTCATTTTAAGGATGTCCAAAACTAGACTGTGTTCAATGGATGGTGTCTGGGTAGGCCAGAACGCTCGCTTGAGAGCATATTTATATCTCGACATCCTTGAAATGGCCGAATTTTTTTCCATAAACTTGTATGACTCAAAGCACCATGCCAAGTTGTTTGAGTTTTTCACAAGTTTTCCGTTTTTTGAAGTTTTCCCGGTGTAAAAAGGCCGACAAATGGCCAAATGTGTCGTAACGTGCATATGATGTCGGAAGTCGTTCAAACCAGACAAGGACACCTAACACGGGCATGCCCACCAGCTTGCAAAATTTGCGGTCAGTCCTGAGATTTCCAAAAAATTATCAAGTTCAACGGAGAGTGTTTGAGTAGGCAAGAAGGGTCTGTTTGGGAGCATCAATGTGTTGCTTTCAAATTTGTTATGATTTGACGTATTTGCTTGGGGTAAACTGAACACTGAACCGAATAAGCCAGTTAATCGAATGAAAAAAAATAAGAAGAAGAAGAAATAAATGAAAATAAAAAATAAATCAAAGAAAAAGAAAAAGAAGGCCAAACAAAAGCAAAAGAAGAGGAAAACCGGACTGAGAAGATGCACAACAAGAAGAATAAAAGAAGTAGTTAGGCACAACAATAGAGCTGCCCTAGTTGGTTATAGCGGGAGGAAGTAATCCAAAAGGTTTGGAGTTCTATTCTTACTTCATGCACCTATTTTTTCAAGGGCAAAAGAAAAAGGAAATTAAATAGGCCAGGCCCAGGATGGAGGGGTGTGTGCGCCGGTTTGTGTGGAGTAGCTGGCGCTCACTAGATCCGGGCATCGACTGCGGGCCAGTAGGGAACCTCTCCCTCTCATGCCCACTCGCTCGCTAACGAGGTTTTTTTTTTGTTTGCTATTTCCTACCGTACATTTTTTCGAAGAACGCTCATTAAGAAAGGGGATGGTATTTAATTACAAGATGACTTTTCAAAGGTTAAATGTTGACTTTAAGATATTAAAAAAAAGGAATTCAAGAAAGTTCGCACAAAAAATTCAAAAAGCTCATTGGATTCAAAGAAAGTTCATTGATTTGAAAAAAAAACTCATCAATTTTGAAAAAGAGTTCACAAATTACAAAAAAGTTCTTTCATTTTGAAAGCATTCATGCAAAATTCGGAAAAAAGTTCATCAATTTTCAAAAAAAAAAATCGCTGATTTGGGAGATAGTTCATGAATTTTAAAAAATCATCATTTTTGGGAAAAAGTTCATTGATTTTGAAGAAAAATTCATGATTTTTTTAAAAAAATCATTGTTTCAAAAAATTCATGAATTTTAAAAAGTTCGCACATTTAATAAGAAAGAAAAAGGAAACAAAAAAAGAAAATGAAAAAAGAAAGAGAAAAAGAAAATTAAACAGGAAACAGTGCGTTTTTCCCAGTGTTGTATTTTAAGTGTTGAAAAACAAATGTAGCACATGAGGTTTGATTGCCCAGTTGGTTAGCGCGGCTGTTATAAATCTGGAAGGTGCGGGGTTCGAATCCTCTGGGACACGTGTTTTTTGCGGTTCTAAAAATTATTAAAAGGATGAATGGGTCGGCCCAGCTTGGGAGGGTGTGTGCGCCCTCCATACACAACATATAGTATACGCCGGGAACAGTATACGGTGATTAAAAAAAAGTATGACCATCATGCCCTTTATTATGAAAAGGTATGGGCTAATCTGAGCCGTCCTTGTGTTTAGGGGGGGTGTACCGAAGCAGAAGTGTTATATAGATCACTTATTGTTTTCTTTGAGACACAGATATCAGTGGCATGCTACACTGTCAGCTTTGCTAGCATCCAACAGTGCCAAAAATAATATTTCAGTTTTCCTTGTGCTCTGTGGTTAAGAAACAAATGAGTAACAGTGGCATAAGTGCAGCAAGAAACAGAAAATCACATATAATAAGTGCAGCAAGAAACCGAAAATTACATATAAAAAATACCCTTCCTCCCACTATGCACGGGTGCAAATATAAGGACATCTTCGGAATCAGTCACGTGCGTGGCGTGCGCCGCGCGTGTTTGGCGCTAGTGAGATCGAAGAGCACAAGCTCTACACGCACGCCTACACCTGGGATGCATGTATGAGTCGCAACCTGGAAATTGAATTTTAGATTCTCTTTTCACCAATCTAATTGAGTGGCCGACAAGCGCGCTTGTAGGCTATATATGTGATGCATGGCCCTTCCACCACCTTGACCTAATTCGAGTAGGATGTGACTATATATTGATGCATATACAGGAGTAGCATTTTGCCGGTGCTAGGCACCGCACATGCATGCGTCCGATCAAAACGGGCTGACGTGCCACTGGCTCATCTGTGCCTATACACGCAGCATCACAAAAGCTGCAAAGATACAATACAAATACAAAAACTGAACGAAGACAAGGCATACCAGAAAACACATAGGTTCTATATCACTTTGTGTTTTCGTGCTAGTGCTAGTGCTAGTGGATCAATGACACGGTTAAATTCTATACTGGTCGAGAGCTAGCTCCATCTTTGTAAGTGAAATTTTCTAAGAATAATATGTAGTCTTAGATACTGTATATGCTTCAGAATATGAAGCTACTTAATTTTATGGTTTGATCATTATGGGATACGGATATATCATCTCTGAATGACAGTACTTGCTGTTCTGGTGCGCTGGTTCTACGGTGCCTTAGCACGACGATTTTCCGACTGTCTATTACAACAAATTTTGCCCGTCTCTGATGAAGAAGGGACGATGATGGCGGCGCGTCTTCAACTCGCTTCAGTGCTTGTAGTCGTTGCTAGGTGGTCTACGGATCTAAATATAATTTTTATTATTTTTTATGTTTATTGTACTGCCATAATTGAAGATGAATAGATTTGATGTTTACCCCCCAAAAAATAAATTAGGCAACTAAAGCAAAGGTTTCGATCCAGCCTAACTTGGAATTTTTTTTCTCGACCTACATACTACAGTATTATGTACTTTTTTTGAGATGGTAGTATTACGTACTTAGCAGTTGTGTTGTGGTAATTGAAACGCATAAGTAGCAAGTAAAACAAAAGTATATTGAGACCAAGGCGATTGAAGCAAACGACATGAGATCGAAGAGCACAAGCTCTACACGCCCGCCTCCACCTAAGTTAATTGCACAGAAGTATCACAATTGGGACATCATATGCAGATTGGTACCAAGATTGCTAATTTTTGCATGTCAGTATCAAGATTGTGCCAGGCTGTTGCAAATAGGTCTAAACTGCGTATTGACAGTGTATCTGACAGTCAGGGCCCACCAGTTAGGTGCCGATGTGGCATTTTTTTTGCAGAAAACACCCTTGGTTTGTAATAATCACATAAATGCCCATTATTTTGGGGGAGAAAAGGCTCCTGAGAGAGACTTTTTTCCGTTAGCAAATTTGCACGGACTCATTTGAAAATTTCCATTGAATTGGACAAATAAACAAATAAACGAAAAAACCGGCCAGCAGGATTCGAACCCGCGACCTGTCGCACAGGAACTACGCGCGGTAGCCACCACGCCACAGCGCCGGTCCTGTTCGAAGGCAGGCGAAACTTGTTTTATATTAGCTCCGATACGTTGGGCCGGCGGTTGGGCTAAGCGAAGCCTGCGATATTTTTTTTGGTTTCACCTTTTACTAGCACGCGTGCTGGGGCTCGTCCAGGTTTTTTTTTTGAGGGATGCCCAGGTTTCTTTTCTTTTCGTTTCTCTAAGTATGATTTAGTTTTGTTTCTGGTTTTGGCTTATTTTTAGGGTTTTCTTTCTTTTTTCTTTTTTCATTCACTGGGTTGGTTTTTCTCCTGGATTTTAATATACTTAGAACATTTTTTAAAGATAGGCTTCAGTATATGATGAACATGTTTTCAGATACCCATGAACATTTTTTTTGCGTATAGTGAATATTTTAATGCACGATGAACTTTTCTTTACAAACGGTGAACATTTCTTTAATATAATGAAATTTTGGTAATATACGTTGAACAATTTTCTTAAGATATGATGAACATTTTACATAATGCGTGGTGAAATTTTTCTAATTTATGGTGAACATTTTCTTAATACACGATGATTTTTTTTTGACGATGTGTATTTCATAAAATGTTCAGCATGTATTAAAAACTTGTTGTGTAAAATCATTCTTGCATTTCAAGAAACACGTTGATTTTTTTTTAATAAAAGTTGAACAGTTTCAATGCATTTCCAAAATCTATTATGATTACACAATTATTTTTAATACATGTTGTCAACTTTTGAAGTAACTGAGAATTTTAAAAAATACAATCAATATACAAGTAACTCAAAAAAAAACTGTGTGTTAGGCATATAATTTTTTTCAATAGTTGTGTATTTGAATAATGTAATATTGAGGATACACAATAATTGCGCATGCTTGTAGTCCTGACCGAAGACACATAAATTTTGGGCCGTGCGTGTCTTCTAGTCTGGTGCTTGACAATTAATAATACTAATATGTAATCGCAAAAGAAATGTATTAATATCATCATTAAAAATAATGCGTAACTCAGCGTACGCAACGTTGCTAGGCCCAACCGCCGGCCCAGCGTGTCTTTGTCAGTATAAAAAATATCTCGCCTGCCATCTAACACGAGCAACGTTATGGCGTGGTGATGGGGGCGCGGTGTCCTCGTCGCGAGAAGTCGCGCGTTCGATTCCTGTTGCCGCGCGATTTTCCGTTTATTTTATTTATTTCTCCTATATGACGCAAACTTTCAAACTAACCCTCTGGAAACATGCGAACCAAAAAAAAGTCTCTCACAGCACATTTTCCCCCGAATAATGGGCATTCATGTGAATACGTATAATGCAAGGGGGTTTTCTGCAAAATAACATGCCACGTAGACACCTGACAGGCGGGCCCCGGTCAGATACACCGTCAATACGTGTTTATATGCAGTTTAAACCTATTTGCAACGGCCTGGCACAATCTTAGTACTGACATGCAAAAATTAGCAATCTTGATACCAATCTGCATGTGATGCCCCAATTATGATACTTTTGTGCAATTAACTCCCTCCACCTCTCTTAGACCCTTAACACAAAATCCTCTCAATTTATATACGTCTATCAGTTGATATTTCGGCCTCTCTTTTCACCAATCTAATTGAGTGGCCGACAAGCGCGCTGGTAGGCTCTATATATTGATAGCCTTTCCACCACCTTGACCTAATTCGAGTAGATGTGACTATATATCGATACATGGGAGTAGCATTTTGCCGGTGCTAGGCACCGCACATGCGTGCGATCAGAACTGGCTGACGGGCCACCGGCTCATCTGTGCCTATACGCAGCATGACAAAAGCTGCAAAGATACAATACAAATACAAAAACTGAACGAAGACAAAGGCATGCATGGGTGACTAGCATCATGCGATGCGCGAACCAACCTATGGTTGGATGACTATAGAGGGACTGTGGTATCTCCAGCCCATTAGGGTTCAAGTTCTGGTGCTCGCATTTATTTCTGAATTTATTTCAGTATTTCCGACGATGCGCATTCAGTGGAACGAGACGTTCCCGTTGACGACGAGGTGCCTACGGTGACTTTGTAAATTTGCCGGCTCAGTCTTTCGAAGATGCTCATAAGGATAGAGTGTGCGTTCATAAGGGTGAGTGTATGCGCGTGTATACGAGCGCTTGCGTCTGTACTGTGTTAAAAAAAAAGCACCATGCGATGCGAGATTCACTCAACAGATAGCCGAATTTGATTGTTTGTCTCTTCCGGGGCCAGAAGCTTCGTGGAAGCGGCCAGCGCCGTCCATCCAGATCCAGGGCACGCGTCGCCGCTCGGTCTCTACTACCGTACGTACAACGCTGACGATATAAACGTGTAATTGTGTGCAGTGCGGATGGCTGAATCACGAGACACGCCGATCGAGGCGGCCGGAGATTCAATCATGCATGCGCGTTTCCTTTTACCAAGAAAAAATGGCGCAAAAGGAAGGCGAGACGTGGTGGCTATACACCCGGCACCGTGTTGTAGGAGTATTTCGTAATCCATCTATATAGTAGTATGTTTTTTTTTCGCGAATACGCAAAGCTTGCATATCATTTCATTGATAGAAGAAGTAGAATGAGTACATGGGGTACAAAACATGACACGAAAATAGACAGGCGTGAACATGGTGTCCGGAGCAGAGAAACAAGGGATGCTCGTCCCAAACAGAGAATACAACACAACTAAACCTACCAAACCCGAGCCAAGAACGATGATGCCAAACCAAGGAGAACTCCAACATCGTCCGAACCAAAATCGGGGACACCGCAAACGAGCAAGATAGTGCCTTCAAGAAGGAAGACGAAGCCGAGACTCCGTCACTATCCAGTCCGGGAGACCCGGACCTAGGGTTTCCCTTGAGCTCGAGGAGGGGCGCAGCTGAAGGCCTTGGCAGTGCCTCCAAGAAGGAAAACGACACCCGCGGGCGCCGTCGCTGCCGGCACCGGCGAGCCGAGCAGGGGTCTCTCCCTGGCCTGAAGCTGAGCGATCCCAAAGCCGCCGAATCCGGGATCATAGATGGGGAGGCCAACGCTGGTCGGAACCATCATATCAAGGGGGGTTGGCGGGGCTGCACCTGCCGTCGGAGGGTGGCACCGCCTCCGAACCCACGAGCATTGGATCTGACAAAAGGGGGGCTTTGAGGCGTACAGGGTATGGCGGGCGACGACGTGAACCACGCGGGGGTCTTGGCGCGATGGCGTCCAACAACGCCGGCAAGCAAGGACTGGAAGACGCAGATCCAAGCTGCCGTGGCCTTAACCGTCAGGACATCGGCGAGTCAAGTAAGCTGGAAGGGGCGTAGCTACCCGGTCGCCGGGGCGGAGCTGCCCGGTGGATGACGCCAGCAGCGAAGGACACCGGAGAGACGCGGGCCTTAGGCCACCGGGGTCGGAACAACGCCAACAAGAACCCGCCACGAGGGGCCCCGAGTCAGCCACAACCGCGTACACATCGCCGCCTCCGCGATAGCCATCACCGTAGCGCAGGGGGGAGGGAGAGCCGCCGGAGACGAGGGGGCCGCCTGCACGGGAGGCAGGCCGCGAACGCCCCGCAAACGGCCGCAGACCACAAGCCCCAACCACGGCCAGCAAGTCACACGGCCGGGTGGGAGTTGAAGCTGCAAGGTGTGGCGCCCGTGGCAACGGCCAGGAGCGCCGGAATCGCCGCCGGCCGGCAGGCTCGAGCATCAGCTGGAGGGGGAGGGCCCGAGAATCGCCGGGAGGAACGCCGGGTCACAGGGCGGAGGGGGAGGAGGCGCGTGGGAGGGGGCGTCCGTGGCGGCCGAGGAAGACGGTGGGAGGGGGGCCGCGGCCGGCCAGAGGCGAGGCCAGGCCGTCTGGTGGGGGCCCGGATCCGCCGCCGCCGGACCGGCAGGGGAGGGCGCCGCCGCGATAAAGCGATGTGGCGCGAGGTGGGGTGTGTGTGGGGGTGGGGTGGGGGGTTGAGGGCGCGAGGGACCCAGATCCGCCCCGCCGCCACCTTCCTGGAGCCCGCCGCGGCTTCGCTGGCCGGCCCTCCGGTGGCGGCGATGCGAGGGAGGCCGCCGGCGGGGGCTGTTAGCGGCGGCGGCTAGGTTTCCCCCCGCGTCGGGGGGCCGAACCGGGAGTATGTTGTGTCTGCAAGAATCTAGTGACACGAGTCACGCCACGACGAAAAACGAGGGGGAGAGAAATGCGAATGTGGCGCCGACGTGTGATCAAGCAAATCGACCTCGAGATCCGTACCCGCCCGCTCAGGAATCATAACCCAATGTGTAACTGATCTGCAGCATATTATTATGTTTTGTATGTTGCACATACTACATTCCCTAAATCTAGACCCGATTAAATTTTGTGGATTTGTTGAGTTTATTTACAGTCCCAAACTGGTAAATCAGATGATGACACGTGTGATTAGTTTGGGATCTGGGTGTGGAAACTATTCGGGTGCACGCTTCATTTCTTCTGGTTCAGTTCCTGGTCAAACATACGCACTGTCGGTTCAGAACCCAAATTGCAGTTGGCTGCATGCAGGCGGACGGATTTGATTTGTTGGCGGCATGCATCTGCTAACGGATCACTAAGGGGGTGTATGACTGGTGGGGTTGCATGCATGGTTCGATTTGCCTCCCGAGGTTAGTTTTGTGGACATCTCCTGATGTTGCATGCGTGTCGGCTTGATGGTGTACGTGCTGTTTTACGGTGCCGGCGCGTGGTTAATTGGTCCAGCATGATATTCATAGGTTGGCACGTGTGCAGTTTCCACAATCCTCGGGCAGCGCCGCTGTTGCCGCTTTTCTCGAAGGTCTTGGTTGCTTCCTGCTACTGCTCCGACTATAAATACGTGATCCATCGCATTGTTTCTCTCAGTCTCGCATGTTGTGGTTTTTTTTTAACCGGGCATAACCTCTTTCCATTACTCTCATAACAGAAATACATCAGTTCATTTTGATACCCAGAAAAGGTAGAAAAGGAAAAGCGAGTTCAACACATCACTGGGAAACCCACGGCGAACACCCATCATCGAGCAGTTCACCATGGGGCGAAAACCCAGTGACACCAGAACAACTACAAGGCCCTAAACAGTTCAGCAATCCAGCCATTACAAGCCTAATCAGCTAGGCCACACCAAAAGCTCACACAGGATCAGGAAAACCCGATAACCACCCTCCAGTTTTTAGACCAACACCAAACGACATGCATCCCAAAAGAAAGCCAGATAGGAGTTGACGAAGTCTCTGATGCTCGGATCCGCTCCCCCCTGCACTCGAACCATCTTTTTCTTTCATCCCTTCATCGCATCGCTTGGCGCCGCGCAGAGCCTCATCATGCTCGAGGCGTTGATCCTCAGCATCTTAGATCCACGCTCTATTGCCTCCCGATCATCGCCCTTCAACAGTCCTGCCCAGTAAGTAAGATAGCCACAAGCAGAATAGACCACATCAAAGGGAGATCTCAAGTTTTTGAACTCAAAAGGTTTTTTTATTACGACTATTCCACATCGCCCAGCAAAGAGCAGCTAGGCCAAAGGTATAGAATCTCTCCCCATCAAGAAGAAAGGTATAACACCAAGCAAAATACTGCCAAACATTGTTAGGGCATCGATCCGTGCCCAACACACAGCCCACTGTTCTCCACATAACTCTAGCAACATGACATGTAAAGAATAGGTGTTGAGATGTTTCTCTGTCATCACAAAAGGAACAACCAGGTCTTCCCAGCCATCCACGCCTGCTCATGACATCTCTGGTCAGAACAGAATCCTGGAATAGTTGCCAGAGAAAAATCTGGATTTTAAGAGGGATCTTTGCTCTCCAAATCCACTTGTAATTACACCCAGCTAAGTTCCTCTCCAAATAATCATAAACAGATTTAGTGGTGAACTTTCTTTTCTTTCCCAGGGTCCAGATGACTTGATCAGGATCACTAGAGAGAGGCCATGCCCTCACTCTGGCTTGGACCTCTCTCCATTGTTCAAGAAGTGGGGGATGTAACCGTCTTCTAAAGAAGTTACCATCCACATTCTCTCTAAACTTAGCAACAGTAATCTCTTGATCATTGCAAACATTATAGAGAACAGGAAATTGAACACAAAGAGGGAGTTCATCTCCACAAGGGTCCATCCACACCCTGGCAAGGTTCCCGGAGTTCAAAACCACTTTTCTGCCAACAAGGTAATACTCTTTAACCTTCATAATGGCCTTCCAAATCGGGGAATCACCAAATCTGGTCTTAACAGATGTCACCGTGTCCTTTTTGAAGTATTTTGCCCGGATCACCTCCTGCCACAGTCCTTACTGTGTTTCCAGCTTCCACCACCATTTGGTGAGTAAGCTAATATTTTGCTTGTATGCATACTAGTTTCCACGTGCCGGTGACTCAACTGGTATTGTGCAAAATCGACTGCATGTGGAATATGTTGTTTGTGCTGACGATTTGCAGGTCCAACAGCAAACTCCTTGAAATCCAATCCTTGCCTAGCATCAGCTACTCTTCTGCCCCTACGACTCCATGTATATAGATTCAGGCCGTGCAGTGTTGCCAACCTCTTCAGGTTGCTGGTGGTGGTGTGGGATGTTTCGGGGCCATGAAATGTTCTGCAGTCCATGCAGAGTAAAATTTCACCAACCACAAACCCCACCGTTCAACAACAAAGTACGGATGAAATTCATTAGAACGTCACAAGCAGAGCTCAGGCCTTCAGCTACAATTTGTGCTATTCATCAGATCTAATTTCTGCATAATAGCACCTCACTGAATCTTTTAAATCTTGCCAATAACTCAAATAGTATATTTTTGAAAAGGAGGACCCCAGTCTTTCCGTACAAACCAATCCATGCAATCATTTATGAATTTATTCATCATACAGTTACAACTCATAACTCAAAACTAAGTGCAAAAGCACCAGAGCAAACAACATATCTCATGCATTGATCGTCCAGTAAGATAAAATCTCCGCACCGGACACTAGGTACAATTCAAGATTAATATAGCCAGCCTCTACTCCCTCCGTTCCAAAATATAACGCGTCCATGCTTTCCGAGATTCAACTTTAACCATAAATTTAACCAACGAGACCGATTGCGGCGGGAGCAAAAATTATATAATTGAAACTTCTTTTGAATACGAATTCACCGATATAATTTTTGCTCCCGGTGCAGTCGGTCTCGTTGGTTAAATTTATGGTTCATGTTGAAGCGTGGAAACCAAGGACGCATTATATTTTGGAACGGATGAAGTATATCATTGATTAATAAAATGAGATCGCAGTCGATTTATGCCTTGTAAAAGGATGTGTATATATATGCACACACAAGTCATACAATGCACGCAATCCCGCCTTCCTGGCTTCCTGAGCTAGTGACACGTACCTAGCCTTAGCATATTCCTGGCGTTCATCAACTGCGCAGGCATATATAGTACATGGGGCATGGGCGGCCTTGGGAACTCGACCTTTGGTTACTACTGAACAGTTGGTTCTACCGATTTCCGAAGCTCGACCTTAGCTGCTAGTCATGTTTTGGTTTTGCTTTGCGGCCATGTTCAATGATAGGACCAAGAAAGATGAACGTTGGAACTAGTCTAACACTGCAAGAGTATTAGGTGATCAAGCTTACTGGACTGTGACACGACAAGGCGCGGTGCGTGGTGCCAACGTGAAGATCCCACTAGCAAAATACAAGCTTGCAGAATGACGCAATGTAACAGAGCTGTAACATGTTTACTAGGTTCTGCGACTGATCTTTGGAGTACATGGACCAACTTTTAAGTCTTTCTTCGGTGAATCATACTCCCTCCATTCCTAAATATAAGTCTTTTCAGGGATTTCTATATGGATTCACTTATTTTGCTCCGTATGTAATCTATATTGAAATCTCTAAAAATATTTATATTTAGGAATTCAGGGAGTATATATGTAAATAGTTCATCCCGATTAGAGTGAGGGGTTTTGGCTCTCGGCCTCCATGGAGGCCTTTTTTGAAAAATTCATAATCTGAACTTTTTAGTTTCAAAAAAATCTGGAAAAAATTGTACAAGTAAACAAGGATGTTATGCATACGTGTGTAAAATTTCAGGATGAAATACCTTGAAATGTGACCTGTACAAAAAAAAGAGACAAATTGATGGCCTGGGAGGATGAATAGTATCATGTGTTAAAAAGCCCCAGATTTGTCTTTTTTGCATAGTCCTCAGTTCAACGTATTTCATCTTGAAAATTTACACACTTGTGCATTATGCCTACATGTATATCTATAATTTTGTCAGAATTTTTAGAAATGTAAAATATGAATTTTGAATTTTTCAAAATCCGTCTCATTGGAGCTCGGCCTGCAAAAGGGATTTTCGATCCCCACTACCTCTGTTATCTTAACATGAACACATGCCACCTTATCAAAGGGCCACCACAACATGCATGCGATTTTTTATTATTATTAGTTGAACTCATGCATACATACTACATCACCACACATGTCAGCTCATTAAAGGTCCACTCAACATGCCTGAGAATTTTTTCCGTTATAGTATGCCACTTATATATTTTTACTACAATAATCAAATACAATAGATAATATGTACTTATATATTTAGTTTACATATTATAAATTCGACTATTCATGTTTCATACAATCAAATCACTTAAAATATATTACAAACGACTCCGCAGCAACGCGCGGGGTCTCCTCTTTTTCTTAGTTGCTTAACTTCATCGATCAACAAAGACAACCCCCTCCTTGATTCTTTTTTTAGTCTGTGCTGCACTACTAATCAACGAAAATGCATGTTGTATTGTTGTTTAGTTGTTGTTGATCAAGGTGGCATGAACCAATAACACTAAGCATTAACCAAGTTGGTCACGATGCATAGCCGAGACTAGTTATTAATGATGACAGTGATTCGAAAACTGGATGGAGGTAAACAGATGGTCCTTTTCCATCTCCTGAAAACACATAGGTTCTATATCACTTTGTGTTTTCGTGCTAGTGCTAGTGCTAGTGGATCAATGACACAGTTAAATTCTATACTGGTCGAGGGCTAGCTCCATCTTTGTAAGAGAATTTTTCTAAGAATAATATGTAGTTTTAGATACTGTATATGCTTCAGAATATGAAGCTACTTAATTGTATGGTTTGATCATTATGGGATACGGATATGTCATCTCTGAATGGCAGTACTTGCTTTGTTTTCTTGGAATACTAGTGGGCTACGATTCCAACAATATTTATGAAGCAAACATGTTTGTAGTCACATTTTGAAACATGCCATTTCCTAGAGCGGCGTATATCTAGCTATTCGAGTTAGGGAAATACTATGAAATCACATCATATGACCTCTTGATCGTGCAAGTTAACACCACATGTCTCATATGCAAACTAGTTTCCACGTGCCAAGTGAATGAACTCCTTTTGCAAATTTGACTACAAGACACCCTAGAACAGGTTGTTTGTGCTGACTATTGTCGGGACAAAAGAGAAAGGTGGCTTGAGCTTCTTGGGAATGCAATCCTTTGCCTATTTTTCTGTACAACTGCATGTACTTCAGGTCGTGTAGCGTTGGCTCTTCAAGCCGTTCAGGAAACTGCTTGTGTTTCAAGGTGATGAGATGTTTGTGTGGCTATCTCTAGTGGTAAAAGTTTTGCAGTCGACACGTATCAAAATTTTCACCGACCACAAACATCACATCCATGAATGAAGTACCGATAAATTATCAGGGCATCATAAGTAGACTTCACTGCTGGATTGCAATTGATCTTGTTTAAGGTACAATTTCTGCTATTGACATTGATCAAATTTAACTCATGCATAATAGTGGCACCTCGTCAAATCTTTTATCCCTCGACTCTATTTTCAACATCTTTTCTGAAAAGGAGAATAACTCCCGGCCTCTATATCAATTGACGCATGCAATCATTTAATTTATTCATTGTCCGATGACAACTCGTGGGCAGCAAGTATGAATTCAAATTAGTGGTCACGTTATTATTTTGAGCCTTTATACGTTGATAACCCAATGTGAAGTTATGTCTTCTAAAAGGTCTCACAACTCACACCATATTTGCAATCCTTGCTATTGGCACGTACTTATCTAGCATATGGACGACACTAGTTAGGCCGTGTATCTGCTACTCTTCTACCCCTGCAACTCCATGTATATATAGATTCAGGCAATGTGGCGTCGCCAGCCTCTTGAAGCCGTACACGCTGGTGGTGGTGTGGAATGTTTTGAGGTGGTGAAACGTCTATGGTTGTCTCTGGTAGTAAAACTTTCTGCAGTCTACATAAAGTAAGACTTCACCAACCACAAACCTCACTGTTTCAACAACCGCGTAAAGTGAAGTTCATTAGAACATCACAAGTAGACCTCACTGTCTAGACTTAAAGTAAATGTTTTCTATTGGCACCTCATCTAATCTTAATCTTTTATCTCTTGACAACAAATGCTTATTTTCAATAGAGTATATTTTCAGAAAAGGAGGATCAACCCCGGTCTCCATATGAACCAATCCATGATATAAGTGCAAAGCTACAGAACAAACAACAACATATATCATGCATTGATCATCCAGTAAGATAAAATCCCCATAGTGAACATCAGGTACAATTCAAGATTAGTATAGTCAACCTTTATATCATTAATTAATAAAATGAGATCACAGTAGATTTATGCCTTATAAAAGGATGTGTATACTATATATATGCACTCATTGTTGGGGAACGTAGTAATTTCAAAAAAATTCCTACGCACACACAGGATCATGGTGATGCATAGCAACGAGAGGGGAGAGTGTGTCCACGTACCCTCGTAGACCGAAAGCGGAAGCGTTAGCACAACGCGGTTGATGTAGTCGTACGTCTTCACGATCCGACCGATCCAAGTACCGAACGCACGGCACCTCCGAGTTCAGCACACGTTCAACTCGATGACGTCCCGCGAGCTCCGATCCAGCAAAGCTTCACATGAGAGTTTCGTCAGCACGATGGCGTGGTGACGGTGATGATGATGCTACCGACGCAGGGCTTCGCCTAAGCACCGCTACGATATGATCGAGGTGGATTATGGTGCAGGGGGGCACCACACACGGCTAAGAGATCAATGATCAATTGTTGTGTCTATGGGGTGCCCCCTGGCCACGTATATAAAGGAGTGGAGGAGGGGAGAGGGCCGGCCTAGCTATGGCGCGCCCTGAAGGAGTCCTACTCCCACCGGGAGTAGGATTCCCCCCCTTCCAAGTAGTAGGAGCAGGAGAGAAGGAAGGGAAAGAGAGAAGAGAAGGAAGGAGGGGGCGCAGCCCCTCCCCCTAGTCCAATTCGGACTAGGCCTTGGGGGGGCGCGCGGCCTGCCTCTCTCTCTCCCCTAAAGCCCAATAAGGCCCATATACTTCTTCCCCGTATTCCCGTAACTCCTCGGTACTCCGAAAAATACCCGAACCACTCGGAACCTTTCCGATGTCCGAATATAGTCGTCCAATATATCGATCTTTACGTCTCGGCCATTTCGAGACTCCTCGTCATGTCCCCGATCTCATCCAAGACTCCGAACTACCTTCGGTACATCAAAACACATAAACTCATAATACAAATCGTCACAGAACTTTAAGCGTGCGGACCCTACGGGTTCGAGAACTATGTAGACATGACCGAGACACGTCTCCGGTCAATAACCAGTAGCGGAACCTGGAAGCTCATATTGGTTCCTACATATTCTACGAAGATCTTTATCGGTCAAACCGCATAACAACATACGTTGTTCCCTTTGTCATCGGTATGTTACTTGCCCGAGATTCGATCGTCGGTATCTCAATACTTAGCTCAATCTTGTTACCGGCAAGTCTCTTTACTCGTTCTGTAATACATCATCCCGCAACTAACTCATTAGTTACAATGCTTGCAAGGCTTATAGTGATGTGCATTACCGAGTGGGCCCAGAGATACCTCTCCGACAATCGGAGTGACAAATCCTAATCTCGAAATACGCCAACTCAACAAGTACCTTCGGAGACACCTGTAGAGCACCTTTATAATCACCCAGTTATGTTGTGACGTTTGGTAGCACACAAAGTGTTCCTCCGGTAAACGGGAGTTGCATAATCTCATAGTCATAGGAACATGTATAAGTCATGAAGAAAGCAATAGCAACGTACTAAACGATCAAGTGCTAAGCTAACGGAATGGGTCAAGTCAATCACATCATTCTCCTAATGATGTGATCCCGTTTATCAAATGACAACTCATGTCTATGATTAGGAAACATAACCATCTTTGATCAACGAGCTAGTCAAGTAGAGGCATACTAGTGGCACTCTGTTTGTCTATGTATTCACACATGTATTATGTTTCCGGTTAATACAATTCTAGCATGAATAATAAACATTTATCATGAAATAAGGAAATAAATAATAACTTTATTATTGCCTCTAGGGCATATTTCCTTAAGTCTCCCACTTGCACTAGAGTCAATAATCTAGTTCACATCGCCATGTGATTTAACACCAACAGTTCACATCACCATGTGATTAATATCCATAGTTCACATTGTCATGTGACCAACACCCAAAGGGTTTACTAGAGTCAATAATCTAGTTCACATCGCCATGTGATTAACACCCAAAGAGTACTAAGGTGTGATCATGTTTTGCTTGTGAGAGAAGTTTAGTCAATGGGTTTGCCAAATTCAGATCCGTATGTATTTTGCAAATTTCTATGTCAACAATGCTCCGCACGGAGCTACTCTAGCTAATTGCTCCCACTTTCAATATGTATCCAGATTGAGACTTAGAGTCATCTGGATCAGTGTCAAAACTTGTATTGACGTGACCCTTTACGACGAACCTTTTGGCACCTCCATAATCGAGAAACATATCCTTATTCCACTAAGGATAATTTTGACCGCTGTCCAGTGATCTACTCCTAGATCACTATTGTACTCCCTTGCCAAACTCAATGTAGGGTATACAATAGATCTGTTACACAGCATAGCATACTTTATAGAACCTATGACTGAGGCATAGGGAATGACTTTTCATTCTTTTTCTATTTTCTGCCGTGGTCGGGTTTTGAGTCTTCACTCAACTTCACACCTTAAAACACAGGCAAGAACTCCTTCTTTGATTGTTCCATTTTGAACTACTTCAAAAACTTTGTCAAGGTATGTACTCATTGAAAAATCTTATCAAGCGTCTTGATCTATCTCTATAGATCTTGATGCTCAATATGTAAGCAGCTTCACCGAGGTCTTTCTTTGAAAAACTCCTTTCAAATACTCCTTTATGCTTTCCAGAAAATTCTACATTATTTCCGATCAACAATATGTCATTCACATATACTTATCAGAAATGCTGTAGTGCTCCCACTCACTTTCTTGTAAATACAGGCTTCACCGCAAGTCTGTATAAAACTATATGCTTTGATCAACTCATCAAAGCGTATATTCCAACTCCGAGATGCTTGCACCAGTCCATAGATGGATCGCTGGAGCTTGCACACTTTGTTAGCATCCTTTGGATCAATAAAACCTTCAGGTTGCATCATATACAACTCTTCTTCCAGAAATCCGTTCAGGAATGCAGTCTTTACATCCATTTGCCAAATTTCATAATCATAAAATGCGGCAATTGCTAACATGATTCAGACGGACTTAAGCATCGCTACGGGTGAGAAAGTTTCATCGTAGTCAACTCCTTGAACTTTGTCAACAACCTTTTTCGACAAGTCTAGCAGTGTAGATAGTAACACTACTATCAGTGTCCGTCTTCCTCTTGAAGATCCATTAATTTTCTATGGCTTGCCGATCATCGGGCAATTCAACCAAAGTCCATACTTTGTTCTCATACATGGATCCCATCTCAGATTTCATGGCCTCAAGCCATTTCGCGGAATCTGGGCTCATCATCGCTTCCTCATAGTTCGTAGGTTCATCATGGTCTAGTAACATGACTTCCAGAACAGGATTACCGTACCACTCTGGAGCGGAACGTACTCTGGTTGACCTACGAGGTTCTGTAGTAACTTGATCTGAAGTTTCATGATCATCATCATTAGCTTCCTCACTAATTGGTGTAGGCATCACTGGAACTGATTTCTATGATGAACTACTTTCCAATTCAAGAGAAGGTACCACTACCTCATCAAGTTCTACTTTCCTCCCACTCACTTCTTTCGAGAGAAACTCCTTCTCTAGAAAGGATTCATTCTTAGCAACAAATATCTTGCCTTCGGATCTGTGATAGAAGGTGTACCCAACAGTTTCTTTTGGGTATCCTATGAAGACGCACTTCTCCGATTTGGGTTCGAGCTTATCAGGCTGAAGCTTTTTCACATAAGCATCGCAGCCCCAAACTTTAAGAAACGACAGCTTAGGTTTCTTGCCAAACCACAGTTCATACGGTGTCGTCTCAACGGATTTAGATGGTGCCCTATTAAACGTGAATGCAGCTATCTCTAATGCATAACCCCAAAACGATAGTGGTAAATCGGTAAGAGACATCATAGATCGCACCATATCTAATAAAGTACGGTTACGACGTTCGGACACACCATTACGCTGTGGTGTTCCAGGTGGCATGAGTTGCGAAACTATTCCACGTTTTAAATGAAGACCAAACTCGTAACTCAAATATTTGCCTCCGCGATCAGATCGTAGAAACTTTATTTTCTTGTTATGATGATTTTCTACTTCACTCTGAAATTCTTTGAACTTTTCAAACATTTCAGACTTGTGTTTCATTAAGTAGATATACCCATATCTGCTCAAATCATCTGTGAAGGTCAGAAAATAACGATACCCGCCGCGAGCCTCAATACTCATCGGACCGCATACATCGGTATGTATTATTTCCAATAAGTCCGTAGCTCGCTCCATTGTTCCGGAGAACTGAGTTTTAGTCATCTTGCCCATGAGGCATGGTTCGCAAGCATCAAATGATTCCAAAAGTCCATCAGTATGGAGTTTCTTCATGCGCTCTACACCAATATGACCTAAACGGCAGTGCCACAAATAAGTTGCACTATCATTACTAACTTTGCATCTTTTGGCTTCAATATTATGAATATGTGTATCACTACGATCGAGATCTAACAAACCATTTTCATTGGGTGTATGACCATAGAAGGTTTTATTCATGTAAACAGAACAACAATTATTCTCTAACTTAAATGAATAACCGTATTGCAATAAACATGATCAAATCATATTCATGCTCAACGCAAACACCAAATAACACTTATTTAGGTTCAACACTAATCTCGAAAGTATAGGGAGTGTGCGATGATGATCATATCAATCTTGGAACTATTTCCAACACACATCGTCACCCCGCCCTTAACTAGTTTCTGTTCATTCTGCAACTCCCGTTTCGAGTTACTACTCTTAGCAACTGAACCAGTATCAAATGCCGAGGGGTTGCTATAAACACTAGTAAAGTACACATCAATAACATGTATATCCAATATACCTTTGTTCACTTTGCCATCCTTCTTATCCGCCAAATACTTGGGGTAGTTCCGCTTCCAGTGAGCAGTCCCTTTGCAAAAGCACTCAGTTTCAGGCTAAGGTCCAGACTTGGGCTTCTTCCCGGGAGTAGCAACTTGCTTGCTATTCTTCTTGAAGTTCCCCTTCTTCCCTTTGCCCTTTTTCTTGAAACTAGTGGTCTTGTTAACCATCAACACTTGATGCTCTTTCTTGATTTCTACCTTCGTTGATTTCAGCATCACGAAGAGCTCGGGAACCGTTTTTGTCATCCCTTGCATATTATAGTTCATCACGAAGTTCCAGTAACTTGGTGATAGTGACTAGAGAATTCTGTCAATTACTATCTTATCCGGAAGATTAACTCCCACTTGATTCAAGCAACTGTAGTACTCAGACATTCTGAGCACATGCTCACTGGTTGAGCTATTCTCCTCCATCTTGTAGGCGAAGTACTTGTCAGAGGTCTCATACCTCTCGACACGGGCATGAGTCTGAAATACCGATTTCAGCTCTTGGAACATCTCATATGCTCCATGTCGTTCAAAACATTTTTGAAGTCCCGATTCTAAGCCGTAAAGCATGGTGCACTAAACTATCAAGTAGTCATCATACCGAGCTTGTCAAACGTTCATAACATCTGCATCTGCTCCTGCAATAGTTCTGTCACCTAGCGGTGCATCAAGGACATAATTCTTCTGTGCAGCAATGAGGATAAACCTCAGATCACGGAACCAGTCCGCATCATTGCTACTATCATCTTTCAACTTAGTTTTCTCTAAGAACATATCAAAAATAAAACAGGGGAGCTATACGCGAGCTATTGATCTACAACATAATTTGCAAATACTACCAGGACAAAGTTCATGATAAATTTAAGTTCAATTAATCATATTACTCAAGAACTCCCACTTAGATAGACATCTCTCTAATCATCTAAGTGATCACGTGATCCAAATCAACTAAACCATAACCGATCATCACGTGAAATGGAGTAGTTTTCAATGGTGAACATCACTATGTTGATCATATCTACTATATGATTCACGCTCGACCTTTCGGTCTCAGTGTTCTGAGGCCATATCTGCATATGCTAGGCTCGTCAAGTTTAACCCGAGTATTCTACGTGTGCAAAAACTGGCTTGCACCCGTTGTAGATGAACGTTGAGCTTATCACACCCGATCATCACGTGGTGTCTCGGCACGACGAACTTTGGCAACGGTGCATACTCAGGGAGAACACTTTTACCTTGAAATTTAGTGAGAGATCATCTTATAATGCTACCGTCAAACAAAGCAAAATAAGATGCATAAAGGATAAACATCACATGCAATCAATATAAGTGATATGATATGGCCATCATCATCTTTGTGCTTGTGATCTCCATCTCCGAAGCACCGTCATGATCACCATCGTCACCGGCGCGACACCTTGATCTCCATCGTAGCATCGTTGTCGTCTCGCCAACTATTGTTTCTACGACTATCGCTACCGCTTAGTGATAAAGTAAAGCATTACATGGTGATTGCATTGCATACAATAAAGCGACAACCATAGGGCTCCTGCCAGTTGCCGATAACTCAGTTACAAAACATGATCATCTCATACAATAAAATATAGCATCATGTCTTGACCATATCACATCACAACATGCCCTGCAAAAACAAGTTAGACGTCCTCTACTTTGTTGTTGCAAGTTTTACGTGGCTGCTACGGGCTGAGCAAGAACCGTTCTTACCTACGCATCAAAACCACAACGATAGTTCGTCAAGTTAGTGCTGTTTTAACCTTCACAAGGACCGGGCGTAGCCACACTCGGTTCAACTAAAGTTGGAGAAACTGACACCCGCTAGTCACCTGTGTGCAAAGCACGGCGGTAAAACCAGTCTCGCGTAAGCGTACGCGTAATGTCGGTCCGGGCTGCTTCATCCAACAATACCGCCGAACCAAAGTGTGACATGCTGGTAAGCAGTATGACTTGTATCGCCCACAACTCACTTGTGTTCTACTCGTGCATATAACATCTACGCATAAAACCAGGCTCGGATGCCACTGTTGGGGAACGTAGAAATTTCAAAAAATTTCCTACGCACACACAGGATCATGGTGATGCATAGCAACGAGAGGGGAGAGTGTGTCCACGTACCCTCGTAGACCGAAAGCGGAAGCGTTAGCACAACGCGGTTGATGTAGTCGTACGTCTTCACGATCCGACCGATCCAAGTACCGAACGCACGGCACCTCCGAGTTCAGCACACGTTCAACTCGATGACGTCCCGCGAGCTCCGATCCAGCAAAGCTTCACAAGAGAGTTTCGTCAGCACGACGGCGTGGTGACGGTGATGATGATGCTACCGACGCAGGGCTTCGCCTAAGCACCGCTACGATATGATCGAGGTGGATTATGGTGGAGGGGGGCACCGCACACGGCTAAGAGATCAATGATCAATTGTTGTGTCTATGGGGTGCCCCCTGGCCACATATATAAAGGAGTGGAGGAGGGGAGAGGGCCGGCCTAGCTATGGCGCGCCCTGGAGGAGTCCTACTCCCACCGGGAGTAGGATTCCCCCCCTTCCAAGTAGTAGGAGTAGGAGAGAAGGAAGGGAAAGAGAGAAGAGAAGGAAGGAGGGGGCGCAGCCCCTCCCCCTAGTCCAATTCCGACTAGGCCTTGGGGGGGGGGCGCGCGGCCTGCCTCTCTCTCTCCCCTAAAGCCCAATAAGGCCCATATACTTCTTCCTCATATTCCCGTAACTCCCCGGTACTCCGAAAAATACCCGAACCAATCGGAACCTTTCCGATGTCCGAATATAGTCGTCCAATATATCGATCTTTACGTCTCGACCATTTCGAGACTCCTCGTCATGTCCCCGATCTTATCCGGGACTCCGAACTACCTTCGGTACATCAAAACACATAAACTCATAATACAAATCATCACAGAACTTTAAGCGTGCGGACCCTACGGGTTCGAGAACTATGTAGACATGACCGAGACACGTCTCCGGTCAATAACCAATAGCGGAACCTGGATGCTCATATTGGTTCCTACATATTCTACGAAGATCTTTATCGGTCAAACCGCATAACAACATACGTTGTTCCCTTTGTCATCGGTATGTTACTTGCCGGAGATTCGATCGTCGGTATCTCAATACCTAGCTCAATCTCGTTACCGGCAAGTCTCTTTACTCGTTCCGTAATACATCATCCCGCAACTAACTCATTAGTTACAATGCTTGCAAGGCTTATAGTGATGTGCATTACCGAGTGGGCCCAGAGATACCTCTCCGACAATCGGAGTGACAAATCCTAATCTCGAAATACGCCAACTCAACAAGTACCTTCGGAGACACCTGTAGAGCATCTTTATAATCACCTAGTTACGTTGTGACGTTTGGTAGCACACAAAGTGTTCCTCCGGTAAACGGGAGTTGCATAATCTCATAGTCATAGGAACATGTATAAGTCATGAAGAAAGCAATAGCAACGTACTAAACGATCAAGTGCTAAGCTAACGGAATGGGTCAAGTCAATCACATCATTCTCCTAATGATGTGATCCCGTTTATCAAATGACAACTCATGTCTATGGTTAGGAAACATAACCATCTTTGATCAACGAGCTAGTCAAGTAGAGGCATACTAGTGACACTCTGTTTGTCTATGTATTCACACATGTATTATGTTTCCGGTTAATACAATTCTAGCATGAATAATAAACATTTATCATGAAATAAGGAAATAAATAATAACTTTATTATTGCCTCTAGGGCATATTTCCTTCACTCATAAGTCACACCATGCATGCAATCCTGCCTTGCCTGGCTTCTTGAGCTATCGACATTTACCTCGCCTTTTTATAGGATGATGCGGTGTGTAATAGACCTTGTAACACGTTATCACATTCTGTTATTGATCTTTCCGTGTGGACCTTACATCTTAACAAAAAATTTACTGCGTGTGCCACATTTCTTCAGTGGATTAGTAATTCAGTTGCTTAAACAGTAATTGCTCCACGTGAAATGCCTCTTGTTTCCTGTTGATCAAGTGGACATGAATCATTGTTCACTGCCTAGTTGGTCATAGATTGTCAGAGCATCTTTAAGAGCTTTTGCCAAATTTGATCCCTATATGTTAAGAGACAGAGCTCGCGCGCGCAGACACACCACATTCAAACCTTCAAATCCATAGAAACCACACAACATGGATTAACACATGTAAACAACACATAAGTGATACACATGTAGGAGCACGATAGGCCATCCACGGACAAAAAGTTCATACATATAAACAAGGCCGCAGTGCCTGGTCCGACAAGCTACTCATGCCTCGTACGCCGGGAGCTGCCGCAGGCTTGAAGGACTTGGCAGGAGAACCCAGTGGTGCCCTAGAGTGTGGGCCAACGGTGACGGCCCGGAGCTGCAAGAGCCCTGTTGGGCCACCTTGGAAGGTGTAGGATGAGACGCGGCTGCACCGCCTTCGCCGCCAGAGCATCCCACTTGTCGCTGCTACTTCTGAACGTTATCAAACACCTGGCCGACTCCATCGCCTCCAAGGCCTCCTTCGCCTTACTGATCCTCCGATCTCGGCCACCATGACTTTCTCCACCGATGTCTATGCCATGGAAATCGAGATACCGACATGTCCCATGGTGTGAACTGAAGGAAATATGCCCTAGAGGCAATAATAAAGTTGTTATTTTATATTTCCTTATTCATGATAAAGGTTTATTATTCATGCTAGAATTGTATTGATCGGAAACTTAAATACATGTGTGAATACATAAACAAATACTGTGTCCCTAGTAAGCCTCTACTAGACTAGCTCGTTGATCAAAGATGGTTAAGGTTTCCTAACCATAGACATGTGTTGTCATTTGATAACGGGATCACATTATTAGGAGAATGATGTGATGGACAAGACCCACCCGTTAGCTTAGCATAATGATCGTTCAGTTTATTGCTATTGCTTTCTTCATGTCAAATACATATTCCTTCGACTATGAGATTATGCAACTCCCGGATACCGGAGGAATACCTTGTGTGCTATCAAACATCACAACTTAACTGGCTGATCATAAAGATACTCTACAGGTATCTCCGAAGGTGTTTGTTGAGTTGGCATAGATCAAGATTAGGATTTGTCACTCCGAGTTTCGGAGAGGTATCTCTAAGCCCTCTCGGTAATACACATCATAAGCTTGCAAGCAAATGACTAAGGAGTTAGTCACGAGGTGATTTATTACGGAACGAGTAAAGAGACTTGCCGGTAACGAGATTGAACTAGATATGAAGATACCAACGATCGAATCTCGGGCAAGTAACATATCGATGGACAAAGGGAATTACGTATGTTGTCATAACGGTTCGACCGATAAAGATCTTCGTAGAATATGTAGGAGCCAATATGGGCATCCAGGTTCCGCTATTGGTTATTGACCGGAGAGGTGTCTCGGTCATGTCTACATAGTTCTCGAACCCGTAGGGTCCGCACGCTTAACGTTCGTTGATGATATAGTGCTATATGAGTTATGTGATTTGGTAACTGAATGCTGTTCGGAGTCCTAGATGAGATCACAGACATGACGAGGAGTCTTGAAATGGTCGAGAGGTAAAGATTTATATATAGGACGATGGTATTCGGACACCGGAAGAGTTTCGGAGTGCACCGGGTAGTCGTCGGGTCACCAGAAGGGGTTCCGGACACCCCCAGCAAGTGTATGAGCCTAATGGGCCAAAGGGGGGGGGGAGACAGACCAGCCCCTGGTGCACCCCTTCTTTGAACAGCAGGCCCTAAGGGAAGGAAAAGGGGGAGGGCTAGCCCCTCCTGCCTTTCCCTCTCATGGAAGAAAGGAAAGGGGGGGGGGGGGGCACCCTCCCCTGCCTTTCCCCGCGCTCCAAATAAGGAAAGGGGGGGGGGGGTGGCTTGGGAGGGACTCCAAGTAGGATTCCTCCTACTTGGGTGCCTCCTTTGGCTGCTCCTCCCTTCCTCCTACCTATATATATGTGGGGAGGGGGCACCACACAAGGACACAACATTGTCTTAGCCGTGTGCGGTGCCCCCGTCCACCATTTACTCCCCCGGTCATATTTTCGTAGTGCTTAGGCGAAGCCCTGTGGAGATCACTTCACCATCACCGTCACCACGCCGTCATGCTGTCGGAACTCATCCACTACCTCGCCATCTTGCTGGATAAGAAGGCGTGGACGTCACCGAGCTGAACATGTGCAGAACACAGAGGTGCCATACGTTCGGTACTCGATCGGTTGGATCGTGAAGAAAGTTCGACTACATCAACCGCATTGTGAAACGCTTCCGCTTACGGTCTACGAGGGTACGTAGACACACTCTTCCCCTCGTTGCTATGCATCTCCATAGAAAAATCATTGCGTGTGCGTAGAAAAAAATTTGTTTTCCATGCAACGTTTCCCAACATGAACAAATAATAGAGCTTCGCGTCGCGCCCTCATGGAGCCGCGTAGGCTGATATGGACGCGCATGACCGGATTCTATCCGATCCAGATATCCTTGGGCAAGATCTCCGGCGGCAGTTCTGGAACACATCGACATCCATGTCGAGGAGGACCGATCATGCAGATCGTTGCCGGGATGCGAGACAGCACTTGGACCGCCACCACACTGCTACCTCCACCACGGCGACGCCATCGCCGGCACGGTGGAGGACACCGGCCCGCGCTGCCACAGCCCGCGCCGCATGCTGAAGATGGATGCCAGATCGGGGCAGATCCCGAACCGCTGCTACCCCCTCGCCTGCACGATCCGCTACCTCGAAGCCTGTCGTGCACCGCCGTGGGGATCCGCCTCCGCACCATCGCGACCCTCGCCATCATGGTGTCCCGGCCTAGCCGCGCACCCCCCCCCCCACCCCCGCCGGCACGGCTTTGACCGGCCGCGTCCTCTGGCGACGGCGAGGGAGGAGGAAGGGAGAGGAGGGTGCTGGCGGCAGTGGCGGGAGCGCCCTCCCCGTTGCCCATGGGAGTGACATGGGAGGGCCTAGCATCTGCTACTCTTCCACTCCTACAACTCCATGTATAGATCCAGACTGCCGTGCAGCATCGCCAGTCTCTTTGTCAAGCCGCTCATGCTGCTGCTGGTGTGGGATGTTTCAAGGTGATGAAATGTCTATGGTTGTCTCCCGTGATAAAATTGTCTGCAATCGATGTGTAAAGTAAGACTAGTACAAATGCCCGTGTGTTGCACATGTAAAACTCTAACCATTTTTAAAATATTTTTACCGTGTCGATTTTTTTACAGATGGTTAGTTTTGTTTTTTTGAGGGGTTACAGATGGTTAGTTGTTTTGTTGGGAAGAGTATATTCTTTTTTTTATTTGGGCTTGGCCCAAATAAATCACTTGACCTAGACAGAAGGGACACACGAACTCATCTTCCTTATCGTATTTCTCAAAAAAAAAAAAACTTTCTACCCCTCAAAAAAATTCTTCCTTATCGTTCCCCATTCTCAAGTCCCTTCTCGATGTGCTTTGCGCCGCCGTCCCCTGCATCGCGTCTCTTCCTCATTCACGGAGGATATGGGCAGGAAGAATAGCGCTTCTGCCGGCCGTACCGGCGAGTCCTCCGCCCCCGCCGCCGTATCAATGGACCTTGCGCGGCTCCATGTTCCTTCCTGTTTGTCATGCCCACCCGCTATTTCCGCCGCGGTGTCCCTGTCCACCACGACTCTACCAGCTGCAGTTGGAGTTGATTCACCTGTAAATGGGTGTTGGTGCTGTTGTGGTATCTGTACAGCAGTGAAAGACACGGGTTTTAACAATGTTGACCTTTTGATATTAATGAGGTATACTTCCATTTAGTTCTTCAATTGGATATACTATCTGCACTGGATTATATTCATCTGCTCCTTTACATAGGCTTTTGCGTCTCCGTTTCTTACCGGTCCAAAAAGTTGGGTCTCGATCCGGTGAAAGTCAATATTAACGGAAGTTTGCATTTTTTTTCTTCGACAACCATTGTGTGTCAGAGGTATCTATTAGAACCTTTCTAACATTTGCATATATATAGTTTTCTGGTAGGTTTGTTTATCTATAGCTTTTAAATTGATATGTATTTTTGCAAAATGGGTAAGATATATTTCAAGTTTCGGGGAAGGTAGAGAAAGTAATGTTTAGAAAAATCAGTGCAGCTGCAGCAGCTCAAAAGCTAGTAATATGTTCCTATTTTTTGACTGGTAGGTCTCTGTTTCCTTTAGTTACAGATTTTGGTGCTAAATTGCATATACGCATAAAACTATTGGTATAGCTTGTACAAACATAATCGGGATCATTAGAGCTATGAAATTTCTAAATAACCATGAATGATATATTGGACACATTATAAAGAAGGATCATCAGAGTGATCAAATTTTTAAATAACCATAAATGATGTATTGGACACATTAGCTCTTTTTTCAGAAATCAAAACAAAACTGTGTAGGCCCGGTGTGTACTTACCTCTTTTTTAGAAATCAAAACCAAACTGTGTAAGAAGTTGTTTGTACTAACATGTACTCATATTAGTCAAATGTTGTTGGATATTGCTTGGGGATTTGCTCTTTTTTTAGAAATCTGTGTAACCTGGGCGTGTACTGACGTTGCCTGTACTTTTATATTAGTCAAACCTTTGCCAGTCCTACTTGGTGTATGGATTGTTTCCGTTTGTTTTTCATCTTCCACATCCAGGAATCCGTTTCCTTCTTAGTTGGTGATCAATAGTATTCCGTGTGGATTCGTAAAGGACACAAACATCACCAAATCTTCAAGTCCATCCCTCCTTCACGAACGTACAAATCCATGAGGTCTTTTCCTTTCCTTTTTTCTGTTATCCTTTGTTTTCCCCTTTTTTTTCTTTTGCTGTTTTCTTTCTTTTTCTTTATTATCACTTTCTGTTTATTTTTTCCTGTTATTTTCTTTTTTGAAATTTCTTGAAATAGTTGAAATTTAGGATTTTTGGCCGCCATTGGAACCCCACATCGCTAACCGCCTAGCCGAAGTCCTGAAGAACACTTTTAGTTGTACCACATGCATGGTTCCGAAGAGTAATACCAGATCACAAGATAGATTTTCTGAAGTACTACCTGTGTGAACTATACGAATCAGAAAAGCAGCAGCTAGCAGTAGTGCAGTACAACAGCCGTATACATTACACTGTTATCGCACGCCCAACACAGGGACGTTCTGAACACTGATCAGTGTGAATAGCCAAAGGTGATAAATTCACTTGTATAAAATATATAGAAACTCCAGTATGGAGCATTGCTAGTAAAGCAATATTATCCAACGTGATAAATTCAACCAGTACATAGGACCACCATCAACCACAGCATACTGTTAAAGTGTACATGTCTAAATTTTATGAAAGCTAGAAAGTGAAAGTCATTTACAGCCAACAATGTGTACTTGACCAACTGGTCTACATCCAATGAATTATGAGGCGCCATTTCTTTTGGTACATATCTGAAACTTCCATCAGGGATGCCAGCCAACAGAGAAGTTTCTTTTTTTCCAGAAATAACACACATGTCCTGTTCAGAGAAAATGGAAGTTAGCACCACCTAGTAAATCAATCTTGAAAAAAGAATAAAGTTTTCAGATGAGCTTACATAATCAATTTGCACAAATGTATGTCATATGTTTTCTTACAGATCCATATTGTAGAATAAAGTTGTCCTGGAATCAAGAAAATGTTGAGATTTTATAAAGACTGTCAATTTCTGTTAATATGACACCTTCTGAATTGTATACTATTTGTGACATACCAATTTTACTTTGGCTTGGCCTCTTTCATCATCAAATGCCAATCTCTGCGTGTCATCAGGATGAATATGACTTTTTTGGCTTGCTCCGTGTTTACATGCGTCTTCTCATCTAGCTAGACTTACGGTAGACCACAACTCCTCGTTCGAACTTGTCAAGTAGCAAGTTAGTTCGTCCTTGCTTGCACATGTATGTGCTAGTCCTGTTTGATTCGTTTTTTCTGTCCGTCTGTTGATTCCCAAAGCAGCTGGTTGATATTTCAGACAAATTCAGAACGTATTTGAACAGGTGAGAATCAGTCTAAGGAGGCGAGGTGGGACTATTGAAAGCAAATATCCTTTCCATTGTCAAACCGACGGCCTAGCCGAGTTTCTTTTAGTTGAGTTGAACGTGCTAGCCGAGTTGGTCGCTGCCTTAGCACATGGCTCGTGAGGTTATGGGCTTGATCCCCATAGCAAGCAATATTTTTTGATTGGTTGGCCATAAGAGAACGTTTCATCTAGCCCGTATAAGAGAAAAGCACGTTTGTATGGGACGTTGCTCTATGGCCTAAATTCGTGAGCGACACACCATCATTTATTAGTACCACCTCAAATATTAAGAAAAACTTGATGGGTTGGACGGACAAAAAACGAACGAAATTACGGTGGTAAGAAGCGATAGCCCTTTTATTAGTAGGTATAGATATAGATATAGATATCTACCCCTAATAATAAAAAGCCTATAGCTTCTGGTCGTCCATCATAAATATTGCCCCCAAAGTTGCCTTAAATTACCCATTTATGCCATCTATATGTGAAGAAAACGATTCGGTTTTTTAAAAAACGCCGCCAGGTTTGTTTCTTATATATAAGCTGATACACTCCCATTACATAAGCACACAAGCAGCGCAGTGGTTGAGGCGCTAGTCTTCCACGCGCTGTGGTTCAATCCCTCGGAATGCTCTTTTTTCTCCCCTTTTATCTGCGCGCCTCCTACTTCCAGCAAGCAGTAATGGGCCGGCCATGTGCCCGTGGTGACGCCCCTGCTTTTTATTATTTTATTTTTTGCTTTTTTCTTTATCATTTCTGTGTTTGTTTTTTCCTTCTTTAAATTAATCCAGGATTTTCAAAAAATAAAAATTGCAAAAATTTGTGAGTTATGAAAAAATATATCAAGAAATCATAAAATGTTCATGAATTCAAAAAAATATTCGCATATTATGAAAAAATCAAGATTTAAAAAAATTGTGGAATAAAAATGTTCATGATTTTGAAAAAAACGATCATGTATTTGAAGGAAATATGCCCTAGAGGCAATAATAAAGTTGTTATTTATATTTCCTTATATCATGATAAATGTTCATTATTCATGCTAGAATTGTATTAACCGGAAACTTAATACATGTGTGAATACATAGACAAAACACAGTGTCCCTAGTATGCCTCTACTAGACTAGCTCGTTAATCAAAGATGGTTAAGTTTTCTAACCATAGACATGTGTTGTCATTTGATGAACGGGATCACATCATTAGGAGAATGATGTGATGGACAAGACCCATCCGTTAGCTTAGCATAATGATCGTTAAGTTTTATTGCTATTGCTTTCTTCATGACTTATACATATTCCTCTGACTATGAGATTATGCAACTCCCGAATACCAGAGGAACACCTTGTGTGTTATCAAACGTCACAACGTAACTGGGTGATTATAAAGATGCTCTACAGGTGTCTCCGAAGGTGTTTGTTGGCATAGATCGAGATTAGGATTTGTCACTCCGAGTATCGGAGAGGTATCTCTGGGCCCTCTCGGTAATGCACATCATATGAAGCCTTGGAAGCAATATGACTAATAAGTTAGTTGCAGGATGATGCATTACAGAACGAGTAAAGAGACTTGCCAGTAACGAGATTGAACTAGGTATGATGATACCGACGATCGAATCTCGGGCAAGTAACATACCGATGACAAAGGGAATGACGTATGTTGTTGTGCGGTTTGACCGATAAAGATCTTCGTAGAATATGTAGGAGCCAATATGAGCATCCAGGTTCCGCTATTGGTTATTGATCGGAGATATGTCTCGGTCATGTCTACATAGTTCTCGAACCCGTAGGGTCCGCACGCTTAACGTTCAATGACGATTTGTATTATGAGTTATGTGTTTTGGTGACCGAAGTTTGTTCGGAGTCCCGGATGAGATCACGGACATGACGAGGAGTCTCGAAATGGTCGAGAGGTAAAGATTGATATATTGGAAGGTTATATTCGGACACCGGAATGGTTCCGGAGTGGTTCGGGTATTTTTCGGAGTACCGAGGGGTTACCGGAACCCCCCGGGGAAGTAATGGGCCTTATGGGCCATAGTGGAAAGGAGGAGGCAGGCCGCAGGAGGTGGCATGCCCCCCCCCCCATGTGGAGTCCGAATTGGACAAGGGGGGGGCGGGGGGGGGGGGGGGGGGGGGGGGGGGGGCGGCCCCCTTTCCTTCTCCCTCTCTCTCTCCCTCCACTTCCCTCTTTCCCCCTCCGTTGGAAAGGAAAAGGGGGGCCGACTAGGACTAGGAGTCCTAGTTGGACTCCCCCCCACTTGGGCGCGCCCTAGGCTGGCCCTCTCCCCTCTCCCTCCTTTATATACGGGGGCGGGATGCACCTCAAAGGCACAACAATTGTTCTCTTAGCCGTGTGTGGTGCCCCCTCCACAGTTTACTCCTCCGGTCATAGCGTCGTAGTGCTTAGGCGAAGCCCTGCGCGGATCACATCACCATCACCGTCACCCCGCCGTCGTGCTGACGAAACTCTCCCTCGACCTTCTGCTGGATCAAGAGTTCGAGGGACGTCATCGAGTTGAACGTGTGCAGAACTCGGAGGTGCCGTACGTTCAGTGCTTGATCGGTTTGATCGCGAAGACGTTCGACTACATCAACCGTGTTAACCTAACGCTTCCGCTTTCGGTCTACGAGGGTACGTAGACACACTCTCCCCCTCTCGTTGCTATGCATCTCCTAGATAGATCTTGCGTGAGCGTAGGAATTTTTTTGAAGGCATGCTACATTTCCCAACAGTGGCATCCGAGCCAGGTCTATGCGTAGATGATATGCACGAGTAGAACACAAAGAGTTGTGGGCGATAATAGTCATACTGCTTACCACCAACGTCTTACTTTAATTCGGCGGTATTGTTGGTTGAAGCAGCCCGGACCGACATTACATGACCGCGTTCATGAGACTGGTTCTACCGACGTGCTTTGCACATAGGTGGCTGGCGGGTGTCTGTTTCTCCAACTTTAGTTGAATCGAGTTTGACTACGGCCGGTCCTTGTTGATGGTTAAAACAACACATTTGACGAAAAATCGTTGTGGTTTTGATGCGTAGGTAAGAACGGTTCTTACTATAAGCCCGTAGCAGCCACGTAAAACTTGCAACAACAAAGTAGAGGACGACTAACTTGTTTTTGCAGGGCATGCTGTGATGTGATATGGTCAAGACATGATGTGATACACGTTATTGTATGAGATGATCATGTTTTGTAAAAGTTATCGGCAACTGGCAGGAGCCTTATGGTTGTCGCTTTATTGTATGAAATGCAATCGCCATGTAATTGCTTTACTTTATCACTATGCGGTAGCGATAGTCATAGAAGCAATAGTTGGCGAGACGACAACGACGCTACGATGGAGATCAAGGTGTCAAGCCGGTTACGATGGAGATCATGACGGTGCTTTGGAGATGGAGATCAAAGGCACAAGATGATGATGGCCATATCATGTCACATATTTTTGATTGCATGCGATGTTTATCTTTTATGCATCTTATTTTGCTTAGTACGGCGGTAGCATTATAAGATGATCCCTCACTAAATTTCAAGGCATAAGTGTTCTCCCTGAGTATGCACCGTTGCGACAGTTCGTCGTGCCGAGACACCACGTGATGATCGGGTGTGATAAGCTCTACGTTCACATACAACGGGTGCAAGCCAGTTTTGCACGTGCAGAATACTCGGGTTAAACTTGACGAGCCTAGCATATGCAGATATGGCCTCGGAACACTGAGACCGAAAGGTCGAACATGAATCATATAGTAGATATGATCAACATAGAGATGTTCACCATTGAAAACTACTCCATCTCACGTGATGATCGGACATGGTTTAGTTGATATGGATCACGTGATCATTTAGATGACTAGAGGTATGTCTATCTAAGTGGGAGTTCTTAAGTAATATGATTAATTGAACTTTAATTTATCATGAACTTAGTACATGATAGTTTTTGCATATCTATGTTGTTGTAGATCAATGGCCCGTGCTACCGTTCCCTTGAATTTTAATGCGTTCCTAGAGAAAGCTAAGTTGAAAGATGATGGTAGCAACTACACGGACTGGGTCCGTAACTTGAGGATTATCCTCATTGCTGCACAGAAGAATTATGTCCTTGATGCACCGCTAGGTGAAAGGCCTGCTGCAGGAGCAGATGCTGATGTTATGAACGTCTGGCAAGCTCGATCTGATGACTACTCTATAGTTCAGTGTGCCATGCTTTACGGCTAAGAATCGGGACTTCAAAGACGTTTCGAACGTCATGGAGCATATGAGATGTTCCAGGAATTGAAGTTAATATTTCAAGCAAATGCCCGAGTTGAGAGATATGAAGTCTCCAACAAGTTCTATAGCTGCAAGATGGAGGAGAACAGTTCTGTTAGTGAACACATACTAAGAATGTCTGGGTACCATAACCACTTGACTCAGCTGGGAGTTAATCTTCCGGATGATAGTGTTATTGACAGAGTTCTACAATCACTGCCACCAAGCTATAAAGGCTTCGCGATGAACTATAATATGCAAGGGATGGAGAAGACAATTCCCGAGCTCTTCGCAATGCTAAAGGCTGCGGAGGTAGAAATCAAGAAGGAGCATCAAGTGTTGATGGTTAACAAGACCACTAGTTTCAAGAAAAAGGGCAAAGGGAAGAAGGGGAACTTCAAGAAGAATAGCAAGCAAGTTGCTACTCCCGGGAAGAAGCCCAAGTTTGGACCTAAGCCTGAAACTGAGTGCTTCTACTGCAAAGGGACTGGTCACTGGAAGCGGAACTGCCCCAAGTATTTGGCGGATAAGAAGGATGGCAAAGTGAACAAAGGTATATTTGATATACATGTTATTGATGTGTACCTTACTAATGCTCGTAGTAGTGCCTGGGTATTTGATACCGGTTCGGTTGCTCATATTTGTAACTCGAAACAGGGACTACGGATTAAACGAAGATTGGCTAAGGACGAGGTGACGATGCGCGTCGGGAATGGTTCCAAGGTCGATGTGATCGCCGTCGGCACGCTACCTCTACATCTACCTTCGGGATTAGTTTTAGACCTGAATAATTGTTATTTGGTGCCAGCGTTGAGCATGAACATTATATCTGGATCTTGTTTAATGCGAGACGGTTATTCATTTAAATCAGAGAATAATGGTTGTTCTATTTATATGAGTAATATCTTTTACGGTCATGCACCCTTGAGGAGTGGTCCATTTTTGTTGAATCTCGATTGCAGTGATACACATATTCATAATATTGAAGCCAAAAGATGCAAAGTTTATAATGATAGTGCAACTTATTTGTGGCACTGCCGTTTAGGTCATATTGGTGTAAAGCGCATGAAGAAACTCCATGATAATGGGCTTTTGGAATCACTTGATTATGAATCATTTGATACTTGCGAACCATGCCTCATGGGCAAGATGACTAAGATTCCGTTCTCTGGAACAATGGAGCGAGCTACAGACTTATTGGAAATAATACATACCGATGTATGCAGTCCGATGAGTGTTGAGGCTCGCGGCGGGTATCGTTATTTTCTGACCTTCACAGATAATTTGAGCAGATATGGGTATATCTACTTAATAAATCACAAGTCTGAAACGTTTGAAAAGTTCAAAGAATTTCAGAGTGAAGTGGAGAATCATCGTAACAGGAAAATAAAGTTTCTACGATCTGATTGCGGAGGCGAATATTTGAGTTACGAGTTTGGCCTTCATTTAAAACAATGTGGAATAGTTTCGCAACTCACGCCACCTGGAACACCACAGCGTAATGGTGTGTCCAAATGTCGTAACCGTACTTTATTACATATGGTGCGATCTATGATGTCTCTTACCGATTTACCACTATCGTTTTGGGGTTATGCATTAGAGACAGCTGCATTCACGTTAAATAGGGCACCGTCTAAATCCGTTGAGACGACACCGTATGAACTGTGGTTTGGCAAGAAACCTAAGCTGTCGTTTCTTAAAGTTTGGGGTTGCGATGCTTATGTGAAAAAGCATCAGCCTGATAAGCTCAAACCCAAATCGAAGAAGTGCGTCTTCATAGGATACCCAAAAGAAACTATTGAGTACACCTTCTATCACAGATCCGAAGGCAAAATATTTGTTGCTAAGAATGGATCCTTTCTAGAGAAGGAGTTTCTCTCGAAAGAAGTGAGTGGGAGGAAAGTAGAACTTGATGAGGTAGTTGTACCTTCTCTCGAATTGGAAAGTAGTTCATCACAGAAATCAGTTCCAGTGATGCCTACACCAATTAGTGAGGAAGCTAATGATGATGATCATGAAACTTCAGATCAAATTATTACAGAACCTCGTAGGTCAGCCAGAGTATGTTCCGCACCAGAGTGGTACGGTAATCCTGTTCTGGAAGTCATGTTACTAGACCATGACGAACCTACGAACTATGAGGAAGCGATGATGACCCCAGTTTCCGTGAAATGGCTTGAGGCCATGAAATCTGAGATAGGATCCATGTATGAGAACAGAGTGTGGACTTTGGTTGACTTGCCTGATGATCGGCAAGCCATTGAGAATAAATGGATCTTCAAGAAGAAGACTGACGCTGACGGTAATGTTACTGTCTACAAAGCTTGACTTATTGCGAAAGGTTTTCGACAAGTTCAAGGAGTTGACTACGATGAGACCTTCTCACCCGTAGCGATGCTTAAGTCTGTCCGAATCATGTTAGCAATTGCCGCATTTTATGATTATGAAATCTGGCAAATGGATGTCAAAACTGCATTCCTTAATGGATTTCTCAAAGAAGAGTTGTATATGATGCAACCAGAAGGTTTTGTCGATCCTAAAGGTGCTAACAAAGTGTGCAAGCTCCAGCGATCCATTTATGGACTGGTGCAAGCCTCTCGGAGTTGGAATATACGCTTTGATAGTGTGATCAAAGCATATGGTTTTATACAGACTTTTGGAGAAGCCTGTATTTACAAGAAAGTGAGTGGGAGCTCTGTAGCATTTCTGATATTATATGTGGATGACATATTGTTGATTGGAAATGATACGGAATTTCTGGATAGCATAAAAGGATACTTGAATAAGAATTTTTCAATGAAAGACCCCGGTGAAGCTGCTTATATATTGGGCATCAAGATCTATAGGGATAGATCGAGACGCTTAATAGGACTTTCACAAAGCACATACCTTGATAAAGTTTTGAAGAAGTTCAAAATGGATCAGTCAAAGAAAGGGTTCTTGCCTGTGTTGCAAGGTGTGAAGTTGAGTAAGACTCAATGCCCGACCACTGCAGAAGATAGAGAGAAAATGAAAGTCATTCCCTATGCCTCAGCCATAGGTTCTATCATGTATGCTATGCTGTGTACCTGACCTGAAGTGTGCCTTGCTATAAGTTTAGCAGGGAGGTACCAAAGTAATCCAGGAGTGGATCACTGGACAGCGGTCAAGAACATCCTGAAATACCTGAAAAGTGTAGGAGATATGCCCTAGAGGCAATAATAAATACTATTATATATCTCCCTGTTCATAATTAGGTTTATGTTCTATGCTATAACTGCAATGATTCTCGAGTCTACAAATAAAACGAGGCTTGGAGGGAAACTCATGTGCACGTGTGGGATAATAAACGGTAAAATGTATTCCTAGTCAAGCCTCTATGACTGGCTCAAGTATTGCATGATGATCCTGTTTTCCTGATCATGGGCATGACTATGCCGGCAATTTTGAGGGCACAATTGTTAGTAGAACATTTGTGTTGAATCGACCCAAATTGATGTTATGCTATGAGATTCTTTCGTCACAAGTTAATGGTTAATAACACAGAGATGGTTAACGTTTGCATAATTCCTCAGACCATGAGAGTATCGAGTTTCTTCATGCTTGATTCATGAACTTTGGGGTTTGTTAAACGTCATCCGTAACTGGATGGCTATTACGGCGGCTTACGGGTTCATGGGAAAGTATGTCAAGTAACTTGATAGCTCAAGATTGGGATTTGCTCCTCCGACGATGGAGAGATATCTCTGGGCCCTCTCGGTGTTACGGTATCCATCATCGTCTGGCCAGACACAGGGTGATTTGATCACAGGGATGCCGAACACAGTAACGAGAAAAGAGAACAATACCGGTAACGAGGTAACTAGCATAGTGGACAAGTTGTTGATCCACGGGAATGCCAACATGTCTCACCTCGGGTATTTCTAACATATCGCGAAGCAATAGGAATAGCACACGGCAACTGGAGGTTCACTCGAATATTCATTCGTGTGGGTATAGGGGTCAATATGGGTGTCCACGGCTCCGATGTTGATCATTGATCGGAAGGGGTTCCGTGTCATGTCTATACTTCACCGAACCTATAGGGTCACACGCTTAAGGGTCATCTATCTGCTGAATACTAGACAGGGAGTCTGAGAGAAAATCACCGAAAAAGTTTCGGACACCGAAAAAGTTTCGGACAGCGGAAAAGTTCCGCAGAGAGAGGTCACCGAATGAGTTCCGGTGAAACTGAAAAGTTGTTTCAGAGGATACCATAAAGTAAAATTGGTTTCGGCACATGCCCGATAATTCTTGGAGGGTGCCAGAATCATTCTGGAAACTTTTGGGAATTTTCTGGAAGAAAAAACGGAAATGTTCCGGAGCTGCCGGAACCACTTCAGATGCTTTTTGCAGATGAAAATCACTAATCTGGAATTGTTCCAGAACGCGTTGAAAATTATTTTAGTGGGTACTAGAAATGTTCTAAGCCCACATAAATATTTTCAGTTCGAACGGACGCTGAAAAATGTCGTTGTGAATAGTGAAAGTGCTTTTTGGGTGGCTTCTTGGAGAAGCCACCTTGAGGGTCCTTTGGTATTTTTCCCCTTGGCTTCTTGGAGAAGCCACCCTTGGGCTTGGCCTATAAATAGGGGTGGAGGGGGCTGCCTAAAGACTCACTCCTTCTCACATACAAGTGCCATGCAATGATCTGGCTTCTCTCTCCCTCCCACGAAAAGAGTTTCGTAGAGCCGAAAGGCTGTCTGGGTTCCGGTGGGAACTAGTTCTGGACGGCGAAGCCCTGCCGGATAGTTTACACCGTATGTGTGCAACTCTGTAGAGAGGTCGTAGTTTCGATCTTAGTGCCCGAGGGGCTGTTCGTGAGTGCCTCCCGAAGGGCTGTCCAAGTGACGGTCCGAGTTCTGTGAGTCCTCCCGAAGGGCTGTCCGAGTGACCGTTCGAGTTTCGAAGGTCCTCCCGAAGGGCTGTCCGCGACACCGTCCGGGGGACTGTTTGACCGCCTCCCGGAGGGCTGTCCGAAGGGAAGACGAGGGTATACATCCTCGCGGTTGGGAGGTTGTAAATCCTAGCTGCGGGGATCTGCACCACCGATCGTCATCGACTCTACTTTCGCTGCGCTACGAGTCGGTAACGAAAATGATCAAACCTTGTATGCAGTCTCCATAGTGGTCCTGGGCTGGTGCGTAGGTCGGAAAATTTTTGTTTTCTGCTGCGTTACCCTACACTATGGAGATAGATTTACCTAATGGGGCTGAGCAAAGATACATATTGACAAGATGCTAAAACGTTTTAGCATTAAAAACGTCAAGGAGTGATTCTTGCCGAAGTCACATGGAAAGAGTTTTTGCAAGACTCGGTGTCCCAAAAACACTGATGAGCAAAATACATGATGGAGATTCCACACACCTTCATGTTTGGATTAATCATGTATTCCATGGTATGTAAAAACAACCAGATATGTCCAATACTCCAAAGTTGTTGCGAGTATAGATACCAAAGTGATCAAAAGTACTGATCATGGGACAACAGTGAAAAAAGGTCATTGAGTACTATAGTAGCACTGATGACATGTTTTCTCGCAAGCGGAGATCATGAAGAGTTCGTTGTAAAAGGTTACATCGATACAGTCTTTATCCATGCTCCAAGCGATTTTCGATTAAAGTTATGGGTTTTGTGCAATACACAATATGGTGGCACGGTAGTTGGAAATTGTTCCAAACAAGATACTGAGGCGAATTCTATAACAAAGGCTAAGTATGTTGACGCTTTAGAAGCGACAAAGAAGTTGTTGAATCATATAGTTCATTCATGAACTTAGTATGGTTCCAAGAAGGCTTGGTCAATGGGACACTACTGCAGATAGTTGCTCCATAGCTCAGTCTGAGGAATCAGGTTTCGACCAATGATTCACACATATACAAAGCAAGGTGTACACAAAATATGAATTTTGTGAAAGCGTGAAAACGCGAGGATATGCAAAGATACACACGGATCTGAAGTCGTCAGATCCGTTGGACATCAGGCTATACCACATGCGAAGCATATTTTACACCAATGTGCCATAGGTGTAAAGTGCATTAACATTAACTGGATTATTGACTCTAGTGCAAGTGGGAGTCTGTAGGAGATATGCCCTAGAGGCAATAATAAATGTTATTATTTATCTCCTTGCTCATAATTATGTTTATGTTCCATGCTATAACTGCTGTGGTTCCCGAGCCCGTATATCCATAAAGGCTCTGGGGAAAACCCATGTGCACGTGTGGAATAATAAACGGTAAAAAGTATTCCTAGTCATGCCTCTAAGACTAGCTCAAGTGTTGCATGATGATTATGTTTTCCCAATCATGGGCATGTCTATGCCAGCAGCTTTGAGGGCACAATGTTAGAAGAACATTTGTGTTGAATCGACCCGATTGATGTTATGCTATGAGATTCATTCGTCACAAGTTAATGGTTGATAACACAGAGATGGTTAACGTTTGCATGATTCCTCAGACCATGAGAGTATCGAGTTTCTTCATGCTTGATTCATGAACTTTGGGTTTTGTTAAACGTCATCCGTAACTGGATGGCTATTACGGCGGCTTACGGGTTCATGGGAAAGTATGTTAAGTAACTTGATAGCTCAAGATTGGGATTTGCTCCTCCGACGATGGAGAGATATCTCTGGGCCCTCTCGGTGTTAAGGTATCCATCATCGTCTGGCCAGACACTTTGTGATTTGATCACGGGGATGCCGGAACACGGTAACGAGAAAAGAGAACAATACCGGTAACGAGGTAACTAGCATAGTGGACAAGTTGTTGATCAACGGGAATGCCAACATGTCTCGCCTCGGGTATTTGTAACATATCGCGAAGCAACAGGAATAGCACACGGCAACTGGAGGTTCACTCGAATATTCATTCGTGTGGGTATAGGGGTCAATATGGGTGTCCACGGCTCCGATGTTGATCATTGATCGGAAGGGGTTCCGTGTCATGTCTATACTTCACCGAACCTATAGGGTCACACGCTTAAGGGTCATCTATCTGCTGAATACTAGACAGGGAGTTTGAGAGAAAATCACCGAAAAAGTTTCGGACACCGAAAAAGTTTCGGACAGCGGAAAAGTTCCGCAGAGAGAGGTCACCGGATGAGTTCCGGTGAAACTGAAAAGTTGTTTCAGAGGATACCATAAAGTCAAATTGGTTTCGGCACATGCCCGATAATTCTTGGAGGGTGCCAGAATCATTCTGGAAACTTTTGGGAATTTTCTGGAAGAAAAACCGGAAATGTTCCGGAGCTGCCGGAACCACTTCAGATGCTTTTCGCAGATGAAAATCACTAATCTGGAATTGTTCCAGAACGCGTTGAAAATTATTTTAGTGGGTACTGGAAATGTTCTAAGCCCACATAAATATTTTCAGTTCGAACGGACGGTGAAAAATGTCGTCGTGAATAGTGAAAGTGCTTTTTGGGTGGCTTCTTGGAGAAGCCACCTTGAGGGTCCTTTGGTATTTTTCCCCTTGGCTTCTTGGAGAAGCCACCCTTGGGCTTGGCCTATAAATAGGGGTGGAGGGGGCTGCCTAAAGACTCACTCCTTCTCACATACAAGTGCCATTGCAATGATCTGGCTTCTCTCTCCCTCCCCGCGAAATAGTTTCGTAGAGCCGAAAGGCTGTCTGGGTTCCGGTGGGAACTAGTTCTGGACGGCGAAGCCCTGCCAGATAGATGACACCGTATGTGTGCAACTCTGTAGAGAGGTCATAGTTTCGATCTTAGTGCCCGAGGGGCTGTTCGAGAGTGCCTCCCGAAGGGCTGTCCAAGTGACGGTCCAAATTCTGTGGGTCCTCCCGAAGGGCTGTCCGCGACACTGTCCGGGGGACTGTTCAACCGCCTCCCGGAGGGCTGTCCTGGGCGCGGATGAGGGTATACATCCTCGCGGTTGGGAGGTTGTAAATCCTAGCTGCGGGGATCTGCACCGCCGATCGTCATCGACTCTACTTCCGCTGCGCTACGAGTCGGTAACGAAAATGATCAAACCTTATATGCAGTCTCCATAGTGGTCCTGGGCTGGTGCGTAGGTCGGAAATTTTTTGTTTTCTGCTGCGTTACCCTACAGTGGCATCAAGAGCCGTGCTATGCGTAGATGTAGGTTGCGATCTAGAATACATAGTGATGTATGGGTGTTGCACAATATAATTAGGTAGTAGATGAGTTCTATTACTGAAAATTATTTGTGCGGGTAGCAGATGAAATCTGTTACCCGATGTTCTTGTTGCTTCCCTGGAATTTGCATATTTCTGATCTTGATAACAGCATGGTGGAGTTTCAATGTTCTGGCAATCCACGATCCTGATTGATCAACGAAGTGCTAACAGTTCATTGAATTCCACCGTAGTTAAAAAGAAAGATGAAATTTCGCAGACAAAAGGGCAATGCAGATATGATCTGCACGGGGGTCATGCGTATGATGAAGTTTAGTATGGGGTTCAAGATTTTATTATCTCGTGCTTCATACACCCCGCATTGTTAATCTAGCGACTTGAATTATCATACTTGATGATGGACGTTGGTAGCTTCGGTTTGTTTCGAAACCTTAGAAGCCACGTAAAACAAGTTTTTGCTTGAACCAATTAGAGGCGTCTAACTTGGTTTTGCAGGAGGGTTTGCATGTGCATGTGATGTGGTATAGCAGTGCTCATAATAATTTGATTATGTATGAGATGACTATATAATGTAAATTTATTAACATGACCTGCGTGTCATGATTCGGCATGATGGCTGGAGCCATATGATTGCACTTTAATGACCTGCGTGTCAACCTTGTTGTAATGCATTATTTTATTAGCTATAGAGATAGCAATATTATCTGGTGCATCAACAAGGTGGTGGCAATCTTCGCTAAGGAGAACACCGACGTGAATGCCGAAGACAAAGAAATACAAGACTTCTCCGTCAGAAAGGGCTATACCATATCATGCTTTTATGAATTGCTTGAGATGTTTATCCCTTATGATGCACCCTTCTTGATTGCGCGGTAGTCGCTTTTTATTAGGGTGATCTCTCACAAAAATATCAAGTAGTTAGTGTTCTCCCAAGTGTAGCACCGTCACGGCACCTAACTTTTCGGGGTATCACAGGATCTCCCTGGGTACGAACGATTAGGGATGTGTGAGGCGGGTGAGTTGAGACCTCGCAGCAAGATCACTTGGTTGTCTTGACGTTCTGGAAGGATCTCCCTGAGCTCGGAACACGCCCATCGAAAGATGAACAAGAGTCACATAGAGATGTGATCGGCAAGTTTGCCTACCGATTGAAGTTCGCGCCATCAGTGTTCATCTCGTTCAATGGCGTTGAATGGAAATGCGGGTCTTGTATCACTCACAATCAATTATGAGAGATATTGATTTGAGTGGGAGCGCACTGTTGAATTAACTTGTTTAATTCTCAGTGCAATTAATTGTGGACACTGTCTAAGTGTTATATGCATAATAGTTGTAGAATAATGGCTCGCGTGGGTGTTAGAATCATTAATATGTAAACTAGATTATTGACTCTAGTGCAAGTGGCAGACTGAAGGAAATATGCCCTAGAGGCAATAATAAAGTTGTTATTTATATTTCCTTATATCATGATAAATGTTTATTATTCATGCTAGAATTGTATTAACCGGAAACTTAATACATGTGTGAATACATAGACAAAACACAGTGTCCCTAGTATGCCTCTACTAGACTAGCTCGTTAATCAAAGATGGTTAAGTTTCCTAACCATAGACATGTGTTGTCATTTGATGAACGGGATCACATAATTAGGAGAATGATGTGATGGACAAGACCCATCCGTTAGCTTAGCATAATGATCGTTAAGTTTTATTGCTATTGCTTTCTTCATGACTTATACATATACTCTGACTATGAGATTATGCAACTCCCGAATACCGGAGGAACACCTTGTGTGCTATCAAATGTCACAACGTAACTGGGTGATTATAAAGATGCTCTACAGGTGTCTCCGAAGGTGTTTGTTGGGTTGGCATAGATCGAGATTAGGATTTGTCACTCCGAGTATCGGAGAGGTATCTCTGGGCCCTCTCGGTAATGCACATCATATGAAGCCTTGCAAGCAATATGACTAATAAGTTAGTTGTGGGATGATGCATTACAGAACGAGTAAAGAGACTTGCCAGTAACGAGATTGAAGAAGGTATGATGATATCGACGATCGAATCTCGGGCAAGTAACATACCGATGACAAAGGGAATGACGTATGTTGTTGTGCGGTTTGACCGATAAAGATCTTCGTAGAATATGTAGGAGCCAATATGAGCATCCAGGTTCCGCTATTGGTTATTGATCGGAGATATGTCTCGGTCATGTCTACATAGTTCTTGAACCCGTAGGGTCCGCACGCTTAACGTTCGATGACGATTTGTATTATGAGTTATGTGTTTTGGTGACCGAAGTTTGTTCGGAGTCCCGGATGAGATCACGGACATGACGAGGAGTCTCGAAATGGTCGAGAGGTAAAGATTGATATATTGGAAGGTTATATTCGGACACCGGAATGGTTCCGGAGTGGTTCGGGTATTTTTTGGAGTACCGAGGGGTTACCGGAACCCCCCGGGGAAGTAATGGGCCTTATGGGCCATAGTGGAAAGGAGGAGGCAGGCCACAGGAGGTGGCGCCCCCCCATGTGGAGTCCGAATTGGACAAGGGGGAGGGGGCGCGGCCCCCTTTCCTTCTCCCTCTCTCTCTTCCTCCACTTCCCTCTTTCCCCCTCCGTTGGAAAGGAAAAGGGGGGCCGACTAGGACTAGGAGTCCTAGTTGGACTCCCCCCCACTTGGGCGCGCTCTAGGCCGGCCCTCTCCCCTCTCCCTCCTTTATATACGGGGGCGGGAGGCACCCCAAAGGCACAACAATTGTTCTCTTACCCGTGTGCGGTGCCCCCCACCACAGTTTACTCCTCCGGTCATAGCGTCGTAGTGCTTAGGCGAAGCCCTGCGGGGATCACATCACCATCACCGTCACCACGCCGTCGTGCTGACGAAACTCTCCCTCGACCTTCTGCTGGATCAAGAGTTCGAGGGACGTCATCGAGCTGAACGTGTGCAGAACTCGGAGGTACCGTACGTTCGGTGCTTGATCGGTTGGATCGCGAAGACGTTCGACTACATCAACCGCGTTAACCTAACACTTCCGCTTTCGGTCTATGAGGGTACGTGGACACACTCTCCCCCTCTCGTTGCTATGCATCTCCTAGATAGATCTTGCGTGAGCGTAGGAAATTTTTTGAAATTGCATGCTACGTTTCCCAACAGTATTCAACAAATATTCGGTAATTTGAAAATAATGTCCGTGAAATTTTAAAAAATGTTGACAAAAATTAAAACAGACCCGTAAATAACGAACAAAACAAACCATCGCTTACGTAGAGGTTTCATTAGGGGATCTATAGAGGTCATTTTATGATTTTATTTAGTCCCTCGCGCGTCAGGTAAGAAAAAGGTTTCCGTGTTCTCTATAACGCCGAGCCTCCAAAAATTGACACAACTTCCTATGGGTTTGTTTTTTAAGCTATATGAAAATGATTAAATGTTTATTTTGCCTCCATAAACAACTATGTTTATTCTGGTGTCACAGTTTTTACTGGTTATGGAAAACACAGCTACGCTAGGTCAAGACGAGACAAATCATTCATGGTCTAGCTCAGGCATGGTCCATCAATGCAGTTTGCTCAGCCAACAAATATTTTGTTGTGGTGCCTAATGAAATCAATTCTTTATTAGACCATCACATTTTCAGTTTTGTGGCACCCCGGCTCAGAGAAACCGGAACGCCCCGTATTCCAGCCCAGAGATCGAGGAGAAGTCTTCTGGAATACAGCACTGCTTAGCATAGAACAAATCAGCTCTTTATTACAGTCTATATGGGTACAAGGGGATCACATCGGCACGGCAACACTACGCCTGCCACGGTTGCTCCATGCAAGCAGCAGAACGACACGAAGCAGCGGAACAGTGACGACGGTGATGAACTCCACTCCGCAGGGACTCTGGCTGGAACGCTTATCCTAGCTCACAAACAAGGAAACCACGGCAAACAAGCAATCAAATCCGGCATGACCTGCAAACTGGCATGACACGCCAGGTTAGTACATTGAATGTACTTGCAAGCTCACAGCAACCAAGTGCAATCAAGACATATAACAGCATGGCAATTACAGGTTACTTAGCAATGATGAACACGATACTATCAGAACAACATGGCATATACAACATGATATAGCTAGAACAATATGAGCATTGCATGAACGAATGAACATGATGATACTAGCATGCAACATGATGACACTATCATGCACCAACTTACTCTACTCGGGGTTACCTCGTAACCATCACATGCATAAGCTTACCATCACGGACATCACACGATCATCTCAGGATCCAATCAAGCTTGGTATTAACAATACCGTAGTAATCATTACATGACCACAAGGAGCTTGACCTTTACCCTTGACTCTCGCATAACACCACAAATATCCACCAACTCGGTATCCTCGATACCACGGTGATCCTCTCACGATCACATAAAGATCAACCAACTTCTCTCATCATCGAACCGGGGTTGTTATTAAACAAGTTATTATTATTACTGTTGACCCATAGTGTGACCTGCTATGAACTGGACCCTGATCCGCGGGCACAGCTATCGATAGATTAAACACACTCTGCAGAGGTTAGCACACTGTACCCACACTACGGAACCCAAGGCCTCGTACTCCCATTCGGGTGGACCAACGGCATTCCGACAAAACCGATCTACTGCCATGACACTCTCCTAGCCACTCCGACCAACTCCCCTTTGGGATCAGTCCTGGGTGGCCCCGATGCCACCTCGTGATATCCAACGGCCACCGTCGTGGAAAAACAAAACAGTCCCAAACGGGGACAAGAGCGCTCAAACCAACACAGGCACACAAGGCTTATGTCCGCCTACCTGGCCAAGGTAGCGCGCGCCCATAACCTTCCCTAGTTGGAGGCACCGGCAAGAGGCATGACAATAGACCCAGTTAGGAGCCCCTATAAAGCAAGTGTGGCTGCACTGGTTAGTTCGATTTCGATGGCACTATGACTCAGCCAACAGTTGTTCAAGTTCATTTAAGTCCGGTTAAACTTGAATGCAATAAGCTGAGCCATATTAAAATAACATGATGCAACTACAATGCAGGAGCATGATATCATCATAAGCATGGAGGTGCAACATAATCATCATGCACAACAACAATGAATCATTTATCCAAACGAGCATGGCATACTGACGAGCATAAGTATAACACTACACATGATCATAGCATGACCACTAGCATCAGAAATAAATACCATGCAAGAACATAACAAGAATACTACCAAGTAAGCATGTAACCAACTAGATGCAACGGAACATGCATAGCAACGGTACTGGATAACAAACTGTAAGCATGCATCAGAATGAACAGCACTACCACCAGCATGTGCTACTACTACCAAGCATGACAGGAGAAAATAATACTAACAAGTAGTACAAGATAACAAGATGCATCAGAACATAGCATGAAGGTGGATATGAATCCACGAGCATAACCGAAACACAACAGTAGCAGCAAATAAGTAGGCAGTAAACGGGCAAACATTTATTAAATATTCAAGTAGAAACCATGGCTATTGCATGGCTATCATGCAAGTGGCTGTTGTGGCTTGCCTAGGGATGAAGGAACCACAGGGAAGAAGTGCGGGAAGCTCGCGGAAGGAATCGCCAGAAAGGGTTCTCTCCCGGAGGGGCTGATTAGGGGCAAGGTCTCCAAGGTCATTTTCAAAATGTGAACACATCATGAAAATGATAAGAACAGAACGGGCTCGACGAGACGAAGACGTGGGCGTAGGAATCACCTCAATCGGAGTTACGAGCAAAAAGTTAGGAGGGGTTTTCTGCCAGGGACCTATCTGCAAGAAAAATCTTTACAAACTGGGCCTGGATAGAAAAATATAAAGCACATTTCAGGAACTACGCTTTCGGGACAGTGAAAACGTATTTCTGGCTGAAGCCGCAGAACTTTACGCTTTCTCTGAAATGAAAGCGTAAAACGGAAACTACGCTTCCACTTATCCTAGTCAGCAAAGGCGGGGTCGGGCTCTGTCTCGCTGCCAGGTGGGGCCCGCCGCTGACATCTCTTCCTCCCGCTCCTCCTTCTTCTTCCCGACACGGCGCTGGGGAGGGATGATGCTGATCGGTCCCGACAAGGCTCGCCGGTGGTGTGGGCCACCTCTCGAGGCGTGCGGCATGCCGGTGAGCTCAGGGAGCCGAGCCGCATCCAATGGTGTACGTGGCGACCGCCGGGGAGGACTGAGGCGACGGCAGCTTGGACTCCAGCGGAGATGTCCTTCCGGTGGAGATGGGCATGGCGCTCCGATGGGGGAGAGGAGGGGGCGAGGCCACTGAGAGGTTCGCCGGAGCTCAGGGGATGCGATGGTGGTGGTGGAACAGAGAGGGAGGCTCGGACTCGCCGAAATTGGAGTGGGGCTCGCTGGCGGCCGAGGCGACAGAGGGAGGTGGGGAGGCACTCCGGCGATGCTCTGAGGGGCTAGGGAGGGGTAGAGGAGGATGGTGGAGCTGCTGGTGAGGAGGGCTGAGGCCGGGGAGGGCCATTTATAGCCGTAGCCGAGAGGGACGTCCGCGGATGCGTGGCTGTGGCTCGGCCATGGCCGCGTACACGTGTGCACGCCTGCACGCTGGATGAAAGGCGACGGGAAGGAGCAGATGGCATGCATCACGGGGCAGAGGAGGCCAAGGAGCACGGGGAAGAAGCGGCCAGAGGAGGAAGACGACGGCCGGCTACAGCTCGTCCGTGGGCGCGCGGCGACGAGCACCAGTGAGCGAGCTGTCGGAGGGGGAGAGGGGTCCATGGTGAAGACGACGACGAGGGGAAGCCGCTAGACACGCTCACGCGCGTGAAGACGACGAGAGGGGAAGGGGCTGGAGCTAGGCGACGTCCTGGACGCGGCCAAACGCTGTAGAGCGCGTGCACCGTCTCGCCAACAGCGCGGTCACCGCAAGAACCGGGGCATTCATTACTCTCTGGCACCCAAAATGTTGTCTAGCTGATAGTCCTTCCAAGATAGATCATTTATGAGGTTATGGGTTGATCTGGGGTACTGTGGTTAGATGGGAGTGATCACCTGAAGTTTGCTGTAGCAAACTTGACTTCACTTCTGTGATCAGCAGAGAAGAGCTAAGGGCCAAACTTGATGTCTGGGATGATTAGGTTAGGAAGGACTATTATCCTGTTAAGTTTGAGGAGAAATGGACCAATATGAATCATGGTTGCTTTGTAACAGCAGAATTGGTCCAGAAAAGGGATTTGGATGATGCACTCACATGGAGTATCAACTTGAGCTGAAATTTGGCATGGGATGATTATTTGGACATATGAAGATTCTGTAAAAATTTCATACCAAATGGATTTGCCAAAATGGTACTTCCTTCACAGCTATCCTCTCCGTCCAGAAACTTGAGATAATATTGGTGAGTAAATGGATTGCTTAAATGATCCAAAATTTGGTGGAGAGAAGTGATATTGGTAGGAGCATGATTTGGTAATTTTCAGAATTAATGAAGCAATATAAAATATACTTGCTTCACAACCTGAAAATATTGCCAGAATCAAATATTTGAGCCTGTGCTCACATAGATGACTGGATGGAGCTGAAAATTGGAGGAGTGTGATAATATGAGCACATGAAGGAGTGTGAAAAATTTCAACTCATTTGGGTACTCCTAGCTAGTACTTCCTTCACAATGGCTTTTGTTTGATAGAAACTTTGAAAAATTGCTGAGGAAGATTCACTAGGCAAATGGAGCTGAATTTTGGCATGGAGCAATGATTTGGATGAGATAGCATGCCCAAAAAGTTTGGGAGCAATCAAGAAAGGATAGGTGGCACTTCCTTCACAGAAAACCACACTGGACAGAAATGAAGAATAAATATTGGGGAATTATTTTTGGGCTAGGACAGGACGGTTTGGGCATATTTGAGCAATATATGACCCAAAGAAATTATGAGAATTATTTGGGAATTTTGTGGATGACAGAAATATAGGTTGCTTCACAACCTAGGGCAAATAGGGTTATTCCTTTAATAGAAAAAGGAATATTTCCAATAAAAATAATATTGGGATTGAGCTAAGATGAAAATGACAAGGTCTTGAGATGGTTTTGAGGATGACAAGCCACTTGGGAGAGGAGTCAAAGGTGATCTCCTCAGGTTTCAAGTCCACAGAGCCACGGAAAAAGAAATCTCAAGCAAAAATCCTCAGAAAATCAAAATAAAAAGAAAGGGCCAAAATCCAGGGTGTCACAAACCTTCCCCCCTTAAAGAAATCTCGTCTTTGAGTTTTGGTTGCTCATGGAACAAATATGAATATACCTGACTTAAGGAAACCGTTTCCAACTCGGGTATCCTTTTCCTTATATGATTGTTCCTACTGAAATTTATATGACTTGACTGTCTGTCTCTGGGGTGGTTTGCTTCACCGTATCCGATATTCTCACAGATCTTTCCTCATATGTTCATGCTTATACTGGCTCCAATTATTTTCATATCTGCTGACTTAGCTAAGTGTGGTAGATTATCATGACTGTAATATATGTCCGTCTCACAAGTCTGAGAGTGATTTCCGATGGAGGTGTCGTCCGGTACTGACAACCTTTCATGAGGTTGTGAACATATTTTCCTGGTGGACACCCAATCTTTTACTCCTTGCATGGGGTTTCTCCAATAAATGCGGGTCCTCCGGGTTTAAAACAGTAAGGTGGGTCATAACCGTTCTCCTGATGGATTCTGACTTCTCGCAGGAGTTTCTGAATCATCTTGTCTGGCTCCACTGTCTTGAGTATCAGATTCGTACCAAATATTTGACTATCGCCTGTCTTGGCCAACATAAAGGGGTACGGCCTTATATGATAGAATCCGCAGACTTGACTGACGGTGGTTCTGGCAGAAGAATTTTGTTCACGACAGGCTATCCTTTGATGATCCTCATAAGTGAGGACACATGCCTCAAGACTGTTATTCATCATCCTGATTATTCATTCTATCGGCATATCCATGGGGATAGTAGGCTGTGTGATGCGTCACCAAGGTCACTGAGGTCAACTGGTGAATTGACCTTTGGTCTGACAGGGCAGACTCAGATATGCGATACTTGACAAACCTGAGCATATGTGGTTGACTGAGCGGGTTGTCTGGATATGGGGTCCTTACCAAAATTGAGTAGACCCCTTAGGTGAATATTCATGGTGATCGATGCTGACTCAGACTATCCGGGGTATCTACACCATGTGGTTCATGCAACAATTATCGTACCTGTATCATCGGTCTTACTCCTTCATTACTGTTTTCTTGTTCTGGATTCTTTGCTGAAAGAGCTTGGTCATATTGCTTCTTCGTGTGACCATAGGTACTGTTGGGTGCAATATTTCGGCAATCGTGACTTTATCCTCATTCATGTATCGTGTGATAGGAACTATACCAGGTTCACACGTACTTGCATATAGCTCGTTGTTGATGTCAAGCATACAAGGTGGTGACAAGGGTTAATGATATCACCTTGTCGGGTATGAGGAAACTGGCCTTGCTGAGTACTTCCACAATTTGCTATCCCATTTTGTCTTTCTCCACAACTTGTCGGTTCTTGCATCACCAACTGAGGTGTGTAACGAGCTTTCTTATTCTTGCATTGCCATAAGCTGTCAATTCACAGTGCAATATCTTGCACCAATGCCGTACCGAGGGAGATTGGATGGCTTATGCTGGAAGCCATTGAGAGTATCTTGCTGAGGGAGACTAGATACTGTACCTCAGAGGCTTCCCCCCTTAAAGACTTGCTGGGGAAGAACTCAGTACCTTATGCCGGAAGCTTTTGCGGTTTCTTACTGCAGAAGATAGAGTACCTTGCATGGGAAGTCATCGATGTATCCTACTGAGGAAGATAGAGGAATCTTGCATTGGAAGCTTCTCTGGTAGCTTGCGAGAGAATGCTGGGTTGTTTACACCAGAAGCTTCTCATTGTGATATGCAGACTGATTGCCACATATATATCATCTTAATATTCCTGCTGATGTTTACTTTTGACTGATAGTATACTGTGGGTCTTGCACAATTTATCTTCTTGCTGATTTGATCTTTACTGCTATGAATAGTGCGCACTGAGGTGGACTTGATTATCAGTACTGTTGTGAGGAGGGCACACTAATGCAAACTTGATTATCAGCATCAAGATAAGATATTCCCCATTTCACTACAGTCGGCTGAGAATTCCATTCCATTTAGCTGAGTTTCCAAATACTTGAATTCCTTGCTGTTCTTCGGGTCCGATGTCGGTTGATGAGCAACTTTAATAAGGGGAAAATAGGTAACACCGAAGGCCCAAAGAAAGAAGCAAAAGAAACAACGAAAACAAAAGCACACAAAGCATACAAATAATATAAATAATCAAGCAACATCACATATTACTGCTATTCACAACAGTGATACGCATGCACACATAAACACACAAATCTCGCGGAAACTATGGTACTACGGTCTAACATGCTGTGGCGGTGTGCACAAAGGTGAATCAGCGTGTGGAAGGAGTTGGCGTAACCAAGGCTACACCAAGCGCTGGCTGAACACCGGTTGCATCTGGACGGATACACAGGTGAGGATGGACTTGGTGATCATGTAGCAAGACACAAAGGTCACGACCACATCATCATCAAGCGTACGAAAGGGAATCGCACACGTCCAAAGATTGGGATGACAGGGTAGGATAGCGGTGGAAAACAGGGCTTGCTGGCATTGCCCTTTTCTGATAACAAAGATCAGTAATGGTTGCCAAAGGGGCGAGATGGAAGGCACGATTCGGGATAGAGACAAGTCTATCACCGAAACGATATGGGTGGATGGCGGAAAGATATCGACGCGATACCTGAGCATAACTCCTGCAAATGGTATTTGGAACACTTGGTACCATGGCATCACTCCGCTGGGACAGAGATGACGCCAAACACCGAAGAGCACATATGCAAAGAGGAATGGTGCAGGTAGTGGATCGAACCCGTACCACCTACACTCACAAGATCACTACTAGCAACCAGATAATAATCTATATGCATGCTATGCAACAAACAAATGCAGCAATCAAGTGCAACAAACCAACTGGGCTCTATACTACCGTATTCTAACACTCGCGCGGGCTAGGGCATCCTACAGCCAGACCTGCTCTGATACCAAGCCTGTGGCACCCCGGCTCAGAGAAACCGGAACGCTCCGTATTCCAGCCCAGAGATCGAGGAGAAGTCTTCTGGAATATGGCACTGCTTAGCATAGAACAAATCAGCTCTTTATTACAGTCTATATGGGTACAAGGGGATCACATCGGCACGGCGACACTACGCCTTCCACGGTTGCTCCATGCAAGCAGCAGAACGACACGAAGCAGCGGAATAACTACTGGCAGTGGAACAACGACGACGGTGATGAACTCCACTCCGCAGGGACTCTGGCTGGAACGCTTCTCCTAGCTCGCAAACAAGGAATCCATTGCAAACAAGCAATCAAATCAAGCATGACCTGCAAACTGGCATGACACGCCAGGTCAGTACATTGAATGTACTTGCAAGCTCACAGCAACCAAGTGCAATCAAGACATATAACAGCATGGCAATTACAGGTTACTTAGCAATGATGAACACGATACTATCAGAACAACATGGCATATACAACATGATACAGCTAGAACAATATGAGCATTGCATGAACGAATGAACATGATGATACTAGCATGCAACATGATGACACTATCATGCACCAACTTACTCTGCTCGGGGTTACCTCGTAACCATCACATGCATAAGCTTACCATCACGGACATCACACGATCATCTCAGGATCCAATCAAGCTTGGTATTAACAATACCGTAGTAATCATTACATGACCACAAGGAGCTTGACCTTTACCCTTGACTCTCGCATAACACCACAAATATCCACCAACTCGGTATCCTCGATACCACGGTGATCCTCTCACGATCACATAAAGATCAACCAACTTCTCTCATCATCGAACCGGGGTTGTTATTAAACAAGTTATTATTATTACTGTTAACCCATAGTGTGACCTACTATGAACTGGACCCTGATCCGCGGGCACAGCTATCGATAGATTAAACACACTCTACAGAGGTTAGCACACTGTACCCACACTACGGAACCCAAGGCCTCGTACTCCCATTCGGGTGGACCAACGGCATTCCGATAAAACCGATCTACTGCCATGACACTCTCCAGGCCACTCCGACCAACTCCCCTTTGGGATCAGTCCTGGGTGGCCCCGATGCCACCTCGTGATATCCAACGGCCACCGTCGTGGAAAAACAAAACAGTCCCAAACGGTGACAAGAGCACTCAAACCAACACGGGCACACAAGGCTTATGTCCGCCTACCTGGCCAAGGTAGCGCGCGCCCATAACCTTCCCTAGTTGGAGGCACCGGCAAGAGGCATGACAATAGACCCAGTTAGGAGCCCCTATAAAGCAAGTGTGGCTGCACTGGTTAGTTCGATTTCGATGGCACTATGACTCAGCCAACAGTTGTTCAAGTTCATTTAAGTCCAGTTAAACTTGAATGCAATAAGCTGAGCCATATTAAAATAACATGATGGAACTACAATGCAGGAGCATGATATCATCATAAGCATGGAGGTGCAACATAATCATCATGCACAAGAACAATGAATCATTTATCCAAATGAGCATGGCATACTGACGAGCATAAGTATAACACTACACATGAGCATAGCATGACCACTAGCATCAGAAATAAATACCATGCAAGAACATAACAAGAATACTACCAAGTAAGCATGTAACCAACTAGATGCAACGGAACATGCATAGCAACGGTACTGGATAACAAACTGTAAGCATGCATCAGAATGAACAGCACTACCACCAGCATGTGCTACTACTACCAAGCATGACAGGAGAAAATAATACTAACAAGTAGTACAAGATAACAAGATGCATCAGAACATAGCATGAAGGTGGATATGAATCCACGAGCATAACCGAAACACGACAGTAGCAACAAATAAGCAGGCAGTAAACGGGCAAACATTTATTAAATATTCAAGTAGAAACCATGGCTATTGCATGGCTATCATGCAAGTGGCTGTTGTGGCTTGCCTGGGGATGAAGAAACCACAGGGAAGAAGTGCGGGAAGCTCGCGGAAGGAATCACCGGAAAGGGTTCTCTCCCGGAGGGGCTGATTAGGGGCAAGGGCACCAAGGTCATTTTCAAAATGTGAACACATCATGAAAATGATAAGAACAGAACGGGCTCGACGAGACGAAGACGTGGGCGTAGGAATCACCTCAATCGGAGTTATGAGCAAAAAGTTAGGAGGGGTTTTCTGCCAGGGACCTATCTGCAAGAAAAATCTTTACAAACTGGGCCTGGATAGAAAAATAGAAAGCACATTTCAGGAACTACGCTTTCGGGACAGTGAAAACGTATTTCTGGCCGAAGCCGCAGAACTTTACGCTTTCACTGAAACGAAATCGTAAAAGGGAAACTACGCTTCCACTTATCCTAGTCAGCAGAGGCGGGATCGGGCCCTGTCTCGCTGCCAGGTGGGGCCCGCCACTGACATCTCTTCCTCCCGCTCCTCCTTCTTCTTCCCGACGCGACGTAGGAGAGGGATGACGCCGACCGGTCCCGACGAGGCTCGTCGGCGGTGTGGGCCACCTCTCGAGGCGTGCGGCATACCGGTGAGCTCAGGGAGCCGACCTGCATCCAATGGTGTACGTGGCGACCGCCGGGGAGGACTGAGGCGGCGGTAGCTTGGACTCTGGCGGAGATGGCCTTCGGGTGGCGATGGGCATGGCGCTCCGATGGGGGAGAGGAGGGGATGAGGCCACTGAGAGGTTCGCTGGAGCTCAGGGGATGCGATGGTGGTGGTGGAACAGAGAGGGAGGCTCGGACTCGCCGGAATCGGAGCGGGGCTCGCTGGCAGCCGAGGCGACAGAGGAAGGTGGGGAGGCACTCCGGCGATGCTCTGAGGGGCTAGGGAGGGCTAGAGGAGGATGGTGGAGCTACTGGTGAGGAGAGCTGAGGCCGGGGAGGGCCATTTATAGCCGTGGCTGAGGTGGACGTCCGCTGACGCGTGGCTGTGGCTCGGCCATGGCCGCATACGCGTGTGCACGCCTGCACGCTAGATGAAAGGCGACGGGGAGGAGCAGATGGCATGTATCACGGGGCAGAGGAGGCCAAGGAGCACGGGGAAGAAGCGGCCAGAGGAGGAAGACGACGGCCGGCTACAGCTCGTCCGTGGGCGCGCGGCGACGAGCGCCAGCGAGCGAGCTGCCGGAGGGGGAGAGGGGTCCATGGTGAAGGCGATGACGAGGGGAAGCCGCTAGACACGCTCACGCGCGCGAAGACGACGAGAGGGGGAGGGGCCGGAGCTAGGCGATGTCCTGGATGCGGCCAAACGCTGTAGAGCGCGTGCACCGTCGCGCCAACAGCGCGGTCACCGTGTGAACCGGGGCATTCATTACTCTCTGGCACCCAAAATGTTTTCTAGCTGATAGTCCTTCCAAGATAGATTATTTATGAGGTTATGGCTTGATTTGGGGTACTGTGGTTAGATGGGAGTGATCACCTAAAGTTTGCTGTAGCAAACTTGGCTTCACTTCTGTGATCAGCAGAGAAGAGCTAAGGGCCAAACTTGATGTCTAGGATGATTAGGTTAGGAAGGACTATTATCCTGTTAAGTTTGAGGAGAAATGGACCAATATGAATCATGGTTGCTTTGTAACAGCAGAATTGGTCCAGAAAAGGGATTTGGATGATGCACTCACATGGAGTATCAACTTGAGCTGAAATTTGGCATGGGATGATTATTTGGACATATGAAGATTCTGTAAAAATTTCATACCAAATAGATTTTCCAAAATGGTACTTCCTTCACAGCTATCCTCTCCATCCAGAAAATTGAGATAATATGGGTGAGTAAATGGATTGCTTAAATGATCCCAAATTTGGTGGAGAGAAGTGCTATTGGTAGGAGCATGATCTGGTAATTTTTTAGAATTAATGAAGCAACATAAATATACTTGCTTCACAACCTGAATATATTGCCAGAATCAAAGATTTGAGCCTGTGCTCACATAGGTAACTGGATGGAGCTGAAAATTGGAGGAGTGTAATAATATGAGCACATGAAGGAGTGTGAAAAATTTCAACTCATTTGGGTACTCCTAGCTAGTACTTCCTTCACAATGGCTTCTGTTTGACAGAAACTTTGAAAAATTGCTGAGGAATTTTCACTAGGAAAATGGAGCTGAATTTTGGCATGGAGCAATGATTTGGATGAGATAGCATGCCCAAAAAGTTTGGGAGCAATCAAGAAAGGATAGGTGGCACTTCCTTCACAGAAAACCACACTGGACAGAAATGGAGAATAAATATTGGGGAATTATTTTTGGGCTAGGACAGGAAGGTTTGGGCATATTTGAGCAATATATGACCCAAAGAAATTATGATAATTATTTGGAAATTTTGTGGAAGACAGAAATATAGGTTGCTTCACAACCTAGGGCAAATAGGGTTATTCCTTTAATAGAAAAAGGAATATTCCCAATAAAAATAATATTGGGATTGAGCTAAGATGAAAATGACAAGGTCTTGAGATGGTTTTGAGGATGACAAGCCACTTGGGAGAGGAGTCAAAGGTGATCTTCTCAGGTTTCAAGTCCACAGAGCCACGGAAAAAAAAATCTCAAGCAAAAATCCTCAGAAAATCAAAAGAAAAAGAAAGGGCCAAAATCCAGGGTGTCACAAGTTTTTAAGATGACCTTTTAAAAGTCTCTTATCTCATCATGACATCATTCAGAGTTTGTGAAATGACATTTTAAAAGTCCTTATCTCATCCTGGCATTTGATTCAGACTTTTTTTATCTCTACCACATCTGCATAATCTGATTGTTTTTCTCCCGTTGCAACGCACGGGCATATTTGCTAATAGATATAGATATAGACTTCAACCCAGGGCCGGCCCTGGGGGGGGGGGGCGGGATGGGCGGCCGCCCCGGGCCCCGAGTACGAAGGGCCCCCCGATGGATTGGTTTCTATACGTACCTGATAGACTCCCATAAAGACGAGTACGAAGAGGCCCCCGATGGCATGTTTCCATCGGTATGTGATAGGCTTCCCTAATGAAAAATATAATAGAGTAAAGAGACGGGAAAAAGGTAACAGATCGTTATTTTCTCGGCTTGCCGCACGGGCGCAATCTTCTGCTTCTACTCGGCTTCTCCCATTGGAAACAAATCAGCCCCGCCTGTGTCTTCTATTCGTGATTTTTCTGCTGCTGTGCATGATTAGTGGAAGAAGGTACTCCGAGTACAAATTTTTCGATTTCAATCAACCTCCTCTTCAATGCAAGTCCGTCTTTTTGTATAGTCTTTATAGATCGTTCGTTGGTTTCATGAAGATCATCCCCGTACATATCTCTTTCTCATGCTCCAATTTCTTGTGTTGTTTGGGATTAGAAAGGAGGAGCTCGGATTTTTGTTCGTGACTAGTAAGCAGAAGCGAAATCTTGCAATTTTTTTATTTTCTACCATCCAGGTACCTACCTTGTTCCAAGCCTTTGTTAGCAATTTTTTATTTTATTAACTGTGTTTTTAATTTCTTGTTTCATATGTTTGTGTGCTAATTAGCAAGATGTTATCTAGAAAGGATCCAACCGGAAATGAGTAAAGAAAATAGCCTTGCATATGAGTTGATTAAGTTTCAGAAAGGAGATATTGACATGTTTCTAGAACTGATACAAGTACTTCTACTAGAATCCCACAAAAAAAGGACTTCTACTAGAAATTCCGAGGAATGCCTTTTGTGAGAAAACATAGGATGATAATACTAGAGTAGGCATGAACCTAATAGAAAATTATAAGTTCGGATTGAAAAAAGCGACCAATGTTTTTGTGAATGTTTATGACCTTTATTTGTTGGATAGTTGACATGACAAGGCAAAACCAATTATAGTGCATCAAGTATTTAGTTCAATTGAAATAGAGAAAATGTGGTTTTAGGGCCCCTTTTCGCTGTCTTGCCCCGGCCCCCGAAATCTCAGGACCGGCCCTGCTTCAACCACAAACCTAACAGTACATCAACAAAGTACTACTCGTGAAATTCATTAGAATAGCACAAGTCGACTTCACTGTCTGGACTTGAAGTTCAACTTTTGCTTTTGGCATTCACCAGATTTAATTGATGCATAATGGGACAACATCAAATATTTTTCTCTTGGCAGTAAAGGCTTATTTTAGTATGTTGTTTTAAAGGAGTACCAACCCCGATCTCTGTATCAACAATTGCTCACAATCATTTATGAATTTATATTCATATCATCCGATTACAACTCAGAAGAAGTACAAAGCAACAGAGCAAACAACATATCCCATGCATTGGTTATCCAGTAAGGTAAAATCTCCGCAGTGGGCACCAGGTACAGTTCATATGAGTACCAAGATCAATATATTCAACATTTATATCATTAATTAATAAAATGATACCACAGTTGATTTATGCCTGGTAAAAGGATGTGTATATATACGCACTCACAAGTCACACCATTTATGCAATCCTGCTTTGCTTGGCTCCTTGAGCTATTGACATATACCGCCTTAGCATACTCCAGACGGTCATCAACCGGGCACACATATAAAGTACACTAGATCGTTGATGGCGCACGTTGCTGCGCCCGTCTATTTCACTCTTAGTTGTTAGGGGTATAAAGTAAAAATTTTACATTTGTTTGCAATGCTTTGAAGTATCATGCTTTTTGTGTGCTTGTTCTTGCCTCCCCCTTTTTGTAGAGAAATAATATGTAAGTGATGAGAGAAATCTGGTCCAATTGATCTTAAAATTCAGTTTTTTTTATATTCTTCATGCTTGTGCTTTTCTCCTCCATTTTGCAAAAAAATGGAACTGATCCGGTTCGGTCCGGTTGATCTTCAAAAAATAGTGCATTGAGGTTCTTAGGTCTAATCGAGTTGTTGGTCCAAGTTGTTGCATCAAGTGTAGAAGATTTGAATTGGGTATTATTGGTGGATACATGTTCTATGATTGATCGTGTCCTCTTCTTGGCTCCTAAAAAGCTCTCCCGGAAAGGCTTATGTCAAGACATTTGCAAATAAAAATATTGAGGAAAGATATTAGGAATATTTGAGAAAATAAAAATAAATAAAGGCGGTACAAATATTTCAGATTTTTTTGACAACATTTATTATCTAAAGAAATCAATGCATTATGGCCTGTAATAAAATTCTAGAAGGGATTACACCTAGTCATATCATTGGGCCATGCCTCTGTCGTTGACCACCAATCCGGTCCGGTTGATCTTCAGCGGTACCTCACTCCGTGAGAGACACCGACACCCATGATAAACTATAGAGAAAGATAAAATATACTGAAATAAATTGTTTAATGCATGTTTCCTTTGCATTTTGAAATAAGAGATTTTCCAATCAGCAGTAAGTAGTAAACCACGGCAGAAAGATACTAAGCAGGCACTCTGTCGACTGCCAGTACTATTTTACTTTCTTACAATTGTGTGTGTCCATCTGTAGCTCACTTTGATTTATAGCCACCACTGGGTTGTGAACATAGGAGCAACAGCTATCCTTCATTAAGCAGTAACCTAAAACATGAATATGCAGGAAACACAAGAATTATAAATTAAAGTGGAAACGCCATTGTGAGGATTAATTCAACCAAAGCAGTTGGGTCCAAAGCTATGCGTTTTGCATAGCACACTACATGACAGATCACAAAATTGCCGAATCTAAGTCATCATCGTACACTGCCTTACAACAAGAATCGTGTATGTATGTACCTCTGATCAATGATATCAGACTAATCTCCACATAGAAGTAATACCAAACATGATTATTCAATTGCAAATTTGTAAGCAATTTTTTTGTATATTTCAAACCATAAAACCTGATCTCTTTATCTTGAACCATTTGTTAGTTGACAGAAATCATATTTCACATTTAGACTGAGGGTTGTACGCAAATATTTATGTTGTTAGTTGGTTTATTAACTTTCCTTGGCATCAGCTCTCTTGTATCAGATGAGGTCTGAACCAACCAGTGTATGAATCAACAAAAAACTGGCATGAGAAAATCATATAAGCTACAATAAAGATTATAAACTTGCTTGCTTATTTCAGACGAACATAGTAACCTTGCAGGCCAAATAGCAGATGAGAGAAACACCGCAATATTGCCATGTCCATCTACTTTTCCGGTTGGATCATAGGAATTTCTATAAATATATGCAGTATGAAACATGGAAGTTAAATAGAACATGGGTTTGGAATTTAAGGATACCAACAAAATGAAGCTTCTGGATTAGCACTCAAAATCGTTACTTGTTCTTGGGATGATCATACAACAAAACATATAGTAGTGAAAATTTGTCTATTGTAGGCTTGTAGCTGTAAGATAAGTCACCAAAACCAAAGGTCATGTATACGCTCTGAGGCATTAAAGTTCAGTACTGCGATAGGAGGTTTGTGCAAATATGTATGACATCAAAAGAGGTCACGGCTGCATGTAGCCATCTTAGCATAACAATATATGTGACACTATAACTTAAAATGCAATTTTGTTGCTTTCAAATTGGACAAAGTCAGAAAAAAATGACCACAATATTTTTGCAATTTCCAAGATAAAGTCAAAGAAAGAGCCAAACTAACCTTCACCAAAAGCATCACCTCCAGATCAACTTCTATCACGGTTGCCTCGGAGACTTCGGCTCCTCTGGTGCAGAACTCATAATATTTCTCTTCATGGCCAAGAAACATGCATCAATTCTTTTCACTTCAATCTTCCTGCATATGTCCATCGGTAAAAATTTAATTAATGGCATAAAAAATCAACAGTCACATCATATATTGCAGAAAACAAGAGAAGAGCATGAGAGAAGTGGGAGAGCATAATTGTTGATCAGAAATGGCATACCTGCAAACTTGCAAGATTTTTGGGGACACGATATTTTTGCATTGCACACGCATGTAGATTATGTCTATTAGGAAATTCCTTAGTTCTTAAATGCCTACACTTATAAACAAATCAGGGCATCACGCATGCAAGATGATGATGTAAAAATGGGTGCTTCAAGGAGTGTGAACTTGCCACAGTACAATATGTAATTTTCCTACTGTAGTAAAAAAATCTTCAGAGCATTAGAAAAAGTTGATAAAAAATTAATGTCATGAGGACCATGCTGGTCGATCAGGTTGATATTTGAGTTTACAATAAAATTATCATCCATTGGAACCAGTTAGCAACACTTGTTATGTCAAACCAAAATGCATCGTTGGTGTTATTTCATATAAGTGTACTACCAATGTTAGTTGTTTGCGTGGAGAGATAATGATATTGGCAACCAATACATCTTTGCAGAAGGTAATCACAGAACTATATATAAACCCCCATCACAAAACATGAGAATTCAGAATGAACATAAGAAATGTTCAGAGTCAGGCATATACCTTAATATAATCCTTGAAATTTTCCATCGGCGTCTCAATTGGTTCTACAAGCAATCAAAAAGCCAAATGCCCAACAAACATGTAATCAAATATATAATAATAAAAACAAATAAATTACTTGTAGATGCTTAAGTCACATTACATGGGCATAGGCAGTTGAGAAGTAATCACACTCGGTGGTGCTCGAATCACCTGAATAGAATCATACGCTTTGGCCACAAGAGCTTCCGTGATAATATTCCTTGTTGTATATGCAAGCAGCTGCATATCCAAGCTATGTGAATCTGGTTTATATACAAGAAAACGAACCCATTGGAAAGCTCTGCTCACATCAAGGAATAGAGGGAGGGATAAATTATAAATGCCACGCATTGGTTTGATGTTTGTTGGGTGAATTGGATTACAGAAGATGTCGGGCCTTGCCGCACAGATGATGTGCGCCCTCACCATTGGCAAGCTGCCCAGCCTCGTTTCTCACATGTTTTGCCTGCACCTCAGTGCCTAAAACATCAAACAGAGGTACAAATAGATCGGGGAAGAATGAGGGTCGAATGGGGGATCTAGGACCGCAAGACTAACCGTTCAGAGGACCTTCATGTTCGCCATGTATTTCTCCATGGTTGTTGGCCCAAGCAGTGGATCGTGATGGTCTGTAGACAACGGCGGCGGAGAGTCTTCAACGAGTTACCAATTGGTGGAGCAGGAAGACAAGCTGAGGCAGTGGTGCGTGCGCTCCAAGGACGGTGCCGCGAGGGGTAGCGGCCGGAGAGAATGGCAGCGACCCAGATCCCGCTCCTCCGGTCAATCCTTCCCACCGCGCGCATCGCCTTCCTTGCCTCGATCCGTCACCTCCGGTCCAATCGTGCGCCTCGCATCAGGATTGGATGGACGCAGCTCTTCTGTATCCCTTGACCGAAGTGCATGGGCTGGAATGGGCTGGCCTACGGCCCAATTAGCAAGAGGGCTCCGTTTCGGCATCTGGAGCAGTAGCCCACAGGACAGATGGGCCAGATTTCGCACAGCGCGGCGCAGATCGCTTCCCACACGAGATCAAACGGCCAGAAACTCCCGGATCGTGAAAACGGACGGCCAAAAACCCAAATCACTGAGAGGGCAGGGAATCGGTGCGGTTATACTGTCCTTAATTGGGCATGGGCGGCCTTAGGAACTCAACTTTCAGCTCCAACTAAACATTTTGTTCTATCAATTTCCGAACATGAGTGTTTGTTGCTAGTCATGTTTTGGTTTTACTTTGCGGGCATGTTCAGTGATAGGCCCTTGAGAGATGCACGTAGGAACTAGTCTATTGCTGCAAGAATCTCACGAGATTGAACTAGCTGGACAATGGCACGACAAGGCGCATATCAAGCAAACGTGGTGCCAACCATCTAAAGTAGACTAAAATTGGTTCGTCAACATTCCAGAGTAGTACCAAAGATCCCTCCCACCTACCAGCTTACAGAATGACGCAACGTGTAACAAACCTGTAACATGTTATTACATTCTTGTAGTAGTACACGGGGGCGATCACGCCGCCGACCCTAGGCCACCTCCCCTCGTATCCTTTGTCCTGCCACCGCCTGAGATCTCACCGGCAAAGCCTGGCCTATGATGGCGGCAACGAGGCCTTATCCCTCGCGTGGTGGTGGCGGTATCTCCGGGCGGCGGCGGCGCATGGTACGACGGAGATCCGGCGGCAAGGAGCGGCGGGATCCCTACGGCGTGCGTGACGGCGGCGTCAACGGAGGCGCGACCTCCCCGCGGCGGAGGCGCCCCTGTGGCGGCGGCTGGGATCGCGGGTCTTGTCTTGCCCGGATGGGCTTGGGCGGGCCGGCCGTTCCGGTGTGCATCTACAGGCGAGCGTGGTGGGCCTGGCGGCGCCGGCTGTAGGCACCGTGGTGGTGCCATGGCCGGTCAGGCGGCGGCGGCCTGGATCCCTTTGGTCCAGTCCCCGCAGAGATGGCGGCAGTCCGTGCATGAGATGCTTGAGGAGGCTCTTCGAACAGATCTGGGTGAAAACCTGTTCTCGGCTAGCTGCCAAGGCCGGCGGTGGCGGCGCTGTCTGTGTCATTCCCTTCTTGAAGGCATCATCATGGAGAAGTTCAAGGCCACTCTATGCTACCTCCAGGGGAATCCCTAGATCAGTAGAGCAGATGACGGCGGCGCTATGGTGTCGTTTCCCTCTTGGGGGCGTCATTCATGGAGGTGTACACAAGCCGAGGGACCAGTGGAAGGCTTCTTTGGTGGAGCGGTGCTTCAGCTTACACATTGCTGGCGGAAGATCTCGGCAGCATGGCGCAGTGGAGACTCGGCGTCCGATGCGCAGAGATGGACTCGCGCAGGAGGAGGAAGCTGTCTGGCGTCATGGTAGAGTCGATGGCAAAGTGGCCTGGCAAGGTCGGTGCATTAGTTCTGCTCTGAGGATGGATCGATGGAAGATGGAGGTGACGGCCCTTGCAACGTGTAGTGCTCACTGGGAGTGTGCCGGACCGGTGTGTGACCCAATCCAAGTAGTGGCTTGGATGGGGCATCCGGCTTTAGATGTTAGGCTTTGGTGCGATGTCTGTTTGGTATTAGGCCCGGACATTCGGCACACCTTCATCAAGGGGATAGGAGTAGCAACAGCGTTGCCAAGATGGTGGCTTCAGGCTTATTGATGTATCACCTTGTATGGTCTTTACGAATAATTAATAAAATGGCTGCATGCATCGTCCAGATGCAGAGGCCGGGGGTACATCCTTCTTTTCTAAAAAAAAGATTGATCTTCCCATGAGGACCTACATATTAATAAAGCTGTAAAATACGCCGCCTGCTGTTGCGGGAATCGATTGCAATATATTTCGTGGTTTGATTGTATAGAACATGCATGGTTGAGTTAATAATACATGAACTAAAACTAAAAATAAACATTGTACATTGTATTTGATTATTGTGTAGTCAAAAAATATTTTGAATATAAGTGGCATAGTAATAATGGAAAACGTTTTCCTATGCATGTTGAATGAATCTTTGATGAGGTAGCATGTGTGGTGAGGTGGGATGTGTGCATATGATCAACTAATAATATTTTTTCCTCATGCATGTTGTGGTGGGCCTTTAATGAGGTGACATGTGTGCATATTAAGATAATAGAGATAGTGGAGATAAACTACTTAGGTATATATAGAATTTAGACTGTGCGTGTCATATTTCTTCAGTGGATTAATTTAGTTGACTCAAATAAATAGAAAATAACACATAGTCCGTGATAGTAAATGAAGCTTTGTAGACCTATCTCTGTTAAAAAAATGTGGACATGCATCATTATTCACTGCCAAGTTGGTCACAGTTTGTCAGAGCCTCTCCAACTGGATTTGCCTAATTTGCCCCGTATATGTTCGTGGACGCTTTCATAGACATCACTTAACACCACACAACTCATGCAACGTTGATCGACACATGTAAACAACAGAAAAACACATCAAAGATAGGTAGCAAGTTCATACACATGGGACCAGGATATGACATACGCGGACAAGAAAATTCAAACACATAGACTATAGATAGCACTTTGTTCTTGGATAAAATTAGGATGAAAGATGTTGACCAGTTCTCCTTGCCCATGTCAAAACTGCGGCGGCGATAGTACATCGCAAAGACGGCGTATGGGTCATCGTCCAGGGGACCATCGGAGTCGGGGAGGACGAGGGGAGCACGACGAGGCGGCGGGCTATGGCGATGATGAGGCTTGCTCGGCTGTGAGCCGCTTCGACGCCTCGATGCCCCGACGCAACATCTTGGCATTCTTGTGGCGGCAGCGACGGGCGCCCATCTCGACGGTGGTCAAGGACCGGCACAGGACGTCGCGGACTAGCCGATCCTCCTCGTTTGTCCAACACACAGAGAAGATCGAAGCAGAGCAGCTGGATCCGGCCACAGTCCGGGCCGCTTGCCTGGCATGGTAAACTGTTTGGGCTTCAGACTAAGGGGGCCTCCGCGGGCTCGGAGGACGTAATATGAGCACCAAGTGGCTCCCGGGCATGCGGGCCGGCGGTGACGGCCCAGAGGTGCAAGTGCCTCTATGGGCTACCTTGGACGACGTGGTCCTCGATGAGCCCCAACTGCACTCACCCCGCCTTGTTGTGGAGCTCAAAGAGCGTCCCTTGTCCATTTTCTGCACTCAAGTGATTCAACGTAATAGGCCTTTCTATAACCTGACCTTATGCTAAAAATAGTATTTATTGACTATGCATCCAATAGAACTTATGAAAATGAAATGTTATTCTATCGATATCTTAAAGTGTTCCCTAACCCCTGACTGAGAGTGATATGATGGGCTATTGAAGTTAGTCCCTGCTGCACGGTGGGATAGTATAAATCCATTCATTAATGAAGTTTTGCACTAACACTCTCATTATTGGCTTCCTTCCCTGGGGACTGCTCGGGCGAAGACATATCATGTAATGATCGCAGGGGCATCCTTCCTAGGTGGAAAAGACATGTGCGACTAAAATCATCCTTCCTAGTGAAGGCGAGACGTGGTGCCTATACACCCGGCACCGTGTTGGAGCATTTTGTATCTATCTATTAGTATTTGTTTGTGTCTGCAAGAATCTCACACCATCAAGCTAGCTAGTGACACGGGTTGTGGAACTGCGAAAAGCGAGGGGAGAGAAATGCAAGGAAGGTGCCAACATGTGATCAAGCAATCCGCCAGAAGATCCGCACCCCTCCGCTCAGGAATCATGACCCAACGTGTAATGGATTTGCAACACATTATTATGTTTTTGTTATTTGTCATATGCAAACTAGCTTGGAGGTGCCGGGTGAATCTACTAGTAATGTGCAAATTTGACTGTATGTAGAATATGTTGTTTGCGCCGACTATTTGCACATTCAACAACCAAAGGGGGCGTGAACTCTTGGAATCCAATCCTTGTCTAGCATCTTCTTCTCTTCTGCCCCTAAAACTGCATGTATATATAGGCGTCACAAGCCTCGAAATGTCTATGGTTGCCTCTGGTGGTAAAATCGTCTACAGTTGAAGTATGACTTCACCAACCAGATGAAAACTTCACAAGTAGACTTCAAGACCCCAAGTAGTACAATTTTTGCTATTCACATTCATCATATTTAATTGATGCATAATGACACCTCATCGAATCTTTTATCTCTTCACAACAAAGGCTTATTTTCAATATAGTATATTTTTTAAAATGAGGATCAACCTGGTCTCTGTATCAACCAATCCATGCAATCATTTAAGAATTTATTCATGTCATCCGATCGGTTACAACGCAGAACTCAGAATAAGTGCAAAGCAACAGAGCAAACAACAACATATCTCATGCATTGATCGTCTAGTAAGATAAAATCCCTGCAGTGGACACCAGGTACAGTTCAAGATTAATATTGTCAGCCTTTATATCAATAATTAATAAAATAAGATCACAGTAGATTTATGCCTTGGAAAAGGATGTGTATATATACTCACACCATGCATCCAATCCCGCCTTGCCTGGCTTCGTGAGCTACTGACATTTACCTAGCCGAACATATTTCAACCAAGCAGGCATATACCGTGCATTGGGGATGGGCGGCCTTGGGAACTCAACTTTCAGTTCCAGACGTTCTCGAAGTTCTACCTGTTTCAGAATCCCGGACTTAGCTGCTAGCCATGTTTTGGTTTTGCTTTGTGGCCATGTTCAGTGATAGGACCAAGAAAGATGCACGCCGGAACTAGCCTATCGCTGCAAGAATCTAAGGTGATCAAGCTAACTGGACAGTGATACGACAAGGCACAGAGAGTGGTGCCAACATGAACATCCCTCCAGGAATGTACAAGCTTGTTGTAGCAGATTGACGCAATGTAACAAAGTTGTAACATGTTTACTAGGTTTTGTGACTGATCTTCGAGGCGTACATGGGCAAACTTTTAACTCTTTCTTCGGTGGATTACCTTAGTTGCTTAACTTCATTGATGAGCAAAGACAATCTCCTCGATCGTTTCTCCTTGTCCGTGCTGCACTACTGCTAATCAACGCAAACACATGTTATTTAGTTGTCGTTGATAAAGGGGCATGAACCACCGACAATGCCCAAGTTGGTCGCAAAGCATAGCCATTAATGAGACTGCAGTGATTCAAAAACTGGAAGGAGGTAAACAAATGACGCTTTTCCATCTTCTGAAAACACATAGTTTCAATGTCACTTTGTGTTTTGGTGCTAGTGCTAGTGGATCAGTGACACAGTTAAATCATATACTGAGGGAGGACTAGCTCCATCTTTGTAAGTGAATTTTTCAAAGAATCATATAGTCTTAGATACTGTTTACGCTTCAGAATATGAAGCCACTTAAAGGTATGGTTTGATTGTTCTGGGAGACAGATAGTCATCTCTGAATGGCATAACTTGCTCTGTTTCTTGGAATACCAGTGGGCTATGATTCCAGCAACATTTATCAAGCAAACATGTTTGCAGTCGCATTTTGCAACATATCCTTTCCTAGAGCAGCGTATATCTAGAATATGTTGCAAATTATGAAACACTATGAAATCATATCATATGACCTCTTGATCTTGCAAGTTAGAACCTCATGTCTTGTATGCAGACTAGTTTCCACATGCCGAGTGAATGAAATATTTTGCAAATTCGACTGCATGACACTCTAGAATATGTTGTTTGTTCTGACTATTGACAGGTCAAAAGAGAAAGCAGGTGTGAGCTTCTTGGGAATGCAATCCTTTGCCTCTTTATCCCTACAACTACATCTACTTCAGGCCGTGCAGCGTTTGCGAGCCTCTTCAAGCCGTTCAGCCAACTATTTGTGTTTTGAGGTGATGAGATGTTTGTGTGGCTGTCTCTGGTGGTAAAATTTCTGTAGTCGACATATATCAAAATTTTCACTGCCACAAATATCATGTTCAATAACAAAGTACATATAAAATTATCAGGGCATCATAAGTAGACTTCACTGCTAGATTGCATTTGATCTTGTTTCAGGTACAATTTCTGCTATTGACATTGATCAGATTTAACTCATGCATAATAGCGACACCTCATCAAATCTTTTATCCCTCGACACTATTTTCAACATCTTTTCTGGAAAGAAAGATCACTCCAGGCCTCTATATCAATTAATGCATGGAATCATTTAATTTATTCATCGTCCATGACAACTCGTGGGCAGCAAGTATGAATTCAAATTAGTGGCCACGTTATTATTTTCAGCCTTTATACGTTGATAAAACAAGACCCACTGTCAAGTTATGCCTTCTAAAAGGACTCACAACTCACACAATGTCTGCAATCGCAGCTACTGGCACGTACTTATCTAGCATATGGACGACACTAGTTAGGCCGTGTATCTGTTACTCTTCTACCCCTGCAACTCCACGTATATATAGATTCAGACCATGTGGCGTCGCCGGCATCTTGAAGCCCTACATTTTTTAAAGGAGGAACATCCCGGCCTCTGCATCAAAACGATGTATACAACCATTTTATTATATTATTGCACATAACCCAACAAAACAAATACATGAATCAATCCAAAGTCACCTTCCTCCCAACTAGTGGTGTTACACCTACAATCTGGATATTGTGCCCTGACCGGATATCAACACACAACATCTATTCCGTTGGCCTCAACGAGCCGCCCGCAGGCAGGCCGAGAGGACCAACGGGTGTAGCCAGACCCTATGCGCGCACCGCATGTGGGCGTTCTAGGATCAGCTGCTGTCATCTTTCGTCGTCCCACCTCCAGGAGTGAATAACGTATCCACCTCGTCAGGTCATACTGCCTTCGATGTCACCGCGACGCCAGACAACACCACCATCCTACACGTATCCATCACCAAAACTCTGCTGCGCCATGCCACCAAGATCCGCCTTCGGCATTGCAATAGATGTAACACCGCTCCTCCTCTTGTCCCATCCAGTCAGCACTTGCTTCAAAACGATGACCGCGGGAGGGAGAACAACACCGAAGGCGCCGTCATCGTCCAATCCGGAAGACCCAGATCTAGGGTTTTCCCTGGAACACTCCGATCGTGGTGACCTAACCTGCAACGACGATGCCTCGAGAAGGAGATGGCGTCAGAGACGCCGCCATCGTCCGCCAAGACAGAAGTCAGGCAGGATTTTCATCAGAAGCCGCATCATCCCGATCTCGTGGCTGGATGGATTCACGCGGAGCATCGCCATGAGGACGTATTCCGCCGTCGGTACTCCGGCAGAGAGCCTCCAGCCACCCCTCGCCGGTCCCTCCACGCGCCACCGGCCGATGCAAAGCCACACTGCCGCGGATCAGGTATCGTACATGCTGCTGCTGGTGTGGAATGTTTTGAGGTGATGAAATGTCTATGATTGTCTCTAGTAGTAAAACTGTCTACAGTCGGCGTAAAGTAAGACTTCACCAACCACAAACCTCACCGTTCAAAAAAATACAGATAAAATTCATTAGAACATCACAAGACCTCACTGTGTGGGAAAAAAGGAGCGCACGGATCGTCAACCACAACATCTCCACAGAGGATCAGGTGTTAGATAAAATCAAGGCGGACCTTCAAAACTGGACAGCCACAGGCAAAAACAAGATCGCGTTGATGATACATACACCTGGTGTGCCAGACTAAATGTTGTAGACTAGGTGAGGTTCTGGGGATACTCTCTTTGTATCCCATGTGTAGTTGCTAAAACTCTCCTTAGATTCAACGAAACACTACACTGGTAGTTTTTCGTAAAAAAAAGAGACCTCACGGTCTGGACTTCAAGTACAATTTTTGCTATTGGCATTCATCAGAATGCGCAATGGCACCTCATCAAATCTTTTATCTCTTGACAATAAACGCTTACTTTTAATATATTTTTTGAAAAAAAGGAGGATCAACCCAGGTCTCCGTATCAACCAATCCATGCAATCATTTATGATTCATCATCCGATTGCAAGCAGAACTCTATATAAGTGCAAAGCAATAGAACAAACATATCTCATGCATTGATCATCAGTATGATCAAATCCCTGCAGTGGATACCACGTGCGACGATTCAGGTATCAACATTACTATAGTCAGCCTTTATATCAGTAATTAATAAAATGAGACCACGATCAATTTATGATTTGTAAAAGGATGTGTATATATACGCACTCACAAGTCACACCATATGCATGTAATCCGGCCTTACCTGGCTTCTTGACATATTGACATATACCTAGCCTATCATATTTCAACCGGGTAGGCATATACAGCGCATTAGGCATGGGCGGCCTTAGGGACTCAACTTCCAGTTCCAACGGAACTTCATGTTCTACTGATTTCCGAATCATGCCTTAGCTGCTAGTTGTGTTCTGGTTTTGTTTTGCAGACATGTTCAGTGACGTGACGGTAAAAGATGCACATCGTAACTAGTCTATTGTTGCAAGAATCTTACGCGATCGAGCTAGCTGGACAGTGACACGACAAGGCGCAGAGCGTGGGAAGGGAAATGCAAGCGTGATCGAGCAAACATGGTGCTTACCAGCTCTTAAGGAATGACGCAACATGTTATAGACCCTGCAACATGTTGTTAAGTTGTGTTATTGACCTTTCCCTTACATATTAATAAAATTTGGACTGCACATGCCACATTTCTTCAGTGGATTAATATAGTTGCTTAAACAGTAGTAGCTCTCCGCGAAATACCTCTTCTTTCTTGTTGATCAAGTGGACATGAATCATTATTCACTGCCCAGTTGGTCACAAATTGTCTGAGCATCTTTAACCGGATTTGCCTAGTTTGATCGCTATATGTCCAGAGACAGCGCAGACACACCATATTCAAACCTTCAAAACCATATAAACCATGCAACGTCTATTAACACGCGTAAACAACACATAAATGATAGACATCAAGTTCATACACATGTAGGACCAGGATAGGCCGTCCATGGACTTCATGTATATAAATGAGGCTGCGGCCTGGGCCGCTTGCCTGGCGCGGTGAGCTACCCGCGCCTCGGACTTCGGGAGACGGCACGGGCTCGAAGGACTCGTCATGAGCACCCAGTGGTGCCCGGGCGTGTGGGCCGACAAGGATGGCCCGGAGCTGCAAGAGCCTCGCTAGGCCACCTTGGATGTCACGAGCCTTGATGAGCCATGGCTGCACTCACCTGCAAAAAAAGAGAGCCACCCTTGTCCATCCATGACCGACAGAGGGCGAGCTTCTCGTCGAGCGGCACAGAGCTCGACTTCACCACCAGAGCATCCCAGTCAATTGGGACATGCTTAGATTCAGATCTGCTGCTGGAGCCGGACATGGTGGTGTGGGCGGCATGAACTGGATTGGAGGGAAGAGAAGAGAACGGCGAGGGAGTGGAGCCGACATGACTGAGCTAGGTTTTGGTCTGGGTGGGGAGAAAGTGGGGTTTTATGGGGTCATCAGGGTGGCTAGGCCGGGGCGGTCTGACATGGCGGACGCGTCCGAACCGTCCAAAATCAGTCCAAATATGAGCTGGGTTTAGGGATTGTCATACACTGCCGACATTTAGGTTTGAAATGAGAAGTTCATTTGGGTGATGTTTTTCGATTCGGACCGTGTCCTGGCTGTCCGTCCGGACAAATGAGGGAGAGAAGAGGGTCCGGTTGAAGATGCTCTCATGAACCGGAAAGAGGCAGACACATGACTCTTTGCATAAATGATTCTAGATTTTTCTTTTGCGATAATACATTACTGTATATGTTAGTATCGGTTCATCTTGTTTTGCGATAATAGATTATTGTATATGAACGAGACAGTTGAATCCTACACTGGACAAGGACTAGCTCCATCTTTTTAAGTGAGATTTCTGAAGTGTCGGTTCTGTCACAACTTATGAAGAATCATACATAGTCTGCTTGTATCATTTCTTCCTCAACTTCCGAAGAATCATACATAGTCTGCTTGAGCGTAAGATGTTCTCTTGGATTCAGAAAATGAAGGTCACTTTCCCCGCAAAAATAAAAGAAAAGAAAATGAAGGCCACTTAAATTGTGATTTGATTATTCTGAGAGACGCATATGTCATTTCTGAATGACATGGCTTGCTCCTATTTTTCTTAGAACACTAGGCGTTGCTTCCAGCAACATTTATCAAGCAAACACTACGAAGTCATATTTTGCAGCGTAGCCATTCCCATTCCAGTTAAGGAAACACTACAAAAACACATTGTATTACCTGTTGCTCATCATTAGTTGCTGGAGGGATGTTCGGAGGTGATGACATATCAATGGCTGTCTCTCGTGGTAAAATTTTCTGCAGTCAGTGTGCTCGGATGCCAGACGGACTGCACTGCCTCTGGTGAGGCAGCAGCGACACACCTCACACTGGATCCATGCGCTATTTGGCGGACGCAATGGATTCCTGACAGAAGGAGTCAGCGCGCTGTCGTCGGGCGGCCTCCTCACGGCAGCGGCGAGCACAAGCTGGACGGTCATCTTCTCCTCGGGGCGCGTGGGATGTGCTCGGGGTCGACGGATCTGGAGGTGTTGGACTCGAATCAGCTACCCACATACTGGAGAAGGCCGGAGATCGCCGAATGGGAGTTAGGGTGGCGGAGTGAAGTGGACGGGAGTGGCTAGGGTTTGTCCGGAGAGCGGGTGGGGACGAATATTTGTGGGGTCAGGTGGGCCAGTGTAGGCCAGGTCCGAGTGGCGGACGCGCCAGGGCCTTCCCATATCCGCCCCATATTTGGGTCGGATATGAGGAGTTCCGGTCAGTCCGGGCATTTGAGGCGCCCTTTCTGGATCAATTTTTTTGACTGGTCAATGATCGGGCCGTTCGTCTAGGCGTATAAGGGCCTTCGAAGCGCCCGGCTGTAGATGCTCTAATAGATACTCCGTTCACAAATGTAAGTTGTTCTAACTATATTTTTTATATTTGATGTATATCGACACCTTTTTGCATGTTTGTTCTTATTTGAGTCAGTATGTAGTCCATATGTTCAAAACATCTTATATTTATGAAGTTACGGAGTATTTCAGAAACCCGGAAGAGTAAATTTATTATTCCTGAGAATGACCCGTGCGTAGAAGAACAAAGGGAAGACAAGCTAGTGCGTTGAATGCTCTTCTAGAATTCCACCTAATTTGCCGATCGACCATGGAGACAAAAACAGGCTATATATTGCATGGAGATCCATATGCACCGCAAAACAAGAACTGGTCGATGAGAGATAAGGTGATCCTCGTCTTGAACGGCTCACTTAATATGTGGTTATTTATTAGCAAGGTGTTTTGTGGTTAGGCCGGCCGGGAAAGGATACAATAATTAAGCAACTAAAAAAAAGCAAAGGATATAATTTGTGGGTTCTCTTTTTCTCGACCTACATGCTACAGTATTACAGTACTTCGCTGTTGTGCTACTCGAAACACAGAAGTAGGATGTGTAAAACAAAAGTGTATTGAGGCCAGGGCGATTGAATCAAACGACATGAGATCGAAGAGCACAAGCTCTACATGCACGCCTACACCTGAGATGCATGTATGAGTCGCAACCTGGAAACTGAATTTCGCCTTCTCTTTTCATCAATCCAATTGAGTGGCCGATACCTTGACCTAATTCGAGTACGATGTGACTCAATATATTGATGCATAGTTGTGCTAGCATTTTACCGGTGCTGGGCACCGCACATGCGTCCGATCAAAACGGGCTGACGTGCCACCGGCTCATCTGTGCCTATACGCAGCATAAAAAAAAGCTGCAAAGATACAAATACAAAAACAGAAGGAGATTCGCTCAACAGATAGCACAATTTCTTTGTCTCATCCGGAGTCCAGAAGCTTCGTGGAAGCGGCCAGCGCCGTCCATCCAGATCCAGGGGCACGCGTCGCCGTTCGGTCTCTACTACCGTAGGTACAACGCCGACGATCGACGAGAAGGATGCGTGTGTGCAGTATGGATGGCTGAATCACGAGACACACCGATCGAGACAGCCGGAGATTCAATCATGCTTGCTCCGTACTCACCGCGTTTCCAAGAAAAGGCACTGTTGAGTATTATGATTATTAAAAAGTATAGGGTAGACTAAAATTTGATTCTATCTTGTATTGTACTCCAAATTAATCATTATATATATATATATATATATATATATATATATATATATATATGGCCATAAGGCTTAAGTAATAATCAATCGATTCCATCCATCCCTCTTTTATGTCTTCCAACATGGTACTAACCCTAGCCGCCGCCCGCCGCTTCCGCCCCACGCAGAGGCGGATGACGAAAAAAATTTAAGGTGTGGCGAACTCTTAAGCATAAAATTTGTTTTTGATGCAAAAACAAATCTAACATCATCTCTAATGTTGGGGACAAATCTATAAATTGAAATGTGAAGTCCTGGACCACCATTTATGTAATCTAGACTAAAAACAGTTATACCTTCAGCTCCTAGAACCTCAACATTCTCTTCCACTATAGTTTCAACTGAATCTACAATCTGTCCTTTCACTTATTCGGGTAGCATAAAATTTGCATTCTCTTTTTCCGACAGAATTCACTTGATCTTGATGGGGTACTTGGATTAGAGCCACTGCCACTACCAAGTACTTCAAAAATATCTTGTCAAATCTGCAATTCACGACATTAAATTGTCACTAAAATCACTACATTGCATATTAGAATCTATTCTAAAATCTGAAATGCTACTAAAATTCAGAAAATATACCTTCCCCCTTTGCTAGCCCTTCCCATTCCTCTCCATCTTCTACTGGCTTGCACTTTATTAAGAGACGGTAGGCTACAAGCTCATCCTTTTTTGAGCTTTTTATGAAGAGAATCACCCTGCTTTCCACCTTCTGACGATTTTTTCTGTATAAAAAACAATAAGAAATAATGAAACATCGATCGTGAGTAACAAACAAGCAATGACCAGCAGCATTCATGTTCTCAAGATAACAACAGAAGAAGAGAAGAACAAACACGAGAGAGTTTCTTGGCTTGCCGGCCATGAACGACGAGGAGCTAGCGACCCTCGGGCCGTGCCGCCGTCCGCTAGGCCGCAGCCACAGCCGCCGCTCGCTGCGCCTTGCGCGGCTGCGCCTAGCCGCCTCTGTCGCTTGCTCGACATCCATAGCCGCCCTCCGCGGCTCCGCCGTTCACCGCCGTGACACCGTCCAGCCGTCCACCACTCCGCGTCTCCGCCAGGTCCTGGCCGTCGCCGCCGCACTAGCTAGGGTTCTTGGCGGCTGGCTACCTGCGCTGCGTGCGTGTACTGGACTGGGGCGCTGGCTGCCTGGCTCGATTCTTTCGTGTCTTGCCGGCGGTGAAGTCGCTCGCTTAGTCGCTTAGGTTAGGCCCAATTATATGTGGCTGCGTGGCCCATATAAAGCAGCGACGGCCTTCTCCTTTTAACAGCGATTTTTTTTTCTCTAGCTCAGCCGTCGATCGAGCGTATACATAGGTATAAATTATTTTTTGCTCGGAATCAAGGTGTGGCGGCTGCCACACCTTGCCCACCAGGGGCCTCCGCAACTGGCCCCACGTGCCACCCCGGGGCAGTCGGTCTCCATGACTGCCGCCGGGGCTGCGCCGTTCGTACCTAGGGTTCGTCCGCCGGTCGTGTTGACCGGTTGCCCTAGAGAGGCTTTTCTCCGAGACCTTACTTTGGGTTTTTCTCTCTCTCGTTGGTAGCTTGATCGTCTTTTTTACTTTTTGCTTTTCCGATCTAAGATCGGTTTGTGTCGCCCGCCGCCGCTGTCGACCCCGTGCCTCTACTCCGACATCGGCGTTGACTACACCGGCCACTTCATCATCAACCGCGCAGCAAGGCTGGACGCGCCGTCCAAGGGACGCCTTCGTGCATCGCTGCCGGCCGCTTGTCCGCGTGGTCTCCATTGCCCGCGACATCACCGACAATGTCGCCATCGACTCCGATCTGCGCGTTGTCTCCGCCATGGCGCGTACAGCGCCGTTGTCGGTCTGATCAACTGATACGCGCATGTCTTTGCCAAGCCGTCCCCGAGCACGCGCCTACCGCCAATCGAGCCACAGTTTATTGTCGTGTTGTCCCTTCGGATCGTTGCGTCGCCACCCCGAGGTCATCCCGCGGGCTTCCCCGCCCTCGCGCCGCTCCTGCTGACACCTTTTCGGGCCGTCGCGCTGTGACGCACGGTTCACGCCGCCGCCCCGCGATCCTCCTGACGGCTACCTCCCGCCGCCGACCGTCGGGTAGCCGTTGCCGGCCAGTGGTTCTCCCAGCGGCCACCTCGACCCGCGAGCCGTCACTGCACTGTCCCTTTGGGCTGTAAGGCCGCGGCACGCAGTCCCCGCCGCCATCCGAGGCCGTTCCCGTGGCTGCACCGGCCCGCGCTCCGCCGCTGCGCTGCCCCTTCGGGCCGTAGCGCCATGGTCCGCGGTCCACGCCGCCGCCCCGAGGTTTTCCCGCCATCGCCCCGACCCGCCTGCCGTCGCTGCGTCGCCCCTTCGGGCCGTAGCGCCGCGGCCCATGGTCCACCCCGTCGTCCCCACGCGTCGACTTCCCGTGGTATGTGCCGCGCCACCTCCCTTGGCACGGGAACGGCACCTTCCGCGCCGGTCTTCGTCATGTTGTCGAGTTCCTCGCCTACTTCGAGCACCGCCGCCGCGCTCCTAACCTAGCCGTCACCGCCGCCGTCAGGCCGCCGCCGCTACCCCTGTAGCCGCTATCGCCCGTCCACCCCCTTCATCTTCGTCCAACACCAGCTCGTCGCCACCGTCGTCGTCATCTTCCCTGACCACTTCGTCTACTCCGACCACCGTTGGCGACATCGGCCCGCGCCGATTGGCGCCACAACCGTTGTCGAGTCCTTCTGTGCTGGCCCCATCGACTTCTCCAACTTGGCGTACATATCGTGAAGGTCCCCGTCTACGCATGCCCGGTGCTGGCAACATCGATGCATGCCTTCGTCCACGACATGTCCCCGGGCCTGGCAAGCCTAGAGTGGTGCTTCGTCAACTTCATCTTCGTCCGTCTACGCATGCCCGGTGCTGGCAACACCACGCGTTCCTTCGTCTATGATGTGTCCCCGTGTTGGCAAACCTGGTGCGACGCCTCGTTGATGAGGACATGACTATCTTGGATATGACCAAAAATATTGCATACATGCATATTTGTGAGAATTGATGAACAATTGTACGAACTATGTGTGAAGACAAAGAAAAAAGAAATGATTAGGTGTTGTTCAAGAAGTCATCTCGCGTCAAAGGAAATGATTTTGTGTTGTTCAAAAAGTCCTCTCATGTCACTTTTGGCCCAAGAGAAGATAGAGTTCAAGTCCCTCATGTTCTGGACTTAGATTCAGACTGCGCAGACATACCAAACTCAAAACACAAAGAACTCTTTCATTCGGACTCCGAATTGGGTGATTCTTTTTTGTTGGAAAGCTTATTTCGTGTACTTTCCAACCCAATTGGATTCACCTTCAAATTCGTCCGGAGCGTTGAGATATTGATGAAACAATCTGATGTAGTAGCAGAATCCGAGTCAAACTACAAGTCCAAAGGTGTTGCATCACCTCCAATTGGGCCCATGGGCCTTGTAAGACCTAGGGTTAGTTTTAGGCTGCCTTGGAACGTCCTCCCGCCTCCTTGGCCGTCACCCCTTGCTCCTATATAAGTAGATCAATCTAGTAGCTTTTTTCTTGGGATTTGTTTAGTTAAAAGTTAGCCATTGTACCTTTGTGTACTTCGTTTGTGTCCAACGACCAGGACAAGACCGCTTTCGGATTGCCACCTTTATGAATACTTCATCTATATTCTCAATATTCAGATTGCTTTTATCATATTCTTGCTCATTCTTTGATTGCGTGCAGGAATAGACCTTCGTGGTCAAGCTGATAGTGCTTCTGACATCGTCAGTAACCCCAGGAGATTGGTTTAGCGATTGCTAAGGCGCAACATCGTTGCACTTTTGTAGTCAGATCATCTTGAGCCGCATGCAGTACTCATCGATGGTGGAGTTGTCCTGATGGCAGCCGAAGAACTCCTACTACAAGAAAACAAGGCGCTAAAGTTTGTTGTCTGTGAAGAGCGTGTTGATCTTGGTCCAGACGGCGCAAACATCGTCGTCCTCGGCGACGACAGTGTGGAAGATGTCCTTCAAGACGGTTTGATAGAACCATCGGATGAGCGTGGCCTCAATGGCGGACCACTCCATATCACCCTTCATGAACTCGCCGTCAACGGAGCCATCGATGTGCTCGGTGAGGTAGTACTTGATGCGGCTTGAAGCTACGTCGGTATTTCCCCAAAGAGGAAGGGATGATGCAGCACAGCGGCGGTAGGTATTTCCCTCAGTGACGAAACCAAGGTTATCGAACCAGTAGGAGAACCAAGCAACACTACGTAAACAACACCTGCACATAAATAACAAATACTCGCAACCCGACGTGTAAAAGGGGTTGTCAATCCCTTTCGGGCAACGGCGCCAAAAATTGGCAAACGGACGTGAGAGAGTAGTAAATATTGATAGATCGAACGCCAAATAAAATAAAGTGCAGCAAGGTATTTTTGTATTTTTGGTTTAATAGATCTGAAAATAAAAATTGCAAATAAAGAAAAGAGCGAATAGCAAAACAGATCTTGCAAGCAAATATATTGGAAAAAAGACCCAGGGGCCATAGGTTTCACTAGTGGCTTCTCTCGAGAAAATAGCAAACGGTGGGTGAACAAATTACTGTTGAGCAATTGATAAAACTTCAAATAATCATGACGATATCCAGGCAATGATCATTATATAGGCAACACGTCCAAGATTAGTAGACCGACTCCTGCCTGCATCTACTACTATTACTCCACACATCGACCGCTATCCAGCATGCATCTAGTGTATTAAGTTCATGGAGAAACGGAGTAATGCAATAAAAACGATGACATGATGTAGACAAGATCTATTTATGTAGAAATAGACCCCCATCGTTTTATCCTTAGTAGCAACGATACATACGTGTCGGTTCCCCTTCTGTCACTGGGATCAAGCACCGTAAGATCGAACCCACTACAAAGCACCTCTTCCCATTGCAAGATAAATAGATCAAGTTGGCCAAACAAAACCCAAATATCGGAGAAGAAATACGAGGCTATAAGCAATCATGCATATAAGAGATCAAAGAAGACTCAAATAACTTTCATGGATAAAAAGATAGATCTGATCATAAAGTCAAAGTTCATCGGATCGTAACAAACACACTGCAAAAAGAGTTATATCATATGGATCTCCAAGAGACCATTGTATTGAGAATCAAACGAGAGAGAGAAAGCCATCTAGCTACTAACTACGGACCCGTAGGTCTACAAAGAACTACTCACGCATCATCGGAGAGGCACCAATGGAAGTGGTGAACCCCTCCATGATGGTGTGTAGATTGGATCTGATGGTTCTGGACTCTGCGGCAGCTGGAATTGATTTTCGTCGACTCCCCTAGGGTTTCTGGAATATTGGGGTATTTATAGAGCAAAGAGGCGGTTCCGGGGGCACCCGAGGTGGGCACAACCCACCAGGGCGCGCCTGGGCCTCCAGGCGCGCCCTGGTGGGTTGTGCTCCCCTCGGAGCACCCCCAGGCGCTTCTCCGGCCCACTGGATGTCTTCTGGTCCAAAAAAAATCCACAAAAAGTTTCACTGCGTTTGGTCTCCGTTTGGTATTGATTTCCTGCGATGTAAAAAACATGCAAAAAACAGCAACTGGCACTTGGCACTATGTCAATAGGTTAGTACCAAAAAATGATATAAAATGACTATAAAATGATTGTAAAACATTCAAGAATGATAATATAACAGCATGGAACAATCAAAAATTATAGATACGTTGGAGACGTATCAGCATCCCCAAGCTTAATTCCTGCTCGTCCTCGAGTAGGTAAATGATAAAAACAGAATTTTTGATGTGGAATGCTACCTAACATGTCATATCATATTCTTTCTTTTATAGCATGGACATTTGGACTTTTATATGATTCAAATCAATAGTCTAATTTTGACATGATGATTTAAATACTCAAGCATATCAACAAGCAACTAAGTCTTTCAAAATATCAACGCTAAAATAAGTTATCCCTAGCCCATCATGCTCAACCATTGATCCATTCATGAAACACACTGGAATATTAACTACACCCAATGCTCAAGTACGATCATAGTGCCTCCTAGTTGGTGCTTTATAAGAGAAGATGGAGACTCAAATTAAAAATAAAATTTTCATAAAGTAAAGAAAGGCCCTTCGCAGAGGGAAGTAGGGATTTGTAGAGGTGCTAGAGTTCAAAGCGAAAAACTTAGAGATAAAAACATTTTGGGAGGTGTGCTTTTCCCACCAACGAAAACGACTTACAGTTATCAACACTTTCCATGCTAGATATATCATAGGCGGTTCCCAAACAGAAAATAAAGTTTATTCCTTTTTCCACCATTTCTTTCACTTTTCATGGCTAGCCGTATCCACGGGTGCCCTCCATACCAACACTTTCCAAAGAATTTATTATTTGATAACATAAAGTAAATTCATTTTTTCATTTCGAGACTGGGCATCCCTAATACCTTTGCCTTACTCTCGTGCAATGACAAGTGAATAAACACTCATCGTGAGAATAACACATCTAGCATGGAAAATATTAGCCACCCCTCACCGCCTCGCAAGCGGTACGAACACACAAAAGAGAAGTTTATTTTGAAAATTAGAGATGGCACTTACAAATTTGCTTAGAACGGCAAAAGAATACCGCATATAGGTTGATATAGTGGACTCATGTGGCAAAACTGGTTTAAAGGGTTTTGGATGCACAAGTAGTGATCATACTTAGTGCAAAATGAAGGCTAGCAAAAGATTGAGAAGCGACCAACCAAAAAATGAATAATCTCATAAGCGAGCATTAAGCATAATTAACACCGAATAATGCACCACAAGTAGGATATAATTTCATTGCATGACTATTGACTTTCGTGCTTGCATAGGGAATCACAAACCTTAACACCAATATTCTTACTAAAGCACAATTACTCATCAACATAACTCACATATCACATCATCATATCTCAAAACTATTACAAGGAATCAAGTTTATTTTCTCCAATGATCTTCATGAAAGTTTTTATTATATCCTTCTTGGATATCTATCACTTTGGGACTAATTTTCATGTGTTGCTTTTGATAAGCTCAAACAAATATAAGTGAAGATCATGAGCATAATATTTCTTTCTCTCAAATTAATTTATGTGAAGCAAGAGAGAATTTCTTAAAAAAATTACTAACTCCCAAATAAATCTAAGTGAAGCATGAGAGCATTTCTTCAAAAATAATAAAGCACACCATGCTCAAAAAGATATAAGTGAAGCACTAGAGCAAATCCAAAGCTCATAAAAAATTTAAGTGAAGCATAGAGAGCAATTCTAACAAGTCATGGCATAATTTTGGCTCTCTCAAATAGGTGTGTCCAGCAAGAATTCATAACTTAGAACACAAAGCAAAACAAGCAAAGACTCATATCATACAAGACGCTCCAAGCAAAACTCATAGTATGTGACGAATAAAAATATAGCTTCGAGTAAAATACCGATGGTCGTTAGAAGAAAGAGGGGATGCCACTTGGGGCATCCCCAAGCTTAGTTGCTTGCTTCTCTTTGGATAATAGCTTGGGATTCCATTGGCATCCCCAAGCTTAGGCTCTTCTTACTCCTTATTCCTTCATCCATCGTAAGGTAACCCAGAACTTGAAAACTTCAATCACACAAAACTCAACAAAACCTTCGTGAGATCCGTTAGTATAAGAAAGCAAATCACTACTATAAGTATTGTAGAAAACCAATTCATATTTTATTCTTGCATTATATCTACTGTATTCCAACTTTTCTATGGCAAAAAATCATCAAAGAAAACCATAGAATCATCAAAACAAGCACACAACGCAAAGAAAATAGAATCTGTCAAAAACAGAACAGTCTGTAGCAATCTGCATATTTTGAATACTTCTGGAACTCCAAAAATTCTGAAAAATTAGGACAACATAGTAAAATTGTATATCAATATTGTGTAAAAAATTCAGAATTTTTCGTCTCTGTTGTGAATTTTAAAAATTGTTTTACTGGACGCAAAAGTTTTTATTTTCCAACAAGATCAAATCAACTATCACCCAACATAATCCTAAAGGCTTTACTTGGCACAAACACTAACTAAAACACACAAAAAAAACAATTATAACAGTAGCATAATTGTGCAAAAACTCAATAACAGAAAGCAAAAAGCAAAAATAAATTTTATTCATTGGGTTGCCTCCCAACAAGCGCTATTGTTTCACGCCCCTAGCTAGGCATAATGCAAGGATCTAAGTTTTGTCATCTTTGTTTCGAGATCCATAAGATGCCCTCATGATTGATTCATATGGAGGCCTAATTCTTGTTCTAGGGAAGTGTTCCATACCCTTCCTTAGTGGAAATTGAAATTTAATATTGCCTTCTTTCATATCAATCACGGCACTAATAGTGCGTAAAAACGGTCTACCAAGAATAATTGGACAAGACGGATTACAATCAATATCAAGAACAATAAAAATCTATGGGAACATAATTCCGATTTGCAAGAATAAGAACATCATTAATCCTTCCCATAGGCTTTTTAATAGTAGAATCCGCCAAGTGCAAATTTAAAGAGCATTCTTCAATATCGGTAAGACCAAGCACATCACATAGAGATTTCGGAATTGTAGAAACACTAGCACCCAAGTCACATAAAGCAAAACACTCATAATTTTTAATCTTGACTTTGATAGTAGGTTCCCACTCATCATGTAATTTTCTAGGAATTGAAACTTCTAATTCCAACTTTTCTTCCAAAGCTTTCATCATAGCATCAACAATATGTTTAGTAAAGGCTTTATTTTGTTCATAAGCATGGGGTGAATTTATCATGGATTGCAACAAAGAAATACAATCAATCAAAGAGCAGCTATCATAATTAAAGTCTTTGTAATCCAAAATAGTGGGCACATCACTAGTTAAAGTCTTGACCTCTTCAAACCCACTTTTATCAAATTTTTCAACAAGATTTTCACCCTCCAAATTATCGGGACGCCTTCTAACTAAAGTTGACTCTTCTTCAATCCCTTTTTCATCAATCTTAATTTTACTAAACAAGGAATCAATAGAAGAAACACCAATCATTTTAAGATCTTCATCACTTTTATGAAAGCAATCACTAGAAAACGCCTTTTCTAAAAATTCTCTTCTAGCTCTAAGCATAGCGGTTCTTTTCTTACTTTCATCCATAGAAACATATAAAGCTTTAATTGATTCTTCAACCTTAGGCACAAAAATTTTCATCTTGAGATTTTCTACATCATGAGAAATTTTATCAACCTTCTAACAAATCATCAATCTTACTCATTTTCCTTCCATCATAGTGTTAAAATTCTTTTGAGCATTGCTAAATTCTTTAATATTATTCTCAAAATCCGAGGTGTTCCTATTATTATAAGAAGGATTACCATAGGAATTATCATAATTATTAGAAGAATTACTAGGAAAAGGCCTAGGATTAAAATTACCTCTATAAGCATTGTTATTGAAATTGTTTCGCGAGATAAAATTCACATCTACAGCATCACTATTTTGCTCAATCAAAGTAGACAAAGGCACATCATTAAAATCAATAGGAGCACTTTTACTGGCAACCAATTTCATAAGAGCATCAATTTTTTCACTCAAAGAAAAAATTTCCTCAACCGAATTAACTTTTTTACTAGTAGGAGCTCTTTTGGTATGCCATTGTGAATAATTTGCCATAATATTGTCTAACAATTTAGTTGCTTCACCCAAAGTAATTTCCATAAAAGTACCACCCGCGGCGGAATCTAAAAGATTTCTAGAAAAAAATTCAATCCCGCATAAAAAATTTGTATGATCATCCAAAGATTTAAACCATGAGTAGGACAATTTCTTAGCATCAATTTCATTCTTTCCCAAGATTGCGCGACATGTTCATGCTCAAGTTGCTTAAAATTCATGATTTGTGTCCTAAGGGAAATAATTTTCGCGGGCAGAAAATACTTAGTAATAAAAGCATCTTTGCACTTATCCCAAGAATTGATACTATTATGAGGCAAAGAAGAAAACCAAATTTTTGCATGATCTCGCAATGAAAACGGAAATAATTTCAACTTCACAACATCATTGTCCACATGTTTTTTCTTTTGCATATCGCATAATTCCACGAATGTGTTAAGATGGGACGCGGCATCCTCATTAGGAGTACCAGAAAATTGATTTTTCATAACAAGATTCAGCAAAGCAGTATTAATATCACAAGTCTCCGCACTAGTGGCGGGAGAAGCAATCGGAGTACTAAGAAAATCATTGTTGTTGGTATTTGAGAAATCACATAACTTGGTGTTCTCTTGAGTTATTGTGACTACGCAACAAGATTGCACTCAAAAAACAGATCCGGTAAGAAAACGGCGAACAAAAAAGTGGGCGAATAAAACGGCAAATTTTTGTTAAGTGGGGGAGAGGAAAACGAGAGGCAAATGGTAAATAATGTAAATTGCGAGGAGATGAGATTTGTGATTAGGAACCTGGTATATGTTGAAGATCCTCCCCGGCAACGGCGCTAGAAATTCCTTTTGATGCGGCTTGAAGCTACGTCGGTATTTCCCCAAAGAGGAAGGGATGATGCAGCACAGCGGCGGTAGGTATTTCCCTCAGTGATGAAACCAAGGTTATCAAACCAGCAGGAGAACCAAGCAACACTACGTAAACAGCACCTGCATACAAATAACAAATACTCGCAACCCGACGTGTAAAAGGGGTTGTCAATCCCTTTCGGGCAACGGCGCCAAAAATTGGCAAACGGACATGAGAGAGTAGTAAATATTGATAGATCGAACGCCAAATAAAATAAAGTGCAGCAAGGTATTTTTGTATTTTTGGTTTAATAGATCTGAAAATAAAAGTTGCAAATAAAGAAAAGAGCGAATAGCAAAACAGATCTTGAAAGCAAATATATTGAAAAAGAGACCTGGGGGCCGTAGGTTTCACTAGTGGCTTCTCTCGAGAAAAATAGCAAACGGTGGGTGAACAAATTACTGTTGGGCAATTGATAAAACTTCAAATAATCAAGACGATATCCAGGCAATGATCATTATATAGGCATCACGTCCAAGATTAGTAGACCGACTCCTGCCTGCATCTACAACTATTACTCCACACATCGACCGCTATCCAGCATGCATCTAGTGTATTAAGTTCATGGAGAAATGGAGTAATGCAATAAGAACGATGACATAATGTAGACAAGATATATTTATGTAGAAATAGACCCCATCGTTTTATCCTTAGTAGCAATGATACATACGTGTCGGTTCCCCTTCTGTCACTGGGATCAAGCACCGTAAGATCGAACTCACTACAAAGCACCTGAAAGTGCATCTAGCCCCTCAGTGTGGTTTTGGTAATTGAATGACAATCTCCATGGACTAATGTTTTCAGTGAGATATATTTGAAGGGTTGTCCATAGATGGTGCCACAAGGATATTGGACTAAATCAAGGATGAAGTCCATATATATGAAGATAGTGTCTCAAGGATATTGGATGGAATCAAGGATGAAGTCCATATAGATGAAGTTATATGTGCTCTAAGCTTTGGTATTAAATGACAATTCCTATGGAGCATCAAGTGCATTGGATCTTATATGAAGATATGTTCCATAGTGATGCTTGAAGTTATTTGGGTTGTTATGTGAAGATTGCCATCAAAGCATCCGAAGAAGTCCTCATGGTATCCCTCTCTGGATACCCCTTGCACACGGGCTTGTACTGTGTGCACGGGGTCGAGTGTCAACTCTCTGGATACCCCATGCTCACGGGGCCTAGGTGTTGGCTCTCGAGATCCCATATCCAGTGAGGTTTCAGTTCTTTGGAGGATCTCAAAGATTGACATATTTGGGCTTCTGAGGATCAAGGCTTGAGAGAATAATCAAAGAGAAGAATTTGAGTTATGGTTTCAAGACAAGATCATGGTGAGCTCATGTGTTGGGTTTCGGTTGATCAAGTCTTGAAGCAAGCAACTAGAGTGAAGAATTCATGGTGCCTCTCAAGAGCTTGTGATGGAGTTCTTAGAAGGGCAAGTGGTGACCAAGATGATATTCATAGTGGAACTTGATATGGTCATGAAAGAGTCTTTGGTGATATAGTCTTGAAGCAATGAAGGGAAATGAAGAGTTCATTGTGGCTTTCAAGAAACCAAGATGGAGCTTGAAGTAAAGATGTTGGTTGACCAAGATGAAGCTCAAAGATTATATCTAAGTGGTCAACCCACAAAGCACAAACATTGTACCACATGAGATCAAGTGATCTAGTGGTATGGTAAGTAACTGTGAATTGTGCTTTGTTACCTAACCCATGCTATGTGTTTGTTATGTCTATGTGGGTTAGGTGTTTCTCATGGTCTTGCAACAAAAGGAAAGATTTCAAGTAGCCTATGTGTGGATGACATCAAGAGGTGATGGTCATCGGGTTCGAGGAGTCCAAGTGCAAGATGAGAAGCCGGAGGTTATATACTTTGAAGCTTGCGGTCCACATCATGATAATGCACGTGTAAAGGTGGGCTTAAGTTAAGGCTTCCCTCATTACAATATGAGGAAGCAATTCGAGTATCTTCACCAAGTGGTTGTGGACAAGAAAGGGATTCCAACTTGAGGCAAGCATTAAAGTCATCATCAAGCTCAAGTTGAATATGCAAGGCAAAGGTATAACTTAGCTAGGTTTTCCTAGTTTTGCCGGTCTCATAGTGCTTGGTGGGAGACCGGATTATAGGTTCGATAGCCGTACTATCAAGGGAGACTCTCGGGCAAGTAGCTTGATCGCGTCGCATGTAGAGAGCTCAAACCTTTGCATTACTTGCATCATTCTTTCTTGTTGATCTTGGGTGGTTCTCTATGTGAGGACCTTGGGCTTTTCCATAGCTTCAAAACGAGCCCAAGATCATCGAATTCGGAGTCCGTATGCCAAAGTTATCATCGTTTGAGTGGGCTGCTGCTGGCTGTCCTGGGGTACCCCGTGGACACGGACTTGTACCGTGCACACGGGACCCCGTGTGCACGGGCTCTAACCCCCCGTGTGCACGGGGTGCCCAGGAAATGCTCGTTGAGCCCCAACGGCTAGTTTCTGTGTTTGGCTATTTAAGGGCTGCGTCCCCCCTCCGGTTTGGGGGCTGTTCACACACCTTCTAAACACCATTTTGAGCCTCTCTCCACCTCTCCCAAACCCCTATCTCCCCTCTATGTGAAGGAGGATTTGTGGATGGATTTGTGAGCCATTTGTTGATCCTATCCATTGCATCCCCTCTCTTCAATCTCCTACTTTCTTGAGTTGCATCTTGTGAGATTGAGAGAGTGGGTTGAGCATTTGTTGCTTAACCTTGCATTGCATTTGTTGCATTGGTTTGAGCTCCCCGCATCGATTAGTTCGAGTGAGAGCTTGTGAGTTTATTACTCTTGGAGGCTTCCGCCTCCTAGACGGTTTGGTGACATATTGTGAAGATTGTGAAGTGGCCTAGGTGGTCAAGGTTCCCCCGGAAGCTTCCTTTTGTGGTGTGCTCCGGGGAAGGGTGTTGAAGTGGCCTAAGTGGTCAAGGTTCCTCCGGAAGCTTCCTTACTTGTGGTGTGCTCCGGAGAAGTTTGTAAAGGTGTGGTGGTCGCCTTCAAGACCAACCCCGAGTGAATCGAGGCTCATCCGTTGGGGGTGACTCGAAAGGGAGAATACGGTGAGCCACTTGGTGGCGCCCCGAAGCTTTGGCTTCGGCACCGCTCTAATGGAGATTAGCACTCTCACGAGTGTGAACTTCGGGATAAATCCGCGTCTCCGACTCACTTGTGGTTATCTCATACCCTCACCCTTTACTTACCGCAATTCATACTTGCTCATATTGATATATCTTGTGCTAGTTGAATTGCTTAGTTGTTCCTACATTTCCATATCTTGTGATATAGTTTGTGCTTGCTAGTTTCCTTAAGTGCCTATCTTGTTTAGCATAGATTGTTGGTGCACTTAGTTGAGCCTAGCATATTTAGTTTTGTGCTTGAAAGGTATCCGTTTAGTTTAATTCCGCATTAGGATAAAGCCAAATTCGTAACAGTTTTAAAACGCCTATTCACCCCCCCCCCTCTAGTCGTCATCTAGATCCTTTCAACACCTCTTCCCATTGCAAGATAAATAGATCAAGTTGGCCAAACAAAACCCAAATATCGGAGAAGAAATACGAGGCTATAAGCAATCATGCATATAAGAGATCAAAGAAGACTCCAATAACTTTCTTGGATAAAAAGATAGATCTGATCATAAACTCAAAGTTTATCAGATCCCAACAAACACACCGCAAAAAGAGTTACATCATATGGATCTCCAAGAGACCATTGTATTGAGAATCAAACGAGAGAGAGAGAAAGCCATCTAGCTACTAACTACGAACCCGTAGGTCTACAAAGAACTACTCACGCATCATCGGAGAGGCACCAATGGAAGTGGTGAACCCCTCCATGATGGTGTCTAGATTGGATCTGGTGGTTCTGCACTCTGCGGCGGCTGGAATTGATTTTCGTCGACTCCCCTAGGGTTTCTGGAATATTGGGGTATTTATAGAGCAAAGAGGCGGTTCGGGGGGCACCCGAGGTGGGCACAACCCATCAGGGCGCGCCTGGGCCTCCAGGCACGCCCTGGTGGGTTGTGCTCCCCTCGGAGCACCCCCCAGGCGCTTCTCCGGCCCACTGGATGTCTTCTGGTCCAAAAAAAATCCACAAAAAGTTTCACTGCGTTTGGACTCTGTTTGGTATTGATTTCCTGCGATGTAAAAAACATGCAAAAAACAGCAACTGGCACTTGGCACTATGTCAATAGATTAGTACCAAAAAATGATATAAAATGACTATAAAATAATTGTAAAACATCCAAGAATGATAATATAACAGCATGGAACAATCAAAAATTATAGATACGTTGGAGACGTATCAGTACTCGTGGAAGACAAGGTTGAAGTAGGTCTTCCACGCGCAGTAGGAGGAGCTAGAGCTGTCGAGGCGGATGGGAACCCGGGCCTCGATGTTGAGGTCGCGGATGGCGACGGCGGAGGGTTCGAGACCGGCGAAGGGGTTGGAGTCGGTGGACGCCGATGTGACGCCCCCGGTTCAATCGTACACTAATCATACACGCAAACGTGTATGATCAAACCCAGGGACTCACGGGAAGATATCACAACACAACTCTAAACACAAATAAACGGAGGTCCACAATATTACAGACCAGGGATCCGAAGATCCGAATACATAAGTCAGTCATACAAATAATATCTGGGTACAGACATAGTTAGACAAGTTATGCCTTAAGAAGGCTAGCACAAACAGCGACACTAGATCGAAAGGCGTTGGCCTCCTGCCTGGGAGCCTCCGATCCTACTCCTGGTCAGATGGCTCGATCCAGTAGTACGTGCCCTCTGGACCCGCCTGGTAGTAGGCTCCGGTGGTGGCGTCTGGCTCCTGGACTCCATCGTCTGGTGTATCATCAAGGTGGGGTATATGGGGAAAAAGAGAAAATAAAGCAACCGTGAGTACTCATCCGAAGTACTCAGCAAGCAAGGATCTATACTACATATGCAACATTATCAATGGAGAAAAGGCTGTATATGTGGACTGGGCTGCAGAAATGCCAGAATAGAGAGAAAGGCCTAGTCCTATCGAAGACTAGCATCTTCAAACATCTTCTCAAAGCCATCATCTTGCAGCAGTAGGAGAGAGTAGAATAGCATTTTATTTAGCAAACATGTTGAAGTACAGCTCAAAGATCCTTCCTCGACTCCCAGCGAGAAAGTAATCCCGAAGCTTCAATTAAGTAACAAGTATCCAGTTTAAGTAGTAGATCAGGATACACAAACTGAGTGTCCTTTACCGTAGGACCGGCTATCGATAGAAGATTCATCCCTGCAGGGGTGCACTACTGTTACCCAACACGCTCGATCAACTCTGGCCGGACATACTTGCTGGGTAATGCCCGTCCTCGGAAGATCAACACGAAGCAGCGCTCTACCTAGGCTCAGCAGAGAGGTCAGCACGCCGGACTAACCTATGCACCCAGGGGTCTCGGGCCATCGCCCTGGGCACCCTGCGCGTTGCGTGGCTGGCCGGGGTGCAGGCGCGACACTGAACTCGCCAGTGAAGTATCCAGCCCAATCCCGACGATCAGCCCGCACGGTGAATCGTGACGTCTGATAAGCTTTCGGCGAAACGTACATCGCAGAGGGCCCCATAACCATTATCCCGCGTGGTGGCAGTGCGTATAGGGCACGTCGACCCACTCAGATCACACACCCAAATCCGATCAGCTCATTTAGTAACAAGCGGAAACATTCAGAGTTTCTGAAGCTCCGCCACAGTACCACACTCGAGTGCCCTTCCGGCACACTCGACAACATAGATCCCCAGCGGGTACCCACCAGGGTGGACCCGCCTATGACAAAGGTCAAGTAACCGTGTGGTCATAATCATCAGGGTGAACGTATGAGGTATCACCCTCGAGGTTCACACTGAGGGGTTGCACGACAGAGTCGTATCGGACATGGAGAAGGAGGAATCACCCTCGATGACCACGACCGTACAGCTATGCTGCAGAGTATTCATCAGGAGTGCGTTACGAGGTATCACCCTCGGCACTCGATAGTTACTACGCAGAGTCGTACAACTAAGGGGGGTGTGAAGTGAGGCGTCTGTCTCTGATCGACGATCACGTTGATCGAGTCGTTGATGAATAAGCAGGGGCGACAAAGTAAGGTGGTGGGGTCACAGATGGGTCATACCAACCTATACTAAACAGTTTATCATAGGCAGGTAAGATAGCAATGAACAGGTTACAACAGCAGGCTATGCATCAGAATAGGAGCATACATTAACAGTAGCGAAATCTAATGCAAGCAGGAGAATAGAATGGGCGATATCTGGAATGCTCAAGGGGGGGGGGCTTGCCTGGTTGCTCTGGCAAGAGAGGGAGGTCGTCAACGGGCTGCTCGTCGGTAGAGTAGTCGTAACCTGGTGCAGCGTCGTCGGTCTCGGCGTCTATCGAGAGAGAAGGAGGGGGAGAGAAACAATAAATTCACGGCAATAATGCAAACAATATGTATGACACGCCTAAATGATATGCCGGGGTGTTCTACTGCCTAACTAAACGATTTAGTTAATTTAGGAATTTATTTGGATTTATTTAATTAAAGTTGGGCACTATTCATTTACTGAAATCGGTCTAAAAGTTCAATGTTCTTATAGCTGCGGGCGTCTGACGGGAATACGGAGGGCGTATCCGGGCTCGTATCGTCGTTCTGAGCAAGTTTCATGTATAAAATATTTTCATCGGAGATACGGTTTAAAAGATATGATTTTCTAAAGTTTTTATTAATTTCTGAAATTTAATTAATTATTTAATTCAACATTATCCGAAACAGTGATTGATGATGTCAGCATGACATCATGCTGACGTCAGCAGCCACCTGACAGGGTGGGTCCCACCTGTCATAGGCTGTTAGGTTAATTAGGTTTAATTAATTTAATTACTGATTAATTAACACTAATTAGTTAATTAGATTAACCTAATCAGGATTAATTAACTAATTAATTAACTAATTAATTATTTTATTAATTATTTTATTTATTTCTATTTTTATTTTCTTAAAATCGTTCTGGGCCGTGGGCCCCATTTGTCAGCGGCACAGGGGGCTCGGGCCCCACTGGGCAGTGGCCCAGGGGGGGTTTCACAGGCGTGCGGGCGCGGCGCAGGCGCAGCCCGAGCGGGCGCGTCCAGGGTGCGCCCGGGCGCTGGCCACGGGCGCCGGCGAGGCGCGGCCGGACGGGTCGGTGGTGAGCGCGGGGCCACGGCGAGCGACGCGGGCGAGGTGTGGGGGCGCGCGCGCGCGCGGGTGGCCGCGGCGAGCGGAGGCAGAGGCGAGAGGACGAGCGGCAGCGGCGGCTGGAGTGGGCGCGAGCGGGGCGCGCGCAGCGCGGTCGGGCGCGAGCCGGGGCGCGGCGACGCGTGAGCATGCGCGCAGCGCGGTGAGCGGCGGCACGGGGGCGCGGTGCGCGCGGCGAGGTGCGGGAGCAGAGAGGGGGGGAAGAGGCCCGAGGCCTCACCGTGCTCGTAGGGACGGGGCAGCGGGAGGTCGGGGTGGTCGACGGGGACGACGGCGACGGGGAGGCAGGCCGGCGGGGAGGCGCGGGCTCCGGGCGGCGGCGAGGTCGTCGCGGGCGACGGGATCGGGGATTTGCCCCGATCCGGATCCAGTCGAGGGAGGGGTCGACCGAGCGCCAGGCGGCTGGTCGGGGAAGAGGAGAGGACGGGGCGACGTCGGTGTGGCGGCGGCGTCGGCGCTAGCCGACCGGCGCGGGAGCGGGGCGGCGTCGGCGAGAGGCGTCGGCGACGGGGCCGTTCCCGCGATCCCGATCCCGATCTGGATCGGGAGGTGGGGGCTGACGAGGGGGAGGCGGCGACGGGGCGGCGTCGGCGACGGCGTAGGCGACGGGGCGGACGGGATCGGGAGATCCCGATCCAGACGAGGGGGGGGGAGAGGAGCGAGGGGAATGGGGGTGGGTGACGCTAGGGTTCGGGCGTCCCTGGGGGTATAGGCTAGGGGGCGCGGGTGGGCCGGCCGGCTGGGCTTCGGCCCAGTTGGGCCGGAGGGGGGGGGGTCCTTCTTCTTCTTTTCTGTTTCATTTTTCTTTTATCTTTTTCTTTATTCTCCTTTCTCAGTTTAGTAAATAGTCAGGCCTCAAAATGGTTTTTGTAAAACATGAGACCTAGTTCATAAATACTAGTGCATTATTCCCTAACACCTAAAATTAGTTTGGACAAAACATAATTCCATATTTATTTCAGATTTAATAAATGGTTATTAAATATTATCTTTATCCACTGTTTGAGGTTGTTCGCGTCACTTATCCAATTCCAATGATGTTGGTTTCAATTTTAGAATAGCCTCTGGAATATTTGCTATATATCTGACATTTTAGCTCCTATATTGGACAACTTTCATATTTCACTTTCATTTAATTTTGAATTTGACTTAGGAGTTGAAATGCAATGTGATGCAAATGATGATTATGCACTGTTGATCATGCTAACATGTCATTATCAAAAGTGATTACTGTTGCTAATCACCGGGGGTGTTACAGCCGAGGAGCTCATGGCGGCGACGGACAACGGCGGGTGAGGGGAAGGCAGCGACTGTGGTGGTGGCTAGGGGAAGGCGGCGGCTGGGAGGGTTAGGAGAAGGTGGCGGCTAGGGTTAGGATTTTGGGTACATGGCAGCGGCAGAGGAGAGGTGCGGCTGCGGGTGGGGAGGAGGGGAGGTGGATGCAGCGCGGCAGGGTAGGGGGGCGGCGCGGCGGTGCGGCGGCGCTGGGAGGCAGTGGCGGCGGCGGCGGCAGTAGGGGCGCTCGGCGGGGAAGGCAGAAGCGATTAGGATCGCCCAGTATCTGATACCATGTTAGACGAATATTGCATGCATGACAATTCATTCATTGTGTGCATAAGCACGTATATAGGTACAAGGGGGTCCGGCCTCTACTTGCCTCCCAAGAAATACAAATATACGAAGGAGAGAGAAGGCACAGAGGTATAAAATATACAGACCCTAGCATTGGCGGACCTAGAGGGTGTGCCGGGTGTGCCACAGCATTTTGCAGATTTTTTTCACTATATATTATCTTTTCCAGATTTTGTTGGTTTTACAGTACTGGAACTAATTCATCTGAAGTTGTACACGTACATGCAAACCTAGCAAACCATAGAAGCAGCTTGACTGATTTTTCTACTAGCAGCACTACGTGCTTGTCCAGCCAAAGACTCCTGTACATACATGAGCCCGGTAGAAACTAGCTAGATGAATTCCATCGATCAACTCGACGGAAACTCTAGCAGCGACTCGCGTAGATTGCAAACAGAAAAAAGGAAAAAAATTAGGACCCTTCGATGTACCGCGTTATTTTTTGAGACAACTTCGATCTACCACGTTTTTTTTAGAAAAGGAGGATGACCCCTGGCCTCTGCATCTGGGAGATGCATACAACCACTTTATTAATTATTCATAAAGACCTTACAAAGTAATATATATATATATATAAGTATGTCCGAAGCCGTCTTCTTGCCAACATATGTCGCTACTCCTATCCATTGATAAAGGGCTACAGAAAGTGTGAGCAGAATATTCAGACCTCTTACCTAAGCCTGTCATCTAAAGCCGGAGAACCCAATCAAACCACATACCATGTCTGGGGCACAAACCGGTCCGACGCACTTAGGTCGTCGCAACCATCTTTCATCGATCTATCTTCAGCAAATACTGACGCATCGATTCTCCATCCGGCCTCGTGTTCACGGACCGCCACCGACCACCGCTGCCGCGCATGGAGCAAGCCGCATTGTCGGCCAGATCAGATCTGACCGGAAGCCAGACCACACGTACAGTTGATCCATCCACCAGACCCTCCATGCCGCCGCCGATCCGAGATCTGACCGGCCGCAGAGCCGCCCGCCGCTGCCGCACTGCAGGACCCGACCAGCCACGCCTCCACACGCCAGGGGCCCCGACCCACCCCAAGCCGCGGGAGAGAAGGAGAGACCCCCGCCACCAGCCACGCCTCAACAACTACAAGAATAGTACTAGATATAATCTTTTACTTCGATCTACAACGTGATCATACCTAATATTAGGGCATTTTCAACGCTGACCCACAAATTTCTTCCCGCATCCGTCTGCGAACAAATGGAAACGAGTCCACGGACACGAATGTGGGAGCCGGCCATCCAGACCTAATCACCCGTCTCGACTGCTCGTCTGCATTTCGGACATCGCCGCTCACCGTGCTTCCCTCCCCTCGGCCGCTCGCCTTGTTGCTGCTCCCTTCCCCTCCTTTTGCCACCGGCCGTCCGCCCTGAAACGCTTGCCGTTGACCGGCCAGATGCATGGATCACCCGCATCAGCCGCCCCGCTGGTCCGTGGAAATAGGACATTGCAGCCTATTTAAGCCCACATGCTTGTTCGTTTAAAGACATAAAGACTATTTACCCTTTGAACAAAACAATAGTCACCGTTTTGTCCTAATTGTAGGACTCTTATTTCTTGTTTTGTTGTACTTGCATAACTCAAGACGAAGAGGATTGGTAGTATTAAGTCCATTTTGTTGAAAACATGAGGTCAAAATAAAGAAGGTTGCAGTTGAAGGGCAAACCGAAGTTATTCTTGTGTATCTTTCATGTAAGATTTTGTTTTTTGCGAGGCATGTAAGACTATTTGTATTGTAATTTCACAAATTTGAAGTTATTTTCTGAAACATAATATTGTGATACTTGATTGAGCTATTTGTGTCATTCTTTTGCCATATATGATATGACACTTAGATTAGGCAGATTTTTTTTAAGTGTGCACACCCTTTATTTTTTTTCCTGGGTCCGCCACTTGACCCTAGTACTATACATGTGCACGGAAAACATCTACTCAACAAGGGCGATGATTGCAGAGTCAACCTGGCGTCATAGGAAACAACAAACGATGGTTGATGTTGAAGCAAGACGGATACGGTGGTTCTACATTGCTTCGTAGGGTAAATGAAGCACACGAAAGGTCGGTGCCAAAGTGCACGTGTCGTCGAACCGAGCCTGCTCTTTCACCAGCGATCACCCTCCACCTTGACCTAACACCCCCTCTGATCACCAATCCCCAACGCAAAAAACAAGGACTCCACTTTCCCCACCCTGGCCTTAGATTTCGTGACCCGAACCTCCTCGTGCACCCTCCGTGGTCTGTCTTCTAGTGATGCCAATGAATGTCTCCTGGCTATGTATGTGAATCCAGAATTCATTGGAGAAACCGAGGCTGCGTTTGGCACCATGGTATTTTTGAAGTTTTAGAAAAATACCATGATATTTTTAGAAAAGCCACGGTTTAAAATACTTTGATGTGTTTGACGTCAACAAATACTCCAGTTTACAAAACCGTAGTATCTTCAAAACCATGGTTTTTTCACGGTATTAGAAAAGAGGTCCGGACCCCTTTTTTAAAAACAGAGAAACGATCGCTCTCGGCGGTCTCTCAACTCCATCTTTCCGGCCGTCAACCAGTGTGATTATACTTCATTTCTCTGTAGCTATGAATAAACAATTCAAGCTCAACACATGGGAAGGAAGGTACGCGCCCTTGTACGCCTACTTTGTCGTTGATCTCGTCAATTTCTCTACATAGCGCTGCATGCATACATCAGCCGTGAGCACAAGCTGGTCAAATCGTGTAGCTGAGTTCGGTTCAACTCGATATCTTCAGGGTTGTCCATGCAACCTAACAACAGGTGACAATTGGAGAAAACCGAGAAAAAAACGATTTGGCAAACGCCTCAGTGGTTTTGCCAAAGCCACGAAAAACTGCGGTTTTTAGATACTGAAGTATTTAACGTCCACGCGTTGGAATGCCGAGGTTTTGTAATACTACAGTTTTAGATAAACTGTGCTGCCAAACTAGGCCTGAATTGTTTCTGGCTCGGGTCCGAATTGATCTTGATGGTGGGTGGGGGTAAAAATCATGTGTTCGGAATTTCCTTGCCTCAACTAGATCACCACAAATCCATGCGAGAATGGCGAGGCCGCCAAGGGCGGGAGCCCTAGGGAGCGGTGATGGGGTTGGGTGGGGTCTGTCTTTAAGAAATGTTCATCATATATAAAAAAATATTGACCAAATATTTTAAAAAAAATCAGTTTGTGTTTAAAAAGTGTTCAGTGTGTATTAAAAACATTCAATGTATATTTTAAAAATGTCACGTTTGTGATTAAAAATGTTCATCATATATAAAAAAATCTCACCATATAATAATAAAAAAATTCAGCATATATCAAAAAAAGTTCGCCATGTTTTGAAATATTTTTACCATATTTTCGTAAAAATGTTCATGTATAAAAGGTAGATTTTAAATTAAAAAAGGAAGCGAAAGAAAATAAAAACTAAAAGAAGGAAACAACTAAAATAAAATGGAAAAGAACAAAATGAACCAAACAGAAAGCCAAAGAAAATAGGAGCAAAAAATTATGAACAGAATGCCAGAAAAAGGCATAAGAAAACTAAAAAAATAAATAAAAATCAGAAAGAGAAAAAACTAACACAAAAAACCAAAAGAAAAAACGTACAATAAACAACAACAGAAAAAAAAACAAAAATAGTGAAACAGCTGAAGCAGCACAGGGAACCGTGAACCGGGCTGGCCCAACTACCTTGCATGCGGGCGTTGCGGCTTCCATTTGACGTTCACGGGCGTCAAATAGGATTCGCCCGCACTAGGGCCTCTATGTTAATCCTCACAGCCACCATTGTTGGCATCACGAAGATGCTTTGTGTGTGTGTGTGCGCGCGCGCTTTCCAAGGCGGATCGGGCCCGCTCTGTCTCAATCGTTGTGTGGGAGGCTGTTGCCGACGTGAAGAGCCGGGGACGATGGGGCTGAAGGACGCGAGGGAACTCATCTCTCCTTAGAGAGAGAAAAATAGTGGCCAAACCCGTTAGTGTTGGATTGGTTTGAGAGAGATACAGTCCAATTAAACCTCTCATATGAATAACGAGCTTCCTTCAATTCTGGCAAATGCTGGAGCATTTTAGGGGATCAATCCTGATACGGGGACTCTAGATGGCTGATGGAAGAAATGGAATGTGTTGATACCTACTCCTCCCAATCTAAATAAAATGCATTATTTTCCCTGGCTAATGAGTTTCATCACGTTGATGCCATTTGCAAGACTTGGGCCCCTTCATTGCAAAAATTTCACATGCCTTGCAAGAGGATGTTGGAAGCTCGATCGTAATGTGGTTTGCAATATAATGGTGTGTGTTTTTATGGCGCAACAATGAAGGAGACATTGGTCATATGCCTAGAGATATCACTTGAATTAGCTACTCTCATGGACATTTTATAAATTGCCAAAAGTATACGTACTTCCTTTTAGTCTATAACGTAATTACATAAGTGACATGCATGGAGTAACCCTATACGTGCATTGTCGTTAACAAACTAAGGATGGTGGTGCGAACTCTATGGGCTCAACCAAAAACTCTCTTCAACATTGTCCTTGTCCCTAGGTGTTGCAACTATATATTGACAACTTTGATTTCTCTAGCTTAATTACACTGGCTCATTCTTGTATGATCTCAGATCGAAATGCATCAGAACCACATGGGTGAAATTATTAGTACTAGCAAGTTTGTTTGCGATGAATTAGTACTAGCAAAATTGAAGAGGCATTGATTAAACGCTTGGTTCTATGTACGTTATGTATCCATTATGTTGCAGGGAACAAGTACATTGTTGTAGGGCATGTTTCGCTTACTGGGTTGAAAATGAATGTACATCTATTATATTAGACATAAGAAATTATAATGCTTTGTCAACAACACTATTAAATGGCACTGTTTGCTAGTTGGTAAATCCGTGATGGGTCGATGGTGGTTGGAGTTGATAAAAGAAAACTAAAGTAGTATCATATTTTCGTATTTATAAGGTGTGGTGTGGAATGTGGTTGGGCTCCCAAATATGACATGCTAGTGGGCTAGCTCACAACACAAACACAACGAGGATGGAGCCACAAGTAGATTTCTCTCATCAAGCAAGCTGTTTTGAATATGGGATTAGAAGGCATTGGGATGTTACTTCTGCTGATAGCATTACAACGTGCGTAAACAAACATGGATTTATCTCAATTAGTTGACATATTTGTTCCTTTGAACTTTCTTTCAACTTATTTATGTGCGAGAGTTATTGATGGTGCTTTTTACCACTGGTAGAGACTATGATACAAGTATCGTTTAATATTAATTTTGATGGCAGTACAGATTATTGTCTGTTCAGACATTTTCTTTATAAGTCTATTTTGGTTATTAATTTTGATTGAGCAATCTCTCCTTGTATTTAGGCCCAACTGCTATGAGCCTCTTCTTCTCCTCTCCACATGCACATGCCCGCTACAAAGTCTCGTCCTACTTCCATGTTCTCCATGGTACATACATCATCAATCGCTCCGGCTCAGCCCTGATTATATCTGTGTTGCATAGACTTGTCAAAACATAATCCTCTGTGCAACTTCTATGATCAGGAGATGGAAACAGCTATGCACCTGCTACTGAGTTTTTCATATGCTCGTGGGGTGTGGAAGATGATGGACTGTCGGCTGAACATCCATCAATCTATCTATCTTTCTGCTTCTTCTGCTTAGTCTCCGGCGGAATGGTGCGAGCACACGGCTTGCTCCCTCGACCACTCAAAGCTTAGTTCTGTAATTTACCATGTCGATGTAGCTGAAAGGAAAAGGAGAAGGGCTTCCAACATGAATCAATACCCCGAGTCAAACTTGATCTATCTCATCCGTCAGGATCTACAACCAGCCTTTTGAACGACTACGTGGTTGATCCAAGCTCAGGACGATCCAACACTTTCTTTTTTATTTTCTTTTTTTGGACCGGCTTAGCCAGCGAACATTCTTTGGGGGGCATGGCAAATGCGAACGTTTTTTTCGGCAAATTCTTCAATGCACACATGCCAATTTCTGGCAAAAACAAAAGATTTGCTGTGAAAATCGTTGTGTTTGTTTGAAGGAATTGTCATGCTCTAGACAACATAAATTGTCATAAAATGTCTGTTTGGCCATGGTCCCGTAGTGAACTTTCAATGGTTAGCATTACACCTTTTTTTGGAAAAAAGAACCATCCAACACTTGATTACTTGCTTAAGCTGTTTTTCTTACTTGTTAACAGGGACTTTTCTCCCTTTCTGTATTAAAATCTATAACAAACCTTGATTCTCTCCTTTGAAATGAATTGGCTGTACACATGATGATATTTCCTAACAAAAAAATATGGACTCTATGAACTAATCCAAGATACATGGTCATGACCAAACTAAGGATGGTGGTGCAAACTCTATGGTCTCAACCAAAAACTTCTGTGAACATTGTTCCGGTCCCTGGGTGTTGCAACTTTGACAACTACAATTTCTCTAGCGTAATTACATTGGCTCATTCGTGTATGATATCGGATCCAAATGCAACAGAACCATATGGGAGAAATTATTACTATTAGAAATTTTGTTCGCAATGAATTAGTATTAGCAAAATTGAATAGACAGTGACTAAACACTTGGTTCTAATAAACGTGATGCATCCATTATGTTGCAGGGAACAAGTACATGTTGTGGGTCTCCATTATGCACTAGTAGAAAAAGGCCCATTTGTCCCGGTTCATAAGGCCCATTTGTCCCGGTTCGGGAACCGGGACTAAAGGGTCGGGACTAAAGCCCAACACCTTTAGTTCCGGTTCTTATACGAACCGGGACAGATGGGGCTCCACGTGGCCGCTGCGGCGAGCCCAGAGAGGAGGGCCTTTAGTCCCGGTTGGTAACATCAACCGGGACCAAAGATCATCCACGTGTCAGCAGCTCAGGAGCTGGGGTTTTTGTTTTTTTTTAAAGGGGGGGGGGGGGTTGGGGGTTTGGGGTCTTGTAGGGTTAATTTGGGGGTTTCATATATGTGTTAGCTAGCTAATAGCTAAGAGAAGTGTCCTCTCTTATCTCCGTGCTTGGTCGACGCTACGTAACTATACGTATAGAGAGGACTCGACACGCTAGCTAGTAAGCAAATGAAGGAAACCATTAAAGACACAAGATCGTCATGAACATATACAGAGAGAAGTGATCGACCTCCTCCTTCTCCGAGAGATTGGTCGAACAACAAGTTTTCGTATATCTATCCGACGCTACTAGCTACATATATACAATATAAGATCTCTTACAATCCCTAACATCTGATGTCAAGTTTCACATGGTATTCTCCGGCTGGATTGATGACGTGGTCAAGAAAGAATCCCGCCAATTCCTCTTGAATTGCTTTTATGCGATCTTGTGGTAGGAGTTCATCCCGCATCTGCCAAATCTAATTTGAAGAAGGGGGTCAATACATATATATGAATGAAACTCAACACAAATGATGGTAATAAAATAAAATTGTGAATATTATTGCTTATGCACTTCATATTGTTTTTCAGAGTAGCCCCGCTTAGAGGTCGTCGCGTTGTAGATGTACTCGCAAACGTAGTATCCACAAAAATTATTCCCGCCTTCCTTCCACAACCACTTTACGAGAAATAAAGGTCAATCAAACTGATAATCAAGCATTATAAATGGTATTTATGAAACTAGTTAGAATCAATGGGAGATGCGCGGAACTAGCTAGTAGTACTTACTTTCGGGTGTGTAAATCGCAGCTCCCCCGGCAGTCCCGGAGCTTCTGTGGTGAACACTTTCCAAACCCTGCGAGACAAAGAAAATAATTACTTGATATCAGGAAATGACCAAACTGGCCGATATGGTGCGATAATGATCGATTGAACTTACTTCTGGAGCATTTCAGTCATGGCCGCATACTCCTTGGGATCTTTTCGTCTTGAGTCTAAGACGGTTACTAGTCCCTGCTCAAGCTTAATCTCTAGGAGAATAAAGTGGAAGCTGCGCACGCATGCATAACTCATCAAGTACATTACTATAACCTCGAGTAATAAGGGAAACCGAATATGCAGAAGACAGTAACACTCACTTGAAGTTGTAAGGAAAGAGTATTTTATCTTTGTTTTGATTTTTGAGCAACGATTGTAGCAAGTTGGCATCGGTTTCTTTCGCATGATATGTAACCGTCCATTCATCTATGAGATTTGTGTTAATGAACCCAATATCATAGATTTGTGCATTTCTGCATTCGACGATCTTCAATCTGCATAATATAGTGAGGATAATTATATATACATGCAATGAAAGAGCTGAGCTATATATAGGGACTTAATTACAGAAGTATAGTACTTATAGACAGTAGCAAGTGATGATTATTTTATCGAGGTCATTTTGATTGAAAAACTGGAAGAACTCCTCAAATGGAACAGACAACAGATCAATTCCAATGAGATCGTGCTCCTCTTTAACTCTCAGCGTCAAAATATCCTTCCCAGACTTGCAGGTGTCCATGTACCACTTATGGAATCTTCGCATCATCGTTGTTAGAGGAGGATCACCAGGTCTGACGAGAGGCTTCCCGTACTGGTATCTGTGTTCGTCCACCTCCATTGTATCAAAATGTGCATCGTCGGGCAGGTAATCACCAGGATTGGTACCGGGCAGCATCCCCGGCAGATTTGCGACGATATCGCTAGACACTTTGAGCGGGGGGCACGATTGGTTTGCCTGTTCGCCGAGCTGGGGAATTTTGTTCCCTCTTCTTCGTTCTTGTAACATTTTCTCACTTAAAGTAGTTCCCGACCGGTGCGCTCCTTCCACTGCCTTTTTCAGAGCGCGGACATGGTTGTCATCCGGTGGAGGCGGTGGTGGTCGCTTCAGGTTCTTCAAAGTGCGCTTCAATTTCACCGGATCCATCTTCTCCTTCGGAGGTGAATTTTTCTTTGCAAAAAAGTCCTTCACTTGGGCTTGACAGATCTCCGCGTTTTCCTCCTCGGTCATCTCGTATGGTAACTTCTCTAGAGGCTTGAGAGATGGACCGAATTTGTATTGCCTCCCGCCTCTGGCTGTACTGCTAGACGCCGGAGCAGCCGGAGCGGCTGCGGCTGTCTTCCTTCGTTGCTTACGAGGCGGAGAAGGAGGCGGAGTGCTACGACGCGCCGGAGCAGCCGGAGCGGCGGCGGCTGTCTTCCGCTGTTGTTGACGAGGCGGAGAAGGAGGCGGGCTGCTCGGACGCGCCGACGCAGGCGGAGAAGGAGGAGGAGTGCCGCCACGCGCCGGAGCAGCTGGAGAAGGAGGCGGAGTGCCGCCACGCCCCGGAGCAGCCGGAGAAGGAGGCGGAGTGCCCTGATCACTCGCCAGAGGAGGAGGCGGAGGAGGAGGCGGAGTGCCCTGACTCGCCGGAGGAGGAGGCGGAGCCGTCCAGTTCGGAAGGTTGATGAGCTCCTTCCGCCATAGACATGGAGTCTTCAGAGCAAGACCCAGCTGAGTCTCCCCTTCACCGGTAGGGTGGTCAAGTTCGAGCTCCTCAAATCCCTCCGTTATTTCATCGACCATCACAACAGCATAGCCTTCTGGAATCGGAAGGCAGTGAAAAGTTGCGCCGGGTTGAGGAGGTGCAACAGAGCCGACAGCCGCCTTGACTTTGAGGTGCTGCCATTGCGCCATAAGGTGGCAATCTTGAGCCTCCGTGATAGCATCCACGGGGTAGCTGGGAGCCGTGAAGTGAGGCTGCTGAAGGAGCTCGGTGGAAGCCACGCTGCTTCTCCGTTGAGATGGCGGGGTAGCTTCTGGGGTAGCTTCGGCAGGTTGCTGCCTCTGAACTAGTGCTTGTTCCTCTAGCGCTCGTACCCTTGCATTCAGCTTCTACAGTTCGGTCTGCTCCACTTTCCTCCTCCTCTCCCGGGTTTTGGAACCGCCTGCGCTGGAAAACCCTTCCTTCCACGCAACGGAGCCTGCCGTGCCTCGTGTTCGTCCTGGGTGCTCAGGATTCCCGAGGGCCTGTGTGAGCTCGTCGTTCTCTCTGTCGGGAACGAACGTCCCTTGTTGCGCTGCGGCGATATACTTTTGAAGCTTCTTGACGGGTATTTCAAGTTGCTCCTTCGTCCAACGGCACTTCCCTGTTTCAGGGTCCAAGGTTCCCCCAACCCCGAAGAACCAAGTCCTTGAACGGTCTGGCCAGTTCAATGTCTCTGGTTCGACCCCTTTATCAAGCAGGTCCTTCTCAGCCTTGTCCCACAACGGCCGGGCTGTGAGGTAGCCACCTGACCCCGTGCGATGGTGATACTCCTTCTTTGCAGCATTTTTCTTGTTTGTCGCTGACATTTTCTTACTCTTCTCCGATGTCTTGTGGGCCACAAATGCGGGCCAGTGATCTCTTATCTTCTCAAATCGGCCGGTGAATTCTGGAGTCTTCCCTTTGTCGACAAACGTTGATTTCAACTCATTCTTCCACCTCCTAAATAGATCTGCCATCTTCTTAAGAGCATGAGCCTTGACCAATGGCTCTATAACTGGCTTATCCGGATCCTCCTCTGGCGGTAGGGTGAAATTTTCCTTCAGCGCGGTCCAAAGATCATCTTTCTGTCTATCGTTGACAAAAGACACTTGAGGGTCTTCGCTTTTAGGCTTATTCCATTGGTGGATGCTGATCGGGATCATGTCCCTAACAAGAACCCCGCACTGAGCAGAAAATGCTTCCTTGGTCCGGCTGGGTTCAATCGGTTGGCCATCGCCCTTGATTGCTGTGATCGTGAACCTTTCATCCTGGCGCAACCTTTTCTTCGGGCCTCGTCTCGTTACCGAAGTTTGGCTCGATCCGGAGGGCTAGAAAAGAAGAAAAAAGAGAGTTAATATGTGTACATACCAAAACAATTAATGCATCAATTAGCTAGTCAGCATAGGCTTAATTAATATATATACCTCGCCGGACTTTGCAACATCTCCTTCCTCCGTTCGCTCACCGGAGCAGTCATCACGGTCTCCTTCTTCCACCGGCACTCCGTCACCGGAGCCATCATAATCATGTCCTTCCACCTCCATTGTTCGATCACCGGAGCCTGCTTCACCCTCTCCTTCTAGACCATCGGTGTCGTTGAGAAACGACAAGACATCACCTCTGCCGAGGATTATGTCCCCCAACAACTGTTCTACTTCGATGTCTCGGTGCTCCATAGTTTCTGCAAATATTACAACATGGCAATTAATATACAAACATGACAGATGGATATATTAGTGCAAACGTAGACCTAGCTAGCTCGACGCTTCTACGGTTTGGGGTGGCCTCGACAACGCTTCTAGGGTTTGGGGTGGCCTAGGCAACGCTTCTAGGGTTTGGGGTGGCCTCGACAACGCTTCTAGGGTTTGGGTCGGACCGCCTCTCTCATGAATGTCCGACGTCCGGACCGACAAGGGATTTAACAAAATGACGCCATTCTGGGTGTGCAGAAAATGGTCCATATTTTTCCTGATCTCATCTACCCTTCTATATGTCACGTTGTCTAGTGTCAAAGAATTCAAGAAAACCTTGACTTCATCATTAGCCGGAAATGACAGGCGTATAATGGTACGAAGCTCTTCAAAGTTGTTTTGGAACGGAGTTTCCGATAGGATAATTAGCTTTTTGGTACAAAGTTCAGCAAGAGCCTTCCGAATATCGCTATTTGGAAGGCTTTTGCTGAAATTCGTACCAAAAAGCGAATTATTCTATCAGGAACTCCATTCCAAAACAACTTTGAAGAGCTTCGTAGCATCATACGCCTGTTACTTCTGGCAAATGATGAAGCCATGGATTTCTTCAATACTTTGACAGACAACGTGACATATAGAAGAATATATATATATAGATGAGATCAGAAAAAAAAAATTGGATCAACTTGTGCACATCCATAATGGGGGCATTCTTGATAAATCTATGTCAAAAGTCAAACTTGACATATGATCAAATATTGTTGCATATGTCAAAATTCAAACTTTGACATATGATCAAATATTGCATATATCAAAATTCAAACTTTGACATGTGATCAAACTTTGCATATGTCAAAATTCAAACTTTGACATATGATCAAATGTTGCATATGTCAAAATTCAAACTTTGACATATGATCAAATGTTGCATATGTCAAAATTCAAACTTTGACATATGATCAAACTTTGATATATGATCAAATGTTGCATATGTCAAAATTCAAACTTTGACATATGATCAAACTTAGTAACTTTCGAGAGAGGGGGTTGGGTGGACTCGAGAGTTTGGTCAGGCGAGAGGGGGTTGATCGACGTACCCCCCTAATGTCGAAGTTATCGGGGATACGTTTTGAGAGAAAACTTTATATTAACATCATTTTAACTTAGTAAACGATGAAGCCGATGCCAACGTGATGATAGAGCCGATGCCAACATTTTCATTTAACAAAAAAACTACCTTCAAAAAAAGACTTGCTTCGCCGCGGGTGCTCGGTGCGACGTGGACTCGGTGGAAAAACTTTATGAAAATGCGGTGGTGGCTGGGCCGGGCGGTTTTCTTTTCCTTCTTCATTTTTTTCCTTTGTTTTTTCTTATATGTTTGTTTTCGTTTTCACTCTAGATTTTCGTACATATGAAAACAACGAAGTTTGTATACAAAAGTGCACATATACATCTCATACATGAACATATACACGTGAATATATACATGAACATATACATCTCATACATGAAAAAAACATATACATGAACATATACACGTATACATGCCCGCAAAAAAAGCAGAGCACGCGGCGACGGGGAGCAAGGGAGGGAATGGGGGGCTCACTGTGGGGGGGGGGCGCAGCGATGGCTTGATCGGCGACGAGGACGGCGGGCTCGGGGGGGCGAGGGTGCGACAAGGGCGGCGGGCTCGAGGCCGGCGACGAGGACGGCGCGCGGCGAGGGCGAGGGCGAGGGCGCGAGGGTGCGTCGGCGACGAGGACGGCAGGCTCGAGGCCGGCGACAAGGGCGCGGGCGAGGGCGAGGGCGCGAGGGCGCGTCGGCGAGGGCGTCGGCGAGGGCTCGGCGGCGTCGTGCTGTTCGGCGCGATGGCGTTGGGGGGAAGATGAACTGGGACTGGAAAACGCTAAGTGTGGGCTTATATACATGAAGCTTTGGTCCCGGTTCGTGGCACCAACCGGGACCAATGCCTACCTTGGTCCCGGTTCGTTCCACCAACCGGGACCAAAGGTCTCTTTTCAGCAGCCCAAAGGGCGGGAAACAGAGACCTTTGGTCCCGGTTGGTAGAACCAACCGGGACTAAAGGGGGGCATTGGTCCCGGTTGGTGCCACGAACCGGGACCAAAGGTGAGCATTGGTCCCGGTTTGTGGCACCAACCGAGACCAATGGGCTTGCACAGCGGCGTGGTGGTGGGAGTTTAGTCCCACCTCGCTAGTTGAGAGCGCCCCGCACCGGTTTATAAGCTCGACTGCCTCATCCCCATTGAACTCCTCTGAACTGCAGGCCTATGGGCTTAATCTGACACTGCTATGCCTGTGGGCCTGCTGGGCCTACTGCGGGCCTGAATCCTGGCCCAACTAGCTGGGTTTCTAGTCGTATTCAGGCCGTGGTGGCCCAGTAGGTGGCATTTTTTTTCTGTTTTCTTTTTTGCTTTTTTTTGCAGTTTTCATGTGATTCTTTTTGCTGTTAGGTCACAAAAATTATAGACTTTCTGTTAGTGCCATTAATTTTCAAATTTGAATAGTTTAAATTTAAATTCTTTTAAATTTGTGTGAATCACTAGTTTGTGAATAACTTTACTATAAAAATAGATTTTTGAGTGATTCTTTTTCCTGCTATTTAATATTATTGTGTTTTATCATTATATTAAATTTGGTAATTTTTAGGTTATTTTAAATGTCTGTTTTAATCAAGAACAGATTTTGTTATTTTAGTTTGCTATTAAAGTTTCTAACAAAAAATTTCTTTATGAAAATTCATTTTGCCTTTAATGTTTTGAACAGAAAATACTTTGATAATTTTAGTTGCATAAATTTTATATAATTTTAGTTTAAAAAATACTAGAGGTTTATAAAAGCTTTTTAGTTGATTCCTTTTGCTATTAGAGTTTTATAAAAGCTTTTTAGTTTATTCTTTTTGCTATTGAAGAATATTATAGTTTTGTTTTAGTTGATCGTAATAGAATATTTTAATTGATTATTTTAAGTTCATTCTTTTTGCTATTAGTTCATTCTTTTTGCGCTAAATGACCCTGAAATTGAAAAGCACTACAAATGAACTCTGAAAAGGTTGAAAGTTGGCATGGTATCATCATTTCACCCCCATAGCATGTGCTAAAAAGTTGAGAGGGTTACGGCAAAAACTGGATGCACTTCATGTACAAAACGGATAATCTGTTTCGAAGTATCAGGGTTTCCGGAAACTCGTCTGTTACAAAAGGCATTTCATTTCTTCACATGTAACTGCAGTGATATTCTAGATCAAAGGCATCATCATAATAGTTGTGGAGAGAAATTCTTCACTTTTTCTTCGCTTGTGTCCTTTGCTTATTGCGCCGTAACCATGGATATTCTTCATCGCTTAACAGGGTGCTTGGGTCAGCCTTGACTTTGAAGGGAGGAATTTCATGAAACTTTTTATAATCTTCAGACATGTCTGTCTTGCCCTCCAATCCCACGATGTCTATTTTTCCTGAAAGAACTATGTGGCGCTTTGGCTCATCGTATGATGTATTCGCTTCCTTATCTTTTCTTTTTCTCGGTTTGGTAGACATGTCCTTCACATAGAAAACCTGCGCCACATCATTGGCTAGGACGAATGGTTCGTCTGTGTACCCAAGATTGTTCAGATCCACTGTTGTCATTCCGTACTGTGGGTCTACCTGTACCCCGCCTCCTGACATATTGACCCATTTGCACTTAAACAAAGGGACCTTAAAATCATGTCCGTAGTCAAGTTCCCATATGTCCACTATGTAACCATAATATGTGTCCTTTCCCCTCTTGGTTGTTGCATCAAAGCGGACACCGCTGTTTTGGTTGGTGCTCTTTTGATCATGGGCGATCGTGTAAAATGTATTCTCATTTATCTCGTATCCTTTGTAAGTCAATACAGTCGAAGATGGTCCCCTGGACAACGAGTACAGCTCATCAGAAACAGTGTTGTCACCTCTGAGACGTGTTTCCAACCAACTGCCGAAAGTCCTGATGTGTTCACATGTAATCCAGTCGTCACACTGCTTCGGGTGTTTGGAGCGCAGAATGTTCTTGTGTTCATCGACATACGAGGTCACCAAGGTAGAGTTCTGTAGAACTGTGTAGTGTGCTTGAGACCAAGAATGCCCGTCCCTGCATATTATTGAGTCCCATCCTAGCGTGCCTTTTCCAGTCAGTCTCCCCTCATACCGCGATTGAGGGAGACCAATCTTCTTAAGGTCAGGAATGAAGTCAACACAAAACCCAATGACATCCTCTGTTTGATGGCCCATGGAGATGCTTCCTTCTGGCCTAGCGCGGTTACGGACATATTTATTTAGGACTCCCATGAACCTCTCAAAGGGGAACATATTGTGTAGAAATACGGGGCCCAGAACGACAATCTCGTCGACTAGATGAACTAGGACGTGCGTCATGATATTGAAGAAGGATGGTGGGAACACCAGCTCGAAACTGACAAGACATTGCGCCACATCACTCCTTAGCCTTGGTATGATTTCTGGATCGATCACCTTCTGAGAGATTGCATTGAGGAATGCACATAGCTTCACAATGGCTAATCGAACGTTTTCCGGTAGAAGCCCCCTCAATGCAACCGGAAGCAGTTGCGTCATAATCACGTGGCAGTCATGAGACTTTAGGTTCTGGAACTTTTTCTCTGCCATATTTATTATTCCCTTTATATTCGACGAGAAGCCAGACGGGACCTTCATACTGAGCAGGCATTCAAAGAAGATTTCCTTCTCTTCTTTGGTAAGAGCGTAGCTGGCAGGACCTTCATACTGCTTTGGAGGCATGCCGTCTTTTTCGTGCCAACGTTGCAGGTCCTCCCGTGCCTCCGGTGTATCTTTTGTCTTTCCATACACGCCCAAGAAGCCTAGCAGGTTCACGCAAAGGTTCTTTGTCACGTGCATCACGTCGATTGAAGAGCGGACCTCTAGGTCTTTCCAGTAGGGTAGGTCCCAAAATATAGATTTCTTCTTCCACATGGGAGCGCGTCCCTCAGCGTCATTCGGAACAGATAGTCCGCCGGGACCCTTTCCAAAGATTACGTGTAAATCATTGACCATAGCAAGTACGTGATCACCGGTACGCATGGCGGACTTCTTCCGGTGATCTGCCTCGCCTTTGAAATGCTTGCCTTTCTTTCAACATTGATGGTTGGTCGGAAGAAATCGACGATGCCCCAGGTACACATTCTTCCTGCATTTGTCCAGGTATATACTTTCGGTGTCAGCTAAACAGTGCGTGCATGCGTGGTATCCCTTGTTTGTCTGTCCTGAAAGGTTACTGAGAGCAGGCCAATCATTGATGGTTGCAAACAGCAACGCATGCAGGTCAAATTCCTCCTGTCTGTGCTCATCCCACACACGTACACCGTTTCCATTCCACCGCTGTAAAAGTTCTTCAACTAATGGCCTTAGGTTGCCGGGTTGCTTAGGGCCTTGGATGAGTACTGGCATCATAATGAACTTCCGCTTCATGCACAGCCAAGGAGGAAGGTTATAGATACATAGAGTCACGGGCCAGGTGCTGTGATTGCTGCTCTGCTCCCCGAAAGGATTAATGCCATCCACGCTTAAACCAAACCATACGTTCCTTGGGTCACCTGCAAACTCAGCCCGGTACTTTCTCTCGATTTTTCTCCACTGCGACCCGTCAGCGGGTGCTCTCAACTTCCCGTCTTTCTTACGGTCCTCTCTGTGCCATCGCATCAACTTGGCATGCTCTTTGTTTCTGAACAGACGTTTCAACCGTGGTATTATAGGAGCATACTACATCACCTTGGCAGGAACCCTCTTCCTGGGGGGCTCGCCGTCAACATCACCAGGGTCATCTCGTCTGATCTTATACCGCAATGCACCGCATACCGGGCATGCGTTCAAATCCTCGTACGCACCGCGGTACAGGATGCAGTCATTAGGGCATGCATGTATCTTCTGCACCTCCAATCCTAGAGGGCATACGACCTTCTTTACTGCGTACGTACTGTCGGGCAATTCGTTATCTTTTGGAAGCTTCTTCTTCAATATTTTCAGTAGCTTCTCAAATCCTTTGTCAGGCACAGCATTCTCTGCCTTCCACTGCAGCAATTCCAGTACGGTACCGAGTTTTGTGTTGCCATCTTCGCAATTGGGGTACAACCCTTTTTGGTGATCCTCTAACATGCGATCAAATTTCAGCTTCTCCTTTTCACTTTCGCACTGTCTCCTTGCATCAACAATGACCCGGCGGAGATCATCATCGGGCACATCGTCTGGTTCCTCTTGATCTTCAGCTTCCCCCGTTGCAGCATCACCGTATTCAGGGGGCACATAGTTGTCATCGTCCTCTTCTTCTTCGCTGTCTTTCATCATAACCCCTATTTCTCCGTGCCTGGTCCAAATATTATAGTGTGGCATGAAACCCTTCTCAAGCAGGTGGGTGTGAAGGATTTTCCGGTCAGAGTAAGACTTCATATTCCCACATATAGGGCATGGACAACACATAAAACCACTCTGCTTGTTTGCCTCAGCCACTTCGAGAAAATTATGCACGCCCTTAATGTACTCGGAGGTGCGTCTGTCACCGTACATCCATTGCCGGTTCATCTGCGTGCATTATATATAATTAAGTGCGTAAAAAACCATTACAAAACATCATGAATAGATAAGTGACCAAATTAATAGAAGTTCATCATCACATTAAAACCAAAGTACATACATAGTTCTCATTGAACAACATATAGCTCTCCAGAGCATCTAATTAAACCATACATTGAAACTATGTAAAACATTTCAATGCAACAACAAATGCGATCATAATCGCAACCAAGGTAACAATTGATCCAACGGCATAATGATACCAAGCCTCGGTATGAATGACATATTTTCTATACTTTCTAATCTTGAAGCGCATTGCATCCATCTTGATCTTGTGATCATCGACGACATCCGCAACATGCAACTCCAATATCATCTTCTCCTCCTCAATTTTTTTCAGTTTTTTCTTCAAGTAATTGTTTTCTTCTTCAACTAAATTTAACCTCTCGACAATAGGGTCGGTTGGAATTTTCGGTTCACATACCTCCTAGATAAAAAAATCTATGTCACGTTGGTCGGCATAATTGTCATAAACAATAAATGAACCAAATAGTTATAAAATATAATATATACTACATCCGAATCATAGACAGGACGAGAGCCGACGGGGGCGGATACCAAAACCATCGCACTATATAATAACAAACAATAATAAAAGTAAGAAAATTAGACAAGTATCTATCTAAATCATACAAGTAAGAATTTTTTTCTTTTAGAAAGAAGATAAGAACAAGAGGCTCACCACGGTTATGCCGGCGACGAGATCGGCGCGGGCGATCGACGGCGGTGAAGACGGGGACGGGACATGACGGACCGCTAAACCTAGACAAATCTTGAGGAAAATGGAGCTTGAAGGTCGAGCTTCGAGAGGAGAAAGCTTAACTAGTGTGGCTCGGGCATTTCATCAAACACCTCATGTGCATAGGAGGTGAGCTAGAGCACCACAAAGCTCTCCCCTCGCCGGCCAGAAAAAACAGAGCAATGTGGAGTGCTCTGCTCGCCAGCGATGGGGTATATATAGCCACCTCATTTGTCCCGGTTCGTGCGTGGAACCGGGACTAAAGGCCCCCCTTCTGTCCCGGTTCAAGCCACGAACCGGGACCAATGGATGTGGGCCAGGAGCGAGGCCCATTGGTCCCGGTTCGTGCCAGAAACCGGGACAAATGGGTCCAGACGAACCAGGACCAATGCCCACGAGGCCCCGGCCGGCCCCCTGGGCGCATGAACCGGGACGTATGCCCCCCATGGGTCCCGGTTCGTGACTGAATCGGGACTAATGGGCTGGGCTGGCCCGAACCAAAGCCCTGTTTTCTACTAGTGATGTTGGATGGAACAAGTACATAATTGTAGGTCTCCATTACATTGCAGGGAGCAAGTACGTAGTTGTAGGTCATGTTTCGTTTACTGAGTTAAAAAGAATATGTATCTATTATATTAGACATAATAAAGAATATGGCTTTGTCAACAACACTACTCCCTCCGATTCCATAATGTAGTGCCTATAGGTTTTTGCAAAAGTCAAACATTACAAAATTTGATCATATTTATAAAGAAAAGTAGGTACATCTAGAATACCAAATGCACATCATTGAATACATCATGAGTTATATTTTCAGAATGTACATGTTTGGTATTGTAGATGTTGACAGTTTTCTCTATAAACTTGGTCAAAGTTGGCAAAGTTTGACTTTCACAAAAATCTATAGGCACTACGTTATGGAATGGAGGGAGTATTAAATGTCACTGTTTGCTAGTTGTAGTTGGTATATCAGTGATGGACCGATGGTGCTCCACAACATGAGGGAATGGATTTATAAAAAGATTGATGTGGAACGTGGTTGGGATCCCAAATATGACATGCTAGTGGGCTAGCTGACAACACAACGATGATGCATGGAGCCACATGTATATTTCTCTCTTCAAGCAAAAAGTATTCTCTCTTCAAGCAAGCTCTTTTGAATATGGTATTGGAAGGCATTGGGATGGTACTTCTATCGATAAAATTCCAATGTACGTAAACAAATATGGATTTATCTTAATTAGTTGAGATATTTGTTCGTTTGACCCTCATTTCTGCTTGTTCACGCATCAGAAAGTTGTTATTGATGGTACGTTACCATGTTCTCCATGGTACATACATCATTGATCGCTCCGGCTCAGCCCTAATCATAACTGTGTTGCATAGACTCATCTAAGAATAATCCTTTGTGCAACTTCTAGGATCAGGAGTTGGAAACAACGGTGCACCTGCTACTGAATTGTTCATTCGCACCTGGGGTGTGGAAGCTGGTGGTCTGTTGTCTGGACATCCATCCACCTATCTTGGCACTTCTTCTGCTCAATCTTCAGCGGATTGGTGGGAGCACACGGCTTGCTCCCTCGGCCACTAAAGCTTACTTCAGTTATTTACGCATGTTGATGCAGCTGGAATGAAAGAACCGATGGGTTTCCAACACCAATCTATACCCGAGTGTAGCCTGGCCTATTTCATCCGCCAGATCTACACAAGCCTTTTGAACTACTACGTGGATGATCCAAGCCCAAAACGATCTAAGACGTGATTACTTGTTGAAGTTGTTTTTTACCTTTGAGATTCTCTCCTTTGAAATGCATTGGCGGTACACATGGTATTTCCTAACAAAAGTATAGTATTGTGGACACATTACATGTTGAGCATCTTGCATCCTTGCAACGTTCTCCATGGTCAGTAGCGGAGATCAAAAGCCCAATCACCGGTCCATTCTTGGCATTCGCGGCCAAACAACATTCCTAGTCCTTTTCAGTAAGGCACAACTAATCAAGCTGCAAATTTCAGAAAGAAGAGGGTCAAGATTAAACTCATCTTTTTGACAAAAAGGAGATTAGCCCCTGGCTTCTCCCCAGATTGATGCACACAACCATGTATGTCAATTACTAAACACCAAGCACTGATACCAATGCAATCGGCTTAAGAAACCTTCCACATTAGACCTACTTTGCTGCAACGATTTTACAATCCTACCACTAATCCTATGAGAAGATTGACACGTTCTTGTGAAACATTTTGTATTCCTGAGATTAAAAACAATCAAATCATGTACAAACTATCGTCACTCCTAAAAAAACATCTACAAGCCAAGTGATCGGTCAACTTAAGAAGAAAATGCATCGACCAATCATTTGCCTCTCCCTCCTCATGGCCACTAACTCCAAGTCTCTAGGCGCTACTCATGCCCACTACCTCCATGCACGCATGCACTCACACCGGCCATCACACTTGACTCGGCCAACACTTGCACATGCACTAACTAACTCATGCACTAACCTTGGTACCAACGGCTAACCTGGTCTTCCTCTCCTAGAATCACTCTAGCGACCCGGCCACTAATTAGCCCAAGCAAACTACATGCACCAATGACTATCGGACTATCCGGCTCAACCGGCTCGACGTATAGCTTGTCATGCTCCAACACTGTCACGCCATGCCACTTCTCATGGCATCGCCGTATCACACGGCACCGTCGGCATCTCGTCGCTCTCGCCGCATCGCACGGCCCCGCGGCATCTCGTCTCCTTCGTGCGCACAACTGAAGCTTTGCCCTGACAAGCTACTCCCTAAGCTACGTGCCGAACGACAAAACAAAACATGATACATCATGACAAGATTATTTCCAACAATCACCTCCCTAATCTTGTCATCCTAACTCGCCAATCGTCGATGCGGATCACCCGCACCATCTTGCCGTGGACGACGCCGTCGCAGCGCCGATCACTAGCCATGGACCATCTTGCCGTGGATGACGCCATCGCAGCGCCGGTCACCACGGCGTCGTGCCGCACACAACGGCCACCTCTTGAAGTGGATGACACCTTCGCGGCGCCAATCGCCACATCATCGCAGCAACCCATCTCGTGGATGGCCTCACACCACCCAAGACACCACCGTTGACGAGCTTGACGCCGATCCTCATGACGGCTTCGCGCCACCGTACCTTCCAACGACGTCACACCGTTGTCTTGTGGCAGCTTCACACAGCCATCTCCATCTAGCGGCATCGTACCGCCACCAGCCACCAGCGGCATCGCGCCGCCGACGGCCTCCATCTCGCGCCGACGTCCTCCTTCTCACATGGAGTCCGCCGTGTCGTCGTCGCCGTCTTGAATCGACAAAGCTCTGATGCCAATTGTTGGCGCCGCCTCCTCGCAGCGCCGCTCTTCTTCTACCTCATGTTGCCTCACACAACTCTTTCTCCTTCTCTCATGAACATACACACACACACATGGTGGGGAACTCAACACACACGCACTTCTTCTTGGTTGTGTGCGTGTGTGTTGAGTTCCCCACCATGTGTGTGTGTGTGTTCATGAGAGAAGGAGAAAGAGTTGTGTGAGGCAACATGAGGTAGAAGAAGAGCGGCGCTGCGTGTGTGTTGAGTTCCCCACCATGTGTGTGTGTGTATGTTCATGAGAGAAGGAGAAAGACTTGTGTGAGGCAACATGAGGTAGAAGAAAAGCGGCGCTGCGAGGAGGCGGCGCCAACAATTGGCATCAGAGCCTTGTCGCTTCAAGACGGCGACGATGACACGGCGGACTCCATGTGAGAAGGAGGACGTCGGCGCGAGATGGAGGCCGTCGGCGGCGCGATGCCGCTGGTGGCTGGTGGCGGTACGATGCCGCTAGATGGAGATGGTTGTGTGAAGCTGCCACAAGACAACGGTGTGACGCCGTTGGAAGGTACGGTGGTGCGAAGGCGTCATGAGGATCGGCGTCAAGCTCAACCAGCTCGACGTATAGCTTGTCATGCTCCAACACTGTCACGCCATGCCACTTCTCATGGCATCGCCGTATCACACAGCACCGTCGGCATCTCGTTGCTCTCGCCGCATCGCACGGCCCCGCGTCATCTCGCCTCCTTCGTGCGCACAACTGAAGCTTTGCCCTGACAAGCTACTCCCTAAGCTACATGTCGAACGACAAAACAAAACATGATACATCATGACAAGATTATTTCTAACACCCTGCACCCCCACGCAGCCGGGGGACCCCGCATCCCCACCAACGCCGGGAACCCGACTCCTCCGCGCGCCGCCGGGAGACCCCGCATCCCCACCACCCCGGGGACCCGACTACTCTGCACCACCTCCGCTCTCTGGATCAGGGTCATCCCGTCGATCCCCCCTCTTCGGCACGCGATGCCCGGCCTCCTGCCGTGGAGATCCGACGCCGTTGCCTGTCGCCGCTATCGGGGCCGGCGAGTCCTTCCCACCCACCTACCACCCCACCCCAACCTCCGGCGTCCCCTCGCCCACCCCAACCTCCCTGCGCCGCTGCTCCTAGCCCAACCTCTGGCACAGCAGCCGCCCCTAACTCCGGCGCCGTCTCCCACACCCAACCTCCAGCGCCCCAACCTCCAGCGTAAGGGGTGCCCAGTCCATCCCCGCAGCGTCCGGGAGGCCGATTCCATCGCGAGCAGCAGTCCACAGTGGTCAAACTCCTCTTTCCTATGTACTGACGACCAAATCATCTAATCCCTCCCCTGAAATCCCTCTGTAGCATATACCAAGTTCAAAAAAATGGTTTGTAGAGAAAAGTGTAATTTTTTATTACTATTTTGTATGTTTCATTTGACAGAGGCTTCATATGTTTCATTTTGTATGTTGCCCTGATAGTTCAAGTGCAATAAAGTTCATGTACAGCTATGAGAGAAAAAGTTCATCTAAATGAAAAGAGAGTTAACTTAATAAAAAGTGCTTTATAAAAAATGTACTCGAAGTTCAATTACTATGGAGAAGGTACTCGTTTTAGATAGTATACATCACGTTAAGAAAAAAGGAGAAAGTTCATGGGCAGGAATAACAGAGCAATTCATGAAAAGTTCATGGAAAAGATGATTGTGCTCTTTTCGGTGTTTGCTCATATGACCAGTTTAAATGCAGAAGCTTAGATATTTTTGGTTGAAACATACGAAAACAATATTTACAATGTGAAAAAAAAAATTAATCCATTTTTTCTTTTATAAAATATAAAACTAAGGAGTTCGAATTTAAATAACACATTAGTTCGATGTCTATATAAAGAAATAGATTTTCCCTATTTCTAAAAAGTAAAACCAAGAAGGTCAAATTAAAATAACAAAGCAGTTCGATGCTCATTAAACTTTTGGATTTTTCTCGTTTCTAAAAATAACCAAATTTTATAATATCTAGATTTTCCTCGTCTCTAAAAAATAAGAGACAAGGCCAACTCAAAATAACAGAGCAGTTCAATTTTTTTTATAAAAAATGTATTTCAGAAGAAAAAAACTAGAAAATTTGATATAACCGAGAAGGTCAAAAAAACGTAGAAGTTCAAATTGAAAACCCTAGAAGTTCAATTTAAAATAAGCGAGAAGGTCAAAAAAAATTAGAAGTTCAAATTTAAAAACCTAGAAAATTGTTTGCTTATTAAAAACCATATTTTTCTAAGAAGTTCAAAGTAAAAAAAGAGAGAAATTCGAAGGTTAGAAAAACTTAGATGTTTTTTCATTACTAAATAATAAAATGAAGAAGTTCAAATTAAAAAAAGGAAAAACTAAAAAAAAGAATTTACTCATTTTTTAACCAGAAGTTCAAAATAAAATAACGAAGTGTTTCGATATTTATTAAAAAAAAACTAGGATTTTACCTTCTTTAAAAAAACTCAGATATCCGCTATTATTAAAGAGTCGACCATGAAGATCAAAAATAAAAAAAGTAGTAAATTTATGTTTATTTAAAAATCAAAAACAAAAAATTTACTCAAAAAAATAAAAAATGTGAAGTTCAAATTAAAATAACACAGAAGTTCGAAGTATATTAAAACCTAGGATTTAGAAGCTTAAAAAACAAAAACAAAAAACAATGCCATTTTGGCCATTTTTCCCAATACTAAAGATTAAAAGTAAGAAGTTCAATTTTCAAAAAACGGAGTAGTTCAATGTATGTAAAAAAATCAGGTTTTCTCCTTACTATAGAATAAAACCAAGAAGTTCAATTGGAAAAAGTGGAGTAGTTTGATATTTATTTGAAAAATCTGATTTTTCCAGTTACTAAAGAATAAAACCAATAAGTTCAATTTGAAATAACGAAGACGCTCGATGTTTCTAACAAAACTCCAATATCCACATTTCTAAAATACACAAAAGAAGTTCAAATAAAAAAGTTAGAGCGGTTTGATGTCTATAAAAATCAGTTTTTTCCCGTTACTAAAGCGAAACAGAGAGAAGTCCAAATTGATAACTGCCGGAAGTTACGTATTGCATATTGTGCATTTCGTATGAGAAAAAAGAATAAAAAGGCAAAGCTTAAAAATTTGTTGCTAGAAGTTCAGGTGCTCAGCGCGGGAAAGTTCAAAAATTCTTGTGAGAGAGGTTCACCATGTATTTCATTGTTCAAAAACACACAAAAAAGATGTTGGTTTTGGTGTTTTAAAATAATTCTATCATTCCATTATAAATTTCAAACAAAATGCTCTACATGAAAAAAGTTCCTCTTATTCAACAACTTTCAAAAAGGGTTATATCGTATGCTCTATTCCTAATAAACGGTTAAAACCAATTGTTGTATGTAGTTCAAAACAAAAGTTTAACCGTATTAGGAAAAGTTGTGTCTTTTTAACAAGTTTCCAATGGTTTATCATTTGTGGAACTCCGAGGAACGGGTGCAGAATTACAAACAAAAATATGTGACCGAAGTTCAATGTGAAAATAGCGAGCAGTTCAACTACTATATGAAATGTGTTTCAGGTGAGAATAAAAGAATACAAAACTAAAAGCATAAAGGGTTTGTTGCAAGAAGTTCACGTGCTCCTCCCATCATGGTTCAAAATTTATATTGCGAGACATCCGACCTTCCATTACATGTTAAAAAAAGGCAAAAACGACGTTGTTTTTTTACATTTTTAAAACTGATGTCAAACGACACCGAATTTGTGACAACTGTCTACATGAAAAAGTTGCTCCTATTCATAAGCTTTCCAACGGTATATTATATGCTACATTTCGATGCACGGTTTAAAAGTTTCATGTATACCAATTAAAACACGTTTTTATGTATTAAAAAAATTCTTTTGAACCGTCATGAGTATGAAAAAACGATCAACACGGAAAAGTTGTGTGTTTTCAACAGCTTTCCATCGGTATATCATTTGCTCAATTTCGGTAAGTGGTTGGGGAGTTACGGGCAAAAAATAGCACATGAAAACAGAGTAAAGTTCAGACAGAACTGCTCCAGAAGTTCAACCTCTTCACGCAGTGCAGTTCCGAAGACTGTTTTTGCGATGAAGGCAGAGCGCATGATCTCCCCGTTTTCAAAATTACATAAAAACGGCTGGGAATTAGAGAAAACTTTCTATACGGAAAAGTTTCGCATTTTCGATAGCTATCCAGGGGTATATTATTTGCCCCATTCCGATTAAGTTTGCATAAATTACGGCCAAAAACGATTTTAGCCATTTTCAAAATTGACGTAAAACCATAGGGAATAGGGAGAAGCATTGTATACATAAAACTTTCGCATTTGTCCAAAATTTCCAACGCCATATCAGTTGTTGCATTCCGACAAAAGGTTAAAAAATTAACTCGAAAACAGGAACTCGGTGGAACTTTGACCGTTTTCTAAATTACTCTTAAACCGTTCAATATTAGAAAAAACTTTCTACATGAAAAAGAAATGCATTTTCATAAGCTTTCCAACGCCATATCATTTGCCTCAATCGGATTAGCCGTTTAGAAACAACCTCGAAAATACGAACTCGGCTGTTCGGTTTGCGAAATTTTATGATTTTTCAAATTACTTTTTAACCATATAGAATTAGGGAAAAATTTCTACATGCGGAACGAGTGGATTCGCAGCAGCTTTCCAACGCCATATTATTTGCCTCATTCGGCTACACGGTTTAGAAATGGGCTCGAAAATACGATTCACGTTTTTGTATGAAGAAAAAATGGTTTTCAAAACTGCTCTTCGCCCGTGTTAATTTTGCCAAAAATTTAACTTAGATCATGATACTCGTGCCCACAACTTTCCAATGGTATATCGCAAACCCCATTTGGGCAATGTTCGCGGAAATTCAACCTACCACTAGGTGAAGTTCAGGTACTACTGCTGGGACGGTCAGGTATTTATATTCATAATATTATTCTCATCCCGTGATCAGAATAGTATTTATATACATATATATATTTATATATATATACACATATATATATAATATCCCAACAAGTCCATGTATGTCTCAGCGCCAAACATATCTCTGAAGTTGATCGTGCATGCATGAATGCATGAATTTGGTGCGCTTGAGTTTCAAAAAAAAATGTTGTTACCCATAACCCCTCCCTCTCGACCCCTCCCAACCCCGTGCGGCCGCCGCCGAGCCGCACCGGGCGGCCACCACCCAACCTCTCCTTGACTCCACGTGCATCTCCCTCCTTCCGCCGCCGCCAGCAACGTCGCTCGGCGAAGGCCCTGTGGCGCGGCGGCGGCAGACCTCCTCTGGCGTCCCGAGATCTGAGGCGGCGGTGGCCTGACTTGGATCTCCTTGTGACGAGAATGGCGGGCAGCGGCGGCCGGAGCGCGACGGGGCGCTTGGCTGCAGCCGACGGGATTAGTAGGAGATGGCGGCAGCGGCGGTCGGGGCGCGTCCCAGGCTCGATCTAGGACCTTTGGGTCTAGGCGGGCGGCTGCCGTTACGTCCTCAAATTGCTGCATCTCATCGGATTCGGCGATGGCTCGCTGCAGCACTCCGGGTCTGCATCGCATCACGAGGATTATGGCGGTTGTGGTCATCTCCTACGTCGGAGGTGGTCGGCCTGAGGCTGGGTGATCAGATCTCGAGATCTGTAATCTAGTCCCGACTGCGAGTCGGGGAGACATAGTTGCCGGTGAAAACCGAGCCGATGGCGGACGATGGCGGCGTTCTGCGCCGTTACCTTGATGAAGGCATCGTCCTGTAACTAATGTCGACCCACTCGTGCTGCTCCGGGGGAAACCCTAGGATCTGGTTTTCCAGATCGGACGATGGCGGCACTGCGGTGTCGTTTCTCTCTTGGGAGCATCGTCTGTGGAGCAGCGCTGGAAGTCAGAGGTAGGAGGTGGAGCGGCTTCGTCTTGCACGGAGCTTCGGTGGAGATGTCAAGTCATACCTGGTCGACTGTGTTACGCTTTGTCATGCCTGGTCGGCAGGTGCTACGCACGATAGATCTTTCAGAGACTTCAAGCTGTGTCGGCTGGTGGTACTTGGCGGCATGGTGCTGAGGTGTACCGGCGGCTACCGCGACGTGCTCAGCAGTTCGCGCGCAGGGAGGTGGTGACGTCGGGCGCCGTGGTGACGTCGACGGCAGCTAGACCGGGCAAGGATGATGCGTCAGTACGGCTCTGAAGATGAAGTGGTGGCAGTTGGCGGCGGCGGCCTCTGAGAGCGCGCCAGACCGGTGTGTGCCCCATACCCGGCAAGTGATTGGTTGGGGTCTCAGGTCTTAGATGTTAGGCTTGGCTGCGAGGTTTGTGGTATTAGGCCCGGACTATCAGCATCCCTTCATCAATTGAATAGGAGTAGCGATAGATATTGCCTAGACGGTGGCTTCAGACTTACTGCTGTATTTCTTTGTAAGGCTTTTTGTGAATAATTAATAAAGTGGCTGCATGTATCGCCTAGATGAGAGGCCGAGGGTCTTCCTCCTTTTCACAAAAAAAACTAGAATCAAGTATGAGCATGGGTGGCACTGGGACATCACTCCACAGTTTCATTCTTAGGTAAGCAATCAAAGACTACTTGATACTTACTTACACCACATTTGTGTCTTTGAAACCATACACTGAATGTTAGTACCTACACTGTATTGGGAGTCTGAAGCAAAGAACTCGTCTCTTGGGTGATTTGGAATAGCGTAATGATAGAGTTTTCCAAAAAGTGTCTACCATACCAACAATTATTTTGTCCAGCATCTAAAGAGAGGCGGCATTGTGGAATCTTGCTGGTGCTAATCGCCTTGACGCTGCAATACCGGCAGAGTAGTATTTATCCTGGCTTCGGCCTATTACTCGTACATACATTCCTCTCCTAAACATTTGAACTAAAACCGCGACATTTATTTTGAAACGGAGAGAGCATGTTTTTAAATGAAGTAAAATGCACAGAACCACCACATTAGCGTCATAGCTCTCGAAAAATCACCACTTTACAAAAGGGCAGTAATCTGCGCCGGCGCACCGGCCCAAATTTGGGCCGGTCGCTGCGCAGCCGTTCGATCTGGCGCACCACAGCCGTTCAAAATGTCTACCCCGATCTGGCCCTCCTCGTTGACTCGTCCTCTTCCTTCCTCCCGGCTCGTCCTCTTCCTCCCGGTCCCCTGCTGCTACCCCACGCGACTCCGCCTCCATGTGCAGCTCCGCGAGGGCACCGGCTACCGGGCGCTCGCACCCCAACCCCTCGCCGCCCCTTCGCTGCTTGCCGGAGAACCTTCCCCCGCTAGTCTATTTCAGTTGCAGCTCCACGCCGACCGCCAGTAAATGCCTTTTAGTGGATGTAGCAAAAAACATCGCCCGTAGTAGCAAATCCAACAACGATTGCAGCAAAAAACGGTCACCGCCGTCACGGGGGTCGCAGCTCCGATGACGGCGGTCGCAGCTCCGCCACGTTGGATGTAGCAAAATCACTTGCCGGTAGTAGCAAAATCTGAGAACGGTTGCAGAAAAAAAATCGCCGCCGGCACGGGGTCGCAGCTCCGTCGTAACACGGCTGTCACTGGATCAAAAAAGCGATGGTAGCAAAAAAATGTTTTGGTTCCAGCAAAACACAAAGCCGGTAGTAGCAAAAAAAAAAAGAAGGAGTTGGTTCCCAGCAAAAAATGACACCGGATACAGCAAAATTCCCCGCCGGTTCCTGCATACCATGCAGCTGGTAGCAGCAACCTTGCCCCGTAGCTCCAGCAAGAAATCCATGGCTGGGAGGTGGCCACCCTGTCACAGCTCCGTTGCAGCGTCTTGTGACCGTGGTTCCAGCTTTTTCCACGGCCGGATCCAACAATTTTCACCATGGTTGCAGCACTCTGCATGCTCCGCCTTGTGGATTGCGGCATGGCAGGGAGGTCTTCCCACACGAGGGCTTCGCCGCCGATGAGTGAGCTTTGCGGTGGACTGGTCACTGGTGGTTCGCGGCAGCACGGGGGAGGAAGAGAAACGCATCGTTGAAGAAGAAAAACTGGAGGTAGGGGATGAAGCGATGGAGAAGATAAGATAGGATAGGGCTGATCCGCGCGGGACCCACCATATACACGCGGAGGGGCGGCTTCGTGGGTGCGCGAGGCCAGCGTGGCACGATATCGGCTGAATTTTCGGCCGGCGCACCGCGCACAAGCGATTCCCTTTACAAAACGTGACACTTTGCACCATAGCGAAGTTTTGACGGTGGCAAAAAACACTGATTTAAAATGCTATGTATTTTGATGACGTGGGTCCGTTTGTCGGGCTGAGTTGGCAGGAAAAAATGCCACGCAGGCAAGTTGACTTGGTCTTCTTCTTCTTTCTCATCCCCTCTCTGTTTGCATTTTATCAAACATTTTGTATGCAGTCAAGCAGGCGGCTGGGCGACACACCTCTGCCTCCCCCGCGGCGGGTCCTCCGGCAAACACCGGCGTGGCCATCTTTGGCGGCGGACCGCTCCAGCTCTCGGCGCAGCCGGGGAGGGACTTCAATCACGCAGGAGCTCGTCTACACGCCGCTCGTCGCCAAAATAGGCTTGCCCGCGCACTTCCTGGATCGAGTCCATCGCCGTGGAGAACACCCGCGTGGCCGGCACCGGCGGGGCGGTGGTGTGCACGAAGGTGCCCTTCACCCTGCTCCGCCCCGACGTGTACTGCCCGTTCGTGGACGCGTTCGCCAGGGCCCTGATGGCGCAGGGCACGCAGGGTGGTCCCGTGCCGCGCCCGGTGAAGCCCGTGCCGCCATTCGATCACCGCCGGAGCCGCTCCGTCCGTCGTGCCCCGCGTGCCCGGTGAACCCCGGCGAGCTGCGCCTGCTCGTGCCCCTCTCCTCTTCTCCCTCTCCTCTCCTTCCCCTGTTCTTCTCGTTGACCTTGCTTCTCCCTGTAACCTTGCCTCGTTATTTACACAGGGAGCCCGCCATGGCCGTTAGCTTCAATCTCCGCCGCCAGATCCGACCACACAGGCACCTCCTCGTCCGGATCCGCTCCTTCCCCAGCTCGAGATCGCCGCCATGGACCTCCTGTTCGTGCAGTAGCACGAGGGAGACGATGCCCCGCCTCGACCACACGCCTGGGCAGCTTCCCCTTCGCCAGATGTGTGTGTGAGAGAGGGAATGAGGAAGAAGAAGAAGACCAAGTCAATTTTGTGTATGTGGCAAAAAAAAATCTGCCAACTCAGCCCGACAAACGGCCCGGCCAATTAGTGACGTCATCAAAACACTTAGCATTTTGAATCAGTGTTTTTTTTGCCACTGTCAAAACTTCTCTACGATGCAAAGTGTCACGTTTTGTAAGGTGGTGGTTTTCCGAGAGCTATGACGCTAATGTGGTAGTTCTGTGTATTTTACTCTTTTAAATGGCATTACGTTGTTGCTTGGTAAATTCATGATGATAGTTGGAGTTAATAGAAGGAAAATACAGAAGTATCATATTTATATGGATGGCGTGAAATGAGGTGGACTATTAAGCTCTAAAATATAATGACATGCTAGCTTTGGCTGATTGCCGACACTAATGATGGTCAAATTTATATTTTATATTTTGCTGAATGTTTTTACTACTATTTTTACATTTTTACTGTTCACCTGTGCGCCGGGAGCAAAAACTCCATGTCTGTGTATGATCTTTGTCACAAAAGTCGACTAGGGATGTGCTATCAACGTTGCATAGATCCCACTTGCACAAAAAAAACGTTGCATAGATCCCTCAGCAGACTAGGGATGTATTGCAGCTCGGATGCATATCTCAGCCTCTCACCATAGTTGCTGATACATTTTTGGCATCACTGCAGAACTTCTTCCTAGCCCCTTCAGGTAGGTTGCGGCTAACCCAACCGCAAATTTCAGTGAAATAATAGGGTCAAGACTAACACATTCGTGTGGAATTTTTTTTTTCTTTCAGAAATTAGACCAGAAACAAATTATCTTCCTCTTTTTCCAAAAACATGGACAAGGCAAGTGATCAACCAAATGAACAAGCAAATGCATTGAAGAATCATTTCCCCCTTGTGGGTGGGTACCTAAAACTGTGTTGGTTCCGTGATGGATTTATAAATGTATAATGGCATTGGGCCAGGTGACCAGCTCCCGTTTCATCATGTCTTTATTGTCCCACAACAGGCACCACAAATACGCTTTTTTGTAGGAGGAGAACCACGCCTTGGCCACAACATATTGGTATCATCTCACTAGTTAGGAATAAATATGAGACCTTTTTCACTTAGACCCTAGTTTCGACTGGGTGTAATTTTTATGTGTTTTTCAGTCGCTAAAGGTTGACCGTTTTAAGCACGTATTTGCGGTACTTGTTCCCTTGATCTTCCAGTTTCATCCTAAATCTATAAGATTGACGACCTATATCGATTTAACGGCACCGGAAAAGATCTCTAAATTGTACGCCCTTGAGGTTTGTTGATCAAAACTCGTGTGAGCCTATCCAATTGGCAGTACCATAAAAATACTTGTATGAGGTTGCATTGTTGTATTTTGAAACTGTTTAAATGTAACACTCAATATGCCTATCAACCCTACTTGAAATGCGACGACCTCGCCTCATCCAAAACATCTAAGTCTGAAAATAATTGGAACAACTAATATATTTCTCTCATATATGTAGGGCTTCCATGATAGGAAACTAAAGAACCAGTCAAAGGTACGATGTTAAGGAAGTTTATGATCCACCCAACATATGGTCGGTGGAACTGAAACCTAACTAACATTTTTTTCTGATGAATGTCTAGGGTACCGCATGCTCCATGACATGGAGTACACCTACTATATATTTTAGTACATTTAAAAGTTGCTAAAAATAGCACATACATGCATCGACTTGGTCATATTTTTTTATCCCAAGTTCCATTTATTGCTCGAGAAACAAAAAATACAAATCCGAGATTAATATTGTTAATGCTCCAAATTCATGGACCAAATTGTAATAGCTATTATTGATAATTACATTTGTCTTGTTGTTTCTGGATATGTGTTTTGAAATTGGATTTGATTATTTGTGATATGATTAACCAACTTTTTCTCATGACTTTTGGAGCAAAGTTTTTAAACTGGGAACTATTAGGAGTACTCCATGTACGTCTGACACTATGATACGTTTGAACCTCCCAACTAGCAATTTTGAGCTAGAAGTAGGTGTAAGCAGGTGAGGGATGATTGATTGTGGAATTTGGGTAGGTGCTCATGAAGAGAAACTCATGTCTCGACAAGCTTGCAAAGGGTACTATATATATGCTAGTTATATCTCAAGGTAAGTGAGCGTGCATGAAGGGATGAACTTGAGAATCGGTGCGCTTAAGATGCTACATTTTTCTATTGCTTCAAGTGAGCTAGAAACATATATCGGTATGGGTAGCTAGGGACATCACCCCACGGTTGTTTAATGATCCAACAAGTTCGCTTGATGTACTTTAGTAGGTCCATTATACTAATAGCTTACAGATTCGGTGCACGTGTGACAAGATGTTATCTACTGTCTATCTACATTTATATTTGTAGGAGAGCTTCAGGGTATTCATCATATACTAAGCTTCAGAGAAGTCTTGTTCAACTCGAGGATCTTCAACTTTTTCTGACAGGGATCTTCAACCTTGTTTCATGAACAAGACCTATTGTTACCAACTTGCCATGGAAGCTGCATGAAATTCCATATAAGAGCTGGTAAAGTTTGCCAATAGAAAATTGTAGAGTAGCAGTACTACCTTAAAATCCATTTTTTGCGGGGGTTGAAATCCACTTAAAAAGAACTGAAATGGGTTGCTTGGCCCAATATTAGTTTTCCACAGAATAAGAAAAGCACACAGAATAATAGCTCAACATAGTGCCCGACAGGTAGCGACCACCACTAGTCATCGAGAGCCTCTCTCGCCAATGCCAGTGGTCCACCTTGGCATCCCAACTCTATGGCGGTAGATGTTGGCGAGGAGGCGTTGCACCAAAAATTTGTCGTAGGCATAGAGGTGAGGTACTCTAATGGGCTACCATGTATCAGTGTTTTGTGGCATCACCGTATCTGCTCCCACATGAAGAGGATATATTCGTACATCGATCAAATATGATGTTAGTTGTGAAGGTTGAACATATAGATGTTGGTAATGTACTTATATATGTTAGCTATGATCTTACCCTGTACCGGATGTGTGAACATATTATTTCATATTATGAGTTCTGAATCTTATGCATTGAATGTGGATGTAAATTGTATGAATTTTGCAATGTGTATGAAATCTATATATTGTTAGAGTGTGCTTCTTTAGTAGCTCAGGGTAGGCAGTGTTGTGCTAGCTGCAAAAGACATTGTAGGGGTCATCACTGATGGCCCCTTAGGTTGTTGGCCGTTAGTGGAGTTGGTCCCTATTGACGAGCCTTAAACTTGCGACATCAGTGAAAGGGGCCACTACTAACAGGATGGTCGCTCGTAAGTGGAGGGCACCCCTCCATTGTCATTCCCGCATTGACATATGGCCAATCGTCGGTAAAGGGAGGTTTTGATCGGCCAATATTGTCCCTTAGTGATTGTGTTATAGACCCAGAAGGCAACATCATGTACTCAGTCGATGTCTTGTTCTTGGGACATTGATTTGAAGCCCGGCTATATTCATTCACCACCACTCTCCAACATCATGGACACGCTCCTTGCCATCCACCTAATGAACCACTTCCTTACCATGATATCCTACTTCCGCACCGCATCCTCTCTCTTCCTCTCCAAAGAGGCCCTTGAAGCACTCAAGTGTTATACCTTCTGTGACTGTAAAATGCAACTACTTTGGGCGCCTTTTTCCTAACAGATTCAGGCTTTTCCCTTTTCTTTGTCATTGAATGATAAGAGATATAAATTGCTGCCTAGTTGGTCACAGTAATGGCCGAGTGTATGTCATAAACAAGGCGGCGGTGATTAGAAAACTAGAAATAGGTAAACAAATTACTCTTTTTGCATCTTGAAAACATATAGGTTCTAGATTACTTTATATGTTGGAGCTACTAGATCAACAATACAATTGAATCACATACTAGAGAATAACAAGCTCAAGCTTCGTAACTTTTTTTTTTTGAAGAAACATATATTTTCCAACTGGGCAAATATATTTTGCTATGATTTCTCAACAAAATAACCATATTATATAATAGCAAAAGGGGATGGTAAAGAGAGTTGTGAGTTTGGGCACTAGCAAGGAACCCGCTATGAGTGCTCACTGTCGAAACACTCACTGTTAGGCAAAAACCTACTGTTGGGAAACGTTGCATGGAAAATAAAAAAAATTCTACGCACACACAAGATCTATCCATGGAGATGCATAGCAACGAGGGGGAGAGTGAGTCTACGTACCCTCGTAGACCGTAAGCGGAAGCGTTTGTTAACGCGGTTGATATAGTCAAACTTCTTCGCGATCCAACCGATCGAGTACCAAACGTACGGCACCTCCGCGTTCAGCACACGTTCAGCTCAGTGACGTCCTCGCCTTCTTGATCCAGCAAGACGGCGAGTAGTGGATGAGTTCCGGCAGCACGACGGCGTGGTGACAGTGGTGGTGATGTTATCTCCGCAGAGCTTCGCCTAAGCACTACGAAAATATGACCGAGAGACGAAACTGTGGAGGGGGGCGCCGCACACGGCTAAGAGATTGCCGTGGTTATGTGTGGCGCCCCCTCCCACATATATATAGGTGGGGGGAGGGAGGAGCAGCCAAGGAGGCGCGACAAGTGGGGCCAAATCCTACTTGGGGTCCTGCCCCTAGTCGCGCCCCCTTGCCTTTCTAGGCGTGAGGGGAAAGGCAGGGGTGGGTGGCGCCCCCCTTTTCCTTTCTCCCAAGTGGAGGGGAAGGCAGGAGGGGCTAGCCCTCCCCCCTTTCCTTCCCTAGGGCCGGCGGCCAGGGAGAGGGGCGCGCCAACCCCCTTGTGGGCTGGTGTGTCTCTCCCCTTGGACACTAGGCCCATAGACCACCCGGGGGTGTCCGGAACCCCTTCCAGTGACCCGATTACTACCCGGTGCACTCCGAAACTCTTCCGGTGTCCGAATATCATCGTCCTATATATCAATCTTTACCTCCGGACCATTCCGGAGCTCCTCGTCATGTCCGTGATCTCATCTGGGACTCCGAACAACATTTGGTCACCAAATCATATAACACTATATCGTCAACGAACGTTAAGCGTGCGGACCCTACGGGTTCGAGAACTATGTAGACATGACCGAGACACCTCTCCGGTCAATAACCAATAGCGGAACCTGGATGCCCATATTGGTTCCTACATATTCTATGAAGATCTTTATCGGTTGAACCTTATGACAACGTACGTAATTCCCTTTGTCCATCGGTATGTTACTTGCCCGAGATTCGATCGTCGGTATCTTCATACCTAGTTCAATCTTGTTACCGGCAAGTCTCTTTACTCGTTTCGTAATACATCATCTCATAACTAACTCAGTAGTCATTTGCTTGCAAGGCTTATTATGATGTGTATTACCGAGAGGGCCCAGAGATACCTCTCTAATACTCGGAGTAACAAATCCCAATCTCGATCCATGCCAACTCAACAAACACCTTCGGAGATACCTGTAGAGCAACTTTATGATCACCCAGTTATGTTGTGACGTTTGATAGCACATAAGGTATTCCTCCGGTATCCGAGAGTTGCATGATCTCATGGTCAAAGGAACATGTATTTGACATTCAAGAAAGCAGTAGCAATAAACTGAACGATCATATGCTAAGCTAATGGATGGGTCTTGTCCATCACATCATTCTCCTAATGATGTGATCCCGTTATCAAATGACAACACATGTCTATGATTAGGAAACCTTAACCATCTTTGATCAACGAGCTAGTCTAGTAGAGGCTTACTAGGGATACGGTATTTGTTTATGTATTCACACATGTATTTAAGTTTCCGATCAATACAATTCTAGCATGAATAATAAACCTTTATCATGAATAAGGAAATATAAAATAACAACTTTATTATTGCCTCTAGGGCATATTTCCTTCAGTCTCCCACTTGCACTAGAGTCCATAATCTAGATTACATTGTAATGAATCTAACACCCATGGATTCTTGGTGTTGATCATGTTTTGCTCGCGGAAGAGACTTAGTCAACGGGTCTGCCACATTCAGATCCGTATGTATTTTGCAAATCTCTATGTCTCCATCCTTGACCTTTTCACGAATGGAGTTGAAGCGTCTCTTGATGTGTTTGGTTCTCTTGTGAAACCTGGATTCCTTTGCCAAGGCAATTGCTCCAGTGTTGTCACAAAAGATTTTCATTGGACCCGATGCACTGGGTATTACACCCAGATCAGATATGAACTCCTTCATCCAGTCTCATTCATGTGCTGCTTCCGAAGCAGCTATGTACTCCACTTCACACGTAGATCCTGTCACGACGCTCTGCTTGAAACTACACCAACTGATAGCTCCACCATTCAATATAAATGCGTATCCGGTTTGTGACTTAGAGTCATCCGGATCAGTGTCGAAGCTAGCATCGACGTAACCATTTATGATGAGTTCTTCGTCACCTCCATAAACGAGAAACATATCCTTGGTCCTTTTCAGGTACTTCAGGATGTTCTTGACCGTTGTCCAGTGATCCACTCCTGGATTACTTTGGTACCTCCCTGCCAAACTTATGGCAAGGCACACATCAGGTCTGGTACACAACATAGCATACATGATAGAACCTATGGCTGAGGCATAGGGAATGACTTTTATTTTCTCTCTATCTTTTGTCGTGGTCGGGCTTTGAGTCTGACTCAATTTCACACCTTGTAACATAGGCAAGAACCCTTTCTTTGACTGATCCATTTTGAACTTCTTCGAAACTTTGTCAAGGTGTGTGCTTTGTGAAAGTCCTATCAAGCATCTCGATCTATCCCTATAGATCTTGATGCCCAATATATAAGCAGCTTCACCGAGGTCTTTCGTTGAAAAATTCTTATTCAAGTATCCTTTATGCTATCCAGAAATTCTATATCATTTCCAATCAACAATATGTCATCCACATATAATATCAGAAATGCTACAGAGCTCCCACTGATACATCTTCGTTGTATCTACTTTTCCAAACTCTTTTGCCCTTGTTTTGGACTCTAATTTGCATGATTTGAATGAAACTAACCCGGATTGACGTTGTTTTCAGCAGAATTGCCTTGATGTTATTTTTGTGCAGAAATAAAAGTTCTCGGAATGACCTGGAAATTTACGGAGAATATTTTTGCAATAAATAAAAAATACTGGCGAAAGAATCAACCAGAGGGGGTCCACCCATTGGCCACAAGCCAGGAGGCGCCCCCCCTGGGGCGCGCCTTGGCAGCTTGTGGCCCCCCTGGACCTCCTCCGACCCTAATTCGAACTCTATATTCACATCCGGAGAGAGAAAATCAGAGAGAAGGGTTCATCACGTTTTACGATACAGAGCCGCCGCCACCTCCTGTTCTTCATCGGGAGGGCTGATCTGGAGTCCGTTCGGGGCTCCGGAGAGGGGGATTCGTCGCCATCATCATCACCAACCTTCCTCCATCACCAATTTCATGATGCTCACCGCCGTGCATGAGTAATTCCATCGTAGGCTTGCTGGACGGTGATGGGTTGGATGAGATTTATCATGTAATCGAGTTAGTTTTGTTAGGGTTTGATCCCTAGTATCCACTATGTTCTGAGATTGATGTTGCTATGACTTTGCTATGCTTAATGCTTGTCACTAGGGCCCGAGTGCCATGATTTCAGATCTGAACCTATTATGTTTCCATGAATATATAAGTGTTTTTTATCCTATCTTGCAAGTTGTAGACAATAATTGGGATTCTTTCCGGTGATTATCGTGGTTTGAGGAGTTCATGTATTCACTAAGTGCTAATGCTTTGGTCCGGTTCTCTATTAAAAGGAGGCCTTAATATCCCTTAGTTTCCATTAGGACCCCGCTGCCACGGGAGGGTAGGACAAAAGATGTCATGCAAGTTCTTTTCCATAAGCACGTATGACTATATTCGGAATACATGCCTACATTATATTGATGAATTGGAGCTAGTTCTGTGTCACCCTAGGTTATAATTGTTGCATGATGAATGCCATCCGACATAATTATCCATCACTGATCCATTGCCTACGAGCTTTTCACATATTGATCTTTGCTACGTTACTTTGCCATTGCCACTGTTACAATTGCTACAAAACTGCTACTGTTACTTTTGCCACCGTTACCGTTACTTCCATACTACTTTGCTACTAAAAACTTTGCTGCAGATATTAAGTCTTTCAGGTGTGGTTGAATTGACAACTCAGCTGCTAATACTTGGGAATATTCTTTGGTTCCCCTTGTGTCGAATCAATAAATTTGGGTTGAATACTCTACCCTCAAAAACTGTTGCGATCACCTATACTTGTGGGTTATCAAGACCTTTTTCTGGCGCCGTTGCCGGGGAGCATAGCTCTATTCTCTGAGTCATTTGGGATTTATATCTGTTGATCACTATGAAGAATCTGAAAGATACCAAAACCAAGATCTATCCCTCTACTACGAGGGGAGGTAAGGAACTGCCATCTTGCTCTGCACTTGATTCACCTTCTGTTTTGAGTAAGCTTGCGACACCACCACCTACTAGTAATTTTGATATGTCGCAAGTAATCGATGATGCCACTTCTGCTATGCATGATGCTTATGATGATACTACTGCTTTGCTTGATAATACTGTGCCACTAGGTGAATTTCTTGATGAACAACTTGCTAGGGTTAGAGAGAATGAGATTACTGAAACTGATGAAATTATTGAAACTGATGAGTATGATTCTCCTCCTATATATGAATTACCTAAGGTACCTGAGGGTTATATTATGGATGAAGAAACTGCTAGAGACTTTTTTGCTTGCAATGATAGAGATGATCTTAAGAAATTTTTAGCCAAGCTGAAAGAAAAATCTTTGAATGCTAGAATGCAATATGACCCTAAGTTCGCTACTTCACCTATCTTTGTTACTGATAAGGATTATGAATTCTCTGTCGATCCTGAGTTAATTACTTTGGTTGAATCTGATCCTTTCCATGGCTATGAATCTGAAACTGTTGTGGCACATCTTACTAAATTGAATGATATAGCCACCCTATTTGCTCATGAGGGAAAAATTGCTATTACTACATTCTTAAGCTGTTTCCTTTCTCGTTAAAGGGTGATGCTAAGATATGGTTTAATTCTCTTGCTCCTGGTTGTGTGCGTAGTCCCCAGGATATGATATATTACTTCTCTGAAAAATAGTTTCCTGCTCATAAGAAACAAGCCGCCTTAAAGGAAATATTTAACTTTATGCAAATTGAAGAAGAGAGTCTCCCACAAGCTTGGGGGAGTCTTATCCAATTACTTAATGCTTTGCCTGATCATCCTCTCAAGAAAAATGAAATACTTGATATGTTTTATAATGGACTAACCGATGCTTCTAGGGACCACCTAGATAGTTGTGCTGGTTGTGTTTTCAGGGAACGAACTGTTGAACAAGCTGAAGTGTTATTGAATAATATATTGAGCAATGATAATGATTGGACTCTTCCCGAACCACCTCCTAAGCCAACTCCGAAGAAAAGAGGTATTATATTTCTCAGTCCTGAAGATATGCAAGAGGCAAAGAAATCGATGAAAGAAAAAGGTATTAAAGCTGAAGATGTTAAGAATTTACCACCTATTGAAGAAATTCATGGTCTTAATATTACGACACAAGTAGTAGAGGTAAATTCTCTCTATAGATTTGATGAAGGGGATATTCCTTATAATAAGTCTGCTAGTCAATGCTTGGATGAATTTGAGAACTTTATTGTTAAACAAGAAAACTTCAATGCTTATGTTAGTAGACAATTGAAGTGTAATGCCTATATGCTTGAACGCTTGGGTGATTATATGTGTAGAACTGTTAATGATCTTAAGCTTATCAGTAAACATGCTTCCATGGTAAAAACTCAAGTGGAACAAGTACTTAAAGCTCAGAATGACTTGCTTAATGAGATGAGCAATAAAAACAATGATCATGATGTTAGAGTTATGACTAGAGGTGGTAAAATGACTCAGGAACCTTTGTATCCTGAGGGCCATCCTAAGAGAGTTGAGCAGGATTCTCAGAGAATTAATACTGATGCACCTAGTCCTAGTAATAAAAAGAAAAAGAAAGATGATAGGACTTTGCATGCTCCTAGTGAACCTGTTATAGACACACCTGAGAACCCAAATGATATTTCTATTTCTGATGCTGAAACACAATCTGGTGATGAACATGAACCTAGTGATAATGTTAATGATGATGTTCATGTTGATGCTCAACCTAGCAATGATAATGATGTAGAGATTGAACCTGCGGTCGATCTTGATAACCCACAACCTAAGAATAAACGTTATGATAAGAGAGACTTCGTTGCTAGAAAGCACGGTAAAGAAAGAGAACCGTGGGTTCAGAAACCCATGCCCTTTCCTCCTAAGCCATCCAAGAAAAAGGATGATGAGGATTTTGAGCGCTTTGTTGAAATGCTTAGACCTGTCTTTCTGCGTATGTGTTTGACTGATATCCTAAAAATGTCTCCTTATGCTAAGCATATGAAAGATATTATTACAAATAAAAGAAAGATACCAGAAGCTGAAATTTCCACTATGCTTGCTAATTATACTTTTAAGGGTGGAATACCAAAGAAACTAGGAGATCCAGGAATACCAACTATACCATGCTCCATCAAAAGAAACTATGTTAAAACTGCCTTATGTGATTTGGGAGCCGGTGTTAGTGTTATGCCTTTCTCTTTGTATCGTAGACTTGATTTGAATAAGTTGACACCTACTGAAATCTCCTTGCAAATGGCTGATAAATCAACTGCTATACCCATCGGTATTTGTGAGTATGTGCCTGTTGTGGTTGCAAACATTACTATCTTAACAGACTTTGTTATTCTTGATATTCCCGAGGACGACAGTATGTCGATCATCCTTGGTACACCCTTTTTGAATACTGCAGGGGCTGTTATTGATTGCAACAAAGGCAATGTCACTTTTCATGTTAATGGTAATGAGCATACGGTACACTTTCCGAAGAAACAACCTCAAGTGAATAGTATCAATTCTATTGAAAAAAATTCAACAATTACTATTGGGGGTTTTGAATTCCCTCTTCCTACTATCAAAAAGAAATATGATATTCTTATTGTGGGGGACATGCATATCCCCGTTGAGGTAACCTAGTGTTATTCGAAAATTCTCTGGTTTCATGTTATTCGAAAGAAGTTTGTTAATAAGACTTGATCAACCTTGTTAATGGATTCCTTTTGATGAGCATGAGATGGATGAATTTAGAAAGCACAACTTTTTGTACCCACCTTTTACATTCTGTTATTTAGAATAAATAAAGCAAAAATACTATTATTCGTCAGTTTTCTGAATTATCCGTGCAATAAAAAATGTCCTGAAAATAAAAGTTCACCAAATGCCCTGAAAATTTAGTGTATATTTTTAGATTATTTGAGAATTTCTGGCACTGAGAGCACACCAGGGGGATGCACCAGTGGGCCACAAGCCCTAGGGCGCGCCCACCCCCCTAGGCGCGCCCTGGTGGCTTGTGGGTCCCACATGGGTCCCCCTCACTTATTCCAGCACCCATCCACTTAGTCTTCCTCCAGAAAAAATCATCCCGTTGCTCAAACCCGTGTTCTTGCTCATCTTGCTGCCATTTTCGATCTCCTTGTGCAAAGCTCCATTTGCAAAACTATTTTGGGGGATTGTTCTTCGGTATGTGACTCCTCCAATGGTCCAATTAGTTTTTGTTCTAGTGCTTTATATATTGCAAATTTTTGCTGCTGTGGTGACCTTGTTCTTGAGCTTGCATGTCAAATTTATATGGTCTCAAGTAGTTTTGATGTATGATATAGCCTCTAGGCACTTGTAGGAGTAGTTACTATCAATTTTGTTGAGTTTGGTTCACTTTTATTTTGAGTCACTAAAAATTTCAGAATTTCTCAGAGAAAAGAAATGATGAAGAGATGGTTGAGGGGCTCTTCAAGTAGGGGTTCAAAGGAAAATGAAAATGAAGAGAAGAAGAAGCCCAAGTACAACCTCCCTCGCACCGCGGAGGTTCGGCCGTGTGAATGGCCAAATGATGCATTCTTGAGGGTGGCCAGAATTTATGAGGATTTCTATTATTTGGCGGATAAGGCAGGCATCACTGACTTCCTCCACGATAAGTGTGACCAATACCTCCTACTCACTAATACCTTTGTGCAAAATTTTCACTTTCATTATAGGGAAGATCCTCCTATGGTAGAATTTCACTTATATGATGTGCCTAAGGAAATGACTCTCTATGATTTTTGCGATGTTTGCAAATTACCTTATGAGGGCAGCGTCAGTGAACCACGTCCTAGAGATGTGGAGGATTTTATTGATGAAGTTACCGTAGGGGAAGAGAGAGGGGTGTCGGAAGCGAGAGTGGCTAGTTTACATTTTCCTGTTTTGCGCTATTACTCATTATTTGCGGGGAGATGTTTGATTGGTCGAGGGGAGAGTGGAGGCCTTAATGCCCATGACCTTGCTATTTTGCGCCATGCTTTATATCGTGATAGAACTTTTAGTTTGGGTGCTATTGTTGCTCGAAGGTTGAGTTTAAACCGTTCGAGGGGTCCTATTTTCGGAGGTATCTACGCTTCTCGTTTAGCTAAACATTTTGAGATTCCCATTAGGCTCGATGAGCAGGAAGAAATGTTGTTACCCACTAAATGTTTAGACTATGACAGTATGGTAGGACATGATTTTATTTCCAAAGACGATGACAAGCGGCTCATCTATAACTTAGTGTTCAGTCAGGGTACCTATCAGATTATTACTTTGCCTGCACCTTCTTTGTTCGATATTCATTCAGGCAGGTACATTATTATGCCTGATGATATTTATGCGTACTGGGAGCGGACGCGATCCCTAGTCCCTGAGCCAGCACTATCACCTGATCCATATCAGGAACCTGTTTATCAGTGGGAGCCACAGGAGCTCGCCAACCGGTGGAACCCTCAGGACCCTCCAGAGTACCGAGGAGAGGGTTATTTCTCGCCGTGGTCATAGACCAACTTAGGCCTAAAGCCTAAGCTTGGGGGAGAACGTATTTCTCACCAACATTACATTCATGTTCACACATTCATTCCAGTTGTCGGTGTTCATACTTTTCCATTGTATTATCCATGCTAGTTTATTTCTTTTTCTCGCTTTCTTCTTTTGTGTTCGAATGTTTTTGAGAAAAAAAATAGTTGTAGTATTAAAAGAAAACCCAAAAATATTTCTCGTTCTTCTTTTTGTTTGTTGGGAGCTTTCCCGTGTAAATAGTTTTTCTCGTTCTTGTTTTTGCCTTCTTTAGAAAAACAAAAACTCCAAAAACATTTCAGTGTGTTTCTTTGAAGTTCTTTTCTTTTCTTTGGGTCGAGAGGAGAAGACCACGATGAAAATGTTGAGTGGTTCTCATATGCATTATTGTTGATCTAATGAAGAGCCCATATTACCTTGTCTTCTCCTTTGAATAAATGTTTGCAGATTCCAGCTTAGTCCATTGCACGTGCACTCTTGTTATTATTCACACCGTTCGGTCGTGCAAGTGAAAAGGCAATAATGACGATATATGATGAAATGATGGAGATGGGGAAAAGCTGGTACGAACTCGACCTATTTTGTTTTTGTAAATATGATTAGTTCATCGTTCCTGATTCAACCCATTATGAATGAAACATGTTTGCAATGACAATTAGAGATTATAGTTACTCATGCCATGCTTAATTAGCTAGGAGTTGATAATGGTTTATCTTGAGTGCCAACATGCAAATTAAAATGGTTATGATGTAGTATGATAGGATGGTATCCTCCTTTGAATGATTTAAGTGGCTTGACTTGGCACATGTTCACGCATGTAGTTGAATCAAAATCAACATAGCCTCCATGATGTTTATGTTCATGGTGATTTATATCCTACTCATGCTTGCATTCAATGTTGGTTAATCTCAATACATGTGTATGACTGTTGTCGCTCTCTAGTTGGTCGCTCCTCAATCTTTTGCTAGCCTTCACTTGTACTAAGCGGGAATACTGCTTGTGCATCCACTTCCATAAACCCAAAGTTGTTCCATATGAGTCCACCATACCTACCTATATGCGGTATTTACTTGCCGTTCCAAGTAAATTTGCATGTGCCAAACTCTAAACCTTCAAATAATATTCTGTTTTGTATGCCCGAATCACTCATGTAGCAACTAGGGCCTCTCAGCATCTTCCATGCTAGGTGGGTTATTCTCACGATGAGTGTTTATTCACTTGTCATTCACAAGAACGTGGCTGGTAATTGGGATGCCCAGTTCCATGCTCTAAATCAAATCAAAATATACTATCAAACAAAACTCCCCCAGGACTGTTGTTGGTATGGACGGTACCCGTTGTTTCAGACCAGTCGTGGAGTGTGCTTGTTGGTGGAGGGGGAGTAAAAACTTTACCATTCTATTTGGGAACCGCCTATAATGTATTTAGCATGGAAGATACCGAGATCTCTTGGTCGTTATGTTGACAATGAAAGCATGCCGCTCAAAATTACATTCATCTCTGTTTTAAAAGCTCGAGCTCTGGCACCTATGCAAATCCCTGCTTCCCTCTGTGAAGGGCCTATCTATTTACTCTTATGCTGAGTCATCATCCTCTTATAAAAAAGCACCAGTTAGAGAGCACAACTGTCATTTGTATGCATTGTTGTTAATTGATATTGAGTAGACTGTGACTGGATCTCTTTTACCATGAATTACAATGTCTAGTCAGTCCTTGATCTTCAGGGGTGCTCTGCATTTATGTTTTGCGGTCTCAGAAAGGGCTAGCGAGATACCATTTTGTTATATAATATCATGATTATTTTGAAAAAGTGTTGTCATCCGAGATTCATTATTATTGCTCGCTAGTTGATTATGCCATTGATATGAGTAAATGTGAGACCTAAATATTATTGTGAATATGGTTAGTTCATAATTCTTGCTGAAAACCTGAATGCTGGCTTTGCATATTTGCAACAACAAGATCAAATAGAGTTTGTAAAAGTTTTTCTTTATTACTTTCAGTTTGTCAACTGAATTGCTTGAGGACAAGCAATGGGTTAAGCTTGGGGGAGTTGATACATCTTCGTCGTATCTACTTTTCCAAACTCTTTTGCCCTTGTTTTGGACTCTAATTTGCATGATTTGAATGAAACTAATCCAGACTGACGCTATTTTCAGCAGAATTGCCTTGGTGTTATTTTTGTGCAGAAATAAAAGTTCTCGGAATGACCTGGAAATTTATGGAGAATATTTTTGGAATAAATAAAAAATACTGGCGAAAGAATCAACCAGAGGGGGTCCACCCATTGGACACAAGCCAGGGGGCGCCCCCCCGGGGCGCACCATGGTGGCTTGTGGGCCCCTTGGACCTCCTCCGACCCTAATTCCAACTCTATATATTCACATCCGAAGAGAAAAAAATCAAAGAGAAGAGTTCATCGCGTTTTACGATACAGAGCCGCCGCCGCCTCCTGTTCTTCATCGGGAGGGCTGATCTGGAGTCCGTTCGGGGCTCCGGAGAGAGGGATTCGTTGCCATCATCATCACCAAGCTTCCTCCATCACCAATTTCATGATGCTCACCGCCGTGCGTGAGTAATTCCATCGTAGGCTTGCTGGACGGTGATGAGTTGGATGAGATTTATCATGTAATCAAGTTAGTTTTGTTAGGGTTTGATCCCTAGTATCCACTATGTTCTGAGATTGATGTTGCTATGACTTTGCTATGCTTAATGCTTGTCACTAGGGCCCGAGTGCCATGATTTCAGATCTGAACCTATTATGTTTCCATGAATATATATATATATATATATATATATATATATATATATATATATATATATATATATATATATATATATATATGTTCTTGATCCTATCTTGTAAGTTGTAGACACCTATTACGTGTTATGATCCGCATACCCCAAGGTGACAATAATTGGGATTCTTTCCGGCAATTACCATAGTTTGAGGAGTTCATGTATTCACTAAGTGCTAATGCTTTGGTCCGGTTCTCTATTAAAAGGAGGCCTTAATATCCCTTAGTTTCCATTAGGACACCGCTACCACGGGAGGGTAGGACAAAAGATGTCATGCAAGTTCTTTTCCATAAGCACGTATGACTATATTCGGAATACATGCCTACATTATATTGATGAATTGGAGCTAGTTCTGTGTCACCCTAGGTTATAATTGTTGCATGATGAATGCCATCCGACATAATTATCCATCACTGATCCATTGCCTACGAGCTTTTCACATATTGATCTTTGCTACGTTACTTTGCCGTTGCCATTGTTACAATTGCTACAAAACTGCTACTGTTACTTTTGCCACCGTTACCGTTACTTCCATACTACTTTGCTACTAAAAACTTTGCTGCAGATATTAAGTCTTTCAGGTGTGGTTGAATTGACAACTCAGCTGCTAATACTTGGGAATATTCTTTGGCTCCCCTTGTGTCGAATCAATAAATTTGGGTTGAATACTCTACCCTCGAAAACTGTTGCGATCCCCTATACTTGTGGGTTATCACCTACTCACTTTCTTGTAAATACAGGCTTCACCGTAAGTCTGTATAAAACCATATGCTTTGATCACCTCATCAAAGCATATATTCAACTTCGAGATGCTTGCACCAGTCCATAGATGGATCGCTGGAGCTTGCACACTTTGTTAGCACCTTTAGGATCGACAAAACCTTCTGGTTGCATCATATACAACTCTTCTTTAAGAAATCCATTAAGGAATGCAGTTTTGACATCCATTTGCCTGATTTCATAATCATAAAATGCGGCAATTGCTAACATGATTTGGACAGACTTAAGCATCGCTACGGGTGAGACAGTCTCATCGTAGTCAACTCCTTGAACTTGTCGAAAACCTTTCGCGACAAGTCGAGCTTTGTAGACAGTAACATTACCATCAGCGTCAGTCTTCTTCTTGAAGATCCATTTATTTTCTATGGCTTGCCGATCATCGGGCAAGTCCACCAAAGTCCATACTTTGTTCTCATACATGGATCCTATCTCAGATTTCATGGCCTCAAGCCATTTATCGGAATCTGGGCTCATCATAGCTTCTTCATAGTTCGTAGGTTCGCCATGGTCGAATAACATGACTTCCAGGATAGGATTACCGTACCACTTTGGTGTGGAACATGCTCTGTTCGACCTACGAGGTCCATTAGTAACTTGATCCGAAGTTTCATGATCATCATCATTAGCTTCCTCTCTAGTTGGTGTTGGCATCACGGGAACATATTTCTCTGATGTGCTACTTTCCAATTCGAGAGAAGGTACAATTACCTCACCAAGTTCTACTTTCCTCCCACTCACTTCTTTCAAGAGAAACTCCTTCTCTAGAAAGGATCCATTCTTAGCAACAAAGATCTTGCCTTCGGATCTGTGGTAGAAGGTGTGCCCAATAGTTTCTTTAGGGTATCCTATGAAGACGCACTTCTCCGATTTAGGTCCGAGCTTATCAGGTTGAAGCCTTTTGACATAAGCGTCACATCCCCAAACTTTAAGAAACGACATCTTAGGTTTCTTGCCAAACCACAGTTCAAACGGTGTCGTCTCAACGGATTTAGACGGTGCCCTATTTAACGTGAATGTGGCTGTCTCTAATGCATAACCCCAAAACGATAGTGGTAAATCGGTAAGAGACATCATAGATCGCACCATATCTAATAAAGTACGGTTACAACGTTCGGACACACCATTACGTTGTGGTGTTCCAGGTGGCGTGAGTTGTGAAACAATTTCACATTGTTTTAAATGAAGGCCAAACTCGTCACTCAAATATTCGCCTCCGCGATCAGATCGTAGAAACTTTATTTTCTTGTTACGATGATTCTCCACTTCACTCTGAAATTCTTTGAACTTTTCAAATGTTTCAGACTTATGTTTCATCAAGTAGATATACCCATACCTACTCAAATCATCTGTGAAGGTCAGAGAATAATGATACCCGCCGCGTGCTTCAACACTCATCGGACCGCATACATCGGTATGTATTATTTCCAATAAGTCATTAGCTCGCTCCATTGTTCCGGAGAACGGAGTTTTAGTCATCTTGCCCATGATGCATGGTTCGCAAGTATCAAATGATTCATAATCAAGTGATTACAAAAGTCCATCCGTATGGAGTTTCTTCATGCGCTTTACACCAATATGACCTAAACGGCAGTGCCACAAGTATGTTGCACTATCATTATCAACTTTGCATCTTTTGGCATCAATATTATGAATATGTGTATCACTACGATCGAGATTCAACAAGAATAGACCATTCATCAAGGGTGCATGACCATAAAAGATATTACTCATATAAATAGAACAACCATTATTCTCTGATTTAAATGAATAACCGTCTCGCAATAAACAAGATCCAGATATAATTTTCATGCTCAACGCGAGCACCAAATAACAATTATTGAGGTCTAAAACTAATCTCGAAGGTAGATGTAGAGGTAGCTTGCCCACAGCGATCACATCGACCTTGGAACCATTCCCGACGCGCATCGTCACCTCATCCTTAGCCAATCTTCGTTTATTCCGCTGCTCGTGTTTCGAGTTACAAATATGAGCAACCGAACCGGTATCAAATACCCAGGCGCTACTACGAGCATTAGTAAGGTACACATCAATAACATGTATATCAAATATACGTTTGTTCAGTTTGCCATCCTTCTTATCCGCCAAGTATTTAGGGAAGTTCCGCTTCCAGTGACCATTCCCTTTGCAGTAGAAGCACTCAGTTTCAGGCTTGGGTCCAGCTTTGGGCTTCTTCCCGGGAGTGGCAACTTGCTTGCCATTCTTCTTGAAGTTCCCTTTCTTTCCCTTGCCCTTTTTCTTGAAACTAGTGGTCTTGTTAACCATTGATAAGTCTCCGTCGTATCTATAATTTTTTATTGTTTCATGCCAATATTATATAGCTTTCACATATTTTTGGCAACTTTTTATATGATTTATTGGACTAACCTATTGATCGAGTGCCTAGTGCCAGTTCATGTTTGTTGCATGTTTTTTGTTTCGCAGAAAATCCATATCAAACGAAGTCCAAATGCAATAAATTTTTACAGAGAATTATTTTGGAATATTTGTGATTTTTGGGAGTTGGAATCATCAGAAGAGGGGGCCCACAGTGACCACAACCCACCAGGACGCGCCTGGGGGCCCAGGCGCGCCCAGGTGTCTTATGCCCACCTCGTACGTCGGTTGGAGCTCTACTTCGGGCGCAAGGAAGCTTATATCCGGAAAAAAAAATCGTGTTAAAATTTCAGCGCAATCAGAGTTTCGGATCTCCGGGAATTTAAGAAACGGTTTTCGGCCAGATCCGGGGAACGCGAAACAGAAGAGAACAGAGGGGGAGATCCAATCTCGGAGGGGCTCCGCCCCTCCGCCGCCATGGAGGCCATGGACCAGAGGGGGAACTCTCGCCCCATCTAGGGGGGAGGCCAAGGAAGAAGAAGAAGGAGGGGGCACTCTCCCCTGATACGTCTCCAACGTATCTATAATTTTTGATTGTTCCATGCTATTATATTATCTATCTTGGATGTTTTATATGCATTTATATGCTATTTTATATGTTTTTTGGGACTAACCTATTAACCTAGAGCCCAGTGCCAGTTTCTGTTTTTTCCTTGTTTTTGAGTTTTACAGAAAAGGAATATCAAACGGAGTCCAAATGACCTGAAAATTTACGGTGATTTTTTATGGACCAGAAGAAGCCCCCAAAGCAAAAGAGTTGGGCCAGAAGAGTCTCGAGGCCACCACAAGGGTGGAGGGCGTGGCCCCCCCCTAGGGCGCGCCCTCCGTCCTTGTCGTCGCCTCGTGGGCCCCCTTGATTTGAAACCGACGCCAAAAATTCCTATAAATCCAGCAACCCCCAGAAAGAAACCTAGATCGGGAGTTCCGCCGCCGCAAGCCTCTGTAGCCACCAAAAACCAATCGGGACCCTGTTCCAGCACCCTGTCGGAGGGGGAAATCATCATCGGTGGCCATCTTCATCATCCCGGCTCTCTCCATGACGAGGAGGGAGTAGTTCACCCTCAGGGCTGAGGGTATGTACCAGTAGCTATGTGTTTGATCTCTCTCTCTCTCTCTCTCTCGTGTTCTTGATTTGGCACTATCTTGATGTACCGCGAGCTTTGCTATTATAGTTGGACCTTATGATGTTTCTCGCCCTCTACCTTCTTGTAATGAATTGAGTTTTCCCTTTGAAGTTATCTTATCAGATTGAGTCTTTAAGGATTTGAGAACACTTGATGTATGTCTTGCATGTGTTTATCTGTGGTGACAATGGGATATTCACGTGATCCACTTGATGTATGTTTTGGTGATCAACTTGCGGGTTATGTGACCTTGTGAACTTATGCATAGGGGTTGGCACACGTTTTCGTCTTGACTCTCCGGTAGAAACTTTGGGGCACTCTTTGAAGTTCTTTGTGTTGGTTTGAATAGATGAATCTGAGATTGTGTGATGCATATCGTATAATCAAACCCGCGGATACTTGTGGTGACATTGGAGTATCTAGGTGACATTAGGGTTTTGGTTGATGTGTGTCTTAAGGTGTTATTTTAGTATGAACTCTAGGGCTGTTTGTGACACTTATAGGAATAGCCCAATAGATCGATCAGAAAGAATAACTTTGAGGTGGTTTCGTACCCTACAATAATCTCTTCGTTTATTCTCCGCTATTAGTGACTTTGGAGTGACTCTTTGTTGCACGTTGAGGGATTGTTATATGATCTAATTATGTTATCATTGTTGAGAGAACTTGCACTAGTGAAAGTATGAACCCTAGGCCTTGTTTCGAAGCATTGCAATACCGTTTTCGCTCACTTTTACTACTAGTTACCTTGCTGTTTTTATATTTTAAGATTACAAAAACCTATATCTACTATCCATATTACACTTGTATCACCATCTCTTCGCCGAACTAGTGCACCTATACAATTTATCATTGTATTGGGTGTGTTGGGGACACAAGAGACTCTTTGTTATTTGGTTGCAGGGTTGTTTGAGAGATACCATATTCATCCTACGCCTCCCACAGATTGATAAACCTTAGGTCATCCACTTGAGGGAAATTTGCTACTGTCCTACAAAACTCTGCGCTTGGAGGCCCAACACGAGTCTACAAGAAGAAGGTTGCATAGTAGACATCAAGCTCTTTTCTGGCGCCGTTGTCAGGGAGGTGAGTGCTTGAAGGTATATCTTTAGATCTTGCAATTGAATCTTTTAGTTCTTGTTTTATCACTAGTTTAGTCTATAAAAGAAAACTACAAAAAAATGGAATTGAGGTTGCCTCATATGCTTCATCTTTTTAATGTCTTTCGTGAAAATAAGGATTCCGATAATTGTGCTCAATTGCTAGAAGAAGAAGTCTATAAAATGTTTGGCACTAAATTTTTGAATGATGAGCATGATTGCAATGTTGTTAGTATGAATTCCTTGAATATCCATGATGCTAATGATATGCAAAGCCACAAGCTTGGGGATGCTATGTTTGATGAAGATGATATTTTTAGTCCCTCAAGTTGTGATGAGAAAATTTATTATGATGATAGCATGCCTCCTATTTATGATGATTATATTGATAAAAGTGGATTTGGAGAGGTCATGACTTTATTTAGTGATGAATCCACTATTTCGGAAGAGGTTCCAATTAATTATGAGAACAAAGTTGCTATCTATGATGATTATTGTGATGACATGTATGCTATAAAGAATAATGATAACCATGAAATTTGTCATCATGATTTTAGTTTTCAATTGGATTATGCCTCACATGATAGTTATTTTGTTGAGTTTGCTCCCACTACTATTCATGAGAATAAATTTGCTTATGTGGAGAGTAATAAAATTTCTATGTTTATGCACAATGAAAAGAGTGTTTTATGTGATAGCTATATTATGATGAGGAATATATGCTTGTAGGAATTGCAATAATATCAAGTTTCCTCTCTTTATGTTGAAAATCTTGAAGTTTTGCTTGTTTTGCCTTCCAATGCTAGTTGATTCTTGTTCCCATAAATTGTTTGCTCACAAAATCCCTATGCATAGTAAGTGGGTTAGACTTAAATGTGCTAGTCATATTCTTCATGATGCTCCTGTTATGTTTCAATTATTATCTTTTATGTGAGCATCATTGAAATCATCATGCCTACCTTAAAAGGCATTAAAGAAAAGCGCTTGTTGGGAGACAACCCAATATTTACCCTTACTGTTTTTGTGTGTTCACATGATTAAGCTACTGCAGTAATCATGTTTTATAGCTTTTGTTTCAATAAAGTGCCAAGTAAAGCCTTTGGGATAGTGTGGTTGATAGTTGATTTGATTCTGTGCGAAAACAGAAACTTTTGCATCCAGTACAGCAATTCCTATATTTTACTGGAATGTGGAAAACTTCTGAATTTTTTACAGTTGATTTATATATAAATTTTCTACGTTTTCCTAATTGTTCAGAATTTTTGGAGTAATAGAAGTATGATCTCAATTCAGATCTTCACAGACTGTTCTGTTTTTGACAGATTCTGTTTTCGATGCATAGTTTGCTTGTTTCCTAGTTTCTATGGCTTATATTGCTAGATATAAATTGTAGAAATGATAGGGTACAGTAGGTATCAGGTGATAAAAAAATTGAATCTTGTCTTGACAGTACCAAAGTGAATGATTTGTTTTATCATACTAACCCATCTCACGAAGGTTTTGTTAAGTTTTGTGTGATTGAAGTTTTCAAGTTTTGGGTGTGATATCGATATGAGGAGAACAAGGAGTGCAAATACCCTAAGCTTGGGGATTCCCAAGGCACCCCGAGGTAATATTCAAGAAAGACCCAAGCAACTAAGCTTGGGGATGCCCCGGAAGGCATCCCCTCTTTCGTCTTCAACATTATCGGTAACCTCACTTGGAGCTATATTTTTATTCGTCACATGATATGTGTTTTGCTTGGAGCGTCATTTTATTTTATTAGTATTTGCTTGCTGTTATTTATATTAATTTTTTTCATCTTTTATTTCAATAAAAGTGTCAAGTTTAGCCTTTACCATGCTTATTTTGCAAGTCTATATGTTGCTGTTTTGAAAACAGAAATTTTTCTATCATTGTATGAATTCTTCTGGAAAGTCAGAACGTGATAAAATCTTGAAATTTTTACACAATGAGTAACAACAAATTTTATACAGTGTGGTAAATTTTCAGAATTTTTGGAGTTAGGTAAGTATGAGTACAATTGCACTCTTTACAGACTGTCCTGTTTTGACAGATTGCTGTTATGTTTGCATTGTTTGCATATGGTTGCTTGTTTAATGATTCTATTTGAGGATAGGAGTATTAAATATGCAGAGGAATTTAGTATGCAATGTTAAATAATAATTTTAGTGATTTTCGACAATAGATAATGAAAAGGTTTTGCATTTGATTTATACTAACTTTTCTCACAAGTTCTTGTTGAGTTTTGTGTGGATGAAGTTTTTAAGATTTAGGGAAACCGTGATATAAAAGAAATTAAGGAGACAAAAAAGCTCAAGCTTGGGTATGCCCAAGGCATCCCTAGTTAAATTTCAAGAAGTCTCAAGCATCTAAGCTTGGGGATGCCCCGGTTGGCATCCCACCTTTCTTCTTCAACAATTATCGGTTAGTATCGGTTGAGCCTAAGTTTTTGCTTCTTCACACGATGTGTGCTATTTTTAGAATGTCATTTTATTTTGTTTTGCTTGCTATTTGAATAAAGTACTTAAGATCTGAAATTCTTTTATGAGAGAGATTCTTCACATAGCAACATAATTATTTGACCACTCATTGATCTTCACTCATATCTTTTGGAGTAGTTTGTCATTTGCTCTAGTGCTTCACTTATATCTTTTAGAGCACGGCGGTGGTTTTATTTTGAAGAAATTGATGAACTCTCATGCTTCACTTACATTATTTTGAGAGTCTTTAAACAGCATGGTAATTTGCTTTGTTATAAATTTAGTCCTAATATGATAGGCATCCAAAAGGGATATAATAAAAACTTTCATATAAAGTGCATTGAATACTATGAGAAGTTTGATTCCTTATGATTGTTTTGAGATATAAAGATGGTGATATTAGAGTCATGCTAGTGAGTAATTGTGGATTGTAGAAATACTTGTGTTAAAGTTTGTGATTCCCGTAGCATGCACGTATGGTGAACCGTTATGTGATGAAGTCGGAGCATGATTTATTTATTGATTGTCTTTCTTATGAGTGGCGGTCGGGGACGAGCGATGGTCTGTTCCTACCAATCTATCCCCCTAGGAGCATGCGTGTAGTACTTCGTTTCGATAAATAATAGATTTTTGCAATAAGTATGTGAGTTCTTTATGACTAATGTTGAGTCCATGGATTATACGCACTCTCACCCTTCCACCATTGCTAGCCTCTCTAGTACCGCGCAACTTTCGCCGGTGCCATAAACCCACCATATACCTTCCTCAAAACAGCCACCATACCTACCTATTATAGCATTTCCATAGCCATCCCGAGATATATTGCCATGCAACTTTCCACCGTTCCGTTTATTATGACACGCTTCATCATTGTCATATTGCTTTGCATGATCATGTAGTTGACATAGTATTTGTGGCAAAGCCACCGTTCATATTTTCTATACATGTCACTCTTGATCATTGCACATCCCGGTACATCACCGGAGGCATTCACATAGAGTCATATCTTTTGTTCTAGTATCGATTTGTAATATTGAGTTGTAAGTAAATAAAAGTGTGATGATCATCATTATTAGAGCATTGTCCCATGTGAGGAAAGGATGATGGAGACTATGATTCCCCCACAAGTCGAGACGAGACTCCGGACGGAAAAAATAAAATAAAAAGCGAAAAGAGGCCAAAAAAAAAGAGGGCCCAAAAAAACAAAAAAATTAAATGAGAGAAAAAGAGAGAAGGGGCAATGTTATTATCCTTTTACCACACTTGTGCTTCAAAGTAGCACTTGATCTTCATGATAGAGAGTCTCCTATGTTGTCACTTTCATATACTAATGGGAATTTTTCATTATAGAACTTGGCTTGTATATTCCAATGATGGGCTTCCTCAAATTGCCCTAGGTCTTCGTGAGCAAGTGAGTTGGATGCACACCCACTTAGTTTCTTTTTGAGCTTTCATACACTTATAGCTCTAGTGCATCCGTTGCATGGCAATCCCTACTCACTCACATTGATATCTATTGATGGGCATCTCCATAGCCCGTTGATACGCCTAGTTGATGTGAGACTATCTCCTTCTTTTTGTCTTCTCCACAACCACCATATTCTATTCCACCTATAGTGCTATGTCCATGGCTCACGCTCATGTATTGCGTGAAAGTTGAAAAAGTTTGAGAACATCAAAAGTATGAAACAATTGCTTGGCTTGTCATCAGGGTTGTGCATGATTTGAATATTTTGTGTGATGAAGATGGAGCATAGCCAGACTATATGATTTTGTAGGGATAGCTTTCTTTGGCCATGTTATTTTGAGAAGACATAATTGCCTTGTTAGTATGCTTGAAGTATTATTGTTTTTATGTCAATATTAAACTTTTGTTTTGAATCTTATGGATCTGAACATTCATGCCACAATAAAGAAAATTATATGGATAAATATGTTAGGTAGCATTCCACATCAAAAATTTTGTTTTTATCATTTACCTACTCGAGGACGAGCAGGAATTAAGCTTGGGGATGCTTGATACGTCTCCAATGTATCTATAATTTTTGATTGTTCCATGCTATTATATTATCAATCTTGGATGTTTTATATGCATTTATATGCTATTTTATATGATTTTTGGGACTAACCTATTAACCTAGAGCCCAGTGCCAGTTTCTGTTTTTTCCTTGTTTTTGAGTTTTACAGAAAAGGAATATCAAACGGAGTCCAAATGAACTGAAAATTTACGGTGATTTTTTATGGACCAGAAGAAGCCCCCGAAGCAAAAGAGTTGGGCCAGAAGAGTCCCGAGGCCACCACAAGGGTGGAGGGAGTCCCCCCCTAGGGCGCGCCCTCCGTCCTTGTCGTCGCCTCATGGGCCCCCTTGACTTGAAACCGACGCCAAAAATTCCTATAAATCCAGAAACCCCCAGAAAGAAACCTAGATCAGGAGTTCCGCCGCCGCAAGCCTTTGTAGCCATCAAAAACCAATCGGGACCCTGTTCCGGCACCCTGTCGGAGGGGGAAATCATCACCGATGGCCATCTTCATCATCCCGGCGCTCTCCATGACGAGGAGGGAGTAGTTCACCCTCGGGGCTGAGGGTATGTACAAGTTGCTATGTGTTTGATCTCTCTCTCTCTCTCTCGTGTTCTTGATTTGGCATGATCTTGATGTACCACGAGCTTTGCTATTATAGTTGGGTCTTATGATGTTTCTCCCCCTCTACCTTCTTGTAATGAATTGAGTTTTCCCTTTGAAGTTATCTTATCGGATTGAGTCTTTAAGGATTTGAGAACACTTGATGTATGTCTCGCATGTGTTTATCTGTGGTGACAATGGGATATTTACGTGATCCACTTGATGTATGTTTTGGTGATCAACTTGCGGGTTCTGTGACCTTGTGAACTTATGCATAGGGGTTGGCACACATTTTCGTCTTGACTCTCCGGTAGAAACTTTGGGGCACTCTTTGAAGTTCTTTGTGTTGGTTTGAATAGATGAATCTGAGATTGTGTGATGCATATCGTATAATCAAACCCGCGGATACTTGTGGTGACATTGGAGTATCTAGGTGACATTAGGGTTTTGGTTGATGTGTGTCTTAAGGTGTTATTTTAGTACGAACTCTAGGGTTGTTTGTGACACTTATAGGAATAGCCCAATAGATCGATCAGAAAGAATAACTTTGAGGTGGTTTCGTACCCTACAATAATCTCTTCGTTTATTCTCCGCTATTAGTGACTTTGGAGTGACTCTTTGTTGCACGTTGAGGGATTGTTATATGATCTAATTATGTTATCATTGTTGAGAGAACTTGCACTAGTGAAAGTATGAACCCTAGGCCTTGTTTCGAAGCATTGCAATACCGTTTCCGCTCACTTTTACTACTAGTTACCTTGCTGTTTTTATATTTTCAGATTACAAAAATCTATATCTACTATCCATATTACACTTGTATCACCATCTCTTCGCCGAACTAGTGCACCTATACAATTTATCATTGTATTGGGTGTGTTGGGGACACAAGAGACTCTTTGTTATTTGGTTGCAGGGTTGTTTGAGAGAGACCATCTTCATCCTACGCCTCCCACAGATTGATAAACCTTAGGTCATCCACTTGAGGGAAATTTGCTACTGTCCTACAAAACTCTGCGCTTGGAGGCCCAACACGAGTCTACAAGAAGAAGGTTGCGTAGTAGACATCATCCCCCTCTCTCCCGGTGGCGCCAGAGTGCCGCCGGGGCTAGGATCGTGACGGCGATCTACATCAACAATCTTGCTACCGTCAACACCAACTTTCTTCCCCTCTATGCAGCAGTGTAACACCCCTTCTCCCCGCTGTAATCTCTACTTAAACATGGTGCTCAACTCCATATATTATTTCCCAATGATCTATGGTTATCCTATGATGTTTGAGTAGATCTGTTTTGTCCTATGGGTTAATCGTGATCTTGGTTGGTATGATTGTATATTTTATTTATGGTGTTGTCCTACGGTGCCCTCCGTCTCGCGCAAACATGAGGGATCCCCGCTGTAGGGTGTTGCAATATGTTCATGATTCGCTTATGGTGGGTTGCGAGAGTGACAGAAGCTTAAACCCGAGTAAGTGGGTTGTTGCGTATGGGATAAAGAGGACTTGATACTTAATGCTATGGTTGGGTTTGACGACCTTAATGATCTTTAGTAGTTGCGGATGCTTGCTAGAGTTCTAGTCATAAGTGCATATGATCCAAGTAGAGAAAGTATGTTAGCTCATGCCTCTCCCTCATATAAAATTACAAGAATGATTACCGGTACTTGTTATCGATTGCCTAGGGACAAATGACTTTCTTGTTGACAAAAACTATCCACTTTTATTGCCTCGCAATTTATTCATAGTTTTATTCTCGCAAAGTACTCGTAGTTTTATTCTTGCAAAATAGTTTCATATTTGTTTTAGGTAAAGCAAACGTCAAGTGTGCGTAGAGTTGTATCGGTGGTCGATAGAACTTGAGGGAATATTTGTTCTGCCTTTAGTTCCTCGTTGGGTTCGACACTCTTATTTATTGAAGAAGGCTACAAACGATCCCCTATACTTGTGGGTTATCAACCATCAACACTTGATGCACCTTCTTGATTTCTACCTCCACGGCCTTAAGCATTGCGAAGAGCTCAGGAATCGTTTTATTTATCCCTTGCATATTATAGTTCATCACGAAGCCTTTGTAGCTTGGTGGCAGTGATTGAAGAACTTTGTCAATAACACTATCAACGGGAAGATCAACTCCCAACCGAGTCAAGCGGTTATGATACCCAGACATTTTGAGTATGTGTTCACTGACAGAACTGTTCTCCTCCATCTTGCAGCTATAGAACTTGTTGGAGACTTCATATCTCTCAACCCGGGAATTTGCTTGAAATATTAACTTCAACTCTTGGAACATCTCATATGCTCCATGACGTTCAAAACGTCTTTGAAGTCCCGGTTCTAGGCCGTAAAGCATGGCACACTGAACTATCGAGTAGTCATCAGATCGAGCCTGCCAGACATTCATAACATCTGCAGTAGCTCCTGCAGCAGGTCTGTCACCTAGCGGTGCATCAAGGACATAATTCTTCTGTGCAGCAATGAGGATAATCCTCAAGTTACGGACCCAGTCCATGTAGTTGCTACCATCATCTTTCAACTTAGCTTTCTCAAGGAACGCATTAAAATTTAGGGGAACGATAGCTCGGGCCATTGATCTACAACATAGATATGCAAAACTATTAAGACTAATTTCATGATAAATTAAGTTCAATTAATCAAATTACTAATGAACTCTCACTTAAATAAACATCCCTCAAGTTATCTAAGTGATACATGATCCAAATCAACTAACCCATGTCTAATCATCATGTGAGATGGGGTAGTCATCAATAGTGAACATCTCTATGTTGATCATATCTACTATATGACTCACGTTCGACCTTTCGGTCTCCAGTGTTCCGAGACCATGTCTGTACATGCTAGGCTCATCAAGTTTAACCCAAGTATTCTGCATGTGCAAAACTTTCTTACACCCGTTATAAGTGAACGTAGAGTCTATCACACCCGATCATCACGAGGTGCTTCGAAACGATGAACTTTGGCAACGGTGCATACTTGGGGAGAACACTTTTATCTTGAAATTTGGTGAAGGGATCATATTATAATGCTACCGCCGTTCTAAGAAAAATAAGATGCATAAAGGATAAACATCACATGCAATCAAAATATGTGACATGATATGGCCATCATCATCATCTTGTGCTTTTGATCTCCATCTCCAAAGCATCATCATGATCTCCATCGTCACCGGCTCGATACCATGATCTCCATCGTTACGTCGGGGTAGTCTCGCCAACTATTGCTTCTACAACTATTGCTAACGCATAGCGATAAAGTAAAGCAATTACATGGCGCTTGCATTTCATACAATAATTAAGAGACAACCCTAAGGCTCCTGCCGGTTGTCGATATTACAAAACATGATCATCTCATACATCAACATATATCACATCATGTCTTGACCATATCACATCACAACATGCCCTGCAAAAACAAGTTAGACGTCCTCTACTTTGTTGTTGCAAGTTTTACGTGGCTGCTACGGGCTTCAAGCAAGAACCGTTCTTACCTACGCAAAAAACCACAACGGTGATTCATCAAGTTTGCTGTTTTAACCTTCTTCAAGGACCGGCCGTAGTCAAATTCGATTCAACTAAAGTAGGAGAAACAGACACCCGCCAGCCACCTTTATGCAAAAATAGTTGCATGTCAGTCGGTGGAACCGGTCTCATGTGCGTGGACATGTAAGGTTGGTCCGGGCCACTTCATCCCACAATACCGCCGAATCAAAATAAGATGTTGGTCGTAAGCAGTATGACTATCACCGCCCACAACTCTTTGTGTTCTACTCATGCATATCATCTACGCATAGACCTGGCTTGGATGCCACTGTTGGGAAACGTTGCATGGAAAATAAAAAATATATCTACGCACACGCAAGATCTATCCATGGAGATGCATAGCAAGGAGGGGGAGAGTGTGTCTACGTACCCTCATAGACCGTAAGCGGAAGCGTTTGTTAACGCGGTTGATGTAGTCGAACTTCTTCGCGATCCAACCGATCGAGTACCGAACGTACGACACCTCCGCGTTTAGCACACGTTCAGCTCAGTGACGTCCTCGCCTTCTTGATCCAGCAAGACGGCGAAGTAGTGGATGAGTTTCGGCAGCACGACGGCGTGGTGACAGTGGTGGTGATGCTATCTCCGCAGGGCTTCGCCTAAGCACTACGAAAATACGACCGAGAGACGAAACTGTGGAGGGGGGCGCCGCACACGGCTAAGAGATTGTCGTGGTTATGTGTGGTGCCCCCTCCCACATATATATAGGTGGGGGGAGGAAGGAGCAACCAAGGAGGCGCCCCAAGTGGGGCCGAATCCCACTTGGGGTCCTGCCCCTAGCCGCGCCCCCCTTGCCTTTCTAGGCGCGCGGGGAAAGGCAGGGGAGGGTGGCGCCCCCCTTTTCCTTTCTCCCATGTGGAGGGGAAGGCAGGAGGGGCTAGCCCTCCCCCCTTTCCTTCCCTAGGGCCGGTGCTACTTCTTGAGCTTGCGTTTGTTTTTCCCTTGAAGAGGAAAGGGTGATGCAGCAAAGTAGAGATAAGTATTTCCCTCAGTTTGAGAACCAAGGTATCAATCCAGTAGGAGACAACGCACAAATCACCGAATACCTGCACAAACAATCAAACAACTTGCACCCAACGCGATAAAGGGGTTGTCAATCCCTTCACGGTTATTTGCAAAAGTGAGATCTGATAGACATAGATAAACGATAAAGTAAATATTTTTGGTATTTTTGTTTTATAGATCGGAAAGTAAAAGATTGCAAAATAGTAGATCGGAAACTTGTATGACAAAAAGTAGAAGATTATATGATGGAAAATAGACCCGGGGGCCATAGGTTTCACTAGAGGCTTCTCTCAAGATAGAAAATAATACGGTGGGTGAACAAATTACTGCCGTGCAATTGATAGAAAAGCGCAAAGTTATGACGATATCTAAGGCAATGATCATGATTATAGGCATCACGTCCGTGTCAAGTAAACTGAAACGATTCTGCATCTACTACTATTACTCCACACATCGACCGCTATCCAGCATGCATCTAGAGTATTAAGTTCATAAAGAACGGAGTAATGCATTAAGTAAGATAACATGATGTAGAGGAATTAACTCAAGCAATATGATGAAAACCCCATCTTTTTATCCTTGATGGCAACAATACAATACGTGCCTTGCTGCCCCTACTGTCACTGGGAAAGGACACCGCAAGATTGAACCTAAAGCTAAGCACTTCTCCCATTGCAAGAAAAACCAATCTAGTTGGCCAAACCAAACTGATAGTTCGAAGAGAATTACAAAGATATCAAATCATGCATATAAGAATTCAGAGAAGATTCACATAATATTCATAGATAAGCTGATCATAAATCCACAATTCATTGGATCTCGGCAAACACACCGCAAAAAAGTATTACATCGAATAGATCTCCAAGAACATCGAGGAGAACATGGTATTGAGAATCAAAGAGAGAGAAGAAGCCATCTAGCTACTAGCTATGGACCCGTAGGTCTGTGGTAAACTACTCACGCTTCATCGGAAGGGCAATGGTGTTGATGTAGAAGCCCTCCGTGATCGAATCCCCCTCCGGCAGGGTGCCAGAAAAGGTCCCTAGATGGGATCTCACGGGTACAGAAGGTTGCGGCGGTGGAAAAGTCTTTTCGTGGATGCCCCTGTTGGTTTGGGGATATAAGAGTATATATAGACGAAAGAATTAGGTCAGGAGGTGCACGAGGGGCCCACAAGGGTGGGGGGCATGCCCTACCCCCTGGGCGTGCCCTCCGTCCTTGTGGCCACCTCGTGGCTCCTCTGACTTCATCTCCAAGTCTCCTGGTTTCCTTCTGGTCCAAGAAAAATCATCGCGAAAGTTTTATTCCGTTTGGACTCCGTTTGGTATTCCTTTTCTGCGAAACTCAAAAACAAGGAAAAAACAGAAACTGACACTGGGCTCTAGGTTAATAGGTTAGTCCCAAAAATAATATAAAATAGCATATTAATGCATATAAAATATCCAAAACAGATAATATAATAGCATGGAACAATCAAAAATTATAGATACGCTGGAGACGTATCTAGCATCCCCAAGCTTAATTCCTGCTCGTCCTCGAGTAGGTAAATGATAAAAACAGAGTTTTTGATGTGGAATGCTACCTAACATATTTATCCATGTAATTTTCTTTATTGTAGCATGAATGTTCAGATCCGTAAGATTCAAAAACAAAAGTTTAATATTCACATAAAAACAATAATACTTCAAGCATACTAACAAGGCAATTATGTCTTCTCAAAATAACATGGCCAAAGAAAGCTTATCCCTACAAAATCATATAGTCTGGCTATGCTCCATCTTCATCACACAAAATATTCAAATCATTCACAACCCCGATGACAAGCCAAGCAATTGTTTCATACTTTTGATGTTCTCAAACTTTTTCAACTTTCACGCAATACTTGAGCGTGAGCCATGGACATAGCACTATGGGTGGAATAGAAGGTGGTTGTGGAGAAGACAAAAAGAGGGAGATAGTCTCACATCAACTAGGCGTATCAACGGGCTATGGAGATGCCCATCGATAGATATCAATGTGAGTGAGTAGGGATTGCCATGCAACGGATGCACTAGAGCTATAAGTTTATGAAAGCTCAAAAAAGAAACTAAGTGGGTGTGCATCCAACTCGCTTGCTCACGAAGACCTAGGGCAATTTGAGGAAGCCCATCATTGGAATATACAAGCCAAGTTCTATAATGAAAAAATCCCACTAGTAAATGAAAGTGACAACATAGGAGACTCTCTATCATGAAGATCACGGTGCTACTTTGAAGCACAAGTGTGGTAAAAGGATAGTAACATTGCCCCTTCTCTCTTTTCTCTCATTTTTTTATTTGGGCCTTCTCCTTTTTTTGGCCTCTTTTTTTTCGTCCGGAGTCTCATCCCGACTTGTGGGGGAATCATAGTCTCCATCATCCTTTCCTCACATGGGACAATGTTCTAATAATGAAGATCATCACACTTTTATTTACTTACAACTCAAGAATTACAACTCGATTCTTAGAACAAAATATGACTCTATATGAATGCTATAACACCCCCTGTATTAAGCTACAGTGATCACCCTTTTGATGAGGCCATGTCATCATGATTAATAGTACATAATCATCATTAGCATCATATTGCATTTCAACTCCTAAGTCAAATTCAAATTTAAATGAAAGTGGAATATAAAAGTTGTCCAACATAGAAACTAAAATGTCAGATAAGTAACAAATATTCCAGAGGCTATTCTAAAATTGAAACCAACATCATTGGGATTGGATAAGTGACTCGAACAACCTCAAACAGGGGATAAAGATAATATTTAGTAACCATTTATTAAATCTGAAGTAAATATGGAATTATGTTTTGTCCAAACTAATTTTAGGTGTTAAGGAATAATGCACTGGTATTATGAATAGGTCACACTTTTTACAAAAACCATTTGGGCCTAAACATTTGATAGTGGAGAAAGAGAATAAGAAAAGGAAAGAGAAACAGAAAAGGATAAAGGAGCAACCCCCCCCCCCCCCCCCCCCACGGCCCAACTGGGCCGAAGCCTAGCCGCCGGCCCACCTGCGTCGCCCCCTGGCCTATAAGGCCCCCCGGCGAACCCTAGCCCCTCCCGATCCACATTCTCCCCCCCCCCCCCCCCCGGTCGCCCCCCCCTCGGCTGGATCTGGATCGGGGCAATCCCCCGATCCCGTCCGCCCCGTCGCGACGCCGCTCGCCGCCGCCCGGAGCCGCGCCTCCCGCCGGCCTGCACCTCGTCTCCGTCGCCGTCGTCGCCGACGACCTGTCCCGACGTGCCTCGCGGGGAGCCAGCGCGCTGCCGACGCGCACCCGCCCCGTCTCCGCCTCGTCTCCGACGCCGTCGCGGACCGCGTCGCCTTGGACCTGCCGCCTCGCCGGACTCCACCGACGCCGGCCTCCCCGTCGACCCGTCGCTCCGGCCTCCACCCCGAGCCCTCCTCCCGCGCTCGACGCCGACGCCCGCCTCGACCCCGTCGCCGACCCCCCTCCACGAGCTCGAGCCGCTGCCCGTCCCTGCGAATCTCGGTGAGGCCCCGGGCCTCCCCTCCCCTACCCCGTGCACGCGCACACGCGCTCCGGCCCCTGCCTCGCCTCCGCGCGCCCTCGCCGAGCACGCGCCCGCCCGCACGCCGCACGCCGGCGCCGGCCCCCAGCGCTCCTCCCCGCGGCGCTCTCCACCGGCCACGGCCGGCGCGCCCCCGCTCCGGCCTCTGGCCCTCGCCGCACACCCCGGCCGGCACGCCCACCTGCCTCGGCCAGTGCGTGCCGCTCGCGCGCCCACGCGTGCCTGGCCGCGCGCGCGCCCGCCCGCGCCCGTGTGGCCATTCGGGCCACAGACAGGTGGGGCCAAATGCCCCTGACCCACTGACCGAACGGGCCCACGGCCCAGAAACGATTTTAAGAAAATGAAAATAAAAATAAATAATTAAAATAATTAAAATAATTAATTAATTAATTAGTTAATTAATCCTGATTAGGTTAATCTAATTAACTACTTAGTGTTAATTAAACAGTAATTAGTAATTAACTTAATTAACTGCTGACGTCAGCATGATGTCATGCTGACGTCATCAATCGCTGTTTCGGATAATGTTGAATTAAATAATTAATTAAAATTTCAGAAATTAATAAAAACTTTAGAAAATCATATCTTTTAAACCGTAACTCCGATGAAAATATTTTATACATGAAACTTGCTCAGAACAACGATACGAACCCGAATACATCCTCCGTATTCCCGTCAGATGCCCGCAGCTATAAGAACGTTGAACAATTAGACCGATTTCGATAAATGAATAGTGTCCAACCCTAATTAAATAAATCCGAATAAATTCCTAAATTAACTAAATCGCTTAGTTAGGCTGTATATCACCCTGGCCCTGCGTTTAGACATGTCCTGCATCCCTGTTGCATCATTGCCGTGTGTTTACTGTTTCTTCCCCCTCTTCTCTTCGGTAGACTACGAGACCGACGCAGCTGCTGGTGCCCCGACCGACTACGTTGTTGACGACCCCTACTTGCCAGAGCAACCAGGCAAGCCCCCCCCTTGATCACCAGATATCGCCTATTCTTCTCTATACTGCTTGCATTAGAGTAGTGTAGCCTGTTACTGCTTTCGGTTAATCCTATTCTGCTGCATAGCCTGTCATTGTTGCTACTGTTGTTGATACCTTACCTGCAATCCTAAATGCCTAGTGTAGGATGCTAGTTTGTCATCAGTGGCCCTACATTCTCGTCTGTCTGCTATGCTACATTATTGGGACGTGCTCGCCACGGGTGGCGATTGCGGATATGTATACTACTTATTACATGTGACATCAGATGGATACTAAAGTCGGGTCGGCTCGAGGAGCACCCGCAGGTGATTCACGAATGGGGGCTGAAAGGATTGGCCTTCTCGACGGCCCCCTAAGTGACTCTTTGTTGTGGAGCGGCAGGGCAGGTTGTGACCACCTAGGAGAGAGGTGGGCCTGGCCCTGGTCGTCGTCCGCGGTGATCTCATAATAACACGTTTAACGAGATTGGATATTTGATCTGAGTCTGGCCACTGGCCTATACGCACTAACCAACTACGCGGGAGTAGTTATGGGTATCCCGGCGTCGTGGTATCAGCTGAAGCCTTCTTGACGTCAGCGACTGAGCGGCGCGCGCCGTGTTGGACCGCGTTAACGTAACCGCCGTGATCGTGTGGGTTGCTAGGTCTGCTCGCGGCCGCGTACGCAACGTGCAGGAGCGCACTGGGCGATGGGCCCAGACCCCAGAGTGCCTAGGATTAGTCCGGCGTGCTGACCTCTCTGTTGAGCCCAGGTGGGGCTGCGACGTGTGGATCTTCCGAGGCCGGGCATGACCCAGGAAAGTGTGTCCGGCCAAAGGGGATCGAGCGTGTTGGGGAATATGTGGTGCACCCCTGCAGGGAAGTTTATCTATTCGAATAGCCGTGTCCCTCGGTAAAAGGACGACCCGGAGTTGTATTCCGACCTCATGACAACTAGAAATGGATACTTAATAAAACACACCCTTACAAGTGACAGATATAACCCGGTGGTCGCTCTCTCGCATGGTGGCGACGAGAGGATCGACGGGTAGGATTATGCTATACGTTGTTGTTTGGTTAACTTCCAACTACTCTCTTCTATTGCTTCAAGATGGAGGCTGCCAGAAGCGTAGTCTTCGACAGGACTAGCTATCCCCCTCTTATTCTGGCATTCTGCAGTTCAGTCCACCGATATTGCCTCTTTACACATATACCATGCATATGTAGTATAGATCCTTGCTTGCGAGTACTTTGGATGAGTACTCACGGTTGCTTTTCCCCCTCCTTTCCCCCTTTCCCTTCTTGCTGGTTGTCGCAACCAGATGTTGGAGCCCAGGAGCCAGACGCCACCTACGACGACTACTACCACCAGGGCGGAGCCTACTACTACGTCCAGGACGCCGACGACCAGGAGTAGTTAGGAGGATCCCAGGCAGGAGGCCCTGCGCCTATTCGATCTGTTGTATCCCTGTTTGTGCTAGCCATCTTATGGCACCTTGTTTAACTTATGTCTGTACTCAGATATTGTTGCTTCCGCTGACTCGTCTATGATCGAGCATTTGTATTCGAGCCCTCGTGGCCCCTGGCTTGTATTATGATGCTTGTATGACTTATTTATGTTTTAGAGTTGTGTTGTGATATCTTCCCGTGAGTCCCTGATCTTGATCGTACACGTTTGCGTGCATGATTAGTGTACGATCGAGCCGGGGGCGCCACAAGTTGGTATCAGAGCCGACTGCCTGTAGGAATCCCCCTTTCCAATTCCTTGGCCGAAGTTGAGTCTAGACAAAGAAAACCGTTTTACTAACTTGGCTGTGTGGCTTACGGGCCCACATTGCCAACTGGGTGGTATTAGGATATTTTATTCCTCGTCTATACTCTGGGACTCTGATCTCTCTTCTACTCGGGTTAAATGAATTTTACTAACGCCGACACTTAGGGTCTCGTGATCACATCCACCGGAGTTCTGAAAATTTCCCCCCTTGCTTCGAGATTGTGGGCCAGGTTCTGCTTACAGGATCCTTTTATCGAGGGCACCCTGTGTTGTCACTTGCATATTCCTCGCCCCACCAGTTTTTCCCGACGTTGATGTAGCCTTTGCTATGTCTCGTTGTGTACTTCCTTACCGCGTGCCTGCGCGCCGCCTAGCATGTCCAGTTTATGAAATTGCGCCGTTATGCTGTCCGCTTGTACCCGACGTTGTGTATGGATCTGTATGTCTTAATCGACTACTGTTATGTATCTATAACACTGCTTGGAGTATTGACGTGTTACATCATGCTTGTCACTAAGCACTCGCGTTTGCTTTTACTAAACTACCCCCTGTTGTAATTTAGCAGGATGGTGAGACCCGCTGGTCGTGGTCGTGGCCGTGGTGCCAACGATCCACCACCGCCGAACTATATGGCTGGAATGATGCAGCAATTTGAACTGCAACGTCAGTTCATGCAAGGGATCATGGATCAGTTTCCTCGTCCCAATATGAACCAGTATCCAGGCCCAGGGACCCTGCAGGACTTTATGCGCCTCAACCCAACCGTCTACCGCGGCTAAACTCAGCCCCTGGATGCGGATGACTGGCTTCGCGACATCACCTATGAGTTGGAATCTGGTGGCGTTGCCCCTGCAAACTATGTCACCTTCGCCTCCTTCTTTCTCAAGGGCCCCGCTGCTCAATGGTGGGACAGCCACAGGCGCACTCAACCAGCTGGCACAGTCATCACTTGGCCGGATTTCCAAGCTGCCTTCCGTGCCCGTTTCATTCCTCAGGGAATCATGGACCGGAAGAAGCAAGAGTTCCGCAACCTCACCCAGGGCAACAAGACAGTGGAAGCTTATCAGCGGGAGTTTCTGGAATTATCCCGCTATGCCGAAGAAGACATTCCCACTGATGCTCGCCGCCAGGAAAGGTTTCGCGAAGGACTTCAAGCTGACATCAAGCTAGCGCTCCTTGTGCATGAATTTGATAATTTCTCCATCTTGGTGAACAAGGCTATCCAGGTCGAGACTGGTTTGCAGGCACACCAGGGATCTCTTAGGCGCAACCGTGGCACCGGTTCATCTTCGAGCCAGCCTGCACAGAAGCGTCGGATCTGGATTCCAAACAGCGTGTACCGTCCAGCTGCACCTGCTCCAAGACAGTCCTATACTGCACCGCGTCTGCCTCCACCACCTAGGCAGCCAGGACTTCCAGCTCCACCACCCCGAGCTCCTGCTCCCAATCCCAATGATAGTCTGTGCTACAAGTGTGGGCAGCCAGGTCATTTTTCCAGGAACTGCATTCAGAACCAGAACCAACTGGCACTTCCAGCAACTGACCGTAGGAACAATCAGCCTCGCAACAACAATGCCAAGACTTATGGGCGTATTCAGGCCAACCACACCGATTTCAATGAAGCTCAGGACCAGCCTGCCACCGTGATGGGTACTCTCCTTGTTAATTCAGTACCAGCTTCTGTTTTATTTGATTCGGGAGCATCGCATTCATTCATGTCCGAAGAATTTGCATACAAACACGACATTAAATGTGAGGTCATGAACACTGCAATAGTAATACACACCCCCGCGGGTCAATGTCAAACCTCCATGGGTAGCAACGACGTCACCGTTGAAATTGAAGGGCTGGAGTTTCACGCCTCCCCTTACATACTAAAGTCTTGTAGTATCGACCTCATTCTCGGAATGGATTGGTTGAAAGCGCATACTGCTTCTATAGTTTGCGCCACGAAGATCGTCCATCTTCTACACCCTTCTGATGAAATAATAAGCTACCAGGCTCAAATCATCCAAAATGCCGAGGCGAGGCTTTATGCCTTGAATGCGTTAAACACATCACCACTTGAAGGCATCGAGAACATTCCAGTTGTTCGCGAATTCCAAGGTGTTTTCCCAGAAGAACTCCCAGGGATACCCCCTGCTCGAGCTGTCGAATTTGTCATCGACTTGAAACCAGGCACCACTCCTATCGCCAAGCGACCCTACAAGATGCCGCCGCATGAACTCCTTGAACTTAAGGAGGAAATCGACGCTTCACTTCGTAAGGGTTTCATTCGCCCAAGTTCCTCTGCTTGGGGAGCACCTTCTCTCTTTGTCAGGAAGAAGGATGGATCAAACCGATTGGTCCAAGATTACCGTCCTATTAACCAAGCAACTATCCAGAACAAATATCCCCTTCCTCGGATAAACGATCTGTATGATCAACTGGCGGGTTCATCAGTGTTCTCTAAACTCGACTTAAGGTTGGGTTACCACCAGATCCGTGTTCGTGAAGAGGATATCCCAAAGACCGCCTTCGTAACTCGATATGGCTCCTACGAGTACACTGTCATGTCATTCGGCTTAACCAATGCTCCCGCCACATTCTCCCGCCTGATGAATTATATATTCATGGAATACCTTGACAAGTTCGTCGTGGTTTACCTGGATGATATCCTAGTATACTCCAAGAACAAAGAGGAACATGCTGAACATCTTCGACTTGTTCTGGAAAAACTTCGAGAGCATCAACTATATGCTAAGTTTTCCAAGTGTGAATTCTGGCTTCCCGAAGTAACATACCTTGGGCATGTCATCTCCAAGGATGGTATTGCCGTCAACCCCGAGCGAGTTCAGGCTATTCTTGATTGGGCTCCTCCAAAGAACGTCAAGCAAGTTCGAAGTTTTCTTGGACTCGCCAGCTATTGCCGTCGATTTGTCGAGAACTTCTCCAAGATCGCCAAGCCCCTGACTAACCTGCTTCATAAAGGCGTCAGGTTCGATTGGACGGAAAAGTGTCAGGAAAGTTTCCAGACGCTCAAAGACAAGCTGACTTCTGCCCCAGTGCTTGCCCCTCCTGATTCCCAGAGGGATTTTGTCATCTATTGTGATGCATCCCGTCAAGGATTAGGCGGTGTCCTAATGCAAGACCGCAGAGTAATTGCTTATGCTTCGCGTCAATTGCGTCCGCACGAAGAGAATTACCCAGTACATGACCTCGAGCTTGCTGCCGTCATCCATGCACTAAAACAGTGGCGACATTACCTTCTCGGTAATCGTTGCAAGATCTACACCGATCATCAAAGTCTGAAGTATCTGTTCACTCAGCCAGACCTGAACCTCCGTCAACAGAGATGGATGGAGACCGTAGCGGATTTTAACTTGGGTATTTCTTATACCCCTGGCAAGGCTAATGTAATGGCCGATGCCTTGAGCCGCAAGTCTTATTGCAATCACCTCCAGTTTCACGAAGTTCAACCTTCGCTTATTGAAGAATTCAGAAAGCTGAACCTCCACATTGTTCCTCCTGGAGCACTCGCTCCCCCTCCTGAAGGTTCCTACAAAATGAACCTCCACGTTGTTTCCCAGGGTTCTCTTAATACCCTGGTTGCTAAACCAGATCTCGTGGACAGCATCAAGACGCTGCAGGGTTATGACTCTCAAGCCCACAAGATTAAGCGCTATCTCGCTGAAGGAAGGCCTTCGTTCTTCACTATTGATGATACTGGCACCTTGTTCTTTAAAAGTCGTCTAGTGGTCCCCTCTAAAGGTAACCTGGGTATGACTCAGGAGGTCATGCAAGAAGCTCACGACACTCCGTTGTCTATTCATCCCGGCAGTACCAAGATGTACCAAGACATCCGTCAAAGATTCTGGTGGTCAAACATGAAGCAAGACATTGCTCGCTATGTTGCTGAATGTGATGTTTGCCGTCGCGTCAAAGCAGAACATCAAAGGCCCGCCGGAACTCTGCAACCAATTGCTGTTCCTGAATGGAAATGGGACCATGTTGAAATGGACTTTATCACTGGATTTCCCAAATCACAGAAAGGTAATGATGCTATTCTTGTCGTCATTGACCGACTTTCCAAAGTTGCACATTTTCTAGCCGTCAAAGAGACGATCACTGCTAGTCAGCTCGCAACTCTCTACATGTCCAGAATTGTTTCACTTCACGGTATTCCACTGGTTATCAGTTCAGACTGTGGCGGCTTATTCACTTCAAGATTCTGGGCAAGTTTCCAAGAAGCTATGGGAACTCATCTGTCCTTCAGCACCGCTTTTCACCCTCAGTCTCAAGGACAAGTTGAACGAGTGAACCAAGTTCTCGAAGATATGCTTCGAGCTTGTGTCATATCCTTCGGAAGGAAATGGGAAGAATCTCTCCCATATGCCGAATTCTCTTACAATAACAGCTATCAGGCCAGTCTGAAGATGGCCCCCTTTGAAGTATTGTACGGACGAAAGTGCCGAACCCCTCTAAATTGGTCAGAAACTGGGGAACGTCCACTCTTCGGTCCGGATATTATCCAACTTGCCGAAGATCAAGTTCGCGTTGTCCGCGAGCATTTGAAGACTGCTCAGTCACGTCAAAAGAGTCAGTATGACCGCAAACACAAAGATATGGTCTATCAACCTGGCGAAAAGGCTTATCTTCGAGTCACACCGATGAAAGGTACACACCGATTCGGGATCAAGGGCAAGCTAGCTCCTCGCTATATTGGTCCTTTCACTGTTCTTGAAAGGCGTGGTAGAGTGGCATATCAGTTGGAACTTCCACCGAACCTTTCTCAGGTTCACGATGTGTTCCACGTATCACAACTCCGCCGCTGCTTCAAAGACCCTATCCGCGGAGTAGATCACGAATTGCTTGAACTGCGACAAGACCTCTCTTATAGAGAGCATCCGGTCCGCATTCTCGATCAAGCCGAGCGTCGCACACGCCAGAAGGTTATCAAGTTCCTCAAGGTTCAGTGGTCAAACCATTCTGAGGATGAAGCCACTTGGGAACGCGAGGATCGTCTTCGCGATGAATACCCCGCTTTGTTTCTTTCTACCTCCTAAATCTCGGGACGAGATTTCTTGTAGTGGAGGAGATTTGTAACACCCCCTGTATTAAGCTACAGAGATCACCCTTTTGATGAGGCCATGTCATCATGATTAATAGTGCATAATCATCATTAGCATAATATTGCATTTCAACTCCTAAGTCAAATTCAAATTTAAATGAAAGTGGAGTATAAAAGTTGTCCAACATAGAAACTAAAATGTCAGATAAGTAACAAATATTCCAGAGGCTATTCTAAAATTGAAACCAACATCATTGGAATTGGATAAGTGACTCGAACAACCTCAAACAGTGGATAAAGATGGTATTTAATAACCATTTATTAAATCTGAAATAAATATGGAATTATGTTTTGTCCAAACTAATTTTAGGTGTTGAGGAATAATGCAATGGTATTTATGAAATAGGTCACACTTTTTACAAAAACCATTTGGGGCCTAAACATTTAACAGTAAAGAAAAGGGAAAAGAAACAGAAAAACAAAAGAAAAGAAAAGGCCCCCCTGGCCAACTGGGCCAGGCGGCCCAGCTGGCCGACCCACCTGGCCCAACTGGCCGGCCCAGCCCCATCCCCTGCCTTATCCCCATGGGGGGGGAAACCCTAACCAGCCACCCCCCCCACTTCCCCCCTCTCCCCCGATTGGATCGGGATCGAGAGGTGGAGGTCGCCGCGACGCCCCGACCCTGCCGCCCGACGCCGCCCCGTTGCCATTGCCGTTGGACGCCGTCGCCGGAGCGCTCCCCCGCCGGCCTGCTTCTCCTCTCCGCCGTCGTCCCCGTCTTCCTCCTCGCGCTCCACTGCCCCGTCCCTACGCTCCCTCGGTGAGGCCCCCGGTCCTCCTCTCTCGCTCGCCTGCCGCGCTCCCGCCGCGCCCACCGTTGCTCCGCTCCGGCCGTGACCACGCCTCGCGCGCTCCGGCCCCGCGCTCACCGCGGTCGGGCCGTGCCCTGGCCATGCGCCGCGCCGTCCGGCCGTGCCCGTCGCCCAGCGGTCACCGCGCCCAGCGCCTCGCCCCGCTGAGGCCTCTCTGCCTCGCCGGCCCCTACTCACTACCCCGCGCGCTGCCTGCGCCTCACCCTCGCCTACCTCTGCCGCCAGTCCCACCTCGCCCCTCTACGCCGCCTCCGGCCACCGGTCCTCCCCCCCCCGCGGCTCCAGCCGCGCCGTGGCCGCCGGCCGCGCACCCTCGCGGCCATCTCCCGCGACCGGCGATGGCGCCCTGGCGCGCCCCATCGCCCGTGCCCGTTCGAGCGGGTTCGCCCGCCCGTTACCCGTACCCAGCGCCCGTTAAGTCCCCCTGGCCCATTGACATGTGGGGCCCAGCCCCAGAACGTTTTAATAAAAAGGAAATAAAAATAAAAATAATAAAAATAATTAATTAATTAGTTAATTAATCCTGATTAGGTTAATTTAATTAACTAATTAGTGTTAATTAAACAGTAATATAATTAGTTAACCCTAATTAATTTAACAGTCTATGACAGGTGGGACCCACCCTGTCAGGGCGCCTGCTGACATCAGCATGATGTCATGCTGACATCATCGCAGCACTGTTTCGGATAATGTTGAATTAAATAATTAATTAAAATTTCAGAAATTAATAAAAACTTTAGAAAATCATATCTTTTAAACCGTAACTCCGATGAAAATATTTTATACATGAAACTTGCTCAGAACGACGATACGAACCCGGATACGCCCTCGGTATCTCCGTCAGACGCCCGCAGCTATGAGAACGTTGAACAATTAGACCGATTTCGATAAATGAATAGTGTCCAACTTTAATTAAATAAATCCGAATAAATTCCTAAATTAACTAAATCGTTTAGTTAGGCTGTATATCACCCCCGGCATATCATTTAGACATGTCATGCATCCCTGTTGCATCATTGCCGTGTGTTTACTGTTTCTTCCCCCTCTTCTCTTCGGTAGACTACGAGACCGACGCAGCTGCTGGTGCCCCGACCGACTACGTTGTTGACGACCCCTACTTGCCAGAGCAACCAGGCAAGCCCCCCCCCTTGATCACCAGATATCGCCTATTCTCCTCTATACTGCTTGCATTAGAGTAGTGTAGCATGTTACTGCTTTCCGTTAATCCTATTCTGCTGCATAGCCTGTCATTGTTGCTACTGTTGTTGATACCTTACCTGCAATCCTAAATACTTAGTATAGGATGCTAGTTTATCATCATTGGCCCTGCATTCTTGTCAGTCTGCCTTGCTATACTATCGGGCCGTGATCACTCGGGAGGTGATCACGGGTGTATACTATACACATATGCATACTATACAAATGGTGACTAAAGTCGGGTCGGCTCGAAGAGTACCCGCGAGTGATTCACGGATTGGGGGCTGAAAGGACCTTTGTCCCAACGGCCCTTTGAGTGGATCTTTGTGGCGGAGCGACAGGGCAGGTTGAGACCACCTAGGAGACAGGTGGGCCAAGCCCTGGTCGGCGTTCGCGTTTACTTCATAATAACACGCTTAACGAGATTGGATATTTGATCTGAGTCTGGCCACTGGCCTATACGCACTAACCAACTACGCGGGAGTAGTTATGGGTATCCCGGCGTCGTGGTATCAGCTGAAGCCTTCTTGACGTCAGCGACTGAGCGGCGCGCGCCGTGTTGGACCGCGCTAACGTAACCGCCGTGATCGTGTGGGTTGCTAGGTCTGCTCGCGGCCGCGTACGCAACGTGCAGGAGCGCACTGGGCGATGGGCCCAGACCCCAGAGTGCCTAGGATTAGTCCGGCGGGCTGACCTCTCTGTTGAGCCTAGGTGGGGCTGCGACGTGTGGATCTTCCGAGGCCGGGCATGACCCAGGAAAGTGTGTCCGGCCAAAGGGGATCGAGCGTGTTGGGGAATATGTGGTGCACCCCTGCAGGGAAGTTTATCTATTCGAATAGCCGTGTCCCTCGGTAAAAGGACGACCCGGAGTTGTATTCCGACCTCATGACAACTAGAAATGGATACTTAATAAAACACACCCTTACAAGTGACAGATATAACCCGGTGGTCGCTCTCTCGCATGGTGGCGACGAGAGGATCGATGGGTAGGATTATGCTATACGTTGTTGCTTGGTTAACTTCCAACTACTCTCTTCTATTGCTTCAAGATGGAGGCTGCCAGAAGCGTAGTCTTCGACAGGACTAGCTATCCCCCTCTTATTCTGGCATTCTGCAGTTCAGTCCACCGATATTGCCTCTTTACACATATACCATGCATATGTAGTATAGATCCTTGCTTGCGAGTACTTTGGATGAGTACTCACGGTTGCTTTCCCCCTCCTTTCCCCCTTTCCCTTCTTGCTGGTTGTCGCAACCAGATGCTGGAGCCCAGGAGCCAGACGCCACCTACGACGACTACTACCACCAGGGCGGAGCCTACTACTACGTCCAGGACGCCGACGACCAGGAGTAGTTAGGAGGATCCCAGGCAGGAGGCCCTGCGCCTGTTCGATCTGTTGTATCCCTGTTTGTGCTAGCCATCTTATGGCACCTTGTTTAACTTATGTCTGTACTCAGATATTGTTGCTTCCGCTGACTCGTCTATGATCGAGCATTTGTATTCGAGCCCTCGTGGCCCCTGGCTTGTATTATGATGCTTGTATGACTTATTTATGTTTTAGAGTTGTGTTGTGATATCTTCCCGTGAGTCCCTGATCTTGATCGTACACGTTTGCGTGCATGATTAGTGTACGATCGAGCCGGGGGCGCCACAAATGCCTCCGGTGGTGTACCGGGATGTGCAATAAATCAAGAGTGACATGTATGAAAGAATTATGAACGGTGGCTTTGCCACAAATACGATGTCAACTACATGATCATGCAAAGCAATATGACAATGATGATGCGTGTCATAGTAAATGGAATGGTGGAAAGTTGCATGGCAATATATCTCGGAATGGCTATGGAAATGCCATAATAGGTAGGTATGGTGGCTGTTTTGAGGAAGGTATATGGTGGGTGTATGGTACCGGCGAAAGTTGCGCGGCACTAGAGAGGCTAGCAATGGTGGAAGGGTTAGAGTGCGTATAATCCATGGACTCAACATTAGTCATAAAGAACTCACATACTTATTGCAAAAATCTATTAGTTATCGAAACAAAGTACTACGCGCATGCTCCTAGGGGGATAGATTGGTAGGAAAAGACCATCGCTCGTCCCCGACCGCCACTCATAAGGAAGACAATCAATAAATAAATCATGCTCCGACTTCATCACATAATAGTTCACCATACGTGCATGCTACGGGAATCACAAACCTTAACACAAGTATTTCTCAAATCCACAATTACTCACTAGCATGACTCTAATATCACCATCTTTATATCTCAAAACAATCATAAGGAATCAAACTTTTCATAGTATTCAATGCACTTTATATGAAAGTTTTTATTATATCCCTCTTGGATGCCTATCATATTAGGACTAAATTTATAACCAAAGAAAATTACCATGCTGTTTAAAGACTCTCAAAATAATATAAGTGAAGCATGAGAGTTCAATAATTTCTATAAAATAAAGCCACCACCGTGCTCTAAAAAGATATAAGTGAAGCACTAGAGCAAAATTGCCTAGCTCAAAAGATACAAGTGAAGCACATAGAGTATTCTAATAAATCACGATTCATGCGTGCCCCTCTCAAAAGGTGTGTACAGAAAGGATGATTGTGGCAAACTAAAAAGCAAAGACTCAAATTATACAAGACGCTCCAAGCAAAACACATATCATGTGGTGAATAAAAATATAGCCTCAAGTAAAGTTACCGATAGACGAAGACGAAAGAGGGGATGCCTTCCGGGGCATCCCCAAGCTTAGGATCTTGGTTGTCCTTGAATATTACCTTGGGGTGCCTTGGGCATCCCCAATCTTAGGCTCTTGCCACTCCTTATTCCATAGTCCATCAAATCCTTACCCAAAAACTTGAAAACTTCACAACACAAAACTCAACAGAAAATCTCATAAGCTTCGTTAGTATAAGAAAATAAATCACCACTTTGGTACTGTTGTGTGACGCCCCCGGCCCGATCGTGCACTAATCATACACGCAAATGCACACGATCAAGCCTAAGGACTCACGGGCAGATATCACAACACAACTCTAAAACATAAATAAAGTCATACAAGCTTTATATTACAAGCCAGGGGCCTCGAGGGCTCGAATACATAAGCTTGCGAGCAAGCGTCAGCGGAAGCATCCGATATCTGAGTACAGATATGAAATAGAAACAGAAAGGCCTTTAGGAAGGCGGGGCAAAAGAAAACACTACGATCGAAAGGCACAAGGCCTCCTGCCTGGGACCCTCCGATCCTACTCCTGGTCGTCAGTCAACTCGTAGTAGTATCCATCCTCTGGGTAGTAGTAGTAACGATCGTCGGGGCATCTGTCTCAGGGGGCTCCGTCCTCTGGTCACGTCAAACTGATATGGGGAGAAAAAGGAAAACAAAGCAACCGTGAGTACTCTGAAGTACTCAGCAAGCAAGGATCTACACTACATATGCAACATTTTCAAAGGGAGGCTGTATATGTGGACTGGGCTGCAGAAATGCCAGAATAGAGAGAAGGCCTAGTCCTATCGAAGACTAGCATCTTCAGCGGTCTTGCAGCAGTAGAAGAGAGTAGAACATTACAATATAATGTAGTAGTAATAATATCAACCTCACCCAGAGATCCTTTCTCGACTCCCTGCGAGAAAGCAATCCCAGAGCCATACATTCATCAACCTCGTCCTGAGATCCCTTCTCGACTCCCTGCGAGAAGCAATCCCAGAGCCATATATACAGGTCTCATCACAGGTATCCAGTTCTAAATTGTATCAATCAGGATACAACTCCGAGTGTCCTTTACCGTAGGACCGGCTATCGATAGAAATGTTCTTCCCTGCAGGGGTGCACCAACTTACCCAACACGCTCAATTAACTTCGGCCGGACACACTTTCCTGGGTCATGCCCGGCCTCGGCCAAACGACACATCGCAACCCTACCTACAGCTCAGCAGAGAGGTCCCCGTCGGTCTACATCCTAAGCGCTCAGAGGTCTTGGGCCATCGCCCTGTGCACTCCGAGTCGTTGCGTGCAGGGGGAAGCCAGGCACCAGGGGGGCGCCGGTCCGTCCCGGCCGCAAGGCTGAACTAGACGTCTGACAGAGCTTTCGGCTGATGCTACGATGCAGAACGCCCATACTATGCCCACGTGATGGTTAGTGCTATCAGACCAGAGGTCTGCTCGGATCAAATATCCAAATCGTTAGGACTAGGGCTTGCGGTAACGAGCAGAGACTCACGAAAGATGTGACCCCGTCGCCCCGTCTCGAGGACTTGCGGCAAGGGTTAAGAATGCCCGGCCGCGCCTCGTATTCACCACTCGGGCACCACACCGGCAACCCGCCTTCACATCACACGCGGGTACCCCTCAGGGTCGACCCGCCTTTCCAAGTAACATTGTAAGGTCCAAGTATCCGTGTGTCCATAACATCAGGGAATCCGAGGTATCACCCTCATTGAATTCCCTCTCGATGTATCCGTCAAGGTGAACTAGGAGGAATCACCCTCACTGGGTCCACACTTGAGGTGTTGTACGACAGCGTCGTTATCGGAAGCGGTGAAGGAGGAATCACCCTCGATGACCACGACCGAATAGCTACTCTACAGAGTTAACATCAGAAGTGCTACAAGAGGTTTCACCCTCGGCACTCGATAGTAACGCTGCAGTGTCGTTACAACTAAGGGGGGGGTGATGTGCGGTGTCGGGTCCTGGTCTTCAATCCCATTGATCGGGTCTTCTGACGATCCAGCGCGGCAGTCGGGATAAGTGGGGTCACTGATAGGTCTCTACCCAGCCTAGACTAAACAGTTTAGGATATGTAGGTAATTATTAACAGTAGGTTACAATGAACAGGCTATGCATCAGAATAGGTAAAGCAGCAGCAGCAGTACTTCTAATGCAAGCATGAGGAATTTAGAATGGGCGATATCGGGATGATCAAAGGAGGGGCTTGCCTGGTTGCTCGGCGGCAAGGGCAAGGTCGTCTATGGTGTCTTCGGGATCCGGAGCTGCGTCGGTCTCGGGGACGACGTCGGGGTCGGGGGCTATCGAGAGAGAAGAGGGGGAGGAAACAGTATAAATATATAGCAAACATGAGCATGACAAATACGATACACGGTGCTAGGGGTAGTCTAACGCAGCATCACACGTAACAGACGGAGCGGGAGAATATCTGACGATATTTCCCGGGTCTTTGGAATTATCGGACAGAGGATAAGAGGGGAACGGTTGCAAGTTCGGATAGTTAGAGACGCGTGACGGACGAACGGACCGCGTATTCAGATTCGTCTCGTCGTTCTGAGCAACTTTCATGTACAAAGTTTTTCGATCTGAGTTACGGATTATTTAATATGATTTTCTAAAGTTTTTATTAATTTCTGGAATTTAATTAATTATTTAAATTAACATTATCCGAAACAGTAGTTGATGACGTCAGCATGACATCATGCTGACGTCAGCACAATCTGACAGGTGGGGCCCGCTGTCATTGACTATTAGCCTAATTAACAGATTAATTAGCTTAATTAGATAATTAGGTTAATTAAGTTTAATTAGTTTAATTAAACATGATTAGTTAAGTTAATTAATTCACTAATTAACTAATTAATTATTACTATATTTTCTTTTTCTTCTTTTTCTTCTTCTTTTTTTTTTTTTAAACATTCTGGGGGGCCCACTGGACAGTGGCACAGCCGGACACGTCCGCGCTGTGCCCGTCCAGAGCCGGACACATCCGCGCGGCTGGGGTCAACGCGCGCGCGCGCACGGACGAGCGGGCAGACGACGGCGAGCGACGCGCGGGCGCACGTGCGGGGCAGCTGCGGCGAGCGGCAGCAGCAGCAGCAGGCGGAGCAGCAGCTCCGCGGCGGGGGCGGGCGAGCGCGGCACGGGAGCGGTGACCGCGGCGGCAGGGAGAGCGCACGGGGAGCGGACGCGGTCCTCACCGGCGATGTAGATGAACAGGGCCGGCGAGGCTCGGTGGAGCCGACGGGGAGGAGGACGGGGAGGTGTTCGGCGACGGCGGTGGCTGGGTCTGGCGACGGCAGCGGGCGGCGGCGTCGGTGCCCCGTTGGGGAAGAGGTCGAGGACGGGGAGGCGGGCGCCGGCGACGGCGGTGCAGCACCGGGCGGCGTCGGAGAGGTGGCGGCGGGGTCAGCGTGGCGTCGACGCTGCCGGGGCAGAGACGGGGGCGTCGGGCGGAGGCGAGGGGGACCTCCCGATCCAGACCGAGAGAGCGAGAGGGAGAGGTGGATCGAGGGGAGTGGGGTGTAGCGGGCTAGGGTTTGGGGGGGGATAAGGGGAGAGCGGGAGTGGGCCGGCCTGGCGGCCTGGACGGCCTGCTGGGCTGAGGCCCAGGGGGGTTTCCCTTTATTTTTCTGTTTTCTTCTGTCTTTTTCTTTTTTCTTTACTCCTATTCTCTGTTTTGTAAATTGTGAGGCCTCAAAATGACTTTTGTAAAATATGAGACCTAGCCCATAAATACCAGTGCTTTATTTCCTAACACCTAAAATTAGTTTGGGCAAAACATCATTTCATACTTAAATTAGATTTAATAAATGGTTATTAAATATTGTTTTTAGTCGCTGTTTGAAGATGTTTGAGTCACCTACCCAACTCCAATGATGTTGGTTTCAATTTTAGAATTGTCTCTGATTTATTTGCTATTTAATGAACAATTTAGTTTCTATGTTGGACAACTTTTATTTTCCACTTTAATTTAATTTGAATTTGGGTTAGAAGTTGAAATGCATTATGATGCAAATGATGATCATGCACTGTTAAACATGATGACATGGCATAATCAAAAGGGTGATTACTGTAGTTAACCACTGGGGGTGTTACATGTTGTGAACTCATTATTTATTTATATTGGTGTAATATCTACTGTATTCCAACTTTTCCATGGTTCATACCCCCCGATACTACCCATAGATTCATCAAAATAAGCAAACAACACAAAGAAAACAGAATCTGTCAAAAACAGAACAGTCTGTGAAGATCAGAATTGTTCTAATACTTATGTAACTCCAAAAATTCTGAAAAATGAGGACAACAGAGGCAATTTGTATATAAATCTTTTATAAAAAATTCATGGTTTTTAAATTCTCCAGTGAATTATTAAATTTTTTAGACTGGACATAAAAGTTTCTGTTTTTCAGCAAGATCAAATCAACTATCACCGTAAGCCATCCCAAAGGTCTTACTTGGCACAAACACTAATTAAAACATAAAACCACATCTAACCAGAGGCTAGATGAATTATTTATTGCAAAACAGAACCAAAAAAAAGCAAAAACAAAAATAAAATTGGGTTGCCTCCCAACAAGCGCTATTGTTTAACGCCCTTAGCTAGGCATAAAAACACGAATAGATCTAGGTATTGTCATCTTTGGTATGCAATCCATAAATAGCTCTCATAATAGATTCATATCTCAATTTTATTTTATTTATAGGAAAGTGCTCCATGCCCTTCCTTAACAGAAATTGAAATCTAATGTTTGCTTCCTTCATATCAATAATTGCACCAATCATTCTAAGGAAAGGTCTACCAAGAATAATAGGACATGTAGGATTGCAATCTATATCAAGAACAATGAAATCTACGGGCACATAATTCCTATTTGCAACAATAAGAACATCATTAATCCTTCCCATAGGTTTCTTAATAGTGGAATCCGCGAGATGCAAATTTAAAGAACAATCATCAAATTCACGGAAACCTAACACATCACATAAAGTTTTTGGAATCGTGGAAACACTAGCACCCAAATCACACAAAGCATAACACTCGTAATCTTTAATCTTAATCTTAATAGTAGGTTCCCACTCATCATAAAGTTTTCTAGGGATAGAAACTTCCAATTCAAGCTTTTCTTCAAAAGATTGCATCATAGCATCAACGATATGTTTAGTAAAAGCTTTGTTTTGATTGTAAGCATGAGGAGAATTCAACATGGATTGCAACAAGGAAATACAATCTATTAAAGAACAATTATCATAATTAAATTCCTTGAAATGCAAAAGAGTGGGTTCATTGCTACTTAAAGTTTTGAACTCTCCAATCCCACTTTTATCAATTTTTGCATCAAGATCTAAAAACTCTGAATCATTGGGACGCCTTTTAACTAAAGTTGACTCATCTCCAGTCCCATCTTTATCAAGATTTATGTTGGAAAACAAGGATTCAATAGGAGTCACATCAATCATTTTAAGATCTTCATCATTATTTAAAGCCTCCGGTTTAGCGGCCATCTTATTTGCTAAGGTAGCTTGTTTATCAGAAATTTGGCCTACTAAATTTTCAAGATGAGCAAACTGAGATTTCAAACCATAAAATTCCTTAGACATATCATCGAGCTCTTTATTCATGTACTCCATAAAACTTTTCTGCTCTTTAAGCTCGTTTCTAAAGAAACTATTATGCTCAAATTGTAAAGACATGAAGCTCCTAACATTATTTTCAATTTCTTCCAACCGTCTAAGGTGAGGATCAACGTTCTTTGGTTGGGCCATAAAAGCAAGTCAAATCACTCGGGTACACAAAAAGCAAACGAAGAAGACGAATGGAAGAGGGACGAAGAAAAGGCAAAGAGAGGGGCAAAGAAAAAGGTAAATCTGTTCAAAAATCGTTTTAGAAGTGGGGGAGAGGAAAACAAGAGGCAAATGGTGAATAATGTAATGCAAGAGATGAGGGTTTATGATGGGTACTTGGTATGTCTTGACTTGGCGTAGATCTCCCCGGCAACGGCGCCAGAAATTCTTCCTGCTACTTCTTGAGCTTGCGTTGGTTTTTCCCTTGAAGAGGAAAGGGTGGTGCAACAAAGTAGAGATAAGTATTTCCCTCAGTTTGAGAACCAAGGTATCAATCCAGTAGGAGACAACGCACAAATCACCGAATACCTGCACAAACAATCAAACAACTTGCACCCAACGCGATAAAGGGGTTGTCAATCCCTTCACGGTTATTTGCAAAAGTGAGATCTGATAGAGATAGATAAACGATAAAGTAAATATTTTTGGTATTTTTGTTTTATAGATCGGAAAGTAAAAGATTGCAAAATAGTAGATCGGAACCTTGTATGATAAAACGTAGAAGATTATATGATGGAAAATAGACCCGGGGGCCATAGGTTTCACTAGAGGCTTCTCTCAAGATAGAAAATAATAAGGTGGGTGAACAAATTACTGCCGAGCAATTGATAGAAAAGCGCAAAGTTATGACGATATCTAAGGCAATGATCATGATTATAGGCATCACGTCCGTGTCAAGTAGACCGAAATGATTCTGCATCTACTACAATTACTCCACACATTGACCGCTATCCAGCATGCATCTAGAGTATTAAGTTCATAAAGAACGGAGTAATGCATTAAGTAAGATGACATGATGTAGAGGAATTAACTCAAGCAATATGATGAAAACCCCATATTTTTATCCTCGATGGCAACAATACAATACGTGCCTTGCTGCCCCTACTGTCACTGGGAAAGGACACCGCAAGATTGAACCCAAAGCTAAGCACTTCTCCCATTGCAAGAAAAACCAATCTAGTTGGCCAAACCAAACAGATAGTTCGAAGAGAATTACAAAGATATCAAATCATGCATATAAGAATTCAGAGAAGATTCAAATAATATTCATAGATAAGCTGATCATAAATCCACAATTCATCGGATCTTGGCAAAGACACCGCAAAAAAGTATTACATCGAATAGATCTCCAAGAACATTGAGGAGAACATGGTATTGAGAATCAAAGAGAGAGAAGAAGCCATCTAGCTACTAGCTATGGACCCGTAGGTCTGTGGTAAACTACTCACGCTTCATCGGAAGGGCAATGGTGTTGATGTAGAAGCCCTCCATGATCGAATCCCCCTCCGGCAGGGTGCCGAAAAAGGTCCCTAGATGGGATCTCACGGGTACAGAAGGTTGCGGCGGTGGAAAAGTCTTTTCGTGGATGCCCCTGTTGGTTTGGGGATATAAGAGTATATATAGGCGAAAGAATTAGGTCAGGAGGTGCACGAGGGGCCCACAAGGGTGGGGGGCGCACCCTACCCCCCTGGGCGCACCCTCCGTCCTTGCGGCCACCTCTTGGCTCCTCTGACTTCATCTCCAAGTCTCCTGGTTTCCTTCTGGTCCAAGAAAAATCATCGCAAAAGTTTTATTCCGTTTGGACTCCGTTTGGTATTCCTTTTCTGCGAAACTCAAAAACAAGGAAAAAATAGAAACTGGCACTGGGCTCTAGGTTAATAGGTTAGTCCCAAAAATAATATAAAATAGCATATTAATGCATATAAAACATCCAAAACAGATAATATAATAGCATGGAACAATAAAAAATTATAGATACGTTGGAGACGTATCAGCTGGCGGCTAGGGCGAGGGGCGCGCCAGCCCCCTTGTGAGCTGGTGTGTCTCTCCCCTTGGCCCATTAGGCCCATAGACCTCCCGGGGGTGTTCGGAACCCCTTCCGGTGACCCGATTACTACCCGGTGCACTCCGAAACTCTTTCGGTGTCCGAATATCATCGTCCTATATATCAATCTTTACCTCCGGACCATTCCGGAGCTCCTCGTCATGTCCGTGATCTCATCTGGGACTCCGAACAGCATTCGGTCACCAAATCATATAACTCATATAACAATATATCGTCAATGAACGTTAAGCGTGAGGACCCTACGAGTTCGAGAACTATGTAGACATGACCGAGACACCTCTCCGGTCAATAACCAATAGCGGAACCTGGATGCCCATATTGGTTCCTACATATTCTATGAAGATCTTTATCGGTCGAACCTTATGACAACATACGTAATTCCCTTTGTCCATCGGTATGTTACTTGCCTGAGATTCGATCGTCGGTATCTTCATACCTAGTTCAATCTTGTTACCCGCAAGTCTCTTTACTCGTTTCGTAATACATCATCTCATAACTAGCTTATTAGTCATTTGCTTGCAAGTCTTATTATGATGTGTATTACCGAGAGGGCCCAGAGATACCTCTCCGATACTCGGAGTGACAAATCCCAATCTCGATCCATGCCAACTCAACGAACACCTTCGGAGATACCTGTAGAGCATCTTTATGATCACCCAGTTACGTTGTGACGTTTGAGAGCACACAAGGTATTCCTCTGGTATCCGGGAGTTGCATGATCTCATGGTCGAAGGAACATGTATTTGACATTCAAGAAAGCAGTAGTAATAAACTGAACGATCATATGCTAAGCTAACGGATGGGTCTTGTCCATCACATCATTCTCCTAATGATGTGATCCCGTTATCAAATGACAACACATGTCTATGGTTAGGAAACCTTAACCATCTTTGATCAACGAGCTAGTCTAGTAGAGGCTTACTAGGGACATGGTATTTGTTTATGTATTCACACATGTATTTAAGTTTTCGATCAATACAATTATAGCACGAATAATAAACCTTTATCATGAATAAGGAAATATAAAATAACAACTTTATTATTGCCTCTAGGGTATATTTCCTTCACCTACTACCATCAAGAATACTAAGTTAAATGATTACGGTCAAAAGCAATCAAACAACGATACACCCAACATGAACACAGGGAGGCAAATAAGCATGAACAATAGATTGGATACCATGATCACCAACAACATATGTAGCTCCAAACTGTCTAGCGAGAGAAGTGTACACCCTCATCACCTAATGTACAGCATCCTAGAGCTTGGCCTTGTCATCATCCTTCAATAAAACTGGCCAATACAGCATAAAAACAAACAATGAAAATTATCTCAACAGGTGTGTGCAGCACATGTGCCTCAAAGGTGGCTTTGTTACGAACGGTCCAAATATCCAACAAACAGTAGCAACGCCCATAATTTAAAAATCTTCACCACCAGGAAAATAAGAATGTGGCCAAGAAAAATCATGCCCCGAACAAAGTGACACATCAACGAAACAAGTGGTGATTTGTAGTTTTAGTTAACACTAAATGAACGCACATGTATACCATACAAATTAAGGTTTCTCATATTATCTCTCATTACGCATAATTTTGAAAAAGTTGCCATGCGAAAACTTTAATCTTTAAAGGGACGCAAGCTCTCTATGTCCACTTATTATGGGCACCAGAAATATCATGCTCCAACTAAGTATAAACTGATTTAGTAGAAATAAGACCATTATTGTATAAGGACTAGGTTACACTATCAGGAAGATCACTTAGATGTAAGTCTCTAGGTTGTTCAACTATAGTATTTAGTTGCTCCAACAAATCGGAATGGAGCATGCACCTAAAGCTAGCATCACAGCCACAAGCAATGATAGTTTTCATTGTAGATCTTGGCAAATGTCAAAAAGATCAGGGAAAGAGAAAAGGTACATGGAAAGAACCATATGTGCTTGATTGAGCACAACTATACCTGGCCATGGGCAGCCTGGCCCGGATGGCCCGACCCGACCCGGCCCAAAAAAGTCCGACCCGGCCTTGCCCATGGGCCGAGCCTGGGCCTAGAATTTGAGCCCGATGGCCGGGCCAGGCCGGGCTTGGTCCCGTCGTATTTGCAGTTTAAGGAAGAGGCCCAAGGCCCGATGGGCTTTTTGCATGATGGGCTGGGCTTTGGCCTAATTCTTAGGCTTGACGCCTGGGCCGGGCCTAGGTTTTCTGCATCAGGCTTTGCTAGGCCCGGCCCGAAGCCCGACCTGGCCTGAGGGATGGACAGGTATAAGCACAATACACCTTTTTCGCTTCATAATATGATGGTCACTTAAATCTTGAGTTTGATTATTTTGAGAGATATATTTGTCGTCTCTAAATGCCACTTTTTGAGCCTCGCATGCAGTTTTTGCAGTATATTTGCATATTCAATCCCCCAAACCGTAATTTACATTCCAATCTAGTCATATTCTATAACTTCCTATTTGTCTTGGAATTCTAGGTTATGTTGTCGGTTATCAAGCACACATGTGTGAGTTGCATTTTGGAACATATCTGTCCCTAGAATAGCATATATGCAGGTATGACTTGTAACTCCAATGAAAGGAATGCTATGAAATCACACCATATTATATGTTGACCTTGCAAGTTGGCATCATACATTTGCTTATGTACCATTCGGACCTGGTATATGAACTAGTATCCACGTGCCAAATGAATCAAATGTATATTTTACAAATTCGACAAATTGACACTAGATTAAGCTATTTGTGCTGATTACAATTTGAGAGATAAGTGAAAAGTTAATATGGACTCCTTGAGAATCCGATCCATTCCTAGTGGAGATATCCAAACCTACACAGCTGCTACATTTGCGGAGGTGGTGACCACCACTAGTATATCTACCCCTACAACTATAGCTATCTTCAGGCCGTGTGATGCGATGAGCATGATGTGGCCATTCTGGCAACTGTTGGTCAGCTGGTGTAGGATGTCTTAGGTTTGTCAGCGAATCCCACAGGGGATACGACATCATTTGTCTGGGTGGGAGAGAGACATAGAAGAGCTTAATGTCAAGGACACGGGCTAGGGTCGTAGCTAATAGTGGACTGGCTTATCCTTACGATTAGTAGCCAAAATAGACATTTCCGTGACGAGATGGCTATGGGTTTCTCCGGTGGTGAAACTTTTGTATAGTAAATTTGCCTTAATACAAACATAGGCATTCTTGTTGAATGTACTGAGAAAATTTATTAGAATCCCACATCTCCATAAGTAGACTCCACCGTCTTGCTTGTATCGATCCTATTTTAGGTACAATTCATGCTACTAATTTAATTTATGCACATGGTGGCGCCTCATCATACCTTTTATCTTCGAGCATTAAAGAATCAAGGCGTATTTACAATATTTAATACAGACTTCACAAAAAAGATAAGTTGATGCGAGGAGATAGAAATGGGGACTGGAAAAGATAAGTTGATTTGGACTCTCACCGCTGATCATAAATTTTCTGTCAAATCATTATATAGGAAATTGATTTCTGTTAAACTTAACTTCCCCCAAAAAATTCTTGTGGAAGATTAAGATACCAGCCACAATCAAAGTGTTCCTATGCTTGCAAACAGAAAAAGTATCCTGACCAAAGATTCTCTGTTAAAAAGAGGCTGGAAAGGGGAAAAAACCTGTGTGTTCTATGGCAAGCATGAAACAGTAGATCACTTGTTTTTTACATATTCTGCAACAACTCTAATTTGGAGTCCTTTTCAATGCACCTTTGGTCCGAAAAAGACCCCCTCCACTATGGAGGAATTCTTGGGATCTTGGATTAAAACCTTTTCTAAAGAAGATAAAAAAACTAGTGCTAGTGGGTGTTTCTGCCCTGGACTCTATGGAAGTGCAGAAATGGGGTGATTTTTTATAAGAAAAACCTTACTGATCCAATGACACTAATCAAGATTTTGTGCCACTAGATTGGGGATTGGTCTATTTTGTAGACAAGAGAGCAACGAAGAATGGTAATGGAGTTGGGCACAAGACTGCTAGAACGGGTAGCAAGTGAGGTGTACAGAGCTTTGCAAGGATGGAGATTAAATGTGGCGCGCTTGGAATAGAGATATCTTAATCTGAAAGCTTTGTTGTCCTTGCTCTGCCACATGTGATAGTAGTCTGTTTCGGGGTTTAGATGGTTTAAAAACTTGGATTGATGTAGCTGAGATTCTTAGATCTCGGCTGGTCTGTAATAATTAGTAGATCTTGTTAGCTTGATGCTTCTGCCAGGTTGCCTGAGTGAAGGCGGTCTGTAGTGCTTTATTTGATCCTTAGCTCTGGTAGTTTGTTGATGTTGTCCTGAACTTTTAGGTTTGTATCTGAACTTGTTGTTGGTTTCATTAATGAAAATCGGAAGGGGCGAGCCCTTCTTTTATCAAAAAAAAAATCTAGTTACGACTTGTAAGAGTGCATAGTGTGTGTGTGTATATATACGCACGCACATAGTCCATACTCCATAGAGTATCCAATGCCTTCCCCGTGTGTTGAGCTACATACATGTGCCTAGCTAGCAATGTTTCAACCATTCACTAGCTAGGCAAACATTTTAGTACATTGGGCATGAGAGGCATTAGGAAGCAAACTTTTCTATGCTACAAAAGAAGTCCCACTGCATATCAGCTCCAAACTAAGTCGGGTTTAATTTGTTCTGTGGCAATTTTCACTAATGGGGATTGTAAAAGATACGCAACAGAAAGACGACATTAGTCCAGCTGCATGTCGGGTTCGATGAGTACTAGTTTTTGTCTTAGGTGGCTGGGATAGCACGAAGATCTGGGTAGCAATTTTGGAAAAGATAACTCTAAATTTGTGCATTCCTATTGTTTCCATAGATTGACCAACAACCACTAGAATTAGAAGGAACTCATATACAGAGTTGGTGACATGATATACAACGAACTCGAGAAGTTAACATCATGTTCCAACTAAATTAATAAGAATAAGTAATCTAACAACATTTATAATGTACAAGAAAATTTACAAGGAAAAATATGTGTTTATGGTCCTTGAATGTTTTCTTTTCTTATAAACTTGTATTACAATGTTTGGTGGTGAGACGAAAGCACACGGTCAAGACCTTCACAAAAAACTACTAAGAGAACTGAATTGCATTAAAGAGCATATCCAATAGGGAAAGTTTTTTTTTCCTTATAAAGGGTGTTAAAAAATAGAAATCTTTATGAGGTTCATCCTGATCTTCAACCATCCTGGAAAAACATTTCAGTATTTCTCTATGTAGAAAACCATGGAAGACGGAGTTTGAGGCTCTTGTGTCTCATCTTCACCAACTTTGTCAACCTAATTGCTAATTGGCATCGATGGAGTGAGAATATACTCTTGATCTTGTTGCACTTGGGTTTTGTAGTCATGAGTTGTCCGTCATTTAGCCAAAAAGCCCCCTAGAACTGACGACTTGGTCGCCATGCTCTACCAATGTATTACGGAGGCAAGAGGACGTGATGTTTTTTATGGCAACTACATACCCCCTTTTTTTTATATAAAAGATCACTATGGGAACTTGAAAATTGCACAAATATAAGGTTGTTCCTTTTGCTCAAGGTAATGTGCTTTTTTCCATTGTCCCTAGTAAATTAACTAGGATAGCCATTTTTACCGCAGTTGGAAAAACAATCCCAAGCATCAAATACTCGTTCTCTTCACATTGGGTCGCATTGCATAGGCAAATTCATGTGTTGGCTGAGCTTCGTACACGAGGCAATAGTGTTGGATGAATTACACCTACTTTCTCACATGGTTGCACCTGCATTAATCAATTCCTCTCCTCTACCTTGGTATATCTAAGAACACACTATAATTAATTATGCCTTGGTTTTACCCTCAAGTTTCTAATACAAGTCAAGTTAGGAACTAGTTTAGATTGATTAGGACTCCTAGATCTACAAGATTAACGATCTATATCACCGAAGACGCATTGCATCAAATATAGCTTACCGGTAGCTATCTACGACACCTGCCGAAGTTCTTCTCGGTCCGCCCTTGCTTGCGCTTGGGCCTCCTGACGCGCTAGCTCGAGCTTCTAGAGCTCAGGTGCATCCTTCTCCTTGGCCTCCTTATGGGCTTTGCACTCTGCATACAAACCCTTTAGGTCATCCTCTACCTCGGATACCCGAGCTTGCTCCTTTCTCCGAGCATCCCGCTCCGCGGCGAGCTCGGCGCAAAGGACTTCCATCTCCTTCGCGACCGCTGGAAACAATCAGTGCACGTACACTAATACTCGAGTTATCTTAACAACAAATAAAGTTATGATAATGGTTTCAAATTTTTACCTTGCGCTTTTTCCATCTGCTCATTCAGCAGATTGATATCCAGTTTGGATCACACAAGTTTATGATTCACCTCTTCCAACTCTTTTGAGTTGGATGCTGAAGTTGACGCCGAGGCATGCACAACATTTATTAGACTCCCAAGATGTAATCGATCCTCTGGTTGGCTCTGTTAATCCGACCAGAGTCTTGGAGGCTACTGCATAGTCGCTTTCAATATAAAATTTCGAATCAGAAATTGACCCCCAAGCCGGTTCATAAAACTAACTTAGGGCTCGGGGCTACTTTATCTGCGCTCTCAACGCATAGACAGGTTTTGGCATTATTTTTATAATAGTCTTCGGACAACTTTTTTATAACTTGTCCTTCAAGGGCTACTGGGTATATCAAGTATCAATTAAATAGGTGAAGTTGTTGAAGGAAATATGCCCTAGAGGCAATAATAAAGTTATTTTTTATTTCCTTATTTCATGATAAATGTTTATTATTCATGCTAGAATTGTATTAACCTGAAACATAATACATGTGTGAATACATAGACAAACAGAGTGTCACTAGTATGCCTCTACTTGACTAGCTCGTTGATCAAAGATGGTTATGTTTCCTAACCATAGACATGAGTTGTCATTTGATTAACGGGATCACATCATTAAGAGAATGATGTGATTGACTTAACCCATTCCGTTAGCTTAGCACTTGATCGTTTAGTATGTTGCTATTGCTTTCTTCATGACTTATACATGTTCCTATGACTATGAGATTATGCAACTCCCGTTTACCGGAGGAACACTTTGTGTGCTACCAAACATCACAACGTAACTGGGTGATTATAAAGGTGCTCTACAGGTGTCTCCGAAGGTACTTGTTGAGTTGGCGTATTTCGAGATTAGGATTTGTCACTCCGATTGTCGGAGAGGTATCTCTAGGCACACTCGGTAATGCACATCACTATAAGCCTTGCAAGCATTGTAACTAATGAGTTAGTTGCGGGATGATGTATTACGGAACGAGTAAAGAGACTTGCCGGTAACGAGATTGAACTAGGTATTGAGATACCAACGATCGAATCTCGGGCAAGTAACATACCGATGACAAAGGGAACAACGTATGTTGTTATGCGGTTTGACCGATAAAGATCTTCGTAAAATATGTGGGAGCCAATATGAGCATCCAGGTTCCGCTATTGGTTATTGACCGGAGACATGTCTCGGTCATGTCTACATAGTTCTCGAACCCGTAGGGTCCGCACGCTTAAAGTTCGGTGACGATCTGTATTATGAGTTTTTGTGTTTTGATGTACCGAAGTTGTTCGGAGTCCCGGATGAGATCATGGACATGACGAGGAGTCTCAGAATGTCCGAGAGGTAAAGATCGATATATTAGAAGGCTATATTCGAACGTCGGAAAGGTTTCGAGTGATTCGGGTATTTTTCGGAGTACCGGGGAATTACGGGAATTCACCGGGGAAGAAGTATATGGGCCTTATTGGGCTTTAGGGGAGAGAGAGAGGCAGGCCGCGTGCCCCCCAAGGCCTAGTTCGAATTGGACTAGGGGGAGGGGCTGCGCCCCCTCCTTCCTTCTCTTCTCTCTTCCCCTTCCTTCTCTCCTACTCCTACTACTTGGAAGGGGGGGAATCCCACTCCCGGTGGGAGTAGGACTCCTCCAGGGCGCGCCATAGCTAGGCCGGCCCTTCCCCCTCCTCCACTCCTTTATATACGTGGCCAGGGGGCACCCCAGAGACACAACAATTGATCATTGATCTCTTAGCCGTGTGTGGTGCCCCCCTCCACCATAATCCACCTCGATCATATCGTAGCGGTGCTTAGGCGAAGCCCTGCGTCGGTAGCATCATCATCACCGTCACCACGCCGTCGTGCTGACGAAACTCTCCTGTGAAGCTTTGCTGGATCGGAGCTCACGGGACGTCATCGAGTTGAACATGTGCTGAACTCGGAGGTGCCGTGCGTTCGGTACTTGGATCGGTCGGATCGTGAAGACGTACGACTACATCAACCGCGTTGTGCTAACGCTTCCGCTTTCGGTCTACGAGGGTACGTGGACACACTCTCCCCTCTCGTTGCTATGCATCACCATGATCCTGTGTGTGCGTAGGAAATTTTTGAAATTACTACGTTCCCCAACAGTGGCATCCGAGCCTGGTTTTATGCGTAGATGTTATATGCACGAGTAGAACACAAGTGAGTTGTGGGCGATACAAGTCATACTGCTTACCAGCATGTCACACTTTGGTTCGGCGGTATTGTTGGATGAAGCGGCCCGGACCGACATTACGCGTACGCTTATGCGAGACTGGTTTTACCGCCGTGCTTTGCACACAGGTGACTAGCGGGTGTCAGTTTCTCCAACTTTAGTTGAACCGAGTGTGGCTACGCCCGGTCCTTGTGAAGGTTAAAACAGCACTAACTTGACGAACTATCGTTGTGGTTTTGATGCGTAGGTAAGAACGGTTCTTGCTCAGCCCGTAGCAGCCACGTAAAACTTGCAACAACAAAGTAGAGGACGTCTAACTTGTTTTTGCAGGGCATGTTGTGATGTGATATGGTCAAGACATGATGCTATATTTTATTGTATGAGATGATCATGTTTTGTAACTGAGTTATCGGCAACTGGCAGTAGCCATATGGTTGTCGCTTTATTGTATGCAATGCAATCACCCTGTAATTGCTTTACTTTATCACTAAGCGGTAGCGATAGTCGTAGAAGCAATAGTTGGCGAGACGACAACGATGCTACGATGGAGATCAAGGTGTCGCGCCAGTAACGATGGTGATCATGACGGTGCTTCGGAGATGGAGATCACAAGCACAAGATGATGATGGCCATATCATATCACTTATATTGATTGCATGTGATGTTTATCCTTTATGCATCTTATTTTGCTTTGTTTGACGGTAGCATTATAAGATGATCTCTCACTAAATTTCAAGGTAAAAGTGTTCTCCCTGAGTATGCACCATTGCCAAAGTTCGTCGTGCCGAGACACCACGTGATGATCGGGTGTGATAAGCTCAACGTTCATCTACAATGGGTGCAAGCCAGTTTTGCACACGCAGAATACTCGGGTTAAACTTGACGAGCCTAGCATATGCAGATATGGCCTCGGAACACTGAGACCGAAAGGTCGAGCGTGAATCATATAGTAGATATGATCAACATAGTGATGTTCACCATTGAAAACTACTCCATTTCATGTGATGATCGGTTATGGTTTAGTTGATTTGGATCACGTGATCACTTGGGAGTTCTTAAGTAATATGATTAATTGAACTTAAATTTATCATGAACTTAGTCCTGGTAGTATTTGCAAATTATGTTGTAGATAAATAGCTCGCGTATAGCTCCCCAGTTTTATTTTTTGATATGTTCCTAGAGAAAACTAAGTTGAAATATGATAGTAGCAATGATGCGGACTAGTTCCGTGATCTGAGGATTATCCTCATTGCTGCACAGAAGAATTATGTCCTTGATGCACCGCTAGGTGACAGACCTATTGCAGGAGCAGATGCAAACGTTATGAATGTTTAGCAAGCTCGATATGATGACTACTTGATAGTTTAGTGCGCCATGATTTACGGCTTAGAACCGGGACTTCAAAAACATTTTGAACGCCACAGAGCATATGAGATGTTCCAAGAGCTGAAATCGGTATTTCAGACTCATGCCTGTGTCGAGAGGTATGCGACCTCTGACAAATACTTTGCCTACAAGATGGAGGAGAATAGCTCAACCAGTGAGCATATGCTCAGAATGTCTGAGTACTACAGTTGCTTGAATCAAGTGGGAGTTAATCTTACAGATAAGATAGTAATTGACAGAATTCTCTAGTCACTATCACCAAGTTACTGGAACTTTGTGATGAACTATAATATGCAAGGGATGACAAAAACGATTCCCGAGCTCTTCGTGATGCTGAAATCAACGAAGGTAGAAATCAAGAAAGAGCATCAAGTGTTGATGGTTAACAAGACCACTAGTTTCAAAAAAAGGGGCAAAGGGAAGAAGGGGAACTTCAAGAAGAATAGCAAGCAAGTTGCTACTCCCGGGAAGAAGCCCAAGTCTGGACCTAAGCCTGAAACTGAGTGCTTCTACTGCAAAGGGACTGGTCACTGGAAACGGAACTGCCCCAAGTATTTAGCAGATAAGAAGGATGGCAAAGTGAACAAAAGTATATTTGATATATATGTTATTGATGTGTATTTTACTAGTATTCATAGTAGCCCCTGGGTATTTGATACTGGTTCAGTTGCTAACATTAGTAACTCGAAACAGGAGTTGCAAAATGAACAGAGACTAGTTAATGACGAGGTGACGATGTGTGTTGGAAGTGATTCCAAGGTTGATAAGATCACCATCGCACACTCCCTCTACTTTCGGGATTAGTGTTGGACCTAAATAAATGTTATTTGGTATTTGCGTTGAGCATGAATATGATTGGATCATGTTTATTGCGATACGGTTATTCATTTAAGTTAGAGAATAATTGTTGTTCTGTTTAAATGAATAAAACCTTCTATGGTCATACACTCAATATAAATGGTTTATTGAATCTCGATCGTAGTGATACACATATTCATAATATTGAAGCCAAAAGATGCAAGGTTAATAATGATAGTGCAACTTATTTGTGGCACTGCCGTTTAGGTCATATTGGTGTAAAGCGCATGAAGAAACTCCATGTTGATGGGCTTTTGGAATCACTTGATTATGAATCACTTGATGCTTGCGAACCATGCCTAGATGACTAAGACTCCGTTCTCCGGAACAATGGAGCGAGCAACTGACTTTTTGGAAATAATACATACTGATGTATGTGGTCCAATGAATGTTGAGGCTCGCGGCGGGTATCGTTATTTTCTCACCTTCACAGATGATTTGAGCAGATATGGGTATATCTACTTAACGAAACATAAGTCTGAAACATTTGAAAAGTTCAAAGAATTTCAGAGTGAAGTGGAAAATCATCGTAACAAGAAAATAAAGTTTCTACGATCTGATTGTGGAGGAGAATATTTGAGTTACGAGTTTGGTGTACATTTGAAACAAAGCGGAATAGTTTCGCAACTCACGCCACCCGGAACACCACAGCGTAATGGTGTGTCCGAACATCGTAATCGTACTTTACTAGATATGGTGCGATCTATGATGTCTCTTACTGATTTACCGCTATCGTTTTGGGGTTATGCTGTAGAGACGGCTGCATTCACGTTAAATAGGGCACCATCTAAATCCGTTGAGACGACTCCTTATGAACTGTGGTTTGGCAAGAAATCAAAGTTGTTGTTTCTTAAAGTTTGGGGCTGCGATGCTTATGTGAAAAAGCTTCAACCTGATAAGCTCGAACCCAAGTCAGAGAAATGTGTCTTCATAGGATACCCAAAAAAGACAGTTGGGTACACCTTCTATCACAGATCCGAAGGCAAGACTTTCGTTGCTAAGAATGGATCCTTTCTAGAGAAGGAGTTTCTCTCGAAAGAAGTGAGTGGGAGGAAAGTAGAACTTGATGAGGTAACTGTACCTGCTCCCTTATTGGAAAGTAGTTCATCACAGAAACCGGTTCCTGTGACTTCTACACCAATTAGTGAGGAAGCTAATGATGATGATCATGAAACTTTAGATCAAGTTACTACCGAACCTCGTAGGTCAACCAGAGTAAGATCCGCACCAGAGTGGTACGGTAATCCTGTTCTGGAGGTCATGTTACTAGACCATGACGGACCTATGAACTATGAGGAAGCGATGATGAGCCCAGATTCCGCGAAATGGCTTGAGGCCATGAAATCTGAGATGGGATCCATGTATGAGAACAAAGTGTGGACTTTGGTTGACTTGCCCGATGATCGGCAAGCCATAGAAAATAAATGGATCTTCAAGAGGAAGACGGACGCTGATAGTAGTGTTACTATCTACAAAGCTAGACTTGTCGAAAAAGGTTGTTGACAAAGTTCAAGGAGTTGACTACGATGAGACTTTCTCACCCGTAGCGATGCTTAAGTCCGTCCGAATCATGTTAGCAATTGCCGCATTTTATGATTATGAAATTTGGCAAATGGATGTAAAGACTGCATTCCTGAATGGATTTCTGGAAGAAGAGTTGTATATGATGCAACCTGAAGGTTTTATCGATCCAAAGGATGCTAACAAAGTGTGCAAGCTCCAGCGATCCATCTATGGACTGGTGCAAGCATCTCGGAGTTGGAATATACACTTTGATGAGTTGATCAAAGCATATAGTTTTATACAGACTTGCGGTGAAGCCTGTATTTACAAGAAAGTGAGTGGGAGCACTACAACATTTTGATAAGTATATGTGAATGACATATTGTTGATCGGAAATAATGTAGAATTTTCTGGAAAGCATAAAGGAGTATTTGAAAGGAGTTTTTCAAAGAAAGACCTCGGTGAAGCTGCTTACATATTGAGCATCAAGATCTATAGAGATAGATCAAGACGCTTGATAAGATTTTTCAATGAGTACATACCTTGACAAAGATTTTGAAGCAGTTCAAAATGGAACAGTCAAAGAAGGAGTTCTTGCCTGTGTTTTAAGGTGTGAAGTTGAGTGAAGACTCAAAACTCGACCACGGCAGAAAATAGAAAGAGAATGAAAAGTCATTCCCTATGCCTCAGTCATAGGTTCTATAAAGTATGCTATGCTGTGTAACAGATCTATTGTATACCCTACATTGAGTTTGGCAAGGGAGTACAATAGTGATCTAGGAGTAGATCACTGGACAGCGGTCAAAATTATCCTTAGTGGAATAAGGATATGTTTCTCGATTATGGAGGTGCCAAAAGGTTCGTCGTAAAGGGTCACGTCGATACAAGTTTTGACACTGATCCAGATGACTCTAAGTCTCAATCTGGATACATATTGAAAGTGGGAGCAATTAGCTAGAGTAGCTCCGTGCGGAGCATTGTTGACATAGAAATTTGCAAAATACATACGGATCTGAATTTGGCAGACCCATTGACTAAACTTCTCTCACAAGCAAAACATGATCACACCTTAGTACTATTTGGGTGTTAATCACATGGCGATGTGAACTAGATTATTGACTCTAGTAAACCCTTTGGGTGTTGGTCACATGACAATGTGAACTATGGATATTAATCACATGGTGATGTGAACTGTTGGTGTTAAATCACATGGCGATGTGAACTGGATTATTGACTCTAGTGCAAGTGGGAGACTGAAGGAAATATGCCCTAGAGGCAATAATAAAGTTATTATTTATTTCCTTATTTCATGATAAATGTTTATTATTCATGCTAGAATTGTATTAACCGGAAACATAATACATGTGTGAATACATAGACAAACAGAGTGTCACTAGTATGCCTCTACTTGACTAGCTCGTTGATCAAAGATGGTTATGTTTCCTAACCATAGACATGAGTTGTCATTTGATTAACGGGATCACATCATTAGGAGAATGATGTGATTGACTTAACCCATTCCGTTAGCTTAGCACTTGATCGTTTAGTATGTTGCTATTGCTTTCTTCATGACTTATACATGTTCCTATGACTATGAGATTATGCAACTCCCGTTTACCGGAGGAACACTTTGTGTGCTACCAAACGTCACAACGTAACTGGGTGATTATAAAGGTGCTCTACAGGTGTCTCCGAAGGTACTTGTTGAGTTGGCGTATTTCGAGATTAGGATTTGTCACTCCGATTGTCGGAGAGGTATCTCTGGGCCCACTCGGTAATGCACATCACTATAAGCCTTGCAAGCATTGTAACTAATGAGTTAGTTGTGGGATGATGTATTACGGAACGAGTAAAGAGACTTTCCGGTAACGAGATTGAACTAGGTATTGAGATACCGACGATCGAATCTCGGGCAAGTAACATACCGATGACAAAGGGAACAACGTATGTTCTTATGCGGTTTGACCGAGAAAGATCTTCGTAGAATATGTGGGAGCCAATATGAGCATCCAGGTTCCGCTATTGGTTATTGACCGGAGACATGTCTCGGTCATGTCTACATAGTTCTCGAACCCGTAGGGTCCGCACGCTTAAAGTTCGGTGACGATCTGTATTATGAGTTTTTGTGTTTTGATGTACCGAAGTTGTTCGGAGTCCCGGATGAGATCATGGACACAACGAGGAGTCTCGGAATGTCTGAGAGGTAAAGATCGATATATTGGAAGGCTATATTCGGACGTCGGAAAGGTTCCGAGTGATTCGGGTATTTTTCGGAGTACCGGGGAATTACGGGAATTCACCGGGGAAGAAGTATATGGGCCTTATTGGGCTTTAGGGGAGAGAGAGAGGCAGGCCGCGCGCCCCCCCAAGGCCTAGTCCGAATTGGACTAGGGGGAGGGGCTGCGCCCCCTCCTTCCTTCTCTTCTCTCTTCCCCTTCCTTCTCTCCTACTCCTACTACTTGGAAGGGGGGGAATCCTACTCCCGGTGGGAGTAGGACTCCTCCAGGGCGCACCATAGCTAGGCCGGCCCTTCCCCCTCCTCCACTCCTTTATATACGTGGACAGGGGGCACCCCAGAGACACAACAATTGATCATTGATCTCTTAGCCGTGTGCGGTGCCCCCCTCCACCATAATCCACCTCTATCATATCGTAGCGGTGCTTAGGCGAAGCCCTGCGTCGGTAGCATCATCATCACCGTCACCACGCCGTCGTGCTGACGAAACTCTCCTGTGAAGCTTTGCTGGATCGGAGCTCACGGGACGTCATCGAGTTGAACGTGTGCTGAACTCGGAGGTGCCGTGCGTTCGGTACTTGGATCGGTCGGATCGTGAAGACGTACGACTACATCAACCGCGTTGTGCTAACGCTTCCGCTTTTGGTCTACGAGGGTACGTGGACACACTCTCCCCTCTCGTTGCTATGCATCACCATGATCCTGTGTGTGCGTAGGAAATTTTTGAAATTACTACGTTCCCCAACAGTTGTAAAGGTTGATAAGCAGTATAAATTGCGCACATCGAAGCCTTTTGAAAGGCCGATGAAGGCCTCTACAATTCCAGCTTGTGCGGACCGGAATTGGTTAAACGCGACGCCGAGAAGGGCATGGTGCTCGGGAAGAATGGAGGAGCTTGTCAAGGTTGTCTCTATCTCCTTCTACCCCCCCCCCCCCCCGAGGTTGGATCGATGGAGGTCGGGTAGTGGCGGAAGGATATCCTCGGCTCCACCCTTCATTGGAGAAGGGGTGGCCGTCGTCGCAGGACGTGGTGACTTTGGAGCTGTTGGGACTGTGGACTCCAGGCGATTGAGCATCGGTTCTTCTTGGACCAAGGGAGTTTTTCCCCTTGGTCACCTAGGTTAAGACCTAGGCCATAGACACATCGGCCCCGCTCTCCATGTTTAACACATGAGGGTCCAGATGTGATGAAACCTTCCCCAGCTCACCACGAGCAGGGGAAGGAGTGGCGATCGCCCCCGAGAAGCTCTCAGCTAGCTCGGGTGGAGGGACAGCGTTGTCTGACTCCAGGTCTGCGGGCAAGCGGCATTGTGGGATATAAAAGCAAAAAATATAATGAAATTATGAACATGTTGATCGGGGTTATTGGATAAAAAGTGTCGGACGAAGTACCTTTGCGGCGGCGGCTTCTCCCTGTGTTGAGGGGGATGCAGCCACGGAGGAGCCATAATCGGTGTCCTTGGCAGCAGCCGAGGACAAGCTTGGCTGGGCGGCATGGTCTTTCCTTAACCTTTTGAACAACCAAGGAGGATCGTCCTCTTGGACGCCCTCAGAGGTCGCCCTCTTCCCCTTCTCAGGGGAAGAAACCTCGCCCTCCTCCTCTTCGCCCTTCGCCTCCTCCTCCTCTTCTTCTTTCTCCTCCTCCTTGGCGGAGGAGCCGTGGGTGATCTCGGTCTTGCCATCTGAAGAGGAGCCGTGGAAGAAGCCTCGCCCTCCTCCTCTCTATCCTTCTCCTCCTCCTCCTCCTCTTCTTCTTTCTCCCCCCTCCTTGACGGAGGAGCTGTGGGTGCTCTCGGTCCTGCCATCCGAAGAGGCTCCTGGCAAATGTCAAAAAGAACAGGGAAAGAGAAACGGTACATGGAAAGAACCATATGTGGTTGATTGAGCACAAGATACCTTTTCCGCTTCATAATATGATGGTCACTTAAATCTCGAGTTTGATTATTTTGAGAGATACATTTGTCGTCTCTAAATGCCACTTTTTGAGCCTCGCATGGATTTCAGTTTTTGCAGTATATTTACATATTCAATCCCCCAAATAGTAATTTCATTCCAATCTAGTCATAATCTACTTCCTATCTTTCTTGAAATTCTAGGTTCTGCTTTCGGTTATCAAGCACACATGTGTGAGTTGTATTTTGCAACATATATGTCCCTAGAATAGCATATATGCAGGCATGACTTGTAACTCCAATGAAAGGAATGCTATGAGATCACACCATATTATATGTTGATCTTGCAAGTTGGCATCATACATCTGCTTATGTACCATTCGGACCTGGTATATGAAGACTAGTCTCCACGTGCCAAATGAAGCAAATAGATATTTTACAAATTTGACAAATTGACACTAGATTGAGCTATTTGTGCTAATTAGAATTCGGGAGATAAGTGAAAAGTTAATATGGACTCCATGAGAATCCGATCCATTCCTAGTGGAGATATCCAAACCTACACATCTGCTACATTTGCGGAGGTGGCAACCACCACGAGCATATATACCCCTACAACTACAACTATCTTTAGGTTGTGCGATGTGATGAGCATGTTGTGGCCATTCGGGTAGCTGTTAGTCAGCTGGTGTATGATGTCCTAGGTTTGTCAGCGAATCCCACAGGGGCTATGACATCATCTTGTCTGGGTGGGAGAGAGACATAGAGGAGCTCAATGTCAAGGACACGGGCTAGGGTTGTAGCTGAGAGTGGACTGGCTTGTCCTTACGGTTAGTAGCCGAAATAGACATTTCCGTGACGAGATGGCTATGAGTTTCTCCGTTGGTGAAACTTTTGTATACTAAATTTGCCTTAACAACAAACGTAGCCGTTCTTGTTGAACGTACTGAGAAAATTTATTAGAATCCCACAGCTCCATATGTAGACTCCACCATCTTGATTGTATCGATCCTATTTCACGTACAATTCATGCTACCGATTTAATTTATGCACATGGTGGCGCCTCATCATACCTTTTATCTCCGAGCATTAAAGAATCAAGGCGTATTTTCAATATTTAACACAGATTTCGCATTCTAGTTATGACTTGTAAGAGTGCATAGTGTGCGTGTACATACGCACGCACACAGTCCATACTCCATAGAATATCCAATGCCTTCCCCATGTGTTAAGATACAGACAAGTGCCTAGCTAGCAATGTTTCCAATAGTCACTGGCTAGGATGACATTTACAGTACATTGGGCATGAGAGGCATTAGGAAGCCAACTTTCCCATGCTACAAAGGAAGTCCCACTGCATATTAGATCCAAACTTAGTCGGGTTTAATTTGTTTTGTGGCAATGTTCAGTAATAGGGACTATAAAAGATATGCAACAAAAAGTCGACATTAGTCCAGCTGCATGTTGTGTTCTACAAGTACTAGTTTTTGTCAGGAGGTTGAGATAGGACTTAGACCTGGGTAGCAATTTTGGTAAAGATACCTCTGAATTCGTGCATTTTTGTTGTTTTCATAGGTTGACCAACAACCACTAGACTTAGAAGGAACACATTTACAGAGTTGGTGACATGATCTACAACGGACTCGAGAAGTCAACATCATGTTCCAACTAAATTAATAGGAATAAGCACGCTAACAACATTTATGATGTACAATAAAATTTACAATGAAAAATAGGTGTTTATGGTCCATGAATGTATTTTCTTATAAACTTGTATTACAATGTTTGGTGGTGAGACGAAAGCACACGGTCAAGACCTCCAATGACGACTGCTAAGAGAACTGAATTGCATTAAAGAGCATATCCAATAGGGAAAGTTTTTTTCCTTATAAAGGGTGTTAAAAAAAGAAATCTTTATAAGGTTCATCCTGATCTTCAACCATCCTGGAAAAAAACATTTCAGTATTTCTCTATGTAGCAAACCATGGAAAGACGGAGTTTGAGGCTCTCGTGTCTCATCTTCACCAACTTTGTCAACCTAATTGCTAATTGGCATCGATGGAGTGAGAATATACTCTTGATCTTGTTGCACTTGGGCTTTGTAGTCATGAGTTTGTCCGTCATTTAGCCAAAAAGCCCCCTAGAACTGACGACTTGGTCGCCATGCTCTACTAATGTATTACGATGGCAAGAGGACGTGATGTTTTTCTATAGCAGCTACATACCCCCTTTCTTTTTATATAGAAGATCACTATGGTAACTTGAAAATTGCACAAATATAAGGCCGCCCCTTATGCTCAAGGTAATTAATGTGTTTTTTCCATTGTCACCTCGTAGATTAACTAAGATTGCCATTCTTACCGCAGTTGGAAACCAATCCCAAGCATCAAATACTTCTTCCCTTCACATTGGGCCACATTGCGTAGGCGGATTATGTGTTGGCTGAGCTTCAGCACGAGGCAACAGTTTGGATGAATTACACCTTACTTACTCACGTGGTTGCGCCTGCATTAATCAATTCCTCTGCTCTACCTTGGTATCTAAGAACACACTAGAACTGCTTCTGCCTTGGTATTACCCTCAAGTTGCTAATACAAGCCATGTTAGGAACTAGTTTAGATTGATTAAGACTCCTAGATCTACAAGATTGATGATCTATATCAACTTGTCAATGCCATTACATTGAAATGACAGTATCATAAGAGATCTCTAAATTGCTTGCCCTTGTGGGCTATTGATCAAAGAACTCATATGAGTACGCGTACGAGGCTCATCGAATCAACCATATCACAAAATGTACTCGTGTAAGGTTGTATTGATCTATGTCTAAGTCACTGAAATGTAACACTCAAAATGTCTAATGACCTACGCGCCTTATCCAAAACCTCTAGGTCAGATAACGATATGACCATCCATGATATGCAGTTAAAAAAACAGTCGAAGGCATAATGTCAACAGAGCTTATGGCCCACCTAACGTGTAGCAGGTGGAACGCAAACCTAACTAAAAATGTTTAGATGAATGACTGGGGTATCCCATATCCCATACTCCCTGACATGGAGCACTCAAAATACTCCCATATATTTTGGTCCATTAAAAAGTTGCTAAAAATCTGAAGGAAGAAAACAACACAATACTACAATAGATTTCAAGTCCAAGCTCCATTAATTGTTCGAGAAACAAAAAGAAAAATCCAAGATTAATACTATTTTCCATGCTCCAAATTTATGGACCAAATTGGAATAGCTACTATTTCAAAATAGATTTCTCTTTCTTTTTTGTTTCTAGCTATGTGTTACAAATATGTATTTGATCTTTCTGACATGACTAGTATGTGTTATGTGTCAATTTCGCCAAGTACCTTTTTCATGAATTTTGGGTCAAGGTTTTTATACTAGGAGTACTCCACGTCTGAGAATACACAATACATTCTCAATGTCATGGCTAGCCAATTTTAAGGTAGGAGAGGTAGGTGACAAGGAGACATAGGATGATTAATTGTGGCGTTTGGGGTTGGTGCACGAGAAGAGAAACTCATGTCCCAGCAAACCCACAAAGGGTAATATATATGCCAGTATGCCAGTCATATGTCAAGGCAGGCAAGCATGCAACAAGGGATGGACCTGAGCACCTACATTGTTTCCTTTTACTTTAAGCAAGCTAGCAACAGATATGGGCATGGGTGACATAGGGACATCACCCCACTCCTATGATCTTTGACCGTGGAGTTTAACGAGCCGGCGAGTTCGCATGACGAACCTTGAAAGATGCATATCACCAATAGGTCGCTGATCTGGTAGATGTGTGAAGTGATCTCAAAGATGATCTCGTTGTGGTTACGGCCGTAGGAGAGCTTCAAGGTGTTGCCATCCTTAAGAGCTTGTGTGGAGTCGTCCTTAGCTCGAGAAACTTCCACACAGATGGATGCAAAATGCTACCTAATAGTCTTCTACCTGTGGTCTCAAAAAACTTCATGGCATTCCATACAGGAGTTTGTCAAGAAAAAATTAGAGCCGTACCACCAGGCTTGGTCCACTTGATAAAGATTTGAAATGGATTGCTTTGCCCTAGTGAGTATCATCTCTGTATTTATTTACATATTATAGTTTTATCTTGAGTAAAGTTTAGCCAAATTTATAAAGAACAATATACACATTCACACAAACAAATATTGAAGCCGAGTGCAGAACAAATCACATACACCCCACTACGGCGGTGACTACGAGGCGAATGGCAATCCTCATCAAAATCAAAAGAAAAGAAACGAAAAAAAAAGTCGGACGAACGAGACACCCTCGCCACGGCCTGGCTGCCATGCCGATTCCCGGCTCCTCCAACCGTTTCACACAATTCATAGATTCGTAGCGGCCAGCCGGCAGCGACCGCCGCCCTCGTCAGCGCCAGTGCGCCACGGCGTCCCAACTCTGCCGGCACCACGCCGCGCCGTGGAAAACGGGCCCACGCGCGTAGGCGCCGCAGCGGGGCAGCATGATGCCGCCGGCGGCGCGCGTCCGGCGCCTGACCACAGCCGCCGCGGCGCCGCTCTCCGACCTCACGGACGCGCTGCTCGCCACCCGCCTCGCCAACCACCTCCTCACCACGCCGCACATCCCGCCCGCGCTCCTGCCCGCCGCGCCGCTGCCGCTCCCCGTCCGCCTCCACGTCCTCCGCCACCCGGCCCTCCCGCCCACCTCCAAGCTCTCCTTCTTCCTCGCCGCCACGCCGCCCGCCTCCCCGCACCTCGCCGCCACCTTCCCCGTCCTGCTCCGCGCGCTCGCCACGCACTCCCCTCCGCTCCTCGACGCGCTCCTCCCCTTCGCGCTCTCCTCCCCGTCCCCCGACGCCCTCCTGCCGGGCCTGCTCTCCGCGCTCCTCTCCGCCTCCCGCCTCGACGCCGCGCTCGCGCTCCTCCAAGACGCCCCTCCCGACCTCCTCCCCCGCCTCGCCGCCGCCGCCATCCCTTCCCTCATCGCCTCCCCTGACCCCCTCTCCGCCGTCCCCGCCATCCGCAGGCTGCTTCCCATCGCCTCCCACCTGCCTCACGTCCGAGCCACCAACCGCCTCCTCCTCGCCCTGTCCAAGGAGAACCTCCACGATGACTTCTGCCATGTGTTCGACGAAATGTCAAGGAGGGGCCTTCCTCCCAACTTAAGGTTCTACAACATTTGCATCCACGCCTTCGGCAAGTGGAAGCGCCTGGATAAGTCCCTCAAGCTTTTCGCGGCTATGAAAGCTGCCTCTCCTTCACTTGTGCCAGATATATGCACGTACAATTCAGTCATACGTGTGCTTGTGATCGGCGGGAGGGTGGCTGACGCTTTGGTGGTCTTTGATGAAATGAAGTTGGCTGGGATCCACCCAGACGTGTTCACTTATCGCGCAGTCGTGGATGGATGCTGCAAGAGTTTCAGGATGGATGACGCACTGCGTATGTTTCAGGAGATGCGCGGGGGCACCGGGCTGAAGGGGGATGTCGTGGTGTACAATTCGCTTCTGGATGGACTCTTCAAAGCAAAGAGGCTTGATGAGGCATGCGGTTTTTTCGAGACAATGGTGGCGGATGGGATCCAATGCTCAGCTAGCACACACAACACCGTAATCGATGGGCTGTTCAAGAACGGGAGGGCAGAGGCCGCATGTCGGCTGTTCTATGAGCTAAGGAAGAAAGGTCAGCTATTGGATGGGATTGCATACAGTATTATGGTAAGGGAGTTCTGCAAGGAGGGCACAGGGGACCAAGTTGCGGAGGCAGTCAGTTTGGTCAAGGAGATGGAAGATCGGGGCTTTCTTATTGATTTGGTTACCGTTACATCATTACTTCTAGGTTTTAACAAGAGTAGACGGTGGGATTTGGAAGAGAAGATAGTGAAGATCATAAGAGATAGCTCTGTCTTGCCAGATGCCATTCGATGGAAGTCCAATATGATGGATGCCTTGACAGGACCACAAGATAGAGCGAAAGATGGAACATCAATCTTTCCATTTGATGGTAATATGAACGATGTGATGAGTTTGCTCAATCCTGCAGTATGCACTGATACAGATGAAGGAACCACACATAATGAACCCAAGGATGATTGGTCTTTATCCCCACACTTAGATCATCTTGCCAAACATGCTGATCATTCAAATAATTCTGCTATATTTACAGTGCAAAGAGGTCAGAGGGTGGAAGGCATGGGGGGTAAAACTTTCGATGCTGACATGGTTAATACATATATGTCAATCTTTTTAGCCAAAGGGAAGTTGAGTGTAGCCTGCAAGTTATTTGAGATCTTTACAAATCTGGGAAGGAAGGGGACAAGTTATACATACAATTCACTGATGACCTCATTTGTCAAGAAGGGGTATTTGAAGCAGGTCTGGGCAGTTCTTCATGAGAGGGGTGGACAGCTCTGCCCCAATGATATAGCAACGTACAACCTGATAATACAAGGTCTTGGTCAGATGGGAAAAACAGAGGTAGCTAGCTCAATCATGGAACAATTGTCAAAGAAAGGTGTTTACATGGATATTGTTATGTACAACACTTTGATCAATCAATTGGGAAAGGTCGGGAAGGTTGAAGAAGCAAACTGTTTGCTTGAGCAGATTATCACAAGTGGCATGAAACCAGATCTTGTTACTTTTAATACCTTGATCAATATTAATGCGAAAGCTGGTAGGTTGAAGGAAGCCGACAAGTATTTGAGGAGGATGATTGCAGAAGGCATTGCTCCAAATCACGTGACGGAAACAATAATGATTTTCCTTGATAAGGAGATTCAAAAGAAAAAACAGCAATCTAAATGAACTACCGAAAAAGCACGAATAATATCAGTGCGGCGAAGGCTTTTTCAAGATACTATGTTGGCGAAAAGGAACAGTTGTTGTGACAAACTCTATGGAGAGGTAGCTCTGTTGTGAACCGAAAATGCCATGAGGTAAACTTTGCAATATTTTGTCTAAATTTCAAAAAAATTCTCTACCAAATTTTCATTTACTACCTTCATAGAGCATGACAATATCAGATGAATGAAGTAATGATGCATAAGGCTAATTATAGTTAGTTTATTCGATTGTGAGTATCTGTTGGAAAGTCCGTTGAAGAATGCTTCCTTAGATCATTGAATGACGGGAGTATGTACCTACAACTACGGGTGTTTTTCTTTATGTTTTTCATTTTTCTTATGTGAATTAAGAAGTCATGTATTGCACATGTATCCTAATTTTATTTTAGAAGTGATATTGTATGAAACATACAAATGCCATGTGATATTTGATATATGAATATTTGGACAGCCATTAACTTGCTTCATTATGTTTATACATGAAGATTCCCCTTTTTTTAAATCATTGCTCTTGTTAATTGTTTGAGCTGGTTTACTCCCATTTTGCACATGAATATTTGATAAGACTATGAGTATTTAGTGCCATCCTGACCTTTTGAACGTTACCATGCTTATGCATCTTTTTTTATCCGGGGCATAACTCCTGGCTTCTTTTATTGAATTCAAAGATGTACAAGATTACAACGACACAAATGAGCCGCATCTTCCAGACATTTGAGCACATGAAACTGAAAAGGAGATGCTGCAACAGTCACCGCATTCAAGAAAACATAACAAATCAAAGCATTATAAATGTGGGAACTGTTGTCTTCTGCTTGTAGCTTCAGATTCTGTCATGGTTTATCGAAGCAGAGAGATCATTGCACTGTTTTACGTGACCTCAGACTACCTGAGCACCGAGCAGTCTCTCTCCTGCAAAGAGGTGAAATGGAAAACAACTTCAGCCAGTTTTAAAATCTTATCGTTAAAGGTCAGTTTGTTTCTTTTGAATCAAATGGTCTATGCGACTGCATGTAATCCAAATATGTACTCCCTCTGTAAAGAAATATAAGAGCGTTTAGGTCACTAAAGTAGTGATCTAAACGCTCTTATATTTCATTACGGAGGGAGTACTAAATTCCTGTGGATTCCAGATTCCCTGTTTACCAGTTGGCTATAGAGTTTTCCAGTTGAAATAGCGCATCTCTCCCGCTCTAGAGCATTTCTGATTACACCCCAGATGGATCTCACATTAGATCGGTTGAGAAAATAGGTTAGTTTCGTGCCCGCCCTTTCTCTAGGCAGGTCTGGCATGATATCCTCTCCTGGCTGAGGATGACGTGCAGGCCACCTGATCAGGACACCTCCCTCAACGAATGGTGGCTAGCTGCCAAAGAGACGACTCCCAAATCTCTTAGCAAGGGACTGGCCACCGCGAGGCTGCTGACGGGATGGATGATCTGGAAACAGTGTAACGCCTGCGTCTTCTATGGGGATCGACCCTCTGTTCACTTGCTGACCGAGAAAATCAGAGCCGAGGCAGCGCTCTGGGCTCGAGCTGGGGCCGCTGTTCTTCGCTTGGTGATCCCAAACACCTGGGATGTCCATTAAAATCATTGTAACACAAACAGTAAACCACCTCCTAGGAGGCCTGTAACTTTTAACCCCCCCCTCTTTTCAATGAAAAGAAACGTAGTCTTTGCATTTTCTCGAAAAAATAAATAGGTCAGTTGCTTCTCGTGGTCCACAACGCTTGCAGTTAATGATGCATATTGTTCCTTGTAAATTTTCAGCACAGAGATAAAAGAATGAATCTAGGGAAGTATGTAGACTGCTTCATGGTTTACATGGCTCGGCATGAAACTCGAGATTCAGTATGAAACTAGCATGGTCCTGCATTTTCTGAAGTGGTGATCAATCCAAACAATGAGGTTCATACTGGAACTAATTGTGGAATCTATATTTGGCTTTATTTCCACCATAGTTTACTTCTGAGTGTTTCCCCTTATTGTTTTGCTGTTTCTTTACACCTGATGCTCATTAACAGGAATTTTTAGCAGTCAGCGAGCGGAAGGACTACACTTGAAGTCGTTAAGGAATTCTGTTGTCCACTCAGAAATTCGTCTTTGAGTGGTTCAGCACTCAGTTTGTTCTCTGAACCCTGTAGCGCCAGAGACTTGATACAGTGTGAAGGTGGAGGTCAAAAGATGGATGGTTTAGCTGTGAATTAACACAAGTAGAGAAGTGATCTGGATGTATTGTGGGTGCTCTCACATGTTAAACATGCCTAGCAGAGTAACAGGAGTAGAAGCAAGGGAGTGTGCCATGTGCGCTATTGAAGTATTGAGCGCTACGCAGATATGTTCCGTTTGGACTTCATGTGCAGTAACATTTCTGCTGCGTCCTTCATCTCCTCTTTGAATGTGTGGTTGCTAGACAACTGTAACTTGATACCTGTGAGATGGATGGCATTAGTGTTTGCAATTAATTCCTAGCAGATTGGCAGGTTAGCAGTAACATGATATTTTCAAGTAGAGGGGGGTTGTGGTTTGTGGAGAAAAACGTGAATCCAAGAACAGTGGCAGCTGTTTTGCTGGGACTCGAAGCTGTCTGTTACTTCTATGTAGCACTGCTCCAGGAAGCTGAATTTCAGGCCGATTCAGGCCCCGAGCCAAGTAACCATGGAGGACATGAAGCACCTTTTGGTCCAGATTGAGAAGAGAATGTGAATGGAGCCGCGTAACTTTGTCCGATTTGCTATGCACCACATATCTCAAGCAACAACTCTACGACTGTTTAGTTCAGTTCTCAATATTCTTTGGTAAATTGGTGCTACCAATTCTACATAGTATAGCTGAATAAAACAAATATTTTGGTCGAAATCTGAGTCTTTCCAGTTGACCTGCTGTGTGACTGTTTTAAATTATGAGGTTGCTTCGTAGCGGCAATTGTCCGACGTTGTTTCTTGTGGCAACTGTATAATCCAAATCCAGCAGTAACTTTTGGGTTGCTCATCCTTTTACTGCAACCTGACAATGCTAAATTATTCAGAGCAAATAATGATGCTGCTCGCTTGTCTAATCGGAAACAAGTGTCTACAGTTCAACGTTTTTTCATTGCAACACAGTTATCTGCTGGTAAATTATTTAAATCTGCCACTAACAGTTATTTATAATTCAACGTTTTTTCATTGCAAAACAATTACCTTTTTTTCAGTATGCTAACTAACCCTCAGCTGTTGTGCTCTCTTTGTAGAGTAAGAAAGATGATCTGCTTTCAGCAGGCACAGTGGGGTGGTGGCTTGCAGTTTTTATGGAGGAAAACCGTCAACCAAAAAACAGCTGGTGGCTGCTGTGCTGGGATCCACTTATCTGGGACACTGAGTGAGCGAAACACTTCTAGAGACCCTGCTAACAAAGCTTGCTCTGCCACGTAGATGAGGTGAGTGAGCCAGCTACTCTGCGTCCGTTTAATTCAGCTTTCATTAAGTACTTTCGGTAAACAGGTGGTACCAATGGCCGCTAAATAAGATACAAATGGTAACAAAATATTTCGCTCGAAGTTGGAGCCTGGCCTTTACGCAAATCTGCTGTGCAATGGTTTTGATGTATGAAGATGTCCTGTAGTGGCCATTGTAGTATAAACCAAATGCAATGAGATTCCTGCCATACCCTGCGTAAGCTTTTGTCTATCGTCACCAGTTTTTACGCGTGGTAGGTGTTGATCATTTACCATTGGTCTCAGTGCTCAATTTCTTTTCCTGCAACCCGACGACACTAAATCGTTTTTTAACGAATAAGTATAATAATGGTGCCCACTTGAATAATTGATAGGCTGATTGTAGCCATCGTTTTCATTTTCCTTATTCCAAATACGTTTTCTCTGTTGGCACGGGCATGCAGCAACCATCCAAATCTGACATTAATATAGTACACCTCCGTAGCCTCAGACTAATGGTGGTGGGTGTCAATCGTGAAACGTGCATACGTAGTCACATGCACATGATTCGGCATATCAAAACATAGAGTACAGTTAGCAGTTGTCCGTTTAGGCAGCAACTGAAAACTTTGCCACAGGTTGCAGTATCAAATCGTGCAGCACAGTAGTAGTACTTGATTCCAACGTTTTTCTTAGAGAACTCGAGCCGTTTGGGTGCTGGACACAAGTACAAACAGGCTCTGTTTGATACGAAAGTGCCCTGGCTCAATCCATGCCGCGTTCCATAATTCAAAGGCATAATGTCGAATGTCTGGGGTATCCCGTACTCGCTGACATGGAGTACTCCCATATATTTTGGCCCATTTAAAGGTTGCTAAAAATTCTGGGGAAAAAATACAACATAATACTACCAACAGATTTCAAGTCCAAGCTCCATTAATTGTTCGAGAAACAAAAAAGAAAATTTCAAAATTAATATTGTCCGTGCTCCAGATATACACACCAAATTGCAAAAGCTACTATTCTAAATTAGATTTGTCTTTCTTTTTTATTTCTAGTTATGTTTTACAAATGTGGATTTGATCCTACAGATTAGTATGTGTTTTTATACTAGGAGTACTCCACGTCCGAGAGTACATGATACATTCTCAATGTTGTGGCTAGCCAATTTTGAGGTAGGAGAAGTAGGTGACAAGCTGGCATGGAATGATTAATTGTGGTGTTTGGGGTTGGTGCACAAGAAGAGAAACTCATGTCCCAACAAGCCCACAAAGGGTAATATATGCCAGTCATATCTCAAGATAAGCAAGCTTGTAAGAAGGGGTGGATTTGAGCATCGGGACGCTTGAGCACCTACATTTTTTTTCCTTTTGCTTCAAGCAAGCTATCAACAGATATGGGTATGGGTGGCATAGGGACATCACCCCACAGCTATGATCTTTGACCGCGGAGTTTAACGAGCCGACAAGTTCGCGCCACAAACTTCAAAAGATGCATATCACAAATTGTTTGCTGATTTGGTGCATGTGTGATGAGATTTCAGAGCTGGCCTCGTTGTGGCTACGGCCATAGGAGAGCATCAAGGTGTTGCCATCCATAAGAGCTTGTGTGAAGTTGTCCTTAGCTCGAGAGTCTTCAACCTTGATTGATGCAAAATACTACATATTGTTGTTCTACATGTGCCCTGGGCAGTGGTGGTGCTACATGTTGTTTGTCATTTGCTATGCGCCGCATATCTGAAGCAACTATGTTTAGTTCAGTTGCAAATTGGTGCCATCATTTCTACATAGTATAGATGAATAAGAACAAAACATTTCGGCGAAATCTGAGTCTTTCCAGTATACAGACCTGGTGTGCGACTGTTTTAAATCATGTCATTGTTTCGTGGCGGCAATTGTATAATCCAAATCCAGCGGTAACTTTTGGATTGCTTGCTCATCTTTTTTTTTTTGAGGGAAATGCTTGCTCATCTTTTTACTGCAACCTGGCAACGCTAAATTATTTCAGAGCAAAAAAAATGATGGTGCTCGCTTGTCTAATCGGAAACAATTGTCTACAATTCAACGGGGTTTTTTTTCACTGCAAAACATTTTTCTGCTGGTAAATTATCTAGTTCTGCCACTAACACTAGACCTTGCAGCCTGACACTATATCTACCATGCCGTTTTCAGTATGCTAGCTAACCCTCAGCTGTGTTGTGGTCTATTTGTAGAGTAAGAAACATGATCTGGCTTTCAGCAGGAACAGTGAGATGGTAGCTTGCAGCTTTTATGGAGGAAAATCGTCAACCAGAAAACAGCTGGCGGCTGCTGTGCTGGGATTCACTTATCTGGGACATTGAGGGAAACAGTTCTAGAAACCCTGCTAACAAAGCTTGCCCTGCCACGTTGATGAGGTGAGTGAGCCAGCTACTCCGTGACCGTTTAATTCAGCTTTTACTACTCTTCGGCAAACAACATGATATCAGTAATCAAGGGGCATCAATCGTTGTAGTAGATGCTAAATACGATCCAAATGCTAACAAACATTTTGCTTGAAATTCGAGCGTGTCCATGATGCAAATCTGCTCTCTAACTATTTAAAAGCATGAGGATGTCATGTGGTGGCCATTGTATAAACCAAATGCAATGAGATTCCTGCCATACCCTGCGTGAACTTTTTGTCTATCATCGCCAGTTTTCACGCGTGGTTGGTGGTGAGGTAAAAATAACCTGAGTAGGTGTGTCGTGTCCTCTTCGGATGTATTTTTACCATTGGTCTCTACGTTCGTTTTCCCCTACTACCCGACAACACTGGTAGGCTCGTTGTAGCCATCACTTTCGTTTTTCTTTATTGCAGATACAATTTTCTGTTGGTATGGTCACGTATTGCAGCAACAATCCAAATCCGCCGCTGATAAAACAACCTCCGTAGCCTCAGGCTAATGGTGATGGTGGGTGTCAATCGTGAAACATGCGTACGTACTCACATGCACATGATCCGGCGTGAGCAAACTATAGAAGTATAGAGTACAGTTAGCCGTTGTCCGTTTAGGCGGCAGCAGCTGAAAACTGTGCCGCATTGGAGTCCCGGGAGCCAGGATGCATGCCAGTTTTATACGATAGATCTGCCTCTTGGCTTATGCCACACAACAATTTGCTTCTCGTGACGAATTGATTAGAAGAGATGTCAAATCATGTACTGCTTTTTTATTTTAGAAAATAAATCGTGTACTACTCCCTCCATTTCTAAATATAAGTCTTTTTAGAGATTTCAATACCAACTACATACGGATGTATATAAACATATTTTAGAGTTTAGATTCACTCATTTTGCTTCGTATATAGTCCAAATCTGCCATTAATAGAGTACACTTCCGTAGCTTGAGACTAATGGTGGTGGGTGTCAATCGTGAAACGCGCGTACGTAGTCACATGCACATGATTCAGCATAGCAAACCATAGAGTACAGTTAGCAGTTGTCCGTTTATGCGGCAGCTGAAAACTGTGCCACAGGGTGCAGTATCAAATCGTGCAGTCACAGTAGTATTACTTGATTCCAACGTTTTTCTTAGAGAACTCAAGCCGTTCGGGTGCTGGACGGAAGCACAAACAGTGCTTGATACGCAAAGTGTCCTGGCTCAGTCCATGTTGCCTTTCAGAATCGCTGACATGGAGTACTCCCATATATTTGGTCCATTTAAAAGTTGCTAAAAATTCTAGGAAAAAACACAACACAATACTACAATAGATTTCAAGTCCAAGCTCTATTAATTGTTCGAGAAACAAAAAAGAAAAATCCAAAATTAATAAGTACTATTGTCCATGCTCCAGATTTATGGACCAAATTGGAAAACCTACTATTCCAAATTAGATTTGCCTTTCCTTTTTGTTTCTAGTTTTGTGTTACAAATTTGGATTTGATCCTTGTAACATGATTAGTATGTGTTATATGTCAATTTTGCCAACTATTTTTTTCATGAATTTGGATCGAGGTTTTTATGTTAGGAGTACTTTGGGGTAGGAGAAGTAGGTGACAAGCTGGCATGGGATGATTAATTGTGGTGTTTGGGGTTGGTGCACAAGAAGAGAAACTCATGTCCCAACAAGCCTGCAAAGGGTAATATATATGCCAGTCATATCTCAAGATAAGCAAGCATGCAAGAAGGGATGGACCTGAGCATCGGGGCGTTTGAGCACCTACATTTTTTTCCTTTTGCTTCAAGCTAGCTAGCAACAGATATGGGTATGGGTGGCATAGGGACATCACCCCACAGCTATGATCTTTGACCGCGGAGTTTAACAAGCCGGCGAGTTCGCACGACGAACTTCAAAAGATGCATATCACAAATAAGTTGCTGATTTGGTGCATGTGTGATGAGATTCCAAATCTGATCTCGTTGTGGCTACGGCCATAGGAGAGCTTTAAGGTGTTGCCATCCTTAATAGCTTGTGTGAAGTTGTCCTTAGCTCGAGAGTCTTCAACCTTGATTGATGCAGAATACTACATACTGTTGTTCTACGTGTGCCCTGGGCAGTGGTGGTTGTACGTGTTGTTTGTGCTGTCAAGCGACATCATAAAATTTGAACTGGCTGCAGCAGTACACTTGTATTTAACCATAGTTTATTTAAATATATGCATATGTATGTAGCTTTGACATCACTTGTTCCCAGTTTCCCACTCCTAGCGCCACCACTGTCCCCTGAGGATTGACTGGCTAGTCTGTTTGCTAGACAACTGTAGCTTCATATCTGTGAGATGACTAGCATTAGTGTTTGCAATTAATTTCTAGCAGATTGGCAGGTTAGCGGTAACATGCCAATTTCAAGTGGAGTGGGTTGCGGGTAGTGGAGGAAAACGTGAATCAAAGAACAGTGGGCAGCTGCTTTGTTGTAACTCGAAGTTGGCTGATACTCCTATGTAGCACTTCTCCAGGATGCTGAATCCAGGCCGATTCACACACCAAGCCAAGTAACCCTGGAGGACAAGAAGCACATTTAGGTCCAGATCGAGAAGAGAATGTGAGTGGAGCTGCGTAACTTTGTCCGATTTGCATATCTGAAGCAACTACACTACGATTGTTTAGTTCAGTTCTAAATATTCTTTGGTAAATTAGTGCCATCAATTCTACGCGGTATAGATGAATAATAACAAATATTTGGGTCGAAATCAGAGTCTTTCCGGTATATAGACCTGGTGTGCGACTGTTTTAAATCATGTCATTGTTTCGTGGTGGCAATTGTATAATCCAAATCAAGCGATTACTTTTGAATTGCTCATCTTTTTACTGCAACCTGGCAACGCTAAATTAGATTCAGAGCAAAAAAAAATGATGTTGCTCGCTTGTCCAATCGGAAACAATTGTCTACAATTCAACCTTTTTTTCATTGCAAGCAATTTTCTGCTGGTAAATTATCTAAGTCTGCCACTAACACTAAGACCTTGCAGCCTGATCTGTCATGCCGTTTTCAGTATGCTAAGCTAACCCTCAGCTGTGTTGTGGTCTATTTGTAGAGTAAGAAACGTGATCTGCTTTCAGCAGGTACAGCACAGTGGGGTGGTGTGCTTGCAGCTTCTATGGAGGAAAACTGTCAACCAAAAAACATCTGGTGGCTGCTGTGCTTTGACACCGAGTGAGGGAAACACTTGTAGAGACCCAGCTATCAAAGCTTGCTCTGCCACTTAGATGAGGTGAGTGAGCCAGCTACTCTGCGACCGTTTAATTCAGCTTTCATTAAGTACTGTTATAGATTTTTTAACGAACAAGTACAATTCAGCTTTTACTACCTCTGTAACTTAATATAAGACGCAGACATTTTTGACATTGTTATAGTTTTTTAGTGTCAAAAAACGTCTAATATTAAGTTAAGGAGGCAGCATTTCGCTCGAAGTTCGAGCCTGCCCATTTTCAAATCTGCTGTGCTGAAGATGTCATGTGGTGGCCATTGTAGTTGTATAAACCAAATGCAATGAGATTCCTGCCACAGCCTACGTGAACTTTTGTCTATCGTTGCCAGTTTTTACTCGTGGTAGGTGGCTGCGTCCTCTTGGATGTGTATTTTTACCATTGGTCCAAGTGTTCAATATCCCCCCCCCCCCCCCCAACAATATCCCCCCCCCCCCCCCCCCCCCGGGGAACACGACGACACCAAACCATATTTTAGCGGATATAATAACGGTGCCCACTTGTATAGTTTGTAGGCTCGTTGTGGCCATCACTTTCGTTTCTTTATTGCAAATAAAATTTTCTGTTGGTACGGTCACGTATTGCAGCAACAATCCAAATCCGCCATTGATAAAACAACCTCCGTAGCCCCAGACTAATGGTGGTGGGTGTCAATCGTGAAACGTGCGTACGTACTCACATGCACATGATCCGGCGTCAGCAAACTATAGAGTACAGTTAGCCGTTGTCCGTTTAGGCGGCAGCAGCAGCTGAAAACTGTGCCGCACTGGAGCCAGGAATCCGGGATGCATGCCAGTTTCATGGACTGGCACCAGATCTGCCTCTTGGCTTATGTCGGGACATTGATTTCTTCACACAATAATTTGCTTCTGATATCGACGAATCAGAAGAGATGTCAAATCGTGTACTTCCTTTGGTCTATTATTACTTGTCGCTTAAATCGGATGTGTAATGTGAATTGGAGGGAGTAGTACTACTTAATTTAAAGCATTTTTGTTAGAAAACTCGAGCCGTCCGGGTGCTGGACGCTAGTACAAACACGCTCTACTTATACGCAATGTACCCTGACTCGATTCTTGTTGCATTCTTGAAGGGGTACTATTCTCTACTGAGGAGAATTTGAAGGCTCTGCGGGAACCCTAGACCCAGGCTCTTGGATCGGATGATAGCAGCACATCGGTGTTGTTGCCTTTGTTGAAGGTATCACTTTGGAGTTGGATTTTGACAATGATAGTGTTGGTTCCAGCATGTTTGTGGGTTTGGCAATGATGATGATGGCAAGTGAAGTCGGATCATTGCCACGGTTTGTAATCGTCTCTATGAAGTCGGAGCCACCATGTCGAGGACCAAGTGAAAATATTGATTGATAAGCTAAGCGGTGACTCGGTTGTGGTGGGTGACATTGGCAGAGCCCTTGCATATCTCTCCAACGAAGCTTGCCATCAAAATTGGAGAGGGCTTGTATGGCCCCAATTGGCGGCCATGATCCACCATAGCCGGAGTTTTTGCATGTTGTAATATTGGTTTGCCCGGTTTTATGTCTAGTTAATTGGAAAATTTTATGAGCATTGTAACCACCGCACTGGTTTTTTCCTAGGGTTCCTAGAGATGAGGTGGCTAGCTTTCCTCTTCACCTTGTCGACGCCTAACGGGTCCCTGTCCTCCCCAATCGCTCATGCGGTGGAATGATGGAGGATCGGAACCCTAGATCTGAGTGTCACGGTCTGTGTGTTGTTGGATATTCAAACTTTTCGCCGTTGATGAAGTTGGGACAACGACAATGATGAAATAATGGCTCCTCAACTTTTCCCATGTCGATGTCCTTCCTTCGAGTGGCGTCGATGAGTTGGAGGATGGTGTTAATCGTTGGCCACTCGGTCTGGCATGATCAACGTTTGGTCATGGTGACGATGACATGCTGAAGGGGTGATATCGTGATGTGTTTTATCTACCCTTGATCTCCATCGGTGAGCCTGTGGATTCGCCTCCCCTCCGCTTGCCGCTTTGGCGGTCGATGGCGGGGAGGGGATTTCAGGTGCCTCGAATCCGGCTAGTAGATAGATAGGGTTTTAGTCACAGGGGCGGCGTTTAGACGGATGTCGGCACTTCTTCTTCGAGTCAGTCTTCCAGGCTCCAATCATCCTCAAGTTCGTCTATTGGGACGGATTAGACGGAGCTCCGGCATAGATTCCTGCCAGCTCCTCGGGGCGGCGAGGTCAGGGTTTCTGGCCGTGCGTACGCAACGGCGATATTTGATGTCAGGTTCTTCATATCTATTCAAGGATTGAATAGCGACGACTGTGGTTCCGTGGCACTGGTCCTTAGGGGCACGTGCACGAAGACTTCCCGGCTGTCATCAACAAGGTCAAGCCGGCTCCGGTATGGGTGCGGCGACAGTGGCGCGTCGGCGGCTCGTTCTGACGGCGGCAATGGTCGTTCGGTGGTCCATGGACCTTGATGTAATTTTTATTATGTTTGATTAAAGTGTTTTGTACTTCCGGTGAATTTTTATGATAGATCTGATCGTTTTTGAAGAAAAAAAAAGTTAACTATAATGAAACGAGATCAAGCCCCAAAAGGTAAATCCAATCTCCGTTCATTTTCAATTCGAGCTCGAGTTAAACATGCTGCAGCCTGCAGCATGGGTCCAACGTCGAGCGCGAAAAGGACGGCAGAAGCGCCAACAAAAAGGGACGCCCACGCCATCCCACAAACGCCGACGGCACGATCTGGCCCCACCCAGGCACGTCCACCTGCTCAGGCCACATCACCATATCCCGCGCCCCCGTGACGCGCTCCTGCGAAACCACCTTCCCCATTCCCTCCACCCAGCGCCGCGCCGAGGAAAGCCAGCCCAGGATGGCGGCCGCCGCCACCTCCTCCCCGTCCACCTTCCGCCCGGCGTCCCGCAGCGGCGCCCACCGCGTCGCCTGCTGGCCGCCCGCGAGGGTGGCCGCCGCCGCGACGACGACGGCCTCGTCCCCGGAGGCCGCGGCGCCCCTCAAGGCCGACCTGGCGCCCCTGGCGCCCGCGCGGCTGATGCGGGTGGTGCCCGAGTCGCTGCAGCGCGCGAGCGGGTTGCTCGTGGGCGTGCCGGGCCACGGGGCCGGGGCGGGGGCGGAGGAGGGCCTCGACGGGCCCGGCGCCATGGAGTACCTCACGGGCGTGCTCGCCTCCAAGGTCTACGACGTGGCCGTCGAGACCCCGCTCGAGCGCGCCGCCAAGCTCTCCGACCGCCTCGGGGTCAACCTCCACATCAAGCGCGAGGACCTGCAGCCGGTAATTAATCACCACCTTTAGATAGATAGATGTGTTCCCGCTTGCAGGTACTCATTTGCATCAGGAGATTTTCGAATTTTCGAATTGTTGCACCCTGGTAGAACTTCGATTGGCGTGGGCTTTGCTGGGGTTTTGCTTTTGCCTATGATGTTTACTGTTTAGATTCCTCGCGCACCTTCGGCCTTGACACGTTGTTGTCATGCTTTCTCGACGATAATGGAGGTTTCACGCAGTACTGGACTTCCCATGCTTGATAGGCGGGTAGCGTTGTGTTTTGGTGATTTGAAATACACCAGCACGTCAGGCTCTCGAGTAAACTGGCCACATCAAGACATGATGAATTACTTCAGCGCCCATGTCCTCAGTCCCAGCGCTTGCTGTTGCAGGGGAGAGGCAGCGAGCACCCCCGGCTTCAGGTCTCCTGCTTGATAGGGGGTTAGCGTTGTGTGTTTGGTGATTTGAAATACACCAGCGCGTCAGGGTCTCGAGTAAACTGGCCACATCAAGACGTGATGAATTACTTCAGCGCCCATGTCCTCAGTCCCACCGCTTGCTCTTGCAGGGGAGAGGCAGAGCACCCCCCAGCTTCAGGTCTCCGGCCATATCTTTAGGTGCACCAGACCGCTAGTTTGGTGACTGTTGCCTCGGATTTGTTGAGCATATACCTTGAAAGGCCGAAGAAGGATCATCGGCCAGTGTGCACTGCAACCATCCAGAGCTAGTATAACAGTTACCTTGAAGGGGAGCTTTGCTCCATATTCCCATCTCTCAGGAGGTGCTTGCAGAGGTTGGTTAGCAGATGTAGGCCTTGTTAACCTCCAGTTAACCGCAAGAACTCTGCCATCTTTTTGCGCAGGACTATTCTCAGCTGATCCAAATCCTCTGCATCTCCCTCTTTGAAAGATGCCTTCCAGTTCCTGAGTGCCTGTACTATGAGCCTCCACATCCGTTTCATATTATAACCCAGGGCGGAGTGTCAAACACTATTATTTCTGCAATTCCAGACCCTCCACAGAACTGCTGCAGAAATGACACTGAATATCTTAAACCTCTTGTTAGTTGTTACTTAACCAGCAAGTAGCCACAGATAAAAAGGTCAGAAACCTGAATACAGGTAGCCTGTAATAGTAGCTATTTCTTCCCTTCTTAACCTAGCTACAGTACAGAAAAAGGTAGGTGGTGCCCTGATTCAGTTTCAGAACAGTGCACACATTCAGGGGTTTTCTTCGTTCCTTTTGTAAAAAGTTGTACCTAGTTATAATCTTGTTCAAGAACATTAACCACAGGAAAACCTGAATCCTAGGGGGATTTTGCAGTTTCCAAACAGCCGGAACAAAAACAGGCACATCTCCTTTGAAATTGATAGTCTTATATAGAGAGATAGAAGAGTAAGTACCATTTTCTTCATACTTCCGTAGCACAGAATCTGCATCAGAATAGCAAATACTACAAGCAGTATCTTCAAGCTCAAAGCCTCAAACCACTGTTGTAGCAGAGCCTGTGTACGAATTCTTCCGAAAGTGCATTTAACCTAGATACCATCCCTGGTCTCATCTACAACTGAGTTTTGCTCATTTAAAGTATATTTTGTTGCGAGCGTAATATTAAAATTTGTTGAACAATGGCAAGTTTAGGGCATGTGGAAGTTTGCGCCTAATCTGATATATCAGATCATCTAGTGTTATTACGATTGGCATAATTGTATAAGGGAGAGGGGCAGGGTATCCTAGGTGCAAACTGAAAACTTTATCTCTCATGCATATTTTTGATATATTGTATAGTTAATAGTGTTTCCCTGCCCTTAGCTTTATTGTTTGCCAAATGCTCAGTTCCTACTTTACGTGTTTTTTCTATTGCACATGTAGCTGTTACTCGTTTCGTCAATGGCTATTGATACACCGAGGTAAATTTGTTTGTTTCATGCATAGGTATTTTCATTCAAGTTGAGAGGTGCATATAATATGATGGCAAAACTCTCCCGAGAGCAGTTGAACAATGGCGTTATCTGCTCCTCTGCTGGAAACCATGCTCAAGGAGTTGCTCTTTCTGCCCGGAAACTGGGTTGTGATGCTGTTATTGTCATGCCTGTGACAACACCGGAAATCAAGGTTATCGATCTCTTGATGCCATTACCTTAAATATAATGTTTTACATGACGTATTTACGCTATTATCACCAGCTACTAACATATGACTTAATCCAGTGGCGATCAGTCGAGAGATTGGGTGCGACAGTCGTTCTGAAGGGGGACTCATATGACGAAGCTCAGTCATATGCAAAATTACGGTGTGAGCAGGAAGGCCGCACATTCATACCTCCTTTTGACCATCCCGACATTATCGCTGGACAAGGAACTGTTGGCATGGAAATTGTTCGCCAATTGCAAGGTCCATTACATGCAATATTTGTACCTGTGGGAGGTGGTGGATTGATTGCTGGCATTGCTGCCTATGTGAAACGGGTCCGCCCTGAGGTTAGCTTTCAAGCTCAGAAGTATTTTCTTTTTCCATGAAAAATCTCAAAAGACACCTACGTTCTTCATAAATGCCATAAAAGTAAATGGATTTGTTTTAACTGCACTTTGGAGGTTCAATTGTTTTTCATCCGATCACCTAACTGTAATCCTTCTCCAGATCGAACTCAATACATCATTTGGCTACATTGGAGTACAATATTTGTATTCAGGGTGTCACTTTCTTGTATGTTTACAACAGTTCTGGTACAGGTCAAAATAATTGGAGTAGAGCCCTCAGATGCAAATGCCATGGCATTGTCCTTGTGTCATGGTCAGAGGGTCGTGTTAGAACACGTTGGAGGGTTTGCTGATGGTGTAGCTGTCAAAGTTGTAGGGGAGGAGACATTTCGCTTGTGTCAAGAACTTGTAGATGGCATTGTCCTGGTCAGCAGAGATGCCATTTGTGCTTCAATAAAGGTGAGAATGGTCAATTTATTCTATGTCTGCTCTGCCTCATTATGTTAAATGTATGCGTTACTGAACAGTGACCTGTTTTTGTCACTGTAAATCTGTAACCACTCAGTTTACTTGAATAAAAGCTCAGCATTCAATGCACAAGAAAAAAAAAAGTATTTCTACTTTCTTACATAAATTTTCTGTGATCCAATGGTCTGTCCATATGATCCACCAGCAGGAAAACTTTCTAAAGTTACATATTCTAATCACTCTCTAGTGGAGAAGGTGACCTAGTTTTCGAGCTTTCTATTCTTGCTGTGGATATTGATATTCAATGTATTTTTTTTATTTACGACGCATAGGTATCCTGTTAACATTGCTGAAAAGTACGATGCTGGAAATTATCACACAGCATTTTGTTCTATTCTAATCTCTCTGCCACCATGCTTGTGGACTGTTTATGCTACATTGCTCTGGATGTTCTGCACTAACAATGTTGTTCATACTGAAAATGTTGTTCTTCATGGGTGCAGGATATGTTTGAGGAGAACAGGAATATCCTTGAACCTGCTGGGGCCCTTGCCTTGGCAGGGGCTGAAGCTTACTGCAAATACTATGGTTTGAAAGGGGAAACTGTGGTTGCAATAAGTAGTGGTGCGAATATGAACTTTGATAGACTTAGATTAGTAACTGAGCTTGCTGATGTTGGTCGAAAACGAGAAGCGGTATTAGCTACATTTTTGCCAGAGGAGCAGGGAAGCTTCAAAAAGTTTGCGGAACTGGTATGCACCATGATTTTACTATCACCACATAATAGTTTATATTCTATTCTTTTCTTATGATTTCTTGTTCTGTAGGTTGGCCGGATGAATATTACTGAATTCAAATACAGATATGATTCTCATGGAAAAGAAGCCCTTGTTCTTTACAGGTACTCAGACAACAATTTCAATAATCTTGTTTATGTACTGGTTTATTGTTTCTTGGTTACCTTTTTCTAGAACCTTGATGGGACAGTAATACTCATATACATAGAGAAGGTGACTTTTTACATGCTCCTGGCTAATCTCTATGTTTTCTTTTTGTATTGCAGTGTTGGCATCTATACTGATCATGAGCTTAAAGCAATGGTGGAACGCATGGAATCGTCAGAACTTAAGACTGTGAACCTTACTGACAATGATCTCGCAAAAGACCACCTAAGATATTTTGTACGTTCCACTTTTCTGCCATAGTGATAGGCTCATCCCATTAACACATTATTTTGGTACAGTTGACAAGTAACTACTACCAGATATATTATGGTAATGTCAATGTTTACTTGATAAATATTCAATTTGCAGCATGCTAGGATGATTTGCAAACGGTTCTAAAAGATAAATGTAATTTTTGGGTGAATTTGAGCTGAATGGATATAATCAACTCTAATGTCTCTCTCTAAGCATCATAGATCATAACATGCAAACTTCATTAAATTCACTCTGTCCTTGTTAAACATCTCACTATTGTGCTCTTCTCTGCTTCTTTGCCAGTTCTGGAAAACTGGGTCTATTGCAGGCAGATTACGTTTTTCCCACTAATATTTTAGTGACCATGCAGGTGACACTGCACTTCAATGCATTAAGGGAAATGAACTTTACAGCACCTAGTGCAGGGCATGACAAAATTAAAAAAGAAGATGACCTAGAAAACTGTACAAGGAAAAGAAACACTAGAACAGAACCATGATGACTTGAACCACCTACCACCGGTCAGCTCTAAGCTACCTGAGCTCCCAGGTCCTTCGCCCGGGCAAGCCACTACAGGGATTTTTCCTTTACTTGGTCATGTATTTTGCCATTAAGAAGGTGACAAGCACCCTACGCATCAAAGATGACTCATAATTGGATGGTGGGGTTGTACAGATTTCTCACCAACTGAGCTAGGCTCAGTTCCTTGTGTATCATGAGTAATAGGAACAGATATATAAAGCCATACTCCTAGAAATATGTATATATTCTTCGTATATACTCAAAGGCGTTTGTTGAAACAGTTCCTTTGACGTGTCTGTGTAGCTTTACGGGGAAAAATAGGGAAAGAAAAATTGCAGAACAGAAGTTATATTGCATTTTTTTGCATAAAACTACTGTAGAGATAAGTATGTAAGAGCAGTGCTACAAGCATTCAACATATTGGACATATTATCCCTTGTTTCTTTCTGTACTTCAAATCCTGCTGAGATATTTCAAGAAATAAAGAATGAAAATCCCGGGAAGAGTTGTGGTTTTGATGTTGCTTTGTAAATATAAATGTTAACATGAAAAGATATAGAGGGTACGGAAATGATTGTGTTGATTGCATACGCCTCGAAGAGTTGAATTAGCCTATTCTACTTATTTTAATGTCCTTTTGGCCATTTTATATTAAAATAATGTATGTCGTTGTCTTATCGTTCCTTTAATACCTATTTTCAGATTGGAGGCAGGTCAGAAGTAAAAGACGAACTTGTTTACCGGTTTATTTTCCCAGAAAGGCCAGGTGCTCTTATGAATTTTTTGGATACATTGAGCCCCCGATGGAATATCAGCCTTTTCCATTACCGTGCGCAGGTATTTTATTTGAGTTCTGTTGTATGAAATCTTGTAGATCTGACAACATTATCATATTGCCACCTGCCTTGAAATTAGAAATGAATGCAAATCTTCCATGGAAAATTATTATACGATTCAGCAAATGCAAAGTTGTTTGGGACACACGGATTGTTCCAGTAGTGTATAGACAAACAATGCAAAAAAATATCCTTTTTAGACTGTCCAGAAGAGCTGCAAATGTACACATTCAGTGAGCTCATTATCTCTGGCAGGGCGAAACCGGAGCAAACGTATTAGTTGGCATACAAGTGCCACCGGACGACGTTGATGAATTCAGGAGTCGTGCCGACAATCTTGGGTATGAATACATGTCTGAGATGAACAACGAGATCTATCATCTCCTTTTGCGCAGCCCCAATAAGGTCTGATCTCTGATGCGGCTGACTCTCACCAATCCAACCGATGGTTAGTGTGGCTTACCAAGGAGAAGACCCAATGCTAGGTAGGATTGTTAGTGTGGCTTGCTCTCATGTTGGAATAAAACCCTTGTCGTACCTATTTGTGTAGAACTGTTAGTGTGCCATTCGCCGACAAGTTATTTGTTGTAGTAATGTGTGGTGTATTTGCTCTGCGCCTGTGGGGCTAAATCTCTCGTTTTGTAAGCTTGCGAGGCACCAAGAATTCATGAATAATAATAATGATAGTGATGATCCAATCCAAGATAAAATGTTGTTGAGAGTTTGTGTCGCACTTGAATCATCATACGATGCCTTATTTTTAGGTCTCTTGCATTAGCAGTCCTCCCAAAGTTTTCAAAAATTATGAAGAAAAAACATAGATGTAATGTATGCTATGAGGCGAATCTGCAAGTTTTCATTGAAAATCATTACTATCCTGAAAAGCTTCTGTATGGTTTTTCTTTTGCATTTGGATGGAAATTTGGTAGCCTCCGTTGCCGGGGTTGATTCCCTTGGATCTTCCCTTCTCTGGCCGTTTGGGTGGCTGCTGGCCTGTTTGGTCTGGCTGTGCGGCGGTCTCTGTGGCCGTCTTTTCTTTGCGCTTGTGCTAAGTTCAAGCATGTTTGGCTCTCCTGGTGCTTGTGGTTGTTGCTGTCATGGCGGTGCGTCGCACCCCGGTCGTGGTTTCATCTCTGGTTGTTGATTGTAGGCGTCGTTCTTGTTTGTTTGTGGTGACCAGGTTTTGGTTGTGCCATCTGCAGCGATGTGAGTGTCGTGCCATCAGTGGCGTTGTAATGGGTCGTGGTGTATGTCATCTGTGGCGTTGTAATGGCCGTGCCTTCTTTTGGCGTTGTAATCTCCTTCTTAATGTATTACATGCAGCTCTCCTGCATGGTTTGAAATCCAGTAGCGTTGCCGTAAGATGACACAACCGAATGTATCCTCCAATGAGGCTGACAATGCCAGAGGATGTATCCCCCAGTGGACAGCATCTCCAGCCGCCGCCCCAACAGCCCTCCCAGGACCATTTTTTTTGCGCCGATTGTAAAAAAATACCCCAGCCGTGCACCCAAGACCTCGTTTTCCGCCGGATTTGACGAAAGTTTCAGCCGGCGCTCCCAGTCCGAACCCAGCGCGCTGGGGGCGAGCTGGAGAGACCGGCGCTATTTTTTTGCATGCAATTGGCCCACAGTCAGCCACCTTTTCCCTCTCTCTCCTCTCTTTCCACCTACCCCACGCCTCCCTGCTCTCCTCGAGCGCCCGGCTCAGGAACCCGTGGAGCTCCCCGAGCGCCTGCGTCGCGTTCGCCTGGCCTTCCAGCAGCTCCCTCTGGTTCTCCAGCGACCTGCCGGCGGCGCTCCCGATCTCCTCTGTGGTGCGCTGCAGGGCCTCCATCCGCGCCGCCATGGAGTCGCCGACGGTCCTGACCTCCCTCTCGATCCCCGCGGCCTCTTCCTTCAGCTCCCCGATGGCCCCCGACTGCTCCAGGCCGGGCGGAGCGGTCGACATCCTCGTGGCCGGGGCGGAGCTTGAGGTCGGGCCGGAGTGGCCGGTATCCTCGACGGGCGGCTCGCCATGGGCGTCGGCATCCTTGTGGGAGGACGGCTAGAGATGCACGTCGGCGGCGCCGCTGGAGCTCGTGCCGATCGACCACGGCCTCTGCCTCCCGGAGGAGCTTGATGACCCGTACTTCGAGTGGCTGCACTGGCCGCAGTCATCGTGACCATTCTCCAGCGCCGAGCTCGACTACATCGCGTTGCTGGACCCTTTCAAGGACGCCGTGATGCTCCGGGAAGAGCTGCCGTCCCTGACGGAGACACGTCCTCCTCCGGCGGGGCAGGGGCGGCGCCCGTCACCGTCAACCACGCCTCCCGCTAGTGCCGGCTGCGCGGCAGTGCCGTCGTCGCCCACCACGCCGCACCACACCGCACCTGCCCCCGCCCCCGTCGTCGCGCAGCCGCCGCTCCACGAGCCGCTCCCGCTCCTCCGCGACGTGCCCGCCGCCGACCGCCCCGGGCTACTGCTCCGCAAGCTGCGCCTCGTCGTCGCGCTCTTCGACTTCTTCGACTCCCTCAAGCACCCCCGCGAGAAGGAGGCCAAGCGCCAGGCGCTGCTCGAGCTCGTCGACTACGTGCAGCTCCCGCTGGGCTGGGAAGCGAGGGCGTGAAGGAGATCATCCACCTGAAGTAGAAGGTCGTCCGGGAGGGCGGTGATGAGGTCGGCTCCTCCGCCGGCAGGACCTAGCTTCGGCGAGGCTCTGAGGCGGCAGCCTCCTCTGCGCGACCCAGTGCAGGCGGTCTGAAGTCGAGAGCTTCGGCGAGTGGCTTCTTGGGTGGGGGTATCGCTGGAAAAAATCCGGCCCCAAAGCAAAAATTCCGCCGGCACAAACCCACGAGGCTGGAAAAACGCCTCCTGGGGGCACAACGGCTGTAGATGCTCTTAGTGTGATTGCGTCACGGGTATTCCTGGCAAGGAGTAGTGATGCGGAGCATCCTTCCATCATCCCCATGGACTCTACACCAACACATCAAGCACCATGTGGACCTATAACAAGAGCTCGAGCACGCGCCATTGAAACCGAGGTGAACTCACTCCTACTCGAGATCGATATGGATATAAATGGAACTTGGATGCTACCTCACCAAAACATTGTTATGTGTCATTAGGTACGAAGACAAACACCACCAAGCAGCTAAGGGACACCCCAAAGGAGTAGGAGAAGCACCCCAAGGCCACAAGGAAGAAGGAGGAATCCAACAAGATCAAGACAGCACCTCCCAGGCGACCCCGTCCGAGACGCGCACCCCTGTGCGCACGGCCTCCAGACCCCGTGCACACGAGCCCTCGCCGCTGTAGCACTCCGTGCGCACGGGCGTGTACCGTGCCCACGGAACCCCCAGGAATCGGCCGTGGATGTTCTTTCTTGCCTCCCAAGTCGTCCCCTTCCTCCCTCTAGCTATATATTCCGTGTCTAAGTCATTTTTTAGGGTTAGCAAAGTATATGTGAGACATTGATAGAGCTTTGCTCCTTCTACCACTCCTCTTGGAGATCAAGGCATCTTAGGAGAGGATCGCAAGTGGATATCAAGACCTCCTTTTGGAGAAGACTACCATCAAGACCTCACCTCCTTAGGAGTGGGAAGAACCTTACCTTTGTGCTTGTTTCCTTGGATTGTTCTTGTAGTCTTGTGGATTTCAACTATGCTATTCTTGTGGATGTGTGATTGGGTTTTATTTAAATGAATTGCCTCTTTGTGTTCTTGTGTTCATCCCTTTTCCCACTCCAAGTGTGAAAAGATCTCCACTTAGGGTTCCACCCTACAACATCTTGGTATCAGAGCCATGGTTGATTCACATCTTGGAGTCCCTACCCCCATATTCTAGCCTAATTTTGTTGTTTTTTGTCCCAATTCGAAAATCCCCACAAAAAATAGCCCCAAAAATTTCTTGCAATTTGTTTGATCATGTGAGATTTTGTTGATTTGATCCACGAATTCCGTGTTTGACAAGTGGATCTACCCCTTACCACCATCCCCCATCCTTCCCACCATCGATTTTGGCCGAATTTTGGTGATTATCCTCGGATCCGGGTGTGTTCTTGCGCAGGTAGAACACCCCGTGCACACGGGCCATCGGGACCCCGTGCACACGGGCTCAACTTACCCCGTGCGCACGACCCCTCCAATACAGTCGGCCACAGCCCTTTTCGCATCTTTTTGCCATCTTACCACCACCATTTGCCTTCCGCACTACATCCCGTTGGTGTTTGAGATTTTGGGTTGCGGTTCAACGTGTCCTAAGGTATTTTGGCTACTTAGGTATGGTTCGACTTCGACATCACCGCCAATCATCATCACCTCGGAGTCTACATCGACATCGACCACTTCATCATTTTGACACCCCAACCGTATGCACGGACGGTAACATCGACGACACCATTGTACACTCTCTGTGCCATTGCATTGTTAACCCCGAGCCAATTTTGCGTCACTTTCCTATCGAGACTAGCCATTTGAGTATTGCTGGGCAACACTACTTGTGCACTTTAGTGATCATCGATACGCACCTTCCATTGCATACATACCCCATCTTGGTACCATCTTATCATCGCTAGTGTCATACATTGTTCCCGCATACACAATTGCTATCTTGGTTCGAAAAGTTTGCATAAGTGGCTACAAACAAATAAAAAAAGCTTTTAAGCAAAAGAAAAAGAGAAACAAAGAGCTTGTAAGCAATAGCATTGAGCCATTTTGCATAGTTCCATCATTTTGGTCAATACATACATAAGCATACTTGGGATTGTAGACGACACGTTTCTCTCATAGGTTGGTGCACGAGCGTATCTAGCCCATTTGAGCAATCGAGCTAGCGTCTCTCTAGTATCCGTACAACAAGAGCATTTTGTTGGGGAACGTAGCATGCAATTTCAAAAAAATTCTACGCTCACGCAAGATCTATCTAGGAGATGCATAGCAATGAGAGGGGGAGAGTGTGTCCACGTACCCTCGTAGACCGAAAGCGGAAGCGTTAGCTTAACGCGGTTGATGTAGTCGAACGTCTTCGCGATCCAACCGATCAAGCACCGAACGTACGGCACCTCCGAGTTCTGCACACGTTCAACTCGATGGCGTCCCTCGCCTTCTTGATCCAGCAAGGTGTCGATGTAGTAGATGAGTTCCGTCAGCACGACGGCGTGGTGATGTGATCCGCGCAGGGCTTCGCCTAAGCACCGCGAGAATATGACCGGGGGTGTAAACTGTGAAGGGGGGAGTCGCACACGGCTAACAATTGATGTTGTGTCCTCTTGGGGCGCCCCCTCTCCTCTATTTATATATGTGTAGGGGCTTGGAGTAGAAGGAATAGTACCATGTGAACAGTAACCATGAATAGTACACGTGGACTTGGACTCCAAGTCCAATCCTATTCCCACTAGGACTCCTTCCTTTTTTTGCCTTCCCTAGCCACATGAGCTTTTGAGGACTTAGTGAGCCTAGCCCAATAAGGCCAGGGCGCCTCCCCTTAGCCCATGCCAGCCCTTGGGACGTGGTGGACCCACTTGTGGACTTCCGGACCCCTCCGGAATCCTCCGGAACCTTCTGGAAGCTTCCCAGTACAATACCGAAAAAACTGCACTTTTTTCCGGAACCCAAAATTTGACTTCCCATATATAAATCTTTACCTCTCGACCATTCCAAGACTCCTCGTCATGTCCGTGATCTCATCCGGGACTCCGAACAACATTCGGTCACCAAATCACATAACTCATATAATACAATATCGTCATCGAACGTTAAGCGTGCGGACCCTACGGGTTCGAGAACTATGTAGACATGACCGAGACACCTCTCTAGTCAATAACCAATAGCGGAACCTGGATGCTCATATTGGCTCCTACATATTCTACGAAGATCTTTATCGGTCGAACTGTTATGACAACATACGTAATTCCCTTTGTCCATCGGTATGTTACTTGCCCGAGATTCGATCCTCGGTATCTACATACCTAGTTCAATCTCGTTACCGGCAAGTCTCTTTACTCATTCCGTAATACATCATCCCGTGACTAACTCATTAGTCATTTGCTTGCAAGGCTTATTATGATGTGTATTACCGAGAGGGCCCAGAGATACCTCTCCGATACTCGGAGTGACAAATCCTAATCTCGATTCACGCCAACCCAACAAAACACCTTCGGAGATACCTGTAGAGCATCTTTATAATCACCCAGTTATGTTGTGACGTTTGATAGCACACAAGGTACTCCTCTGATATCCGGGAGTTGCATGGTCTCATAGTCAAAGGAATATGTATTTGACATGAAGAAAGCAATAGCAATAAAACTGAACGATCATTATGCTAAGCTAACGGATGGGTCTTGTCCATCACATCATTCTCCTAATGATGTGATCCCGTTCATCAAATGACAACACATGTCTATGGTTAGGAAACTTAACCATCTTTGATTAACGAGCTAGTCTAGTAGAGGCTTACTAGGGACACGGTGTTTTGTTTATGTATCCACACATGTATCAAGTTTCCGGTTAATACAATTCTAGCATGAATAATAAACATTTATCATGATATAAGGAAATATAAAATAACAACTTTATTATTGCCTCTAGGGCATATTTCCTTCAGTCTCCCACTTGCACTAGAGTCAATAATCTAGTTCACATCGCCATGTGATTTAACACCAATAGTTCACATCTTTATGTGATTAACACCCATAGTTCACATCACCATGTGACCAACACCCAAAGGGTTTACTAGAGTCAATAATCTAGTTCACATCGCTATGTGATTAACACCCAAAGAGTACTAAGGTGTGATCATGTTTTGCTTGTGAGAGAAGTTTAGTCAACGGGTCTGCCACATTCAGATCCGTATGTATTTTGCAAATTTCTATGTCTACAATGCTCTGCATGGAGCTACTCTAGCTAATTGCTCCCACTTTCAATACGTATCCAAATTGAGACTCAGAGTCATCTGGATCGGTGTAAAAGCTTGCATCGACGTAACTCTTTACGACGAACTCTTTATCACCTCCATAATCGAGAAATATTTCCTTAGTACTCTTAGGTAACTAAGGATAACTTTGACCGCTGTCCAGTGATCCACTCCTGGATCACTATCGTACCCCCTTGCTAAACTCATGGCAAGGTATACAATAGGTCTGGTACACAGCATAGCATACTTTATAGAACCTATGACTGAGGCATAGGGAATGACTTTTCATTCTCTTTCTATTTTCTGCCGTGGTCGGGTTTTGAGTCTTACTCAACTTCACACCTTTGCAATACTGGCAAGAACTCCTTCTTTGACTGTTCCATTTTGAACTACTTCAAAATCTTGTCAAGGTATGTACTCATTGAAAAAACTTATCAAGCGTTTTGATCTATCTCTATAGATCTGGATGCCCAATATGTAAGCAGCTTCATCGACGTATTTCATTGAAAAATTCTTATTCAAGTATCCTTTTATGCTATCCAGAAATTCTATATCATTTCCGATCAACAATATGTCATCCACATATAATATCAGAAATGCTACAGAGCTCCCACTCACTTTCTTGTAAATACAGGCTTCACCATAAGTCTGTATAAAACCATATGCTTTGATCATCTTATCAAAGCGTATATTCCAACTCCGAGACGCTTGCACCAGTCCATAGATGGATCGCTGGAGTTTGCGCACTTTGTCAGCACTTTTAGGATCGACAAAACCTTCTGGTTGCATCATATACAACTCTTCTTTAAGAAATCCATTAAGGAATGCAGTTTTGACATCTATTTGCCAGATTTCATAAAATGCGGCAATTGCTAACATGATTCAGACAGACTTAAGCATCGCTACGAGTGAGAAAATCTCATCATAGTCAACACTTTGAACTTGTCGAAAACCTTTTGCAACAAGTCGAGTTTTGTAGACAGTAACATTACCATCAGCGTCAGTCTTCCTCTTGAAAATCCATTTATTCTCTATGGCTTGCCGATCATTGGGCAAGTCAACCAAAGTCCGTACTTTGTTCTCATACATGGATCCCATCCCAGATTTCATGGCCTCAAGCCATTTCGCGGAATCTGGGCTCATCATCGCTTCCTCATAGTTCATAGGTTCGTCATGGTCTAGTAACATGACTTCCAGAACAGGATTACCGTACCACTTTGGTGCGGAACGTACTCTGGCTGACCTACGAGATTCTGTAGTAACTTGATCTGAAGTTTCATGATCATCATCATTAGCTTCCTCACTAATTGGTGTAGGCATCACTGGAACTGATTTCTGTGATGAACTATTTTCCAATTCAAGAGAAGGTACAATTACCTCATCAAGTTCTACTTTCCTCCCACTCACTTCTTTCGAGAGAAACTCCTTCTCTAGAAAGGATCCATTCTTAGCAACAAAGATCTTGCCTTCGGATCTATGATAGAAGGTGTACCCAACAGTTTCTTTTGGGTATCCTATGAAGACGCACTTCTCCGATTTGGGTTCGAGCTTATCAGGCTGAAGCTTTTTCACATAAGCATCGCAGCCCCAAACTTTAAGAAACGACATCTTAGGTTTCTTGCCAAACCACAGTTCATACGGTGTCGTCTCAACGGATTTAGATGGTGCCCTATTTAACGTGAATGCAGCTGTCTCTAATGCATAACCCCAAAACGATAGTGGTAAATTGGTAAGAGACATCATAGATCGCACCATATCTAATAAAGTACGGTTATGACGTTCGGACACACCATTACGCTGTGGTGTTCCAGGTGGCGTGAGTTGCGAAACTATTCCACATTTGTTTTAAATGAAGACCAAACTCGTAACTCAAATATTCGCCTCCGTGATCAGATCGTAGAAACTTTATTTTCTTGTTACGATGATTTTCCACTTCACTCTGAAATTCTTTGAACTTTTCAAACGTTTCAGACTTGTGTTTCATTAAGTAGATATACCCATATCTGCTTAAATCATCTGTGAAGGTCAGAAAATAACGATACCCGCCGCGAGCCTCAACATTCATCGGACCGCATACATCGGTATGTATTATTTCCAATAAGTCATTGGCTCGCTCCATTGTTCCGGAGAACGGAGTTTTAGTCATCTTACCCATGAGTCATGGTTCGCAAGTATCAAATGATTCATAATCAAGTGATTCCAAAATCCCATCTGCATGGAGTTTCTTCATGCGTTTTACACCAATATGACCTAAACGGCAGTGCCACAAATATGTTGCACTATCATTATCAACTTTGCATCTTTTGGCATCAATATTATGAATATGTGTATCACTACGATCGAGATTCAATAAACCATTTATATTGAGTGTATGACCATAGAAGGTTTTATTCATGTAAACAGAACAACAATTATTCTCTGACTTAAATGAATAACCGTATCGCAGTAAACATGATCCAATCATATTCATGCTCAACGCAAAACACCAAATAACATTTATTTAGGTCCAACACTAATCCCGAAGGTAGAGGGAGTGTGCGATGGTGATCTTATCAACCTTGGAATCACTTCCAACACACATCGTCACCTCGTCATTAACTAGTCTCTGTTCATTTTGCAACTCCTGTTTTGAGTTACTAATGTTAGCAACTGAACCGGTATCAAATACCCAGGGGCTACTATGAACACTAGTAAAATACACATCAATAACATGTATATCAAATATACCTTTGTTCACTTTGCCATCCTTCTTATCCGCCAAGTATTTGGGGCAGTTCCGCTTCCAGTGACCATTTCCTTTGCAGTAGAAGCACTCAGTTTCAGGCTTAGGTCCAGACTTGGGTTTCTTCCCGGGAGTAGCAACTTGCTTGCTATTCTTCTTGAAGTTCCCTTTCTTGCCCTCGCCCTTTTTCTTGAAACTAGTGGTCTTGTCAACCATCAACACTTGATGCAATTTTTTGATTTCTACCTTCGCCGACTTCAGCATCGCGAAGAGCTTGGGAATCGTTTTCGTCTTCCCTTGCATATTATAGTTCATCACGAAGTTCTAGTAACTTGGTGATAGTGACTAGAGAAATCTGTCAATCACTATCTTATCTGGAAGATTAACTCCCACTTGATTCAAGCGATTGTAGTACCCAGACATTCTGAGCACATGCTCACTAGCGGAGCTATTCTCCTCCATCTTGTAGGCAAAGTACTTGTCAGAGGTCTCATACCTCTCGACACGGGCATGAGTCTGAAATACCAATTTCATCTCTTTGGAACATCTCATATGCTCCGTGGCGTTCAAAACGTTTTTGAAGTCCCAGTTCTAAGCCGTAAAGCATGGTGCACTAAACTATCAAGTAGTCATCATATCGAGCTTGCCAAACGTTCATAACGTCTGCATCTACTCCTGCAATAGGTCTGTCACCTAGCAGTGCATCAAGGACATAATTCTTCTGTACAGCAATGAGGATATTCCTCAGATCACGGACCCAGTCCGCATCATTGCTACTATCATCTTTCAACTTAGTTTTCTCTAGGAACATATCAAAAATAAAACAAGGGAGCTATACGTGAGCTATTGATCTACAACATAATTTGCAAATACTACCAGGACTAAGTTCATGATAAATTAAGTTTAATTAATCATATTACTTAAGAACTCCCACTTAGATAGACATCCCTCGAGTCATCTAAATGATCACGTGATCCATATCAACTAAACCATGTCCGATCATCACGTGAGATGGAGTAGTTTTCAATGGTGAACATCTCTATGTTGATCATATCTACTATATGATTCACGTTCGACCTTTCGGTCTCAGTGTTCCGAGGCCATATCTGCATATGCTAGGCTCGTCAAGTTGAACCTGAGTATTCCGCACGTGCAAAACTGTCTTGCACCCGTTGTATGTGAACGTAGAGCTTATCACACCCGATCATCACGTGGTGTCTCGGCACGACGAACTGTCGCAACGGTGCATACTCAGGGAGAACACTTATACCTTGAAATTTAGTGAGGGATCATATTATAATGCTACCGCCGTACTAAGCAAAATAAGATGCATAAAAGATAAACATCACATGCAATCAAAATATGTGACATGATATGGCCATCATCATCTTGTGCCTTTGGTCTCCATCTCCAAAGCACCGTCATGATCTCCATCATCACCAGCTTGACACCTTGATCTCCATCGTAGCGTCGTTGTTGTCTCGCCAACTATTGCTTTTACGACTATCGCTACCGCATAGTGATAAAGTAAAGCAATTACATGGCGATTGCATTTCATACAATAAAGCGACAACCATAAGGCTCCTGCCAGTTGCCGATAACTTTTACAAAACATGATCATCTCATACAATAACGTATATCACATCATGTCTTGACCATATCACATCACAGCATGCCCTGCAAAAACAAGTTAGACATCCTCTACTTTGTTGTTGCAAGTTTTACGTGGCTGCTACGGGCTTCTAGCAAGAACCGTTCTTACCTACACATCAAAACCACAACGATTTTTCGTCAAGTGTGCTATTTTAACTTCAACAAGGACCGGCCGTAGTCAAACTCGATTCAACTAAAGTTGGAGAAACAGACACCCGCCAGCCACCTGTGTGCAAAGCACGTCGGTAGAACCAGTCTCATGAACGCGGTCATGTAATGTCGGTCTGGGCCGCTTCATCCAACAATACCGCCGAATCAAAGTAAGACGTTGGTGGTAAGCAGTATGACTATTATCGCCCACAACTCTTTGTGTTATACTCGTGCATATCATCTACGCATAGACCTGGCTCGGATGCCACTATTGGGGAACGTAGCATGCAATTTCAAAAAAATTCTACGCTCACGCAAGATCTATCTAGGAGATGCATAGCAACAAGAGGGGGAGAGTGTGTCCACGTACCCTCGTAGACCGAAAGCGGAAGCGTTAGCTTAACGCGGTTGATGTAGTCGAACGTCTTCGCGATCCAACTGATCAAGCACCGAACGTACGGCACCTCCGAGTTCTGCACACGTTCAGCTCGATGACGTCCCTCGCCTTCTTGATCCAGCAAGGTGTCGAGGTAGTAGATGAGTCCCGTCAGCACGACGGCATGGTGACGGTGATGGTGATGTGATCCACGTAGGGCTTCGCCTAAGAACCGCGAGAATATGACCGGGGGTGTAAACTGTGGAGGGGGGCGCCGCACACGGCTAACAATTGATGTTGTCTCCTCTTGGGGCGCCCCCTCTCCTCTATTTATATATGTGTAGGGGCTTGGAGTAGAAGGAATAGTACCACATGAAGAGTAACCGTGAATAGTACATGTGGACTTGGACTCCAAGTCCAATCCTATTCCTACTAGGACTCCTTCCCTTTTTTGCCTTCCCTAGCCACATGGGCTTTTGAGGACTTAGTGCGCCTAGCACAATAAGGCCAGGGCATCTCCCCTTAGCCCATGCCAGCCCTTGGGACGTGGTGGACCCACTTGTGGACTTCTGGACCCCTCCGGAATCCTCCGGAACCTTCTGGAAGCTTCCCAGTACAATACCGAAAAAACTGCACTTTTTTCCGGAACCCAAAATTTGACTTCCCATATATAAATCTTTACCTCTCGACCATTCCAAGACTCGTCGTCATGTCCGTGATCTCATCCGGGACTCCGAACAACATTCGGTCACCAAATCACATAACTCATATAATACAATATCGTCATCGAACGTTAAGCGTGCGGACCCTACGGGTCCGAGAACTATGTAGACATGACCGAGACACCTCTCCGGTCAATAACCAATAGCGGAACCTGGATGCTCATATTGGCTCCTACATATTCTACGAAGATCTTTATCGGTCGAACCGTTATGACAACATACGTAATTCCCTTTGTCCATCGGTATGTTACTTGCCCGAGATTCGATCCTCAGTATCTACATACCTAGTTCAATCTCGTTACCGGCAAGTCTCTTTACTCGTTCTGTAATACATCATCCCGTGACTAACTCATTAGTCATTTGCTTGCAAGGCTTATTATGATGTGTATTACCGAGAGGGCCCAGAGATACCTCTCCGATACTCGGAGTGACAAATCCTAATCTCGATTCACGCCAACCCAACAAAACACCTTCGGAGATACCTGTAGAGCATCTTTATAATCACCCAGTTACGTTGTGACGTTTGATAGCACACAAGGTACTCCTCCGATATCCGGGAGTTGCATGATCTCATAGTCAAAGGAATATGTATTTGACATGAAGAAAGCAATAGCAATAAAACTGAACGATCATTATGCTAAGCTAACGGATGGGTCTTGTCCATCACATCATTCTCCTAATGATGTGATCCCGTTCATCAAATGACAACACATGTCTATGGTTAGGAAACTTAACCATCTTTGATTAACGAGCTAGTCTAGTAGAGGCTTACTAGGGACATGGTGTTTTGTTTATGTATCCACACATTTATCAAGTTTCCGGTTAATACAATTCTAGCATGAATAATAAACATTTATCATGATATAAGGAAATATAAAATAACAACTTTATTATTGCCTCTAGGGCATATTTCCTTCACATTTCTCGTGGTTCCACATTTTGAGCTCATTCCTTGGTTGTGCGGATCCCACTTATCTTCCGTTTGTGTGTTCCTAGTGATACTTGGGTTTGATCTATTTGTCTTACTTGTCATTTGTGCATCTCTTCAACATTATCAATATCTTGGCTAACACTTGCTTGAATTTTTTGCCACTCATCCTAACCTAGCTACTCCATAAGCCTTTACTTGTATGTGTGAGAAAACAAAACCCGGTACCAATCCTCCTATTATAGCATTCCGTTGAGTGATACTCGATACATCCTCAATCTTCGGAAAAGGTAACTTTGGTATTGTTCTCTCATTTTCCTACTCACCACCACTTGGTTATGATGAATAGGCCAAGTTCTTCGGCAAACCCACTCTTCGAGGATCAATATGGCGAACGCGACTACGTCACCAAAAATCACTTCTTCATCGCCCAACGAGCTCTCCATCAAGAAAGTGAAGCTTTGGGTGATCACATCGAGCAACTCGCCACCGACCTACACCAATCGGAAGCAAGAAATCGGGACTACCTCGACGCCAAGCTCACCACTCAAATGGAAGAATTTCGCAACATGATCATGAGCTGCGCATTGATACGTCTCCAACATATCTATAATTTTTTATTGTTCCGTGCTGTTATATTATCATTCTTGGATGTTTTACAATCATTTTATAGCAACTTTATATCATTTTTGGGTCTAACCTATTGATATAGTGCCCAGTGCCAGTTGCTGTTTTTTGCTTGTTTTTTACTTCGCAGAATATCGATACCAAATGAAGTCCAAATGCCATGAAACTTTTTGCAGATTTTTTTGGACTAGAAGACAACTGGGGAGCCAAGGAAGCACCTGGGGGGAGGCCTGTGGGGCCCACAAGACACCAGGGCACGCTAGGAGGCCCAGGCGCGCCCTGATGGGTTGTGGGGCCCACATGGGTCTCCTCCACCGCCTCTTAGCTCTATAAATCCTCAGAAATTCAGGAAACCCTAGAGGAGGAGATGAAACACAATTCCAGTCGCCGCAAGTTCCAGAACCACGAGATCCAATCTACACCATCATGGAGGGGTTCATCATCCTCATTGGTGCCTCTCCGATGATGCGTGAGTAGTCCACCATAGACCTACGGGTTCGTAGGCAGTAGCTAGATAGCTTTCTCTCTCTTTTTGATTCTCAATACAATGGTATTTTGGAGATCTATTTGATGTAATGACTTTTTGCGGTGTGTTTGTTGGGATCCGATGAAGATCGAGTTTATGATCAGTTTCTATCCATGAATACTATTTGAGTCTTCTTTTGATCTCTTATACGCATGATTACTTATAGCCTCGTATTTCTTCTTCGAATCTTGGGTTTAGTTAGGCCAACTAGATCAATTTTTCTTGCCACAGGAAGAGGTGCACTACTAGGGAAAACCTTATACACAGAACCTTAGCAGTAGCGCTGGATAAAATCACGCACTACTGCTACTTAGTAGTAGCGCGTGGCTGGAAAAGGCGCTGCTGCTATCTTCATAGGAGTAGCGCGTGTTAGCAAAACACGCTACTGCTAAGTTTAAACTGGGCGCACATGGCGAGCCCCACTTAGCAGCAGCACAGATCGATATCCAGCGCTACTGCTATGCTCCGTAGTAGTAGCGCTTGTCCCCAACCCGCGCTGCTACTAACCCTAGCTTATCGTCTTCCCTCGCGCGGCCGACCCTCTCACTCTCCCTCTCATCCGCTCTTCTCACTCTCCCTCTCCACTCTCTCGCCGTCCTCCTCGTCACTGCCGCATTGCCGCCACCGCTGCCGCATTGTCGCCGCCGTCCTCCTCCTTCCACTGCCCTCCTCTCTCCTCCTCCGGTCGCGCTCTCCTCCTCCTCCTCCAGCCACTTCCTCCTCCTGCCGCGACCTTCTCCTCCTCCGCCCGCGCCCTCCTCCTCCTCCGGCCGCGCCCTCCTCACTCCTCCCTCCACCTCCAGTCGCCCTACTCCCTTCTCCCACTGCCCTCCTCCTCTCTCGTCTCTCCTCCCTCTTCCCACTGCCCCTCACTCCTCCCCCCTCCTCCTCCTCACTCCTCCCTCCTCCCACCTCTCTCTGTATAGAAATTTTGAGTAAAAAAATTAGGTATACAAATTTTTAGTAATAAAAATTAGTTAGAATTTGATTGTAGAATAGGTAGGTAGTATTTTACTAATTTTGTTCATATATATGAACCCTGGGTGTTCATATATATGAGCCAATTTCATCATTAGAGCACTAAACTAGTTATATGTAATTAACCCTAGGTGTTCATATATATGGGTGGATGATTTTTTTGTAATGCTTGGATAGATAGATGGATAGACAGATGGATTAAACTAGTTTTTTTAGTAATGCTTTGGATAGATAGATGGATGGATGGATAACTATTAGGGTTAGAACTAGGTTTTACATTTTTTTAGTAAATGTAGGTCTTTTGAATCAGCATAATAATGTTTAGTTCATATCTTATAGGGTTTCACTAAGTACTAAAATGAGGATAATAATGTTTTTGTTTATATTTTGTTTTTGCAGAAATCAAGGAGCCCTGCATCATCCCCGCCGTCGTCCCCGTCACCGACCCCCTCCGACCTCGAGGTGAGACCAGCCAAATCCCCATGTTGATGATGATGTAGATGTTTTCATAGATGTAGTAGAGTAGTAGATGAGTAGCTGTGACAATTTGCATGGAATAGAAAATTTTCAATGTAGGTCTTTCAAATATGATGGAGATTTAGACATGTGATATGTAGTGTTGTGTAGTACTAGTGCTTGCCCAAGTGGCCTATGTTTGCAGGGAACACCTCACAGTGGCCTATGTTTTGCCGAAGTATTGATTAATTTCCATTCCGGCAAATTTCAGGCGCTCGATATATGTCCTTTTTAGCAAAGGTCATGCCGGATTTTTTTGTGAATTTTCGCATGACTTGTGCTAGAATATGTAGGAAATATCGAGTGGCCCAGATTTTGTAGAAAGATAATTAAACGACATTTCGGGTTGACTTTAAGTCTGTCGGGACTCCACCATATATATGAGAGAAGAAGAATGCCAACTGTTGTCCTGGTGGTCGTTCTTCCTCTTCTTTCTCGTGATAGACCTTTTAGTAATGCACGGGAAGGAAGAGAAGAACGACCATCACCGATGATCGCAAATGTCAGAGAGGAATCAGTGAGGGAGAGTCTCCACCATATATGAGAGAAGAAGAATCCCGACTGTTGTCGTGGGGCTAGCTTCTCCCTCGTTCCCGTGTGCTAGACAATTTGGTGTAATGCACTCGGGAACGAAGGGAGGAGCTACCATCACCGACGGTCGAATATATACACCACGTGAGCTGAGAGTTTTCAAGAAAATACTCGACAGACCGATAGTCAACCCGTGATGAATAATAATGATCTAATTTAGTTTTTGTAGTACATATATTTAATTTTAGAAGTTTAATCTTTGAATTATGAACATAGGAAATGTCGTCCGACGATGATAGGCTCCCGGAGTGCGACTGGTGCGGTGATGACCGGGGTCTGTGCGACAGGCCTCACCCAGGGTTGTCAATCCAGTAGGAGGTACAAGCAAGTCTCCAATCTATGCACCTGCACAAACAATCAAACACTTGCACCCAACGCGATAAAGGGGTTGTCAATCCCTTCACGGTCAATTGCAAGGATGAGATATGATATAGATAGATATAAAAGATTTCTAAAACGTAAAACAAAGTAAAAACAAATAAATTGCAGCAAGGTATTTTTGGGTTTTTTGGTTTATAGATCTGAAAGTATATGATGGAAAATAGACCCGGGGGGCCATAGGTTTCACTAGAGGCTTCTCTCTTGAAAGAAAACATACGGTGGGTGAACAAATTACTGTCGAGCAATTGATAGAAAAGCGCAAAGTTATGACGATATCCAAGGCAATGCTTATGAATATAGGCATCACGTCCGTGTCAAGTAGACCGAAACGATTCTGCATCTACTACTATTACTCCACACATCGACCGCTATCCAGCATGCATCTAGAGTATTAAGTTCAAAAGAACGGAGTAACGACAAGATGACATGATGTGGAGGGATAAACTCAAGCAATATGATGAAAACCCCATATTTTTACCCTTGATGGCAACAATACAATACGTGTCTCGCTACCCCTGCTATGTCACTGGGTGAGGACACCGCAAGATTGAACCCAAAACTAAGCACCTCTCCCATTGCAAGAAGAACCAATCTAGTTGGCCAAACCAAACCGATAATTTGAAGAGAAATACAAAGATATCAAATCATGCATATAAGAATTCAGAGAAGATTCAAATAATATTCATAGATAATCTGATCATAAATCCACAATTCATCAGATCTCGACAAACACACCGCAAAAGAATATTACATCGGATAGATCTCCAAGAACATCGAGGAGAACTTTGTATTGAAGATCAAATAGAGAGAAGAAGCCATCTAGCTACTAGCTATGGACCCATAGGTCTGAGGTAAACTACTCATGCTTCATCGGAAAGGGCAATAGAGTTGATGTAGAAGCCCTCCGTGATCGAATCCCCCTCCGGCAGAATGCCGGAAAAGGCCCCTAGATGGGATCCCATGGGTACAGAAGGTTATGGCAGCGAAAAAGTATTTTTGGTGGATGCTTCTGGTCGTTCGGGAATATTTCTGAATTTATAGGCCAAGAATTAGGGTTAGAGGACTCCGGGGGGCCCACAAGCCAGGGGGTGCCCCCCCTAGGGCGCGCTCTGAGGGCTTATGGAGCCTTCGGGACTCTTCTGCCTTCCTCTCCAAGTCCTACGTGTGTCTTCTGGTCCAGGAAAAATCATCGTGAAAGTTTTATTCCGTTTGGACTCCGTTTGATATTCCTTTTCTGTAAAACTCAAAAACAAGGAAAACATTGAAACTAACACTGGGCTCTAGGTTAATAGGTTAGTCCCAAAAATAATATAAAATAGCATATTAATGCATATAAAACATCCAAAACAGATAATATAATAGCATAGAATAATAAAAAATTATAGATACGTTGGAGACGTATCAAGCATACCCAAGCTTAATTCCTGCTCGTCCTCGAGTAGGTAAATGATAAAAACAGAATTTTTGATGTGGCATGCTACCTAACATATTTATCCATGTAATTTTCTTTATTGTGGCATGAATATTCAGATCCATAAGATTCAAAACAAAAGTTTAATATTGACATAAAAACAATAATACTTCAAGCATACTAATAAAGCAATCATGTCTTCTCAAAATAACATGGCCAAAGAAAGTTATCCCTACAAAATCATATAATCTGGCTATGCTCCATCTTCATCACACAAAGTATTAAATCATGCACAACCCCGATGACAAGCCAACCAATTGTTTCATACTTTTAATGTTCTCAAACTTTTTCAACTTTCACGCAATACATGAGCGTGAGCCATGGATATAGCACTATAGGTGGAATAGAATGTGGTGGTTGTGGAGAGGACAAAAAGAAGGAGATATTCTCACATCAACTAGGCGTACCAATGGGCTATGAAGATGCCCATCAATAGATATCAATGTGAGTGAGTAGGGATTGCCATGCAACAGATGCACTAGAGCTATAAGTGTATGAAAGCTCAAAAAGAAACTAAGTGGGTGTGCATCCAACTCGCTTGCTCACGAAGACCTAGGGCAATTTGAGGAAGCTCATCATTGGAATATACAAGCCAAGTTCTATAATGAAAAAATCCCACTAGTATATGAAAGTGACACTATAGGAGACTCTCTATCATGAATATCATGGTGCTACTCTGAAGCACAAGTGTGGTAAAAGGATAGTAACATTGCCCCTTCTCTCTTTTCTCTCATTTTTTTGGGCTTCTTTTGGCCTCTTTTATTTTTTATAAAGTCTGGAGACTCATCCCAACTTGTGAGGGAATCATAGCTTCCATCATCCTTTCCTCACATGGGACAATGCTCTAATAATGATGATCATCACACTTTTATTTACTTACAACTCAAGAATTACAACTCCATTCTAGAACAAAATATGACTCTATATGAATACCTCCGGCAGTGTACCGGGATGTGCAATGATCAAGAGTGACATGTATAAAAAATATGAACGGTGGCCTTGCCACAAATACTATGCCAACTACATGATCATGCAAAGCAATATGACAATGATGAAGCGTGTCATAATAAACGGAACGGTGGAAGTTGCATGGCAATATATCTCGGAATGGCTATGGAAATGCCATAATAGGTAGGTATGGTGGCTGTTTTGAGGAAGGTATATGGTGGGTTTAATGCACCAGCGAGAATTGCGTGGTACTAGAGAGGCTAGCAATGGTGGAAGGGTGAGAGTGTGTATAATCCATGGACTCAACATTAGTCATAAAGAACTCACATACTTATTGCAAAAGTCTATTAGCTATCGAAACAAAGTACTACACGCATGCTCCTAGGGGGATAGATTGGTAGGAAAAGACCATCGCTCGTCCCCGACCGCCACTCATAAGGAAGAGAATCAATAAATAAATCATGCTCCGACTTCATCACATAACGGTTCACCATACGTGCATGCTACTGGAATCACAAAGTTTAACACAAGTATTTCTACCAATCCACAATTACTCACTAGCATGACTCTAATATTACCATCTTTATATCTCAAAACAAATGCAAGGAATCAAACTTCTCATAGTATTCAACGCTCTTTATATGAAAGTTTTTATTATATCCCTCTTGGATGCCCATCATATTAGGACTAAATTCATAACCTAAGAAAATTACCATGCTGTTTAGAGACTCTCAACATAATATAAGTGAAGCATGAGAGTTCAACAATTTCTATAAAATAAAGCCACCGCCGTGCTCTAAAAAGATGTAAGTGAAGCACTAGAGCAAATTGCCTAGCTCAAAAGATATAAGTGAAGCACATAGAGTATTCTAATAAATCATGATTCATGCGTATCCCTCTCAAAAGGTGTGTACAGCAAGGATGATTGTGGCAAACTAAAAAGCAAAGACCCATATCATACAAGACGCTCCAAGCAAAACACATATCATGTGGTGAATAAAAATATAGCCTCAAGTAGATTTACCGATGGATTGAAGACGAAAGAGGGGATGCCATCCGGGGCATCCCCAAGCTTAGATGATTGGTTGTACTTGAATATTACCTTGGGGTGCCTTGGGCATCCCCAAGCTTAGGCTCTTGCCACTCGTTATTCCATAGTCCATCAAATCTTTACCCAAAACTAGAAAACTTCACAACAGAAAACTCAACAGAAAACTCATGAGATCCGTTAGTATAAGAAAATAAATCACCACCTTTTTGGTACTGTTGTGAACTCATTCTTTATTTATATTGGTGTAATATCTACTGTATTCCAACTTTTCCATGGTTCATACCCCCCGATACTACCCATAGATTCATCAAAATAAGCAAACAACACATAGAAAACAGAATTTGTCAAAAACAAAATAGTCTATGAAGATCTTCGTATATTTATGTAACTCCAAAAATTCTGAAATATTATGAAAATGTAGGAAATTTGTATATAAATCTTTTGTAAAAAATTCAGAGTTTTTCGTCGCTTCTGTGAATTATTAAAATTCTGCAACTGGATGAAAAAGTTTCTGTTTTTCAGCAGGATCAAATCAACTATCACCGTAAGCCATCCCAAAGGTTTCACTTGGCTCAAACACTAATTAAAACACCAAAACACAATTACTACAGAGGTAATAATGTGTATTTATTGAAAAATAGAACGAAAACAAAAAAACAAAAAAATAAAATTGGGTTGCCTCCCAACAAGCGCTATTGTTTAACGCCCCTAGCTAGGTATAAAGCATAGATCTAGGTATTGTCATCTTTGGTATGCAATCCATAAGTAGCTCTCATAATGGATTCATATGGCAACTTAATTTTCTTTCTTGGAAAGTGTTCATGCTCTTCCTTAACGGAAATTGAAATCTAATGTTTCCTTCTTTCATATCAATAATTGCACCAATCGTTCTAAGGAAAGGTCTACCAAGAATAATAGGACATGTAGGATTGTAATCTATATCAAGCACAATGAAATCTATGGGCACATAATTCCTATTTGAAACAATAAGAACATCATTAATCCTTCCCATAGGTTTCTTAATAGTGGAATCCGCTAGATGCAAATTTAAAGAACAATCATCAAATTCACGGAAACCTAGCACATCACATAAAGTTTTTGGAATTGTGGAAACGCTAGCACCCAAATCACACAAAGCATGGCACTCATAATATTTAATTTTAATCTTAATAGTAGTTTCCCACTCATCATAAAGCTTTCTAGGGATGGAAACTTCCAACTCAAGTTTTTCTTCAAAAGATTTCATCATAGCATCAACGATATGTTTAGTAAAAGCTTTATTTTGATTATAAGCATGAGGAGAATCCAACATGGATTGCAACAAGGAAATACAATCTATCAAAGAACAATTATCATAATTAAAGTCCTTGAAATCCAAAAGAGCGGGTTCATTGCTACTTAAAGTTTTGATCTCTCCAATCCCACTTTTATCAATTTTATCATTAAGATCTATAAACTCTGAATCATTGGGACGCCTTCTAGCTAAAGTTGACTCATCTCCAGTCCCATATTTATCAAGATTTATATTAGAAAACAAAGATTCAATAGGAGTCACACCAATTACTTTAAGATCTTCATCATTATTATCACAAAAACTAGAAGAACACGCTTTTACAAACCAATCTCGCTTAGCACGCATCCTAGCGGTTCTTTCTTTACACTCATCAATAGAAATTTTAATAGATTTTAGAGATTCATTAATATCATGCTTGGGTGGCATATATCTAATCTTCAAAGAATCAATCTCAAGCAAAATTCTATCAATGTTCCTAGCCAAATCATCGATCTTGAGCAATTTTTCTTCAACCATAGCATTGAAATTCTTTTGAGAATTTATAAAATCTTTAATATTGTTCTCAAGATAAGAGGGCATCTTATTATAATTTCCATAAGAATTGTTGTAGGAATTACCATAATTATTAGAGGAATTATTAGGATTTCCTCTATACGCATTATTACCAAAATTGTCCCTACCAACAAAATTCACATCCATAGATTCATTATTATTCTCAATCAAAGAAGACAAAGGCATATCATTAGGATCAATAGGAGCACTCTTACTAGCAAACAATTTCATTAATTCACCCATCTTCCCACTCAAAGCATTAATTTCTTCAATCGCATGCACTTTTTTACTAGCGGAAGATCTTTCGGTATGCCATTGAGAGTAATTTGCCATAATATTATCTAGGAGTTTAGTAGCTTCTCCTAATGTGATTTCCATAAAAGTACCACCTGCGGCAGAATCGAAAAGATTTCTAGATGCAAAATTCAACCCCGCATAAAAAAATTGTATAATCATTCATAAACTTAAACCATGAGTAGGACAATTTATTATCATCAATTTCATCCTCTCCCAAGATTGTGCAACATGTTCATGATCAAGTTGCTTAAAATTCATTATATCATTCCTAAGGGAGATGATCTTAGTGGGAGGAAAATACTTGGAAATAAAAGCATCTTTACACTTATTCCATGAATCAATACTATTTTTAGGCAAAGATGAAAACCAAGTTTTAGCACGATCTCGTAGAGAGAACGAAAATAGCTTCAATTTAATAATATCATTATCCACATCTTTTTTCTTTTGCATATCACACAATTCAACGAAAGTGTTTAGATGAGCGGCGGCATCTTCACTAGGAAGGCCAGAAAATTGATCTTTCATAACAAGATTCAACAAAGCGGCATTAATTTCACAAGATTTCGCACTAGTGGCGGGAGCAATCGGAGTACTAATAAAATCATTATTATTAGTATTGGAAAAGTCACACAACTTGGTGTTCTCTTGAGTCATCATGACAAAGCAAGCAATCTAGCACACAAGCAACCAAAAAGCAAACGAAAAGACGAACGGAAGAAGAGCGAATAAAAAGGCAAATCTTTTTGTATTTTTCTGAAAATCGTTTTAGAAGTGGGGGAGAGGAAAACGAGCGGCAAATGGCGAATAATGTAATGCAAGAGATGAGAGTTTATGGTGGGTACTTGGTAGGCTTGATGTAGAACCTCCCCGGCAACGACGCCAAAAATTCTTCCTGCTACTTCTTGAGCTTGCGTTGGTTTTTCCCTTGAAGAGGAAAGGGCGATGTAGCAAAGTAGAGATAAGTATTTCCCTCAGTTTGAGAACCAAGGTATCAATCCAGTAGGAGGTACAAGCAAGTCTCCAATCTATGCACCTGCATAAACAATCAAACACTTGCACCCAACGTGATAAAGGGGTTGTCAATCCCTTCATGATCAATTGCAAGGATGAGATCTGATAGAGATAGATATAAAAGATTTCTAAAACGTAAAACAAAGTAAAAACAAATAAATTGCAGCAAGGTATTTTTGGGTTTTTTGGTTTATAGATCTGAAAGTATATGATGGAAAATAGACCCGGGGGCCATAGGTTTCACTAGAGGCTTCTCTCTTGAAAGAAAACATACAGTGGGTGAACAAATTACTATCGAGCAATTGATAGAAAAGCGCAAAGTTATGACGATATCCAAGGCAATGATTATGAATATAGGCATCACGTCCGTGTCAAGTAGACCGAAACGATTCTGCATCTACTACTATTACTCCACACATCGACCGCTATCCAGCATGCATCTAGAGTATTAAGTTCATAAAGAATGGAGTAACGCCTTAAGTAAGATGACATGACATGGAGGGATAAACTCAAGCAATATGATGAAAACCCCATCTTTTTACCATTGATGGCAACAATACAATACGTGCCTCGCGACCCCTACTATGTCACTGGATGAGGACACCGCAAGATTGAACCCAAAACTAAGCACCTCTCCCATTGCAAGAAGAACCAGTCTAGTTGGCCAAACCAAACCGATAATTCGAAGAGAAATACAAAGATATCAAATCATGCATATAAGAATTCAGAGAAGATTCAAATAATATTCATAGATAATCTGATCATAAATCCATAATTCATCGGATCTCGACAAACATACCGCAAAAGAATATTACATCGGATAAATCTCCAAGAACATCGAGGAGAACTTTGTATTGAAGTTCAAAGAGAGAGAAGAAGCCATCTAGCTACTAGCTATGGACCCGTAGGTCTAAGGTAAACTACTCACGCTTCATCGGAAGGGCAATAGAGTTGATGTAGAAGCCCTCCATGATCGAATCCCCCTCCGGCAGGATGCCGAAAAAGGCCCCTAGATGGGATCTCACGGGTACATAAGGTTACGGCAGCGGAAAAGTATTTTGGTGGACGCTTCTGGTCGTTTGGGAATATTTCTGAATTTATAGGCCAAGAATTTGGGTTAGAGGACTCCCGGGGGGCCCACAAGCCAGGGGCGCCCCCCTAGGGCGCGCCCTGAGGGCTTGTGGAGCCCTCAGGACTCTTCTGCCTTCCTCTCCAAGTCCTACGTGTGTCTTATGGTCCAAGAAAAATCATCGCAAAAGTTTTATTTCGTTTGGACTCCGTTTGATATTCCTTTTCTATAAAACTCAAAAACAAGGAAAAACAGAAACTGCCACTGGGCTCTAGGTTAATAGGTTAGTCCCAAAAATAATTTAAAATAGCATATTAATGCATATAAAACATCCAAAACAGATAATATAATAGCATGGAACAATCAAAAATTATAGATACGTTGGAGACGTATCAGTGGATCATGAAGAGAATATTTTGTGTGATAGTTATATTGTTGAATTTGAATATGATCCCACATGTAATTATTATGAGAGTGGAAAATATGGTTATACAAATCTTCATGTTAATAAATTACCTCTTTTCATGTTGAGATTGCTATTGTTTCTTTCTTCTTCCATGCATATGCTAGATATTTCTTGTCTTGATAATTTGTTTGCCTATAAAATACCAATGCATAGGAAGTATGTTAGACTTAAGTGTGCTTGTCACAAGTTTTATGATGCTCTCTTTGTGCTTCAATTCTTATCTTTCATGTGAGCATCAATAAAATCTCAAACCTATCTTAATGGCTATAAGGAAAGAGCTTGTTGGGAGGCAGATTCTGTTTTCTTTGCATTGTGTGCTTATTTTGATGAATCTATGGTTTGTATTGGAGGGTATAAGCCATGATAAAGTTAGAATACAGTAGGTATAATGAAATAACAAAATTTGAATGGGTTTGCAACAGTACTTAAAGTAAAGACTGGTTTTCTTATACTAACGGATCTCACGAAGGTTTTGTTGAGTTTTGTGTGATTGAAGTTTTCAAGTTTTGGGTGAGATCACGATGGATGAAGGAATAAGGAGTATCAAGAGCCTAAGCTTGGGGATGCCCCATGGCACCCCAAGGTAATATTCAATGAGAACCTAGCAACTAAGCTTGGGGATGCCCCGGAAGGCATCCCCTCTTTCTTCTAACGATCATCGGTAATTTTACTTGGAGCTATATTTTTATTCATCACATATCATGAGTTTTGCTTGGAGCGTCTTGTATTATATGAGTCTTTGCTTGTTTTTCTTTTTAGTTTGTCACAATTATCCTTGCTGGACACACCTATTTGAGAGAGCCAAAACTATGCTATGATTTGTTAGAATTGCTCTATGTGCTTCACTTAAAAAAAAATTGAGCTATGGAATTGCTCTAGTGCTTCACTTATATCTTTTTGAGCACGGTGTGCTTTATTATTTTTGAAGAAATACTCTCATGCTTCACTTAGATTTATTTGAGAGTTAGTAATTTTTTTAAGAAATTCTCTCATGCTTCACTTATATTATTTTGAGAGATGAAATCTTTATGCTCATGTTCTTCACTTAAATTTGTTTGAGCTTGTCAAAAGCAATGTCAATATATGAAACTAGTCCCAAAGTGATAGATATTCAAGAGGGATATAATAAAAACTTTCATGAAGATCATTGGACAAAATAAACTTGTTTCCTTGTAATAGTTTTGAGATATGATGATAGTAATATGTGAGCCATGTTGGTGAGTAATCATGCTTTAGTAAGAATATTGGTGATAAGGTTTGTGATTTCCTATGCAAGCACGAAAGTCAATAGTTATGCAATGAAATTACATCCTACTTGTTGCGCATTATTCGGTGTTAGTTATGCTTAATGCTCGTTTATGAGAGTTTTTGTTTCTTGGTTGGTTGCTTCTCAATCTATTTGCTAGCCTCCACTTGTAATAGTAGAAATACTACTTGTGCATCCAAAATCCTTAAAACCCAGTTTTTCCATATGAGTCGACCATACGTACCTATAAGCGGTATTTCCGTGCCGTTCTAAGCAAATTTGTATGTGCCAACTCTGATTTTCAAAATGAATTTGCTTTTTGTGTGCCCGTACCACTCATGAAGCGGCAGGGGGTGGCCAATATTTTCCATGCTAGATGTGTTATTCTCAAGATGAGTGTTTATTCACTTGTCATTGCACAAGAGTATGGCAATAATAGGGATGCCCAGTCCCGAAATGAAAAAGAAATTTACTTTATGTTGTCAAATAATAAATTCCTTGGAAAGTGTTGGTATGGACGATACCCGTGGATACGGCTAGCCGTGGAGTGTGAAAGAATGGTGGAAAAAGGAATAAACTTTATTTTATGTTTAGGAACCACCTATGATATATCTAGCATGGAAAGTGTTGGGAATTACTCGGTCGTTTTCGTTGACGGGAAAAGCATGCCTCTCAAAATATTTGACCTCTTAATTTTAGCTTTGAGCTCTAGCACCTCTACAAATCCCTACTTCCCTCTGCGAAGGGCATCTCTATTTACTTTATGCAATTTTTATTTTTATTTGAGTCTCCATCTTCTCTTATAAAGCACCAACTAAGGGGCACTATGATCATACTTGTGCATTGGATGTAGCTAATATTCGAGTGTGTTTCATGAATGGATCAATGATTGAGCATGATGGGCTAGGGATAACTTTCATTAGTGTTGATATTTTGAAAGACATGGTTGCTTGTTGATATGCTTGAGTATTGAAGTCATCATGTCAAATATAGACTATTGCTTCAAATCATCTAAAAGTCCAAATGTCCATGCTACAAAAGAAAAGAATATATGATGAACATGTTAGGCAGCATTCCACATCAAAAATTCTGTTTTTATCATTTACCTACTCGAGGACGAGCAGGAATTAAGCTTGGGGATGCTGATACGTCTCCAACGTATCAATAGTTTTTTATTGTTCCATGCTGTTATATTATCATTCTTGGATGTTTTACAATCATTTTATAGCAACTTTATATCATTTTTTGGGACTAACCTATTGACATAGTGCGTAGTGCCAGTTGCTATTTTGCTTCTTTTTTACTTCGCAGAATATCAGTACCAAATGAAGTCCAAATGCCACGAAACTTTTTGAAGATTTTTTTGGACCAGAAGACAACTTGGGAGCCAAGGAAGCACCTGGGGGGAGGCCTGTGGGGCCCACAAGACACCAGGGCGCACCAGGAGGCCCAAGCGCGCCCTAATGGGTTGTGGGGCCCACAGGGGTCTCCTCCACCGCCTCTCAGCTCTATAAATCCTCAGAAATTCTAGAAACCCTAGAGGAGGAGACGAAACATAATTCCAGCCGCCGCAAGTTCCAGAACCACGAGATCCAATCTACACCATCACGGAGGGGTTCATCATCCTCATTGGTGCCTCTCCGATAATGCGTGATTAGTCCACCATAGACCTACGTGTCCGTAGGCAGTAGCTAGATGGCTTTCTCTCTCTTTTGATTCTCAATACAATGGTCTCTTGGAGATCTATTTGATGTAATGACTTTTTGCGGTGCGTTTGTTGGGATCCGATGAAGATCGAGTTTATGATCAGTTTCTATCCATGAATATTATTTGAGTCATCTTTTGATCTCTTATATGCATGATTACTTATAGCTTCGTATTTCTTCTTCGAATCTTTGGTTTAGTTAGGCCAACTAGATCAATTTTTCTTGCCATGGGAAGAGGTGCTTTGTGATGGGTTCGATCTTACGGTGTCCTCACCCAGTGACAGAAGGGGTAGCGAGGCACGTATGTATCGTTGCTATTAAGGCTAACAAGATGGGGTCTATTCCTACATTAATAGATCTTGTCTACATCATGTCACCGTTCTTATTGCATTACTCCGTTTCTCCATGAACTTAATACACTAGATGCATGCTAGATAGCGGTCGATGTGTGGAGTAATAGTAGTAGATGCAGAATCGTTTCGGTCTACTAATCTTGGACGTGATGCATATATAATGATCATTCACTACTGCAGGTTGGTCCAAACGCAATAGTCCAATCAGAGACCCTTCGACGAAATTGTGTGCGATGCATTAATCACAAACGGTGATGTAATAAAACCGTCAAAAAAGATACAAAACATTTGCGATGGCGGTGACATCAAACACGGTTCAGATTAGAGTTGCGTGTGCGATGCGTGGCAAACGGTTAATCCAGGAGAACTGTTTGCGATGAGGCAGAACAACAGAAACGGGCAGCCAGATGAGGGTGTGTGCGATATACGGCATACAGTTCACTAGGATGAACTGTGTGTGTGATTAGGCAACACAATAGAAACGGTCAGCCAGATCAAGGTGTGTGCGATGGAGGGCATACAGTTCACTCGGATGAACTGTTTGTGATGAGCCAAGACAACAGAAACAGTTCAACTGAACAAGATGTGTGTGATACGCGGCAAACAGGTCCGTAATCAGAAATGGGTGCAAAGACCAATAATAACACAGACGATTGCTACTAATGAGCCATGTGATTTTGTCTGTCTACAGAAGAATAACATATATATATAACTGAAATAAACATCCAATTACATAAGTGACTATACAGATCATTCGCACACACCTCAATAAACAAATTGCATGCATTCTAAACTAGGAGAAACGATCGTCTAGTCATCTACTTCTTGTGACGCTCCCGCCACTGCTCTATGGCTCGATCCCTCGTCTGGGGCAGGAAGAAGACACTTCCTCATGTCAACGATCCTCCTGTACATCTCGTAGCTTGTGTACGCGTCCTTGGCCGCGTACTTGACGTGTTGTTCATCCAGTCTCTGATGCTAGACATTGTGCCAGGCGTTCTTGTCCTTCTTGCTCTCATCCTTCATCTTCATGTAGTAGGGGTCGATGATGGCCGAGGCGAGGTCAACCAGGGAGTTCTGTTTGTTGTTGTCGCTACCCCAGACCTTGTAGTGGTCCTGGATGTTGACAAGATTCTGGCATTTCAAGCCCGAAACCTCGAGCGCTTTTAGATCGTTGGTGGTGTCCACCGTAGCGAAACTATAGTCAGAGCTGTTGATAAACCTGGAGAAACGCTCGCAAGGCCTTGTGGCCAGGTGGTAGTGGTAGACGAGGACGTCATGTCGCACGCACAACTGGGCGATGGCAACCTTCTGATCATGCCCGGCACGACCGCTGGTGAACTCGAGGTCGAAGCCGACCACTTGATACTTGTCCTCAGCAAGCAACTGCTTCATAGTTTGGATGGAGCTCTCCACCGAGACCGGCTCATTCGTGTACACCACCGAGAGGGCCTTCCCCCTCACGTGGGTGTCCACTACGTGATGCGTGGTGAACTGCCCCCCATTGTCATCGTCGGCCGCTGGGAGCGCCATTGGAGCCACGGGGAGCGCCATTGGAACCGCTGGATGTCCTCTCTGTATGTGTCGTCGTGGGTGTGCTTATTGTGTCGTGTGGCGCGAGAGATGAAGGTAAATGGCTGCAGGAATAAATGGGGGCCGGGCGGCCTAGATTCTCGGTACGTCCGCATGGCAGTTTTTGCAGTGGGTAACTGCATCGTGGCGCCGCGCTTAGCGCAGCCGCATGCATAATGGCAGCACGAACATACGTGATCGTGCGCCTGCCCCAAACACTGGCAGCGCGTGTGGAGGGACGCGAGAGCACAGCGCGCGCGGCGGGAAGCGAGCAGAGCGCGCCACAGCTGCCTCAACTGCGAGCAACCACACGCATAGAGCAGTTGAACACGCAGGGAATGGTCGTTTACAAGACGGCCGGCAGTTGCGACGCTGCGTAGAGAGTGGGCGTGTGCTACTACCTCCGTCTTTGTCTATTAGTCCCCTTTAAATTCTGTGCCATATTTGGAAAGTATGTTCAAATACGTATCCAATGATATAATCTTTGGCGACATGCATTCGTATTTTATTAGTTAAATCTATAGTCAAAATTTGGCACAAAAATACATAGACGACTTATAAACTAGGACGGGGGTAGTAGGTAATTAAATCGCAAACATTTTTTTATTAACAGTATGTGTACGTGTCCTTTCGTCCTCCTCTTGCACGTCTTGTCACCCCGCTGCCGTAGACGGCTTACAGCGCAAGCTTGCGCAGCGCGCGGGGGCGTTCTTTTGGCCAAACGGTGGCTCGAAGTGGCGCCAATGAATCATCGGTGAGCCCGTTCTTGCGCAACCTCGCAGGTTCCCGCGCAAGCTTCCCGCCCGACTCGGTGAAATCCCCCAAAATCCCAATGCTTACCGGCCTGCTATATAAACCCTCACGGCCGGCGAGTCCTGCGTCGCATTTTCCCCTCCCTCCCTGTAGCTTATCTCGTCTGCTTCTCCCACAATCGCCAATGGCACCGGTCCATCGTCATCGCTCATCCACTCCGCCATCATCAGAGGACTGCTCCAGCTGGGAGGCTACACCGCGGCGGCGGCGCAGTCCCTGGCGTAGTGTAGTGCGCATGGCGTCCCTGTTGGGTGTTCGCGGAACACCCACCACACGCTCCGCCGCCGCTGCCCGTCGGCAGCTGTTGTTGGCCGCCGTTGCTGCCACCCCACCGTCTGCCGCCGTGGCCGCCACACCACCGTCAAAAGCCAGGGCCATCGCCCGCTCCGCCGCCGCGGCCCGAAGGCGGGTGGTGGCCGTCGTGGCTACCACTCCACTGCCGGCCACCGTGGCCATCACCCGCTCCACCCCCGCGGCCCGAAGGCGGGAGGTGGTGGTCGTGGCCGCCACCCCATCGTCGGCCGCTGTGGCCGCCAGCTCACCGTCGACCGCCGGGGTCATGACCCGCTCCGCCATCGCCGCCTGAAGGTGGGAGGCGGAGGTGGAGGACCGCACGTGCGTCAGCGACCTTGCGCGCTACATCGAGTTCCTGCGGGAGGAGGAGGAGTGCCTCATCGAGCACGCAAAGAGCCTTACCGCCGCCGTGGCCGCAGCACACGCCGCCGCAGAGGCGAGGAATTAGGAGATCTACGAGGAGTCCCGCCGCTTCGAGAGGGGTCGTCTGGAGCAGCAGAGGGCGTTCGAGGTGAGCGTCGCTGAAGGTGCAGCAGCGGCAGCACCGTACTGCAGTTGTCCAGCTCGTCGGTAGGCTCGTCCTCCTCTGCCTTTTACTGATCGTGCTTGGCAAAGGAGAGGCTGCCGGAAGTAGTACAAAGCCCCTCCGTAGTAGTAGTATTTAGGGGCTATTTTGTTCAGTTCATCTGATTATAGATGTGGTGGAACTATACAACGTACTTAAAATTAGCTAGTATATATAGTTGAACTAGCTATTTCAGTACGTGGTTGGCAACAATTGGGGAAAAGTTTGGTCGGTTCAGCTGTCGAGTTGAACTGTTTGTATAATGAACGACTGCTTAATCTATGAATGAAATCTATGCTTAATTACTGAATTTTAGTTGCAAAAATTAGATAGTGCTAGTGATTTTTAGCTGCATATTTTGACAAATGGTAGTGTTACAAGGTTGACAAAGGGCAATGTTACTAGATCAACAAATGTCAATCTTTCCAGTATGACAAATGGCAATATACCCAATATGACAGATGCAAATCTTACCAAATTGTCTGTACGTGGTTGCACAAGGGTCATCCGAAAAAAACAGTTTGCGTTGAAGAGATGCACAAATCTTGCGCGGTGAATTTTCCCTTGGCTTACAGGGGAAGACCATAGCTCTCACTTTGCATTCGGGTGTTCTATCTAAAACGTTTGCGATGAAGAGCTGTTCAAATCTTGCTCGGCACATTTTCCCTTGGCTTACTGGGGAAGCTGTCGGTTTGCATACGGGTGTTCTATCTAAAACGTTTGCGATCAAGAGCTGCACAAATCCTGCTCGGCACACTTTCCCTTGGCTTCCTGGGGAAGCTGTCGGTTTGCATACGGGTGTTCTAACTAAAATGTTTGCGATGCGTGTTTTATATTTAAAAACCATTGACCTTTTTTTTAAAGAAAATCATTTGATAAGTTCGTACATTCAGAGAGAAAAACGCAAGTTCGTTCAAACCATATCTTTCATTCAGTCACACTGCGAATTCATATTCATATGATTGAGGTACAGTATTGAACCCAAAAAAACTAATTTCGGCGGCGGCAGAGGCGGCGTGCCGTGCCGGCATTGTCGTTGTCGTCCTCCTGGACGCCATTGTTGAAGTCTTCAAGGCAGCACAGAATGTTCTTCACATGGAAATCAAACATCATGTCATCGCGTGATCGACGGGTGGGGCGCGGGAGGATGGCAACTCGCGGCGCTGCGAGGTAGCCATCGACGGCGGCGTCCCATGCCGCTGAGGGGGGCGCGCGCACGGGCACGGGCGCAGCGGGTGCATGCAAATGCATGGGGACCGGTGTCGCGGTGGGTGCAAGGGCGCGCACAGGCACGGGCACGGGCGCTGGCACTGGCATGTACACGAGCTCGCGCGGGTCCGCGGAGACCTCGCTGACGCTCGCGGCTTCACTACAAAAAAAACCACTTCGGTGATGATACGTGTTTGTCATAGTAGGTCACGTTTTTTGTCATGCATGTACATCCATGACGATTTTATGACAGAATCAAGATAGTCATACATGTGATGTCGTAGAAGTGCTCCATGACAATACTAAAATTATCATCATGGAAGTGTCCACTTCCATGATGATAAATGGCGCGTCATGGAAGTGCTTTCGTCAAGGGTAACCGACATGTGGCATCCACCGTAACGGGTCGCCGTTAAGCTATCGGGTTCCGGTTTGGATCCGATAACCCGTTAACAGCCCGGACCAATGGGGATTTTCCACGTGTAAAATCATCATTGGCTGGAGGAAACATGTGTCGGCTCCTCGGTGGGCCAGATGCCGCCCGTCCAATGGAGGAGACGTGCCTATGATACGTCGACATGTGGCAGGGCCCAACAGAGGCCCATATAGGTTAAAAAGGCCGGCCCAGTCAAAGGCCCATAGTATTTACTCAAGTACTAGTGGGTCAGCCCACTAACGGCCCGTTTAAACATGGCCCATTTACGGCCCGAAGCCAGATCTGGCCCGTTAATTGTTCACCGAATATTTGGGCCCAATTACGGCCCAGTGACATTTCGGCCTATTAGAGGCCCGATGTAGACATGGGCCCATTTCAGCCCGATGTGTCTTTCAGCCTGGGAATGGCCCATGCTGCCCATGGGCCATATATGGTCCGACGTGACTTTGGGACTGTTAAAGGCCTGTTGTATAATTCGGCCCGTTGATGCCTCTACTAAGCTTTCGGCCTCTTAAAGGCCCATGATATCAGTGGGCCAACTAAGGCCCGAGATATATTTCGGCCTGGTAATGGCCCGTCATATAACTGGGCTAATAATGGCCCGGTCTACATTTCACCCCGCTGAAGACCCGTCGACGACTAGTGAAAATTGAGGCCCAACATGCATTTCGACCTGCTAAAGGCCCATGGTTTCTTCTGGGCCGTAACAGGCCAGCAGAATATTCAGCCTGTTAATGGCCCGAAGCTACATGGGCCCAACTAAGCGCTGGGTCCACTAAAGGCCCAACTAAACTTTGGGCTGAATATAGGCCCGTGTAAGTTGTGGGCCTGGCGCAAAGTGTGAAGGCCCCAATGGCCCTTCATGCCCAAGAAAGTTGCAGGCCCGTTAGAGGCGAATGTTTCAGCCCGGTCAACTACATCAGATTTTCGCCTTTTTTCAGATAGCGAATGATGGCATATACGGTAACTAGTAGGAATTAAGAACAAACCTACTCTATACAATAAAGAAATTGCGGCATAGTAACTTAGAATAAACCTACACTATACAATAAAGGATTTATGGTATATTACATCCACTGGGCATCGAAGTTCGCCACCAGTGATCATAAAGCGCAACGAAGAAGCAGATTACAAAATCTGGGCGCCATTGCAGCGTAACAAAATAATACTGAACCAAGACCACTTCCAAGACAGTTCAAGAAAGGTTAGCCTTGCGCGGGAGCTGCTGCGCAAGCTGCTGAGCAAGGCTGTGAGACCAGCCTAGCATGTCGGTCATAGCTTCCAGGTGTAGCTGTTTAGCAATGAGGTTCTCATTGGTGTTCTCCGCAATCTTTCTTAGAGATAGGACTTCAAGTCGAAGTTGAGTTGCAGAATGCCTTTCTGCTAGAACTTGGGACTGAAGAAGTCGAACTAATTCAGACAGCGAATTCTGTGAGCTTGTCTGACTGCTAGTCTCAAGTAACTTGAACACTGCATCAAGACAAGATTTTGGGGTTGTCTCGCTATCTTCAAGATGTTTTGCCTTCTTTGCTGCAATATATGTTGGGTTTGTCTCACAACCTTCAGCAGACTTGTGCATGCCATCAGGCATATCACCCAGAAACAAGCAGAGAGATGACAGGTTTTGCACGTGTATAAACAAAGATGATAACTGTGCTGTCAATTCCATTCTAAATTTATGTAAGAGTCGATACGGATCTTATAATGTCCACCAAATGGAGGATAACGAGGCTAACATGTGCAGTGATGCTACATAATCAACCAGCTATGAAAGTAAGTATGGTCATACAGGGCAAGAGGTACTCACAAGAGCAATGCAGTGTGCAGTATAGTTGCGAGATTCTGTGGTCCCTTGAGAATGAATGTTCTTCTGCAAATAGTTTTCGTGCAAAGGAGACATTAAGGCACATGCAGAAATGTAGTTCAAATTGCGATGTGATATCATAGACAGTACCTTACACTGCAGACGAGAGCAATGTGTAACAAGATTATTCCAGTCACTGTCTGATAAATGTAGCACAGGAGACTTTACAGAAATTTCGTTTAGAGGCTTGCCATCGAAGTGCGCTTGCCTCAGGTAGGAACGATACTTCATCAACGAGTGCTTGAAAAGCGCAACCAACCCTTGCTCGTCTTGACTATCCAGTTTGGTCCTCGCCTATTTAAAAGAATTAAATCTTGTGTCTTCTGTCAGCAGAAACATATGCAGTAATTACCATGAATAACATTAGTACATTACTTACGCGTAAGTTGCGGAGGAAGATTGGAAATTGTTCTTTGTCTGTGGTATAATCTTTCCATGAAGGAAAGATGCGCACAAAGTTCCTGATAACAATATAAGCTTCGTCTTGTAAACTGGGAAGAAGTGGAACAGGAGTCCTATTTGCTGCAATTGGGGCTCTCTCTCGTTCGAAAAGGGATTTGGCAACTGGATTTGGTGTACTCTTTGCTGGAATGGGGGTTTTGTGTCATAGAGCTGGTGCTATGTCAACTGGCATCATCGTACTATTTGCGGTAGTTGGGGTCTGCTGAGTTAGGGCATCAGAGATGACCAGTGTAGTAGGGCTAGAGTCTGCTAGAGTTGTGGCCGTGTTTTCTGGGTCTGGTGATATTGCAACTACACCTAATGGGCTATTTGATTTATCAGGTGTCACTACCTTTTCCAAATACTTTGTTCGTGCTCCTCCACGATCAGCAATCACCCTCTTCCTTTTGAACATCTGATACACAAGAACAACATTTGAATGGATAAATATGGTATGATGACAGATGGAATATGTACTGAAAATGGATAGGCAAGGTGTATTCACATACACAATGTGTAAACTAAGCTAATGGCAGTGCAACAAAGTAGAAGCAATGCAAAGCATTAGTTGCAAGATATGTGCGACCAATATAACCTTGGAAAGTTAAAGCAAGCACCTTGATGGGTGAATAAGATAGGGCATCTGCCTCTGACTCCTCCACTAGGGAGCTACATTGACTTAGGTCTCCCTCTAGCTCAGAATCACTGTTAGGATCATATTCTGAGCATGAATCTATAGGTGGAGAGTGTTTGCATTGCATTGCACCCAGACTTGATTTCAGTCCCTTAATGCCAAGTTTGATAGCCATGGCATTGTTCTGCTTTATTCTTTTCATGCGTGCAAGCTCATAATCATTATGATGCTGTTCAGTATCTGAGATTCATGAAAACATAAAAAGTAGTCAGATTATCTATGGAATGCATTGCGGATTCAACTCGAAGAGTGTCTCCCTATAAACCCCTGCATATGCAAAGTTCACGCCCCAACCGTGCTGACTAGACCACACACAGAAATAGAAACCTCTTATGTCTCTATAACAGGCAGACACACATTTCAAAACTGAAGTAGGAACATTAGAATCATATCAAATTCATATTTGAACAAATAAAGTAAGGAATTATGAGTGGCATAATGTTTAGCTTCAAGGGTGGAGTGCTGGTAGTGCGACACAAAGCAAGTAGGCAGATTGAATTCCATGTAAAAGATCGTAGTCTATGTAAAAGGTGGAAATGACACTTTCTTTCTATACAATGCAGTGTTCATTGCCCACACATGATGGAAGAGATCACACAGAGAACTACTATTCACTCATGTCTGTGGTTCCAGTATTTTGAAACAGGGTGGTCCACCCTAAAAGAATATTGACAACAAATATGACAAGGCAAGCATAGAGGTAGTGAATCAATCATTACTTGTGAGCTTACTAGGACAAGTATGCAGAATTGTAACTGCAGTAAGAGACCGTCCAAAATCTGAATCAAGAAGTTGGTCTAGCACTTATTGTTTGCAACTAATCGACGTGAATAATTGGATATCATATCGAATGAGTAAGAAAGACAAGTAAAATTGTCAACAAACCTGGCCTGCAGTAGTAATCTGGGTCAATGTCACTATGACCAACAATCCAAAATGACTAGTGTCTGTTCCTAGGGCCGGAATTTTGAAACCCTGTGAACTTTACAGGTACTAAAGATTACTGAAATACATCTGAACCATTAAGTGTAGGTAGCACTCAGTACACAACAAACCCTAATGACAGTCCTGCCTAATGAGTAATGAATCAATTAGAAAATGGGTGATGAGGAGTGGTTGCTGAGTGTTGAGGACATATCTCAGGATAAATCGGGTTGGCTTAGTGGCTGCTGCACGCCTGAGCCCTGAACGGACTGGGAAGGTAGGCACGGCGACGCACCCGGGCAGCAGTGACGCTGTTGGGCGAGCGGCTCCTGACTTCCTGTTAGTTCGGCGTCTCCTCCTAGAGTCATGCCGTCCGGGGACGGCAAGTCGCCAGCAAGGCAGGCGGCTGGGGGCGAGTAGAGATTGGAAGCGCAGTAGAACAGAGGGGAATCGGGGCCTAGGCTGACCCAAAATCCCAGGGTGGGCCGCGGCCCACCGTGGGCACCCTGTAGATCCATACCCGAGCGGTGTACATGCATTTTCAAAACTAAATTAGGAACATTTAGCTGACCAATGAAATGACTCTATTTTAATAATATCAGATTCGTATTTGAACAACTAAGCTTGTTTAGATTGATGGGTAGAGCAGTGCTATTATGACACGAAGCACGTATGATGATCGTATAGTGATCATAAAAGGGGGGAAACCCTAAGCATGATCAATTAAACCCTATTATGACTGTGCCATGGCAGATTTGAAGCTGCAAACCGCAGAAATGCTATTTAGCAACCATTGTTTGCTTCGAACTAAGAACTAAATTCTAACAGCTGAAAAGAAAGTACAGTAACCAAGTTACGATCTATTTTCTGGTTGAGATCAAAAAGTTGAGCAGATATGAAGTAGTACCACCTCTCTTGCGGTGCCGGGTAGGCATCGGGGGTGCGATGGCTGTCGGTGGCATTGAAGCAGATCTGCAACGGTAGACGGGTGCATCAGGGGATAAGTCCCGTTGCGGTGGACGAGAAGGTCGTGGGAGCGGCCCCGGCAAGGAGGACGATGGCGCCGATGAAGCGAGAGGACGCGATGCAAGGCTCCTGGTCCGTCGCCGTGGATGAGAAACGTCCATCTCTAGCAGTGGACAACGCGGTCTTGGTAGGCGCTCCGGCATGGTGGAGGACGGCGGCGATGGATGGGGTGGAGGACGGCGGCGATGGATGGGGTGGCGGACGGAGGAGGCTGGTGTGGGGATGGTGTTCTAGCGCGGATGGTGTATGAATGGGAAAATGGAGGGAGAGGTACGGGGAACCATGTTTTTGGGATGCGCCTGTCTGAAATATGGGAAAGTTACGAACTTAGCCCCCGTTTAAAATTTGGACGTCTCGTCGGTTGGGGATAGGACGGTAATCTCGCATCTCCCCAACATTTGCCCAGAGCGATTTCGGGCGACAAGAGGGTGTTTTGGTGCCCACGGTGTATGAACGGGGCTGACAAGTAGGGCGGTTGTGTCACGTCTGAGTGAAGTTACAAACCTGCCCCTATTGAAAATATTTGCCTACATCGATTTCGGCCGAGTCGAGTTTGTTTTTTCGCCCATCGTGTATGAATGGGGAAATGGAGGGAGAGACAGAGGTCTTTCGGACGAGCTTGAATCAAATGTGTTTTGCCGCCCATGTTTGGCGCCCACCGTGTCTGAATGGGCTCAGAGGCGGTCGTGTCACGTCTAATTGAAGTTACTAACCTACCCCCTATTGATAGCAGTGGAAATCGGGCCGATGGATTGTCCGTGCAAGGGGTAGACAATAATTTCCATGTCACAAACACTGGCTTTGGGCAGCCGATGTGGGAGTGGATATTTTGCCGCTTCTTTTGAATTTTGGGACAATAAGCATCCACGTTTACCCTGGCAACTAAATTCGAATCCATTTTGTATTCTTATACGAATCTTTATAAATCTTTCTATCTGTTTTTATATATCTTCAAAAGCACAACAAAGATGTATTCCACTGTCATATATGAACATGATTTACAAACGCCGATACTCGAATTCAGAAGCTAGAATCTAGTTTAAGGTGAATTCGAATATTTGAAACCACTTTATGTACAACTCAAGTGTCACACGCAGCATAATGTGTACTCCCATTTAGATATGTACACAAGCGATGTCTCAAGATTCAAAATACCGAGTCAATCAACCAATAATGTACAAAACTAACAGACATATAAACACTTATAGAGTATATGGATCAATAATATCAACTAACATACATAAGCCAGGCCGCTGTACTTTTTTTGCTAGAAGAGCATCATTTTTTTAGCGAAGCTAGTACAACATCTTGGCCTTTCAGATGCGTGCCACTTAAGGACCATCTATACTACTATTATTGCTGAATGCACATTCAGCACGATTGGCATATTTGTAGGTCTGGCACAGCAATCAAAATGAAATGTCTCAGAGTCTTGTCAATTAATACAGACTCATGCTAAAAAAATTACAAACCAAAAAACAATAAACAATTATTACATGATCTCTAAAACAAATGGTTTGATCGATTACATGAACAAACAACACAAAGGTTATTCAACGATGGAAAAAACATTTCACCTATGATTTACCAAGTGGGAATTTAATTTCCTTTTTTCCTTCAGGACCTTAACAATGCGGTCAGTCTCAGCTTGCTTCGTTTTGAAATCCACCAAATATTTAATGGTTGTCTTGAGTACTGCTTGTGATTGTGCTGTTTGCTTCCTCAACATGTCAACTTCATCTCTAAGTGCAGAAGCAGAATATCTTTCTACCAATAGTTTAGCCTCTAGAGCATCAGCAGTTGGCAATTCATGATGCACGATTGGGCTGGTGCCACTGCTGTGGGATGATACAACGTCCATGGGGACCTTGCTCTTTGATCTTGGGCTAACCTGTTTTGCCATTAAAGTTCCGATTGGATTCCGAAAAGTTGAAGTTAGCAAAACATCTCAACTAGGAGTTAGAACAGCAAACCAGTTAAACAAACAAGGAATAAAAGAGTTTCGATTGGATGCTGAAAAGTAGTTATTAACATCATTGTAACCGGTTGCAGCAGCAAAGCAGTTAAACAAACAAGTTTTGCAAAAGGTACATGTTGTGGCATTGGAGTTTCTCTTGGATCCTGAAAAGTTGAGTAGCCAGTTACGTGATTAGAGCAACTGGTTGCAGTAGCAAAGCAGATAAACAAACAAGTTTTGCAAAAGGAACCTGTTGTGGCATTGGAGTTTCTCTTGGATCCTGAAAAGTTGAGTAGCCAGTAACGTGATTAGAGCAACCGGTTGCAGTAGCAAAGCAGATAAACAAACAAGTTTTGCAAAAGAAACCTGTTGTGGCATTGGATTTTCTCTTGGATCCTGAAAAGTTGAGTAGTCAGTAACTTGATTAGAGCAACAAGTTACAGCAGCAAACCTATTACACAAATATATATTTGAAAATGTACCTGTTGTGCAATTGGATCCTGAAAACTTGAAGTTGGTAAGATGATTACAGCAACAAGTTACAGCAGCAAACCAGGTAAACAAGGAAGCTTCTGAAAACATACATGTTGTGCCAACGGACTTTGAGTTGGATCCTGCAAACTTGAATGTTAGCAATCATAAATAAAGTGTTGCAAGAGCCATAAGAAACTAACTTCAAACTAGTAAAACTACCAGTTTTGGCAACGTATTTAATTACACATGAACTAGTAAAACTAACAAGTTCTTGGCAACGTATTAAAGTAACAAGTCGGTACCGTTTACCAGCACCACAGACATCTGTAAATTTCTTTGATGTAAGCAAAATGATTCCGACACATATATATATAAGTTAAAAAGACAGTGTCCCTCATATAAACCTGACAGTTGTCTATCTATGAACATGCAAACATTACTAGTGCTACAAGTGATAACAGCAAACCATTTAAACAAACAGGGTATCAGAACGTAAATTACACGTGAATTTTGCTGCACCCTAGAAGTACATATGACCAGCTATCTACGTGCTTAAGTAGCTATTTAAGTTCAGGCAAACAGGTAATTCTTAACAGTAAGTATCAAACACATAGATAGGCGCAGTCTATAATAGGATTAACAGGCTATGGCATTATGTAATCAGTAGCAAACTAAATTAAGCCAAGAAACGTAATTGAACAATTTTGCAATAAGTGGCTAACTAAAATTCCGAGAAGCAGGTAACTGAACTTACGCTAGCTCTTTGTACATGCACACTGCAACTTCTTTTTTGCTTACAAGGTTCTACGAAGGAGTCCATGGCATCAATTGCTTGGATACGCAGTCCCAATACTTCTTTCTTCCCACACTGCATTGGTAAGTCGAATGGTTAATCTGATAAGATGGTGCGTCCTTGATATTTATATGAGGACGGGTTGTCAGACTAGTTGTAGCAACACACATCACACTGGCTTTTACTGTATATTTCATGCGATTATATTTGGCATATCGAGATCTAAGCAACCTACAATAGGATGAAAAGACTGGCATCGTTCACATTATTGGCGAACTCAGTTCATAGAAACAAGCAATTCAACCATTCTGTGGGTAAATCAAAAGCGCCACTGGAATATTTTTCACTACCCCAATCATACACGCAAAAAGGGGCAACGCCATCGTAGGGGCTGGTATGGGCGGCCGCCTCGGGTGGCTGGAAAGTGTGCACCTAGTTTGAGTCGTCCAGGTTGGCCCAGGCTAGTTTTGTTCGTCCCAGCGCACGAGCAGGCAATGTAAAAAATAAAGAAAAATGTTTCAATTTGGATGGGCCAATAATGTAAGTGCAAGGCAGGCCCTATAGCAGGCTCGTGGCCCAAACGAGCGCCTCCCATATCGATCGACAGTAGGAAAAATCCCAATTCGTTCGCTCCAGCCTCCGGTCTGGTTCGCTCCTAACCTAGCCACTGCTGGACAGACCGACACAACACTTCCTCGCTCCCTCGTTGGACGCCGGTCATCGGGCTTCAAGCGAATGGAAGGACAAGAAGATGAAGATCCAACCCTGGGTGTAGCCTGCGTGGGAGGCAGCGGCGGCAGCACGGGCATGGCATCGAGCTTGCGCAAACGGACAGTCGCAGCTTGCAAGAGCAGCATGCGCAACGAGCAGGTACATCACATCCCTGATTATATCTAATTCATTTGTTCAATTTCTGGCCAATAGTTAAACCTGATGGTGTTGTAAAACTGCTTGTATGTAGGGAATCTATAAGAAAATGAAACCAATTTCTGCTTATTTTATAACTCCCCCAATCAATACTGAACTGACTGAACCTGATGTGTCTAATCAAGTTTCTGATGCAAACATACAAGCTCATGTTGTTCTTGAGCCTGAAGTGTCTAATGAACGGACTGCTAATGAAGGATTTGATGCAAACATTTTACATGCTCCTGGTGATGAACATATAGTGTCTAATGAGGGATATAATGCAAGCATTTTGCAAGCTCCCGTTGAAGGATTTAGTGTCTAATGATGATCTGCTATGTTGAGAGAGAGATAGAGATTTGCAGGAATTGATGACAAGCAAATTATAGTACATTTTCATGGCTTGAGGAAACATCGAGGCCATCTACCAGAAAGTCCCCGTATCATGACAACATAGCATAAATACTTTTCTAATCTGTTGTTTGAAACTATTGGCATACTTGTGCAGGATAGATATATTGATATGCAGTTTGCGCACTAGTTATAGGTGCAATTACACTTTGATATTTTCAGCCAGAGAACGAATAATTCAAGCAGGTACAGTCCATGTTAGTAGTCCTTGTACACCATGTTGCATTTTGTATTTTTTGGTGCTTACATCATTTAGTGTTTTATAATCTGAAACTACTTTGGATCATTAGCTGGTTTTCAAAGTGCATGTAGCTTCACATTTCTCAAGTTATGTTGATTTCTGGAGTGCAAGTGCCTTCATATTTTTTAACTTAAATTTTCGCCCCTTGTAGCTTGCATTCGTGGATCCGCCACTGCACACAAATCATACACGCAGGCCAGTACGAATTAAATGAAATGCAGGGACTTACGCTAGCTCGTTGTACAGGCTCACTGCGGCTCTGCTTGCGCTTGGGATGTTCCATGCACAAGTCCATGTTACCACTTGCTTGGATGTGCAGGCCTTGTGCTCCTTGCATCCCCCTCTGCATTTTTGACATGGCGAATGGTTGATCAAATAAGAGGAATCGACCTTGCTGTTGTACCGGAGGACAGGTACTTACAAGGTTATACCGGTGTGCAGGATGTGTACCAGATCCCGTAGCGCCGTCATGCTTCGCTAAAAAATGGTTTTGCTTGTTTCAGATGATATCTCCAGAAGAAATAAGAGTTAAAGTCAGAGTTGCATAGGCGTGTAAGCTAAGAGAGTAGTAAAGGATATCCAAACATCGTCGGAACAATGCACAAGGGAGTGATATGTGGATACCTAGTTCGGGCTGGCGTTTGGGCATGCTCGCCTAGCTAGAGTGCGGGTCACTTCAGAGCCATTGAGGGTGATGCGTTGGTGTTGACTGGCCGTGCACGGATGTAGATCTTGAGCGACAGCGGAGCACTATGATGCGGTGGATGAGACCGTTGGTGAACCCCCAACGGCCTCGGGGGGTGGAGGTGCGACGATGTGCTCGGTGAAGTAGCCCCGGTGAGGTGGCAGACGGCGTCGGTGAAGCGCCCCTGATGCGGTGGAAGTCAGTGTCTGTGAGGCACGTCGGTTGTGGCGGCCGACGTTGTCAGTGGTCCACCCGGTGCGGTGGACGAGGGGGTAGATGAGGTAGCTCCGGTGCGGTGGTGAAGCGCGACCGTCGTCTTTGTCGTTGTCGTCCGGCACAGAGGTGCGGAAAGAGATGAGACGAGGGGCGATTCGAACTTTGCTTGGGTTGGCGGCGAATTAGGGATTTGAGCGCTTTGGGCGCGGAAGGGGACGGTGGAGAAGGGAGATTTTGCAGGGCTGGAATTGGGGCCGCCAGATATTTCAATCCGAAACGTGGAAGCACGAACTTTTTTTGTCGTCGTTCTTTTTTTGGGGGGGCGGGGGGAAGGGACGGAGGGGGGTGGGTGGCTGGGTGCTAGCGTCCGTACGACACACGCGACCACCACAACACGACCCTGGTCTGCCTGGTGCGCCTACATTTTAGAATGCAAACGAATCTTCTTTCATTTGCAAACGAATCTGTATGTATTACCATGCCCGTGTTTTCCTTGCAAATAATTAGTCATTCGAAACGAGATACTATAAATTAATTAATGAGGAGTTATTTGAATTAGAGTGTGTGTCACATAGCGATCTCCAATTCTAACGTGGATTTCGCATTTCACGGTATCCACTCTACTTTTTAATACAAATTCATATGTATAAGATGAACACCATGGTAGTGAGAAAACTTTGGATGGATTCAAACATATGACCTACAAAATAGCACAACAATCGAGTCAATGCCAACTTTTCCAAACCTAGTATGGCACGAATTCGAAATAATTACGGAAGCCATATGCATGGTCCTCAATTCAAATCTTACAATGTACACTAAATTGAATCGTCGATATTAAGTCTCGTACTATCTACATTCAAATGTTGTTTTTAGCCCCCCCCCCTCTGCACACACGCTACATACTTCCTGTATCGATCAATCTTCCTCTCCTAACCACCTTAGAAAGCTATCGGTTTCCGACACACGTTCATTCTTTCTCTCCATGTTTCGATCTCTAACTCTCTCAACTACACAGCCCCTTTTTCCACTATGTTACCAAATGTATCTCTCTCACACACCCGCCATTGCACTCCATGCCGAGCTCTCTTTCTCTCTCTCCCTCCCACCCTCTCTTGTTGGATACATGTATTGCCTATCTAGACCCCCCCTCTCATGCGCACGCACGCACATTGTCTATCTAGGTCACTCTCTCGAGACTGTCTCACTCTTTCTTCCGCACGGTGGCCCACACCCGCTCAATCTCGCTCTCTTTATCTAAGTCTCGATTAACCTCGCTTTCTCTCACACACAAATGATATATCTCCCTGTTCGGGCCTCGATTGACACACTCTATACTCTCTCACGTAGATTGTCTATCTAGGTCAGTCCATCCAAGCCGCCCTCACTCTTTCGACCTCATGGCGGGCCACGCTCGCTCTTTCTCTCTCTCTCTCTCTCTCTCTCTCTCTCTCTCTGTATGTCTCGATTGACCTCGCTCTTTCTCAGACACAAACGATATATCTCCATGTTTGAGCCCAATTCGACATATTCATATTGTATACTCTCTCACGCACATTGTCTATCTAGGTCACTCTCTCCAACCCGTCTCACTCTTTCGATCGCATGACGACCCACACTCGCTCAATCTCTCTCCCTTTATCTATGTATCGATTGACCTTGCTTCCTCCCACACACAAAATATATCTACATGTCTGTGACTGGATCATCTCTCAAGCTCTATCTTACAGCCCTCACCCTTCCCAAAAGCTCAACCGGACAATATCTCTCCAGAGCATATATATCTTTTCAACGAATGCCGGACCACACTCACTTTGTCTCTCTATCTATCTGTGTCTCGATTGACCTCGCTTTCTCACGACATATCTTCCACACACTGAAGCTACCTCTCCATCCCTTGCAGAGCCGGAGCTATTTACATTGCGAGGGGGACTCCAACCTTGGATTAATTTGCGAAGGCATTTATTCCGGTGGGTTTAGATTATATTTTCGTAGCATTCGGCCCACAACTACTCCAAACACCGTTGCAACCCCCACACCTCCCCCAATTGATTTCCCTCTGGCTCGGTCACCGCTCTCTCGCACGTCCTTTCTCACCTTCCACGTCGCACCATGGTATTTTTTGCAAAAAACTATGGTGTTCTCTTTAATTATTACAAATAAGCTACAACCTACACACCGATAGTCCACCTGTAATGGAACAAATTTTGACCAACAAATTAAAGTGCTACAAACTACACACCGAGGGGCCCACCTGTCATGGAACAAATTTGGACCCGTATATAAATTAAAAATGAAAAAAGATGAGGATCGAACATGCGACCAGGGCCTTCAAGCCGCACGTCAATAGGCAACATAGTAGCAACGTTTGTTGTACCCCCCCCCCCCCTTTGTTGATATAATGTTTTTATATTACCACAACCTATTTAATGGATAACATGTTTTAATATTAATTTTAGTACATTAGTGGGACCGGCTCGTTAGCACATACTATTTTTCTTCACTTACTGGTGGGTTCCATGTCTGCTCTCTCTCTCTCCTCCCCTTCTACGTTTAGACGCACAGGCAAACATGAAGAACGCGCGGGCGATGTTGCCGTTTACCATATCTAGACGCGTTCACAAGTTACGACACCAATTTCACGTACTAGTAGTATTATACATGTAACAAGTTTAGGAACAAAAGTGACCGTGACGGACAAGTTAGGCTAGTTGTAGTACTATTTATCTACTACTCCATCATAATTAAATGTGTGGATAAATAGATGTATCGCCTAGTGCTCGAACAAGGGGACTGGTCGCGCCCTACAAGTATTTGGAATTGACTTCCCTAAAAAAATATTTGGAATTGACGTGGTATTTAATATGAAATGTTTGCGATGAGAAGGAATACATGTGGCTTGATGACGTTTTATATTTAATTTGATACGGCTCTAGCAGAACATTCAATCGATCAAACCATAGATTTCATTCAGTCTGACTCCGACTTTACATTCATACAACGATCGAACTAAAATAAATGGAAATGATAAATCCCAAACGTTCGGATTTTAAGCATGGCAATCCGAATGTTTTTCATGGCAAATTTAGATTACGCGATGGCGGCGGGGGCGTCTTGCGGTGGGAAGCGGCTCCTCTGCCGTGCTCTGTGTGCCATCGGGCCACTGACCGACCGCGGCGGCGACGGCGGCGTCTTGCGCCGTTGTTGGTGTACTCCTGGACATTGGCCCTAGCTTCAAGGAAGGCCAGAATGTTCTGGACTTCGGTCTCCAGGAGCGAGTCAACTGGCGGGAGGAGGTGACTGGCGTTGGTGCAAGGAAGCGGTCGACGACGGCGATCCATGCCGCTGAGGGGGGCACTGGCACCCGCACGGGGACAAGCGCTGGCAATGGCGCGGCAGAGACATTCATGTGCACGGGCACCAGCACGGGCGCGTGCGTCAGTGCACGCGTAGGCACATGCGCGGGCAGGTGCACGGGCACCGGCACGGGCGCGCGCGTCAGTGCACGCGCATGCGCATGCGCTGGCAGGTGCACAGGCATGTGAAAGTCGGCGGGGACCTCATGGAACCCCGTGGCATCAAGCTCGGCGACAATGTGCGGCTCCCAACCCATCAATGCCATGGGGATGGGCGCTGGCGCAGTCGGGGCGATGGGAGCGGGGACAGGCGCGGTGTCTTCCCGCAAGGCCAGTTCAAGCTCGTCCCAAAGCGCCTTATGTTCTTGAGACTCCGGCTGGGTGTCTTCCTCAGGAAACTGGAAGACTAAGGGCAGACCATCGTGATGCGGCGTGGCGTACGATTAGGTCAGGCTGGTTGGAGGTAGACGACAGGAGAATCGGAGAGGAAGAGAGATGATTGTAGCGATACCGGGTAGTGCGGGGGTGATTTTAAACTGCGGCGCCGGCGCCATTAAAAGTGGGGGCAGTTAGGACGAAGGTGGCGGCGGAGCCTGGTCAAAGGGCTCGCCTCCCGGTGAGCCTGCGCAGCGGCCTGCTCGCACACCTCCCGGTCAGCCGGCGCAGCGGTCTGCTCGCACGCCTCCTGTCAACTCACACGCTTGCTCGGACGGCACCTGCCGATGAGAAGCGGGACTCGTGGCGGCACGTAAACGCCCATGGTTTGAATAGTGAAAGCGTTCGCGTTAATGTGACAGGTGTTTGTTCCAAAATACGTTGGCTCTTCATTTGTGCAACTTTTCATAAGCAGCTTGTCTCAAATTGAACAAAAAAATTACGACAGCATATTTGTGCCATATCACAAGACCATGCTCAGTTTCATGAATTTCAGGTCACTTTTGGATTTTCTAAAATTTAAAATCCAGGATTCGAAACAATATCATAACCTACATCATGCAATAAATTTTCAAGCGATACATCTTAGCTGTTGTAGATGTTCATATTTCTTAAGAAAGGATTTGGTCAAACATTTTGCTTAGTTAGACTTCAGACAAGTTGTATATGCAGAGTAAAAGGATAATCCCTCCGTACTAGTGCATTGCCTGATATATTAACTCAAGTACTAGGCACGAACAAACGGGGCTCAATTATATGCTCATCCTGGTGTAGTACTCCTATTAGTACTAGGCAATGGAGTTGACGGGTGACCTTGGGTAGCGGCGACCGAGGGAATTGAACCGTGCTCGGCACGGTAGATAACGTTGTCTAGTTACTAAAGCAGCCCTCCATTGTTCATCGATAGTCATTATGGACCGGGGACATGAGGGGAATTTCCTAGGGCTGGAATTCTAGCCGCCAGATATTTCGACTCGAAACGCGGAGGCTCGAGTGGTTGGGGTTGGCTAATGTGCGTACCACGCACGCCACCAGAAGGACACAAGCCCGGGTTTTTTTTAGGATCAACACGAGCCCGGGTCTGGCTGGTACGCCGTTGGGTGCTACCATTCAAAAATACAAAAGGAATCTTTTAAATTGCTGAACGAATCTATATGTATTACAATGTCCGTATTTTCCTTGCAAATTACTGGTCATTCCAAAAGGCACGGTAATTGATTTATGACGAGTTCTTGAATTAGAGTGAGTTTGTGATATAGTGATCTCAACATGGATTTCACATTTCATGGTATCCCCAGTAAGTTTTTCATTGCAAATTCAAATTTAAAAGATGAACGGTATGGTGGTGAGAAATCTTTGTATGTATCAAGCATATGACCACACACACACACACACACACGAATACAACAACAATCCAGAAAGTATAGTGCATCTATTTTTCCAAACCATGCATGTATGACACGAATTCAAAAATACTCCCTCTGTTCCTAAATATTTGTCTTTTAGAGATTTCAACAAGTGACTACATACGGAGCAAAATAAGTGAATCTACACTCTAAAATATGTCTATATACATCCGTATGTGGCAGTCCATTTGAAATCTCTAAAAAGACAAATATTTAGGAACGAAGGGAGTAAAATGTAAGCCATGCATGGTCCTCAATTCAATATTGAAAATGAACAGGAAACTGAAACATGAATATTAAGTCTAGTACTACATACATGCGAATGTTGTGTTTAGGTCTCTCCATCGACCCCCCCCCCCCACGCACACACACACATACTTCATGTATCGATTGATGTTCATTTCTTTGTTAATAGAGCTATTGGTATCCGACACACGCGCTCATTATTGCTCTTCACCTTTCGATCTCCATTTATGTCATTCCCGCCCTCACACTCTCAACAAATGTATTTCTCACACACAACCTCTTCGTGCCCTCCATGACAAACGCTCCCTCTCTCTCTCTCTCAAGACACATGTGTTGCCTTTGTAAAACACCTTCACCGTGCGCGCACCCACAAAGTCTATCTAGGCCACTCTCTCGGTAACTATCTCCCTCCATCCCTCACCACAGCTTCGCCGCACAATATCTCGGTGTATCATCTTTAACATTCGAGTGTACGCTAGGCCACACTCCCTCGATCTCTCCCTCTATAAATGACTCGATTGACCTCGCTTTTTCGCGTCGTCTCTCTCACACATAGACGCTCGCACTACACCTCTTGCATAGGCAGAGCTATGTAGATTGTCGGGGGTTACCCCTCGACCTTAGATAAAATTGTGAAGCTCTGTTTAGGCTTGTTTAGATTATATTTTTTGAACATTATATTTCTCCCCACCCTCCCAAACATCGATTGGTTGTGCACCCCCCCCCCCCTCCCCGGGAGAATACCAGGTGCCCCCACACCTTAGATGCTATATGCTGATACGAGTTCCATGGAGCTTGTAGATATGAGATATAGCAGCTCGCATGATGTCTTAATATTTTTACAGGAAACCTTAGTGAGTTTGAGAATTGCACACAATTTGTACAAAAAACTACTCAGATGCCCTTGGATCCCATATCCAACGACCTCGAAGCTCGTATCACCATAGCATCTAAGATGAAGGAGGACCTCATATTCTCCTGTATGTAAGAATATCATGTGCTACCACACCTTAGATGCTTTGGTGATACAAGCTCTTCGGAGCTGTTGGATCTGTGATCCAACAACTCATTGGTGGTTCGAATGTTTTTTTGCAGAAAAGCCCCCAAAGAGTTCGGCCACTGCTTACAAGCACAAAGACTGCTCAGATGCCATTGGATCTCACATCGAACGACCTCGAAGCTCGTATCACTGTAGCATCCAAGCTGCGAGAGCACCTGATGTTTTCTCGAATGGGAGAATATGAGGTGCTCCCACACCGTAGATTCTATGGTGATACAAGTTCCCGGGAGATCTAACGGCTCACAGTAGGAGGTTTGAATGTTTTTGCAATATAGGCCTCAAAGAGTTTGGGAATTGCGTAGAAAGTACAAGTACTACGCATGTGGCATCTGATCATAGATCATACGACCTAGATGCTCGTATCATCGTAGCGGCTAATTAAGCTACTGGGAGCCGTTGGATCCAAGATGCAGCGGCACACACGAGGCCTGAATGTTTTAATTGCAAAAAAAACCTTGGAGAGTTTGGAAATTGCGCATAATTACAAAGACTACTCCCAAGCCATTGGATCTCAGATCCAACGACGTAAAAACTCGTATCACCATAGCATCTAAGCTGCGGGGTGGATGTGATATTCTATGCCGCTGTCATTTTTGTTCCTAAACTTGCAAAAATACATGTAACTGGTGCCATTACTTGTCTAACCGCGCAAAGTGTTTGTGCAAAAAAACCATCCTACACTGAAATGTCAGAACAACACACGGGGGTCCCACTTGTCATTGATCAAATTTGGACCTAGAACTAACAAATCTAAAAGACGAGATTCGAATTAGCAACCTGGACTACAAACCGTGAGTCGATAGCCTGAAACAGCAACGGTTGTTGGCTTTGTCGCATAACTTGATTTTATACAGTATTACGTTGAGTAGAGTAGAGGGAGTGGCTCGTCAACATGTGCATGCCGTTGACTTACTTACTGGTGGGTCCCATGTCTGCGATCTCTCTCTCCTCTCCATCTTCTAATCTTTAGACGCATGGGCACACACGAAGAGCGGCGCGAGCTTGCCGTGGTGTTATTATCTCTATCTCTACTCCTATAAAAGACTCAGTTGGTGATGATGGTGTGTTTGTCATCCGTCATTTCTGACCATTAGATCTGCATCTAACAGTTGTGAGGTAAGTTGTGGCATTTTTGCAACAATAGCCCACTTCTCTGCTCCAATTTGCAGAAAACCCCTTATTATCTTATAAGCAACCACGTCCCACCCTCACCTCATCAAAACAGCCTGAGAAATATATTTCTCTACTCCTATAAAAGACTCAGTTGGTGATGATGGTGTGTCTGCCATCCGTCATTTCTGACCATTAGATCTGCATCTAACGGCTGTGAGGTAAGTTGTGGCATTTTTGCAACAACAGCCCACTTGTCTGCTCCAATTTGCAGAAAACCCCTTATTATCTTATAAGCAACCACATCCCTCCCTCACCTCATCAAAACAGCCTGAGAAATATATTTTGAGTGAAAAGTAATATTTTTAGTGGTATATATGTATATCAAAACAAGAGTGTTTTCTTTCAAGTTTGTGAACAAATACTATTCTACTTTGGATCCGTTGCAACGGACGGGCACATTGCCAGTAACTAAAAAAATGCTTGGAAATAGAAGAATCGCCTAGAACAAGAGACGTTGTGGCTGGTCGAGATGGAGCTAACCACACCTATCATTTGTGCCACGTTAGCATGATGAAGCTGTGTGGCTAGTGGGGTGTTTTTGACCGACTGGCTGGGTCCCGAGGTCGAACCATAGGTAGTACGTCTGATACAGTATATTTTTACATGCACATTTTTCCTTCGTGCCGAGACGTGGCACACCCTACCGCGCGGTTTCTGGGTCCTCCCGGGTGGTGCACGCATATTTTCTTCCTTGTCGAGACATGGGACGCCCTACCACGCGTTTTCTGGGTCCTCCTCAGTCGTAGCGCCGAAGTAAGTAAATGAGTCATCAAATCACAAAAGCCCACCTTTCCCGCAGAGTACATCAGTGAAGCATGGTGGCTAGCTAGTTGGGCTAGTGCGACCAATTAGCTAGGCCGCCGCCACATTTGTTTTTTCACCCCTTTTTTCTCTCCTTGCCGGCAGGTAAATTTAAATATCCACCGTGGCGTTGCTCTGGTCTTTGGGTGCGGCAGGCGCGGCAGGATTTTTATTTTTTTGATTGACGGGAGCAGGCGCGGCAACAATTAGTCATGATGACTCCGCCTATAAAACCCACTGCTCTTGGATGTGAAAAGTCATCGACTGGTGTTTTCCCATGGTGAAAACCAAAAGATTCACCCTGCTTCTCGGCTGGCTCCCTCCGCCTTCCCGTAGATTGCATTGCCTTTCAGCTGTTTCGCCCCCTTTGCTTCCTCTTCCCATTGCTTCTACCTGGTTGCATGGTGGCGCACCAGATCACGGAGTCTGAGGTGAGGCGCCTGACACAGGAGCTCCAGGCCAAGGATGCGGAGCTTAGGGCCAAGGACGTGGAGCTCCGTGAGCTCAAGGAGGAGAGGAGTGCCATGGTCCTCCTTTATGTGCGGGAGTTCACGGAGCTTCAAAATCGGCAGGCGTCCACCACAAAGATGCTCGAGGCATAGGCGGCGTTGCTGCAGAAAGCGGGAGATATGATAGGCGGTCAGGCGAGCCGACTGGAGCGCGAGCGGGCCGATCGTGACGAGGTCCAGGATCACCTCAACCACTTGGTGGACCATGTTGACACACACGTGTTGCGGCTGTGCGATGCCTACCGTCGTGCCAGCGCGACCATGCCGGCCGTCGGGCTAAACCCGTCCGACCACCCCGTCGACTTCAACGAGCTGCGGCTTCCTGACCTGGTCTCCTTCTTCACCTATATCTCCGAGGAGCTGAGCCGTCTCCGCGCGATGGTGGGGGCGGAGCAGGAAAAGAAGGGGTTGCGGGCTTCCATCATCATTGCCGCGCGAATCCTCTTAGGGCTTCATCACCGGAATCCATTCGTGCCATTCGACGCCGTCTTTGACGAGCTGGCTCCCGTCGACCGGGAGCGGGCTCTGCGGGCGGTGGCACCCTGCATCACCAATGTCGTGCGCCTCGAGAAGCAAAGGGACTTCGGTGGTGTTTAGGCGTCATCTGCATGGGCATGTCCATGTCTCGGCGCAACATGACCGTTGGATCAAACTCAGACGGTGCAGATCAGTCACTGTAGCACAAAGCATGTGGGTGTGTTTGGTTGCATTCTCATCTCAATATAGTTGTTCCCTCTTCGTGCATGCTCATCTCAGCACCCCTCTTCATGCATGCTCCTAGTGTATTTGTGTTAACCTACTAGTGTGGACTCATGCACCCTTCATGCACTCTGCCAAACACCCAAAAGTGGGTCGAGAAGGGAACTTTTGCTCCCATCCCATGCACCCTTCATACACCCTGCCTAACACTGATTCATGCTTCATATGGTTCATGTTCCGTGGAGTACTGTAGCACTGTACTCTCCGTGCACTATAGACCTAGTTCTGTTAACATTGATCTCATCGTTCATTCTCGACCGGACACTACTGCAGGATGCTGCTAACGCGACACTACGATCAAAGACCCTTTGACGAAACTGTGTGCGATGCATTAATCGCAAACGGTGATGTAAAATAACCGTAAAAAAAGATGCAAAACATTTGCGATGAAGGATACATCAAACACGGTTCAGATTTTAGTTGCGTGTGCGATGAGGGGCATATGGTTCAGTTCAATGAACTGTTTGCGATGAGGCAGAACAAAAGAAACGAGCAGCCATATGAAGGTGTGTGCGATATATGGCATACAGTTCACTCGGATAAACTGTTTGTGATGAGGCGGAACAACAGAAACAGGCAGCCAGATGAAGGTGTGTGCGATATACGGCATACAGTTCACTCGGATGAACTATTTGCGTTGAGCCAAGAGAACAGAAACAGTTCAACTTAACAAGATTTGTGTGATACGCGGTAAACAGGTCTGTAATGGGAAACATGTGGGAAGACTGATAACAACACAGACGATTCCTGTTAACAAGCCGTGTGTGTTGTGAGCAAACGATTGCTGGTATACAATTGTCACTGATTGATGAAATCATCACCGACGGGTTCCATTGTTTAGTCCGTGTGCGATGTGATTTGCTCTGTCTACAGAGCATCAACATATATACTTAAAAAGGCAGCATTGCAAAATCAAATTAAGCATACAATTACACAAGTGACTACACACATAATATTTCCACACACCAAAGTAAGCAATTACATGCATACTAAACTAGGAGAAACGAGCATCTAATCATCTACTTCTTGTTGCGACGACGCTTGCCATTGCTTTGCTTCCGGTTGGATCCCTGGCCGTTTTGGGGAAGGAGGCACTTCCTCATGTCAATGGTCCGCCTGTACATCTCGTAGTTCGTGTACGCCTCCTTGGCCGTGTACACGACGTGAGCTTTGTCGAGTTTCTCCATCCAGGCCGAGTGCCAGGCACGCTTGTCCTTGTTGCCGGAATCCTTCATGTCTCTGTAGTAGGGATCGATGATGGCCTCGGCGAGGTGAACCAGTGAGTCCTTCTCATGCTCATTGCTGCCCCAGATCTTGTATTGGCCCTGGATGTCGACAAGATTCTGGCAAGGATGCCCGAATTCTTGAGCACCTTTATATCGTTGGTGATGTCCACCATAGCGAACATGTAGTGGGGGCTGTTGACAAACCTGGCGAAACGCTCGCAAGGCCTTGTGGCCAGGCAGTAGTGGTAGACGGGGACGTGATCACGCACGCACATCTGGGCGACGGCGACCTTGGGACGAGACCCGGCACGAGTGCGGGTGTACTCGAGGTCGAACCCGACCACCTTGTACTTCTCCTCAGGAAGCAAGAGCTCCATGATAAGGATGGAGTGCTCCACCCAGACCGGGTTGTTGGTGTACACCACCGAGAGGTTAATTTGACATACATGACTTATAAGTTGATAGAAGTCATATCACTTTTTTTGAAACATGTCGTAAAGTAACGCGATAGACCTTAGATTAACATGTGTTGAAAAATGGCTCATCTTGCAATTGACGCTGACACATTGCAGCACTCCTGCAAGGCCCGGAGGTTAATTTGAGAACAAGTACACAGAGGTTAATTTGACATACATGACTTATAAGTTTCACAGAAATCATATCACTTTTTTTGGTAGGGAAGCTGGTCCTTGCTGTTGTAGGATCCCTCTTTGCATCCTTTATTGCGCACCCGGATGACTGACCGTTGCCGCTCAATGGTCAATGCCACGTCCCCCGTGAATGCAGAAGCTTCCCTCCCTTGGATGAGTGGCAAATGGTTAATCCATAAGAACTATTTGCGATGATGCAGAACAACAGAAACAGGCAGCCAGATGAGGGTGTGTGTGATATACGGCATACAGTTCACTAAGATTAACTGTGTGTGATTAGGCAACACAATAGAAACGGTTCAACTGAACAAGATGTGTGTGATACACGGCAAACAGGTCCGTAATCAGAAATGTGTGCGAAGACCAATAATAACACAGACGATTGCTGCTAATAAGCCGTGTGATTTTCTCCGTCTACAAAAGAATAACATACACACACACACACACACACACACACACACACACACACACACACACACACACATATATATATATATATATATATATATATATATAACTGAAATAAACATCCAATTACATAAGTGACTATATAGATCATTCGCACACACCTCAATAAACAATTCTATGCAGTCTAAACTAGGAGAAACGATCGTCTAGTCATCTACTTCTTGTGACACATTCGTATTTTATTAGTTAAATCCTACTTATAAACCAGGACGGGGGTATAGTAGGTAATTAAATCGCAAACGTTTTTTTATTAACCGTATGTGTACGTGGCCTTTCGTCCTCCTCTCGCATGTCTTGTCACCCCACTGCCGCAGACGGCTTCGAGCGCAAGCTTGAGCAGCGCACGGGAGCATTCTTTTGGCCAAACGGTGGTGAGCCCGTTCCCGCGCAACCGTGCAGGTTCCCGCGTAAGCTTCCCGCCTGACTCGGTGAAATCCCCCAAAATCCCAATGCTTACCAGCCTACTATATAAACCCTCATGGCCGGCGAGTCCTGCGTCGTATTTTCCCCTCCCTCCCTGTAGCTTATCTCGTCTGCTTCTCCCACAATCGCCAATGGCACCGGTCCATCGTCGTCGCTCAGCCACTCCGCCGTCATCAGAGAACAGCTCCAGCTGGGAGTTTACACCATGGCGGCGGCGCAGTCCCCGGCGTAGTGTAGTGCGCGTGCCGTCCCTGTTGGGTGTGCGCGGAACACCCACCACACGCTCCGCCGCCACTGCCCATCGGCAGCTGTTGCTGGCCGCCGTTACCGCCACACCACCGTCGAAAGCCAGGGCCATCGCCCGCTCCGCCGCCGCGGCCCGAAGGCGGGAGGTGGCCATCGTGGCCGCCACCCCACTGCCGGCCATCGTGGCCATCACCCGCTCCGCCACCGCGGCCCGAAGGCGGGAGGTGGTGGTCGTGGCCGCCACCCCATCGTCGGCCGCTGTGGCCGCCAGCCCACCGTCGACCGCCGGGATCGTCACCCGCTCCGCCACCCGAAGGCGGGAGGCGGAGGTGGAGGCCCGCACGTGCGTCAGCGACCTTGCGCGCTACATCGAGTTCCTGCGGGAGGAGGAGGAGCGTCTCGTCGAGCACGCAAAGAGCCTAACCGTAGCCGTGGCCACAGCACACGCCGACGCAGAGGCGAGGAATCAGGAGATCTACGAGCAGTCCCGCCGCTTCGAGAGGGGTCGTCTGGAGCGACAGAGGGCGTTCGAGGTGAGCGTCGCTGAAGGTGCAGCAGTGGCAGGCACCGTATTGCAGTTGTCCAGCTCATCGGTAGGCTCCTCCTCCTCTTCCTGTTACTGAGCGCGCTCGGCAGAGGAGAGGCTGCCGGAAGTAGTACAAAGCCCCTCCATAGTAGTAGTAGTATTTAGGGGCTATTTTGTTTAGTTCATCTGACTATAGATGTGGTGGAACTGTACAACGTACTTAAAATTAGCTAGTATATATAGTTGAATTAGCTATTTCAGTACGCGGTTGGCAACAATTGGGGAAAAGTTTGGTCGGTTTAGCTGTCGAGTTGAACTGTTTGTATAAAGAACGACTGCTTAATCTATGAATGAAATATATGCTTAATTACTGAATTTTAGTTGCAAAAATTAGATAGTGTTAGTGATTTTTAGCTGCATATTTTGACAAATCGCAGTGTTACAAGGTTGACAAATGGCAATGTTACTAGATCAACAAATGTCAATCTTTCCAGTTTGACAAATGGCAATATACCCAATATGACAGATGCAAATCTTACCAAATTTTCTGTACCTGGTTGCACACGGGTCATCCGAAAAAACCGTTTGCGTTGAAGGGAGGTACAAATCCTGCTTGCCAGATTTTCTCTTGGCTTAGCGCCGAAGTCTCGCTTTGCATACCTTATTCAATCTGAACCGTTTGCGTTGAAGAGATGCACAAATCCTGCGCGGCGAATTTTCCCTTGGCTTACTGCGGAAGACCATAGCTCTCACTTTGCATATAGGTGTTCTATCTAAAACGTTTGCGATGAAAAGCTGCACAAATCCGGCTCGGCACATTTTCCCTTGGCTTACTGGGGAAGCTGTCGGTTTACATACGGGTGTTCTATCTAAAACGTTTGCGATCAAGAGCTGCACAAATCCTGCTCGGCACATTTTTGCTAGGCTTCCTGGGGAAGCTGTCGGTTTGCATACGGGTGTTCTAACTAAAACGTTTGCGATGAGTGTTTTATATTTAAAAACCATCCATCCTAGTTAATGTATAAAAATGTCCAAACGAACCCCGAAAAATTCCAAAATTTAACACAACACTCCTGTTGTTCTAAGTTGACACTAGAAAATTTTTGAAAGCAATAAGAGGCAACGGATATCGTTTCGTCCCCAAAGGTGGGACGTTCCCTACTGAAACCATCAGGCTTGTTGTGAGAAGCTTATACCCAAACCTGCCCCAAATGGGACAGAAATTTTACCATGGCATGTTGATGCCGCTCCATGATAGCATGCCAAGTTTCATGAATTTCATACGAGTTTTGGATTTACTAGAATTTAAAAACCATGTATCTCAATGTTTGTGGTTGAGTGACGGTGGCAGGGTGTTTGACATTCATTCCCATTTCTTTCATGGGACCTAAGCATGCAACCAAGGACACATATTTGAATTTTCAACCAATTTATACGCATTAGAGCATATGCCTATAGTTCAAATTTGAATTATGCACATAAATGCATTGAAAACTCAATTAATGTATAAAAATGTCCAAAGGAACCCCAAAAAAATCCAAAATTTAACACAACACTCCTGTTGTTCTATGTTGACACTAGAAAAAAATTGAAATCAAGAAGAGGCAACGGATATCGTTTCGTCCAGAAAGGTGAAACGTTCCCTACCGTAACCATGAGGCTTGTTGCGAGAAGCTCTGGTTTGTGAGAAGCTTATACCCCAACCTGCCCCAAATGGGACAATATTTTTACCACTGCATGTTGGTGCCGTTCCATGATAGCATGTCAAGTTTCATGAATTTCAGGCGAGTTTTGGATTTACTAGAATTTTAAAACCATGTATCTCGAGCGACGGTGGCAAAGGTGTTTGACATTCATTCCCATTTCTTGCATGGGACCTAAGGTTGCAACCAAGGACACACATTTGATTTTTTAACCCGTTTATATGCACTGGAGCATATGCATGTAGTTCAAATTTGAATTATGCAGATAAACGCATAGAAAACTCAGTTAATGTATAAAAATGTTGAAGCAAACCATGAAAAATCCCAAAAAATGACACAACACTCCTGTTGTTCTACGTTGACACTAGAAATGTTTTGAAAGCAAGAAGAGGCAACGGATATCGTTTCGTCCACAAAGGTGACACGTTTCCCTACCGGAACCATGAGGCTTCTTGTGAGAAGCTCTGGTTTGTGAGAAGCTTATACCATAACCTACCCCAAATGGGACAATATTTTTTACCCCAGCATGTTGATGCCATTCCATGATAGCATGCCAAGGTTCATGAATTTCAGACGAGTTTTGGATTTACTAGAATTACAAAAGCAAGCACCTCAACGTTTGCCGGAGAGCCACGGTGCCGTGGTGTTTGAAATTCATCCCCATTTCTTGCATGGGACATAAGCATCAACCCATGGACACATATATCAGTTTACAACCCATTTTGGTGCACCGGAGCATGTGCATGTAGTTTAATTTTGAATTGTGCACCTGAAATGCCTAGAAAACCAAGTTAATGTATAAAAATGTCCAAACGAACCCTGAATAATTCCAATTTTTTTACGACACGCCTATAGTTGCATGTTCACTGTAGATAAAAGTTCTAGCAATTCAAACACCATCCTTTGCAGCTGTGACCCCATTATGTAATTCAAATCAAGACAAAAAATCAAGTAGATCACACACAGTTTATTATCACCAACCGTGTGAGATGCAGCACAAAATATCTTGGAGCACCGTCGGAGTATAGTACGCATACGGCTTACGCGAGAAGGTGCGTCGGCTACAGTCCACAGTCGGCGTGTCAAGCACACTAGCTCGCTCCCCAAATATCATTTCACTGTTCAATCGTCGCCGGTGAATGATGGGGACGTGGACCCGCTTCGTGAGGGCAACTTCGGCGGCCCACTCCGGCAAGAGCGCGGCTGCAGCCGCCAGGCGCGTGCTAACAAGCTTCATGAGCGTTGCCGCAATCTGCGACCGGGCGACCATGGCAGCCCAAACGGCCGCTGTTGCTTCTCAGGTGGCGGCAGCAACATCTGCCTCGGGGATAGCAACTGGCGAGAGCGGCACAGCAGCTGTCCGTTCCGCAGCGGCGGCCTTAGCCTTGATGGAGGCCGCCCACGACCATGTCGAGGCCACCCATGCCCAGCTCATGGCGGTTACCGCACAAATCGAAAGAAGCTTCTCCGACAATGGTCGACAACCCACGGCCGAAGAGTTGGCAATCGCCGAGAGCATTCGAGCAGCCGTCCGTTCCTGCGTGGTATACCTTGCCACGACGGAGCCCGCCCAAGCCTAGATCGCGGTCGCCCACGCCCAGCTCGTGGCGGCCTATTCCAAAGATATGGCGGATGCTGATGGCGAGATGCTTGCCGAGTATGGTGCGATGGATGCCATGGAGCCCCTTCCCCAGGAGATCGTCGGGCGTGAGCTGGACATGGAGGAGGCGGCGGAGATTGAAGAGCACCAGCCGTAGTAGTACTCTTTGTTTTGTTTAATTAAGAGCGCCGGTCTTTAATTTGTTAGAGTAATGTTTAGGTCAGCTAGCTCTGTTTAATTGCTGAAATTGCTCGATTAAGAAGTGTGGGTGTGCTGTAGTCTCCTTTGTGTACCCAAATTATGCAATGACGTGGATGACCACTGTAACCAGGGAAATTCGAACCAAAAATTTTCACGTTCAAACTCATCACGCACGGGTTAAGCTATATGAATCGTTTGTGATGTTCACATATCGTACACAGTGCTGAATAAGGGACCGTGTCTGATGACACTTTGTGCACCAGTTTTTTCGCTGAACCGATTCAAAATTTTCGGCTTCCGCGAAAATATCTAGCTCCCCGCCCCCTCCCCCTTACCAAAGGCCACATTTCCCCTATTTCTGCCTTCCTTTCCAAGTTGAAACCTTCACTCCCTGCTTGCAGCGCTGCCTCCTCGCCGGCGACCCTCCTTCACGCTACTCGACCTCGTCTATCCAGGCAGGTAATCCACACCCGAACCCCATCCTCCTCCTCCTTCCACATCCGACATGCCCCGACCGCCGGCGCGACACCTTCCACCCAAATCACCAACCCCTCCACCAAATAAGCACCGCCCTAAGCCATGGTGCACGCAGTATAGCCAGGAGCTCAAGGAGCATTTGGCAGCGGAGAAGCAAATCGCGGTCGCATGCGCGGATGAGGTCGCGATGGCTGCCATTCGTACCGACCCCCAGATCTTGGAGGAGCACCTCGCCGTCGAGGCCACCGTCGTCGCCTCGCGCGCCGATGCCGCGACGCGGTTGGCTGCTTTAAACAACAGTTCATGGCGCTTCTCGAGGCCACCCTCGGTGCCTTCGATGAAGACTATGAGGTGTTTTCTCAGCGTGCACGTGCTTACCTCAACTCGAGAGCCAGCAGGTTGGTGCCCGGAGTGGCTCAGGCTACTCACCACTACGACAAGGGCACCCATGATGCGGAGGCCTCGCCCTCTTCCATGTCCAAGGAGCCAATCATCATCGATATTTCTGACGATGAGGAGTAGCTTGTCTTATTGGCTCACTATAAGGACCCATGTTTAGTTTGCTAGCTACGCCGGTTAAGCATGCTCGGTTTACCCGTTGCATGTGCTGCTCCTGCCTTTCCTTAACAAATTCTAGTGAATTATGCTATCTACTTTTACCATGCAATATGTTGCTCTAGTGTATATGTTCTATATGTCGTGCAATGTGGTGCTCACTTATTAACTGTATGGTTAATTAGTTGTCGTGTTCAGTTAACTGTTTGGTTCAATTCTGCAAATGTGATGTTCAATTCTTCAGGGTGCAATTTTGTATTGTCTTCCATGTGAGAAATAAATTGAATTTATCTTTGCAAAATACATGAGAAACAAATACAATTGCTTTCCAAGTTGTCAAGCATGATTGGTTTGGTTAACTGTCTGATCTTCTAGTATGTTATACATTGTGCAATGTGGTGCTCAGTTAACCTTTGGTTCATTTGTTGTGGTGTTTAGTTAACTATTTAGTTCAATTCTGCAATGCGATGTTCAATTGTTGTGGGTGCATTCTGTTATTGTATACCATGTGAGAAATAAATCGAATTTGGCTGTACTAAATACATGAGAAACAAATACAATTGCTATATTTCCAAATTGTTAAGCATGCTTGGTTTGGTTAACTGTCTGATCTTCTATTAGGAGTGTGTTATATTGTGCAATGTGATGCTCAGTTAATGTTTGGTTCATTTGTTGTGGTGTTTAGTTAACTGCTTGGTTCAATTCTGCAATGCGATGTCCAATTGTCGTGGGTAGAATTTTGTATTGTTGTGCATGTGAGGAATAAATCGAATTTGGCTGCACTTAATACATGAGAAACATATACAACTGCTATATTTCCTAATTCTTAATCATGCTTGGTTTGGATAAATGGGTTTTCCATGTGGCTTGAATTAATCTGATGAATCTGCAATGTACTTATTTTTCATCAACATATTTTACTAATAGCATGCGAACCCTCACTTAACCTGGTCACTAACTACCTTATATGTGTTGCAGGGAAACAATGGGAAGCACTGAGGTTTACAATCGAGGTTTGCACATGCATGGTTCTTTGTCTAATAGCACATTATTGTGCAATTGTAGAAACCATTCTAATATTTAGGTTTTTAACAATTTGGTCTTGCACATGTAGGTCCTGCTGTCAGAGGTTTTGACCCACTGTTTGACCCTTTTTGCATATGGGGAAATGAGTTGTCTATGAATATCAGTCAAGTCAAGAAACTCAGAAAGATTGTTAGGATAAAGATATTAGTGACAAAAAACAACAAGATCTTTGTCTGCACGATGAAGAAGACATCAGTTCACTACAGGATGGTACTAACTATTATACCTTGCCTTTTTTATTCCTTTGCCCCATTTCCAATATAGAGAAGATATTTATGCACATCCTTGTTTTCAGGCCTTTCGAAAGCAGTTCACTGATGATTACCTCTCAAACCACCTGTATGGTCAGGAGGCGAGGAAGGTATTCATACAACATCCACGGTTCAATATTGAAGTGTTCCTGAAGAGGATGAAGGATGGACGGTCAATCATCCACAGGCACTGGCCTAAAGTTGCAAAGACCTTCAACATCAATGAAGGCTCAATATTCGCCTTCCACTTCAGCAGTTTTCCAGATGAGATTCATCTGTCTATGTACCGTCTATGATGCTAATTTCAAAAGGTTATAGATGTTGCATGTGAAACTTGGTGCTGGTGCAGTTGTGTAATGGGGTAGCTGAGTGCTGAAGCTATATGATGTTGTACTCTGATGTATTTCAATTATGAAATCATGCTTCCTTAATATGAAAATGAAATATAGTGTGTGCTTAATATTAAATGTCAATTAGATTAATAAATGGATTATTAATAATAGGACAATTAGCCTGCTAATGGCCAATTAGCCTGCTAATTGGGTTTTTCTATTGCAAACGGTTATTGAGAAAACACCGTGGGCGATGACCTCAGGCAACGCACACAATTTCTAGGAATAAACTGTGTTGGATTAATAAACAATCACACACGACATCCTCTTCAAAACTGTTTGCGTTAGGCCACCTTGCGCAAATGTTTACCACATAAAAAGTGTGTGTGATGGACAGCCTTTGCCACACAGTTTCTTCTACGCATCGTGTGTGATGCATTCAATAACACAAACGATAAAATTGTTAATATCGTGTGCAATGGCAACGCTATCACAAACGATTTAATGGGGGAAATTGTGTGTGATGTACCTGTGAACGGAAACGTTTTCCTTGGAGCGACTGTGTGGGATGTATATACGAACGGAAACGTACTTCTTGGATTAACTGTGTGGGATGTACATACTAACGGAAACGTATTCCTTGGATTGACTGTGTGGAATGTACATACGAACGAAAATGTTTAGCGGGGACTGACTGTGTGGGATGTACTTACGACCGGAAACAATTTCGCATGTATAATTGTATTTTTTTAGCACTACTGTACGTATAACCATATTTGATCGCTTGTCGATCGCACACGACCTCATTTTGCCGAGCGTGTGTGCCAGGAGGGCATATCCCCGATGGTTTCTGGGTCGTTTGGGAAGGACCCCCCCCCCCTATCGTAGTCACTCACTAGGTGATGGTTCAGAACACCGTCACGGAAAGGGGTTAAAAACTGTTTGTATAGCACCTCGTTGTACCAGTGAGACAGTCAAAAAAGGGGTATGTTACATTACTGTTCATATAGTTGACATGTGCACAACATCATTTGTTATCGTCATATCTTACTACACTAGCAACAAGATTATGTAGTACTGACGTATGAACCACTGCACATGCCTAGTAGTAGGAGTACTATGTAAGTTCAAGTGGCTGCCATGTCTCGCACTCCTCCATCGTAAGAGTGGAAACGCTTGTTGTAATCATTTTTTTTCTTCAGAAACAGTGGACACGCTCTACCATGCGGATCCTCCTCGACGGTCGTCGGGAACCTTGCTACTCACTTTCGCCGACGTGTGGGACAGCCAGCATCGGGGTCCACTTGTCATGCATGAAATTACTCCGTACTAGAGTGCACAACTAGACGGTAGACTACCCCGGTCGAAGCGCCGCAGTAATGCCCAATGAGCCGTCAAATCACAAAACCCCAACCTTTCCAGCAGTAAGTTGGATGGACGAAGCAACCATCATTTCACTCTTCTCCCTCAGCTTCCTCTCTTGAAGAAAACCCCAACTCGCTTCTCCCTCATCTTGTTCCTCATTTCTTCAAGAAAACCCCGACGCGCTTCTGCCATTGTTCTTCTCTCCCAAAGAAGGAAAGGTGAGCGCATCAATGGTGTTGATTCTGGCCAAGGCCCGGTCTTGCAACCCCGAGACTGATCCTATAACTCCCTCTCTGTTCTTCTTTTGGGTTTGTGATTATGGTTTCTTTTCTTTTATTTCTATTTGACAGTTTCTTGATGGACCTTGGAGCACCGGCCGAAGTGATGTCTATGGCTCTAGCCAAAACCGTCGAGGCTCAGGGTACGAAGAAGCACAAGCACCCCGCCGAGACTACCGCAGACAAGCTCAAGGCCATCGCCCTGTCCAAGCCCCCCTCTCTGGGATCCCTCATTAAGCAAGTCCAGGTGATATCTCTTCTTGACGATCTTTTTGGCGATCTTGATCGTGTTTTTTCATCTAACACGCAGTACTAGTACTAGTAGTACAACTTTCTGGGTGATCTTGCATGTGATTTTTGTGTGCCAAATGGCGGTTCTAAATTGCTCTTTTGACCAAAACATGCGAGAGGTTGACACTGATTTCTTATAGATTACTTTCAACTACTTTATGAACATCAATGCTAGCTGTAGGAAATGCAAGATTTTAGCTCTCATGCCTTTGAAGAGAGTATATTAGCCTCAGTAACTTGTGTTATGGATATTGCAAGTAATCCCTCTGCTCTCATGCCTTTGAAGACATGTTCTAGTGTCTTTGTTCACTCATTTCTGTGCGTATATGTAGTCTTATATGGAGTAAAATATCGAAAATCATCTTATATTTCTGAACGGAGGTAGTAATAAAATATTTGGTTTTTGTTTGAATTAGAACCAGGTCCGCGGTGGAGATGAAGTTCTCAAAGTCATGCCGTGTGAACTGGAAGACCTGAGGATGAGTTCTACTAAACTATCCAGCTGTTGTGTCCTTGTCGCCACGTGTCGTGAACTAGTGTTTTCCTGTAGCATTGTTGTCAGGTGTGTTCTCGAGGATGTACTTCACCACAACAATTTCCTAGTTGTGCCTTCGATTACGAAGGGTGTGGTTCTTGTAAAGCTTCCCGACAAATCTGATGCGGACTATCTTCATCGTCATGTTTATGAGTGGAAAGACCACTCTGTTAGGTTCTCCAAGGTTGACGAGATGGCGATGGTGCTGGTAGACATCTCTCACAAAGTCCATGGCCTAGTCAGTTATGCGGGGTACATCCCGTAGGTCGGTGGCAAGAAATAATCTGCAAAGTTTAATTAGTGCAACTTTGCTTGTCTGTAGTAAGTACTATTGTTCAATACTTGATTTCTGTGTGTGAACTCTGTATTGTTTAGTACTGCCACTTTTGTTGTGTGGTGAGTCCTGAGAACAGTATATGTTAATGTCTGTCCACTCAATTCAGTCTGTATATTTTGAAGTATCCATATCATCTTTTTTGTGAGGACGGTTTATCAATTATGGTTACACTCCAATATCTGTATGCATTGCAGGGTTTATCGCACCCACCAGGATTTCCAGTCCCATGGATGTTCGGTCCATACGATTTGTCAAGACCTTTGGACTGTCCTGCTTGTGGGAGTAAGCGGGGGGCCTGCATGCCACCCGTAATTGGACGATCAACCTTCTGTTTAGAACTTGAACATAGTGATTTCCTGGTAAGGATTCACTCGTGTCACATCAAGTAAATCTTATTGATTTACTGTCTAAATCTTATTGATTTAATGTCATGTTTTCTTACTTTTGCTGCAATTTTACGATGCAGGTTTTGCCATGTGACATTCGTTACAGAATAAACCGTTTGGTTTGCTCTATGATGGTTATTTTTGCAGGTTTCACTTCTTATGTCGTGTCAATAACGAAGGCACTGTCCATCACTTATATTACTGGGCACAATTGGATCAGTCTGTTATCTAAGTACAATCTGAAGCCCTATGATGAACTGCAGTTTGGTTTAACAAACACGCCACAATTAGTCCTTCTCGCGTTTAAAAGAAATGAAGAAAAAGACTGGATCAAGGTCACCGAGCCTAGTCAAGTTAGAAAGCTGAAGTATGAAATCATAGCAGACCAGAGATGATCACTGATGTCTCGCACATCGGTACCACCTTCAGCATCGGATCGAGCACCGGCACCTTCTCAGACGGCACTAGCTCTAGCACTGACAGCGGCAGCAGCAAAGTCTGATCCACCAGAGGATTGGGCACTGACCGCGTCAGCGGACCAGGCTGATCTACCGAAGGATCGGGCACCGACACGGGCAACTGCTCCGACACCGGCACCAGCTCCACAAGGAGCACCATCTCCGGCAGCAGCAGCGGCACTACCAGTCGCACCGGCACGGGCACCAGCAATGGCTCTGGCACCTGCACCAACACTTGAAGTTGCACTTGCATCTGCTCCGGCCCGTGCTGCGGCAACGAAACCAGTAGTTGCACCGGCAACAGACTGGGCTGCAGTTCGCACTGCATATACCAAAGTCCTTACAAAAACCAACATCTCCACCTTCTTGGTAAGCATTGGCCGCCCAAGTGCTTCGTTCTTTTTTCTTTCCATGTTGTTTCACATGATTCACTGTGTTGATCTAACTGTTTGTGTATGTCTTCTTATTTGCAAACAGAGAATTCCTAGAGCAATGAGGGAGTCGTTCAATAATCCGGGCGACCGTGGCCAAGTTTCTCTTACCATGCGTAGCCTTGGTGTGAATGAACCTGCTCAATATACCGTAAGTACAAAGGATGGTCGCATGATGATTGATGCTAAAGGATGGTCAAGGTTCAAAACTCTATCAAATCTTGCGGTAGGGGATGATGTCAAAATTGAACTTTCTCGGCAAGGAGAGCTGGTCCAAATCAACTTTGAAATCCTTCAGTAGCAACACGCAACTGCCGAACTGATCTATCCTCCGAGAGCTTTTGATGTAATAATATGGCATAGTGAAACAAGTGTCCTGTGTGTATAAGTTGTACGACAGTATTATTTATCACGTAGGATATCGTGAAAGACTTGCAACTCTGATTGCTGGTTAAGAACTGTCGTTCGATTTCATTCTAACAGCTGCCATGCTTTATTTAATTTTATGTATTCGCCTTGCGACAGCATCTAAAACCAGCGCCGTACCGAACGCTTGCAATATGAAATGCGCTGAGTTAGAACACATGGGCCCCCAAACATGCAGGCCCACCGGCCTGTGGCCCAAAGTCCAGAACCGTGAGCCTGTCTGAGTATTATATTCTCAGCTGAACCCCCATATTATGTTATATATATTCCCCTTGATTTTTCTTATGTATAAAGTTGTGATATGAAAGATTTTTTATATTTCTTTACAGAGGGAGTATCTCTCTGTCAAAAATATATTTATGTGTAACTAGTTACTCCTGCCTTTCTATTTCCTTTTGCTGATATGTGGGGCATCCGGCAACGGGGTCCACGAGCCATGCACCAAATTAGAGTGCACAATTGCACGGTAGGCTCACCCCGGTCGTAGCGCCGCAGTAATGCCCAATGAGCCGTCAAATCATGAAAATCCCCACCTTTCCAGCTTTAGCAGTAAGCTGGACAGACGAAGCAGCAATATTTCACTGGGCCTAAATACCCTTCTCCCTTGTCTGCTTGTTCAGAGAAAAACCCCTCTCAGCGATTGCGTAGGGTTTTTCTCATGGAGTACCAGGTACGAATTCTTCATCCATCCACGATAAATCCTAGTCCCTTGGTCGCGGGTAATCCTAGGATGGCAGCCGCCACCGTTGATGCATTTTTCTTCCTACTGAATCTAGTGTGTTTCATTTGTAGTGCCCAAAGTGCGAGGACCCTACAGGTTTCTGCGCCCTCGGCGAGACGCCACACTTGTTCCTTCTCATCCTAACACAGGATTTTAAAACGCGCATAGTATGTTCCTAGAATCCTCTTTTCTATCCGGGAGGGTGGGGGTTTTTGAACATGCTGTCGACTAATTGGGAATTTTGGATTGCTATATTTGGATAAAAGGTACTAGTACCATGGTCAACACTGACGTGAAGGAGGAAATTATTTCTAGATTTGGATAGCGAATACATTGTGTTCTCATATTATTTTTCCTGCAGTGCATTCCTTGCGCTGGCAGAACACGTGTACTCAAGATGGTCGGCCTTGCCATAACTGAATACACCAGTTTAATGGTCACATTGAAGACAAGCCATGGATATAAGTTCCGAGTTGGGTTCATGAACCAAGAAGATCGCTGCTTTTTTATGGCCGAACTTGGATAAACTTTCTCAAGTGTTACGGACTGAAAGTTGGCGCACGAATGTTGATGGAAATAGCAGAACCTGGTCTCATCTTCACTGTGATCTTCCACCCCGACGTCGTTCCAGTAGTTCATCCATGTTAGTTTTGTATCTGGTTCTTGCATGTTGCCTCGATTACTTCTTAATCCACCTATTCTGTCTAACTAATCACAATTTAACTTTAGAAGTAGCAATGATTTGTGATTCCCTTCTCTCACGAAGATGCTACTTCTAACTAATATTTCTTATAATTGGTGGCACGTGTAGGTTATTTCAAAGTTAAGCACGCTACTCATTTGTTATTCTATAAGAACTCGACTGTTACTGATGGCACTGAAGTTGACTGGGACGACATCCACCAGCTCCTACACTTTATTGATCGTCTTGAGGTCCTTGTGGGGCGTTTCAATGGTGGAAGGCCATGTGGGATATGTGTGCCACTGCTGCACACGTTGAACAGCTCCAACTGTGTCGAGAAACTTATGGTACGAGCTATTTTCTGTTATATATGTTGCTCATAAACTCTTGCTTATACACAGTTTTATAGCTGTGATCTTCTTGAAACAGAAACTGCCCAGTTCTATTGTTCCTATACAGATGCCTGACCATGGTCGGGTCAGACTTGCGCTTGGTCACAACATGATGTTTATGTCAACCTACTCCATTTCCCTTGGAGGTGAAAAGATACTTATTCATGGGTGGTCTCAAATAATGAAGGCCTGTCCAACTTGGAGAATAGGACAGAAGGTAATGCTCATGCTTTTCCATGGCTCTAAAGCAAATATCCTATTTATTGACCACATTGCGAGATGAAGCCGCTTTCAGAAGGTTGTGGATGCGCGGGGTGGCGCCTGGGCCTTGTCCTGGGGCTTGGTGGCCTCACCCTTGGTTAACTGTAGGCAAAGTAGCACTGTTCGAGGCATGCTTTGTACGGTTGAACCTGTATAAGTACTCATACTGCTTTCAGCTATGGTTGTTAAGTGCCCCTACTGGTTTCAGTTAAGGTTGTTAAGTACTCCTGCTGCTTTTATAGTCTATTGTGTTTCTTCAGTCCTGTCTTCTTCCAGCCGCCAAAACTAAACCAGCGCCGGCGGGGCCGCCTGCTTCCGCCTCCGACGGCTGGCTGCGCCTCAGCACACGCATCGCCGCCCCGCCGTCTCCTAAATCATTAACGCTGACATCCGAGGCCTCGCCGTCGTCCTCTGCGCGCTTTGGTGCGCTCGCCGCGGTGCCGCCCTCTCGCGTTGTCAACATGGTCAACAAACAAGAGGAATCGGGAGAGGACTGTACGTGGAGAGGATGACAGTAGGGGCAAACCATGTCCATGGCCGTACGCAAGCAAGTTCCTCATTTTTTCTTATATACTCCATTGTCAGCGTATAGAAAAAGAAAATGCTTCCTCCTAGTGGTTTGCTGACATCTGGTACCCACGACATTGTCAGCGTATAGTCAATAGACAAGAGAACAGCACAAGACCGACTGACACCTCGGACGTAGCTGCTTGAGCAGTATTTTTTTTATTGTTGAAACGGAGCAGGGTTTCAACTGGGCTGTGGCCCGTCTAGCACAGGCTTCTATTTTACGTTCACCACATGACCAGCCCAGCTATTTTTTCTTTGTGAAAATGAGCCCAGTTTATTTTTTCTGAAGAATACCCAATCCAGGCCTACTTATTTTTCTACTCCCTGCTGGGCTGCAACTCTTTCAAGACGGCTGCAAATCTTGAAAGTAATATGAAATGGGCTGTAAATATAAAAAACAGACGACAAATTGGCAGTTACTTTCAAATTTCTAATTTTTTTCACATTTTCAGATTCCAATTTCACTGGGCTTTAACCTAATTTAAATATATCTTCGAAGTACTTTAAATCTGGCTCGACATTTCGGTATTAAAAATAGTTTGGACCCCACCAAAATATGCGAAATTTCATTTAAATTTTTAACGCTGGCCCTGGCCAACAAAAAAAACTGACTGCAATAAATTGCATAAGAAGTTGCAATGAGCTGTAAATTATTTAAAAAATAGGGAATGGTCTGACTTGTGGGCCTATTAAGTTGACGCGTATGCAAGATTTTTTTACTTATTATATACATCAACAAACAATTCTAGCAGACGTTACCGTTGGATGTCAATCCAACGGCCGTCGTGCTTCTTCAACCTCTGATCTTCTTGCTCCAGCCGCCAAATCCAGCGCCGGCGGGACCGGCTGCTCCCGCCTCCCGTGGCCGGCTGTGCTGCCATGCAGGCCTCACCGCCCCCTACTATTCCCACCGCTGGCCAGGCCATCCCTCTACTCACCCACATCCCTCCACTGTTGTGGCTTCGCCGCCTCTGGGTCATTCCCTTCCTGGGTCTCGCCGTCGTCCATCGTGTTGGTGTTCTCGGCACGGCGTGGTCAACGTTGTCAACAAACGACAACATCGAAAGAGGGATGTACATGGAGAGGCTGACAGTTGGGACCCACATGGTCCATGGCTGCACGCAAGCAAGTACCTCCTTATTACGCCAAAATGAATGAATCCTCCCAATGACAGCTGGGACCCACCAGCTATATCTTGGCACGAAAGGAAGTGCCTCCTTATTAAGAGAAAAATAACGAATGCTCCCCATGACAGCTGGGGCCCACCAGATATGGAGGCTGACTTGTGGCCCTACTAAGTTGACGCGTACGCAGGGCTTTGTCAACTTAGTCAACAAATGATTCTATCACCAGTGACCGTTGGATTGTTAACATCCAACAGTCATCCTGCTTCTTCAACCTCAGATTTTCTTGCTCCAGCCGTCCAAACCACCACGTGCACCTGCCTCCCGTGGTTGGTTGTGCTGCCGCGCAGGCCTCACCGCCCCCTACTACTCCCACCATTGGCCAGGCCATCCCTCTACTCACCCACACCCCCTGTTATTCTGCGGTGACGGCAGCCTCACACCGCAGCCGAACCAGTCAACCCTCGTACCACCCTCTGCGTGTTCCCAGGCTCCGCGTCATTCCCTGCCTCATCGTCGTCCACCGCCTGGTGCTGTCCGCGCGGCGTGGTCAACGTGGTCAATGAACGACAGCCATCGGAAGAGGACTGTATGCGGTGAGGCTGACAGATGGACCCACCAGCTACATCTTCGCACGCAAGGAAGTGCCTCCTTATTACGCGCAAAAAAAGAATCCTCCCCCTGTCAGATCGGACCCACCATCAATATCTTCGCACGCAAGGAAGTGCCTCCTTATCCTCCCTGACAGCCGGGACCCACCCGGTCGAAGCTTACGTAGCGTTGTCATTCTTGTCGCAAACGTGTACGTACATACTGGTCCATCGGTCTTTCTACCACGATGAACCGTGGCCCAGTAAGGAGTGGTAGCTGTTCAGGCAGTCCCGTCTATATCGTGTACACGTACGTACAGCCACGCTACAAGAAAGTAAATACGGCTACGTACGTACATACGGGCGGGGTCTCGAACGCGTACAGCGACGGCGTCCTGTTCATCGGCAGCCAACCGACTGGGTCGGAACGGAGGAACATCGTCGTGTTCATCGAGAGGCAACAGACTGGGTCGGAATGTGTCGTGTTCATCGGGAGCCAACCGGCTTGGACAGAACAGCCAAAACGGGGTCTGGCGTACCGCAAAATGGAGGAAACGGACTTGTGTTCGAGCTCCTACAGTCAAAATGGGGTGTTGTTGATCGGGAGGGGTGTGGCGTACCGCAAAATGGAGGAAACAGACTTGTGTTGGAGCGCCTACGGTCGAAATGGGGTCCTATTCATCGGGAGGGGTGTGGCGTACCGCAAAACGGGACTCCACGAGCTACTGTTCATTCACCGTCTACTGCCTCGCTCCAGCCTCCACGGGCTACTGTTCATCCACTGTCGACTTCCTCCAGCCTCCACGTGCTACTGTTCATCCACCGTCGACTTCCTCCTGCCTCCACCAGCTACTGTTCATCCATGGGGGTCCTGTTCATCTAGCCTCCACCGGCTACTGTTCAACCAGCCCTCCACGGGGTCCTGTTCATCCAGCCTCCACCGGCTCCTGTTCAACTAGCCCTCCACATAGGGTCCTGTTCAACTAGCCCTCCACACGGGGTCCCTCCATCGGCTACTGTTCATCCACCCCCACCTCCTCAATCGGGGTCCTGTTCATCCAGCGGCAATGGCCTCTACTACCACGGGATCCTGTTCATCCAACCCCCACTGGGAACTGTTCATCCAACCCCCACCGGGGACTGTTCATCAAGAGGCAGCTTCGATCGGCTTCAGTTAGCAGCAGTAGCGAAGGAATCGCTCGGGTTTAGTTAACAGCCAGGGATCGATCGCTCGGGTTCAGTAACGTAGCTAGTGCAATCTCTCGGGTTCAGTAAGCGAATGCCTCGCTCGGGTTCAGTTAGAGCCCAACGCCTCACACACACACGCGCGTACGTGTACGAGAGAAACGCGCAATCCCTCCGTGCATCGCTCGGCCCCGAGCACCCACCGTAACCGGGAACTCCCTGAAATTTCCCTCGCCCTCGCTTCTACCACGATTTTTCCCGTCATGGACGGCCCAAAGAATGTCATGCAGGTGCGTCCCCGGCCCGCCCAGGACGAAAAGCCCATTTTCTGTCATGATTTTTTTTCATAGAAGTAGGAGCCCATCACATCTATGATGATACCGGGTTTTGTCACAATTATCGTCATAGAAGTGTCATAAGCATGACACAAAAAAACTCGTTCGGCCCAAAATGTCAAGGATGTGTCTTTTTTTTGTAGGGCTTCCAGCTCTGTGATATTGCTCGGCAACCAGCCCGTTAATGCTACGGGGATGGTCGCCGGCGCGGGCGTGGGGATGGGAGCTGGGACGGGCGCGGGGGTAGCAACCGCCGCGGCCAGCTCATTCAGGGCCATGTCCATGAGGCCCCATTCCTCCTTATTTTATATCTCCTCCGGCTCGGAGTCGACTTCATGATGACCCACAAGTATAGGGGATCAATCGTAGTCCTTTCGATAAGTAAGAGTGTCAAACCCAACGAGGAGCAGAAGGAAATGACAAGCGGTTTTCAGCAAGGTAATGTCTGCAAGCACTGAAATTATAAGTAACAGATAGTTTTGTAGCAAGATAATTTGTAACGAGCAAGTAACGGTAATGGTAACAAAAGTGCAGCAAGGTAGCCCAATCCTTTTGAGGCAAAGGATAGGCCAAAACGGTCTCTTATGATAAGCAAAGTGTTCTTGAGGGTACACGGGAATTTCATCTAGTCACTTTCATCATGTTGGTTTGATTTGTGTTCACTACTTTGATAATTTGATATGTGGGTGGATCGGTGCTTAGGTGTTGTTCTTACTTGAACAAACCTCCTACTTATGATTAACCCCCTCGCAAGCATCCGCAACTACGAGAAAAGTATTAAGAATAAATTCTAACCATAGCATTAAACTTTTGGATCCAATCGGTCCCTTACGGAATAGCGCATAAACTAGGGTTTAAGCTTCTGTCACTCTCGCAACCCATCATCTAATAACTACTCCACAATGCATTCCCTTAGGCCCAAATATGGTGAAGTATCATGTAGTCGACGTTCACATGACACCACTAAGGGAATCACAACATACATATCATCAAAATATCGAACACATATCAAGTTCACATGATTACTTGCAACATGATTTCTCCCGTGACCTCAAGAACAAAAGTAACTACTCACAAATAATAATCATGCTCAAGATCAAAGGGGTATTAAATAGCATAATGGATTTGAACATATAATCTTCCACCAAATAAACCATATAGTGATCAACTACGAGAAGCAATCAACACTACTAGTCACCCACAAGTACCAATCTATAGTTTCGGTACACAGATTGAACACGGGAGATGAACTAGGGTTTGAGAGGAGATGGTGCTGTTGAAGATGTTGATGGAGATTGCCCTCCCCGAGATGGGAGAGTTGTTGGTGATGATGATGATGATGATTTCCCCCTCCGGGAGGGAAGTTCCCCCGGCGAAATCGCTCCGCCGGAGGGCAAAAGTACTCCTGCCAAAGTTCCGCCTCGAGACGGCAGCGATCCGTCCCGAAAGTCCTCTCCTTATTTTTTTCTAGGTCAAAATGACTTATATACCAGAAGATGGGCACCGAAGGTGGGCTGGGCTGAGCACAACCCACCAGGGCGCGCCTGGGGGACCTGGCACGCCCTGGTGTCTTGTGCTCACCGGGTGGCCCCCCTCCGGTAGTTATTTGCTCTAGTATTTCTTACTTATTCCATAAAAATTCCCTGTGAAGTTTCAGCTCATTTGGAGTTGTGCAGAATAGGTAGCCTGACGTAACCTTTTTAGGTCCAGATTTCCAGCTGCCGAAATTCTCCCTCTTTGAGTGAACCTTGCCAATTATGAGAGAAAAGGCATTAGAAGTACTCCAAAAAGCATTATTATGCATAAAAAACATTATAAATAACAGTAGGAAAACATGATGCAAAATGGACGTATCAACTCCCCCAAGCTTAGACCTCGCTTGTCCTCTACCGAAAACCGAAATCGAAAAACATGCCCACATGCTTAGAGAGAGAGGTGTCGATAAAAACAAACATACGAACATAGACGCATCATGTAAATTATTATAACAGCAACAAACTTTAACATAAAAACTTTTATCATAGAACTTTTATCATAGACTTCTCATGAATAAGTAACAATTCATCACAACATCGAAGTATAAAGCATAAACTCTATTGGAAACCAACAAACTATGTTCTCAGTCAACTTTGCAACTACAATTCATCATCATTTCAGGAAGGGTCACGTATCGGAGCCTTTAGGCAAGTCCACATGCTCAACCATCATATAGTCTTCTATGATTGCTAACACTCACCGCATACACATGAGCAAAACATTGCAACCGGACACAGAGAAAGATAGGGGCTTATAGTTTCGCCTCCCAACATACTCACCTCGAAGGTGATGTCAACAATAATAACTCATGCTACCCATATTCAACTGGATATATGTGCCTAGATCTTTCCTCACCACATGATGCTTGCCAAAAGAGAAAATAAAAAGGAATAGAGAGAAAACTTTGACTCTTACATGAAAGTAAATACATAAAAGTAAAAGATAGGCCCTTCGCAGAGGGAAGCAGAGGTTGCCATGCGCTTTTTGTTTGTATGCTCAATCCCTTAGTGCAAAAGAACATCACGTTATATTGCCCCTTGTGATAGCAACCTTTATTATGCAGTCTGTCGCTTTTATTCTTCGCCATCACAAGTTCGTACAACGCTCAATTTTCTCTTACACTAAATGATCTAACACTTTTAGAAGCAATTTTTATTGCCTTATTGCACCGATGACAACTTACTTGAAGGATCTTACTCAATCCATAGGTAGGTATGGTGGACTCTCAAAACAAGATTTGGGTTTAAGGGTTTTTGGATGCACAAGTAGTATCTCTACTTGGTGTGGAATTTTTGGCTAGCAAAGATAGGGGGCAAGCACTACATGTTGAAGGATCTATGACAATATAACTTCTATGTGAATATGAACAAACATAAATCATTACGTTGTCTTCCTTGTCCAACGTCAACAATTTTGGCATATAATATTTTGATGGGGGCTCACAATCACAAAAGATTTCTAAGATAGTATATTTGCATGTGAATCTTCTCTTCCCTTATTAATTCTTTCATGAATTGCATCATTGACCAATGCTATGTTTGTCATTCTCCAATAAAATTTTGTACTTATACTTTTCCTTATGTGGTGTCATTACTTACCATAAGATTAGCATATGATCTTTTTCATTTATTTCCTTTCTTTTTATTGAAACATGAAAGTAAAGAAAGTAAAACTCAAACTAAACTTTATTATATATCTTGTACATGATTACAAGGATAGATCACTAAGCAAACTCTCAAGAAGAAAGGATCAAACTGAACTTTTATTCATCTAAAGCAAAAGATAATTATGGATCGAACTAAGAAAAGTAAAGGCAAAAGATAGTGGAGGTGATACGATATCGGGGCACCTCCCCCAAGCTTGGTGTAAGCCAAGGGGAGTGCCCATACCCGATACTCAATTTTCTTTTGGTGATGAAGAAGGAGGTGGTGGTGATGAAGTGGTAGCGATCTTGTCCTCGAGTTTCCATGGCAGAGGTTTACCATCATAAGAGGAGTGAGTCTCTCGGGTCCTGCAAATGGCAGCCAAACTCATACCTTTAAACCTTGCCTCATATTCAAAGACTTGGTTTTGAAGGTCGTAGATCTGGCTCTGGAGGAAGTTGATTTGCTCGTTGAAGGAGAAGACGATGTCCTTCATGGACTTGCCATCCACCTTGAGATCACGGGTGTAGTCCGCGATCATGAGGTGATTGGCATTGAGTCCACGTTCCACCATCCCCTTGCACCGGAAGACTTCCTGCTCCACAGCTTCAAGCCTAGCCTCCACGGATCCAGTCCCCTTGGGGCCTTGCACATCACGGATGTGGAGCACCCCCTCACGCATCTGGATGGCTTGAGGGTGTTGCATCACCTCCCGCAGATATGGGTTGATGACGTTCTCGAAGAACTTGTCCTTGGAGGAGCTTGAAGCAGCCATGGCGGATCAGATCTGTCAGAAAACAGCAAGAAAATAAAACAGGAGATTTCTCTGCGATACAGAGGTCAATAGGTTCAGGGGGTATATAAAGATTTTTTTTATCTTGGGAAACAAGTAAACGGAAGAAAAACGAAGTTCGGAAGGTACCCGAGGTGGGCACAACGCACCTGGGCGCGCCTGCCATGCCAGGCGCACCCTGGTGTCTTGTGCCCACCAGGCGTGCCTTCCTGGTTGTTTCTTATTTTCCTAATTTTTGTTATATTCTAAAACGGACAGAAAATATTTTTGCAGATTTTTCGGAGTCCGTTTACTTACCGTATCACGTACCTCCTCTTTTTCATGATTCTGGAGGGTTCCGGAAGGTTTCTTTTATGTGTTCTTCCGGTGTCATAGTTTGGATAACATTGCTTTCAACATTAATGGGCGTACCTAAGATATAATGTTTTATTCTTTGCCCATTGACAACCTTCGGGTTAGTACCTTCGGCATTATTTATTTTGATAGCTCCAGATCGATAAACCTCCTCGATAACATAGGGTCCTTCCCATTTGGAGAGGAGTTTTCCTGCAAAGAATCTGAAACGCGAGTTGTACAAAAGAACATATTCTCCAACCTTGAACTCACGCTTTTGGATTCTTTTATCATGCCATCTTTTAACTTTTTCTTTAAATAACTTGGCATTTTCATAGGCTTGGGTTCTCCATTCATCTAATGAGCTAATATCAAATAACCTCTTCTCACCAGCAAGTTTGAAATCATAGTTGAGTTCTTTAATTTCCCAATATGCTTTATGTTCTAACTCTAGAGGCAAATGACAAGCTTTTCCATAAACCATTTTATAAGGAAACATACCCATAGGATTTTTATATGCTGTTCTATAAGCCCAAAGTGCATCATCTAATTTCTTAGACCAATTCTTTCGAGACCTATTGATAGTCTTTTGTAAAATTAATTTTATTTCTCTATTGCTAAGTTCAACTTGACCACTAGATTGAGGGTGATAGGGTGATGCAATTCTATGGTTAACATCATACTTGGCAAGCATTTTACGGAAAGCACCATGAATAAAGTGGGAACCACCATCAGTCATTAAATATCTAGGGACTCCAAACCTTGGGAAAATGACTTCCTTAAGCATTTTAATAGAGGTGTTGTGATCAGCACTACTAGTTGGAATAGCTTCTACCCACTTAGTAACATAATCGACAGCAACCAAAATATGAGTATACCCATTAGAGGAAGGAAAAGGTCCCATGTAATCAAATCCCCAAACATCAAATGGTTCAACAGCAAGAGAATAATTCATAGGCATTTCTTGACGCTTACCGATATTACCTATTCTTTGACATTCATCACAAGGTAAAACAAACTTACGGGCATCCTTGAAGAGAGTAGGCCAATAAAAACTAGATTGCAATACCTTGTGAGCAGTTCTGTCTCCCGCATGATGTCCTCCATAAGCTTCGGAGTGACATTTCCGTAGGATTTGTCCCTGTTCATGCTCAGGTACACAACGTCTAATAATACCATCTACTCCTTCTTTATAAAGATGTGGGTCATCCCAAAAGTAATGTCTTAAATCATAGAAGAATTTTTTCTTTTGTTGATAAGTGAAACTAGGTGGTAAATATTTAGCAACAATGTAATTAGCATAATCAGCATACTAAGGAGTGTTATGAGAAACATTTATTGCAGCTAACTGCTCATCAGGAAAGCTATCATTAATAGGTTGTGTGTCATCAAGAATATTTTCAAGCCTAGACAAGTTATCAGCCACGGGGTTCTCAGCTCCCTTTCTATCAGTGATATGTAAATCAAATTCTTGTAGCAAGAGAATCCACCTAATGAGTCTAGGTTTAGCATCTTTCTTTTCCATAAGATATTTTATAGCAGCATGATCGGTGTGAACAATTACTTTAGAATCTACAATATATGATCTAAATTTATCACAAGCAAACACAACTGCTAAAAATTCTTTTTCAGTAGTAGCATAATTTCGTTGGGCACTGTCTAGAGTTTTACTAGCATAATGAATAACATTTAATTTCTTCTCAACTCTTTGTCCTAGAACAGCACCAACAGCATAATCACTAGCATCACACATAATTTCAAAAGGCAAGTTCCAATCAGGTGGTTGAACAATAGGTGCAGTAATTAAGGCTTTCTTGAGTGTTTCGAAGGCTTCCAAACAATCATCATCAAAAACAAAGGTGAAAGATCGTGGATGTCGCCTAGAGGGGGGGTGAATAGGCGCTTTAAAATAATTACGGTTTAGGCTTGAACAAATGCGGAATAAACCTAGCGGTTAATTTGTCAAGCACAAAACCTACAACAACTAGGCTCACCTATGTGCACCAACAACTTATGCTAAGCAAGATAAACAACTAAGTGGTAGCAAGATATATGACAAGAAACAATATGGCTATCACAAAGGTAAGTGCATAAGTAAAGGGCTCGGGTAAGAGATAACCGAGGCACGCGGAGACGACGATGTATCCCGAAGTTCACACCCTTGCGGATGCTAATCTCCGTTTGGAGCGGTGTGGAGGCACAATGCTCCCCAAGAAGCCACTAGGGCCACCGTAATCTCCTCACGCCCTCGCACAATGCAAGATGCCGTGATTCCACTAAGGGACCCTTGAGGGCGGTCACCGAACCCGTACAAATGGCAACCCTTGGGGGCGGTCACCGAACCCGTACACTTTGGCGACCCTTGGGGCGGTCACCGAAACCCGTCAAATTGCTCGGGGCGATCTCCACAACCTAATTAGAGACCCCGATGCTTGCCGGAGCTTTACACCATAATGATTGAGCTTCGAACACCACCAACCGTCTAGGGCACCAAGGCACCCAAGATGAACAAGCTCAAGGGTACCAAGCACCCAAGAGTAATAAGCTTCTCAACTTGTAACTTCCACGTATCACCGTGGAGAACTCAAACCGATGCACCAAATGCAATGGCAAGGGCACACGGAGTGCCCAAGTCCTTCTCTCCCAAATCCCACCAAAGCAACTAATGCTAGGGAAGAAAATGAGAGGAAGAACGAAGAAGAGAACACGAAGAACTCCAAGATCTAGATCCAAGGGGTTCCCCTCACTTAGAGGAGAAAGTGATTGGTGGAAATGTAGATCTAGATCTCCTCTCTCTTTTCCCACAAAAACTAGCAAAATCCATGGAGGGATTGAGATATAGCAAGCTCGAAGAAGGTCAACAATGGGGGAAGAACACGAGCTTAAGAGATAAGGTTCATTGGGGAAGAAGACCCCCTTTTATAGGTGGGAAAAAATCCAACCGTTATGCTCATAGCCCGCACAGAGCGGTACTACAGCTCATGGGAGCGGTACTACCGCTAGGGCAGTGGAAGCCCTTTGAAAAACAACAGCGAGGAGGCAAAAGGCCGGTAGAACCGCCGGAGCGGTACTACCGCTCGTCCTCACGGTACTACCGCTAGGGGTAGCGGTACTACCGCTAAGGGTAGCGGTACTACTGCTTGCGAGCGGTACTAAAAAAATACATCCGTGACTACCACCACTGGACTTAAGATGAGTTTTTGGTCTGGAGCGGAAGTAACCACGGAAGTAGCCACGGTAGTACCGCTCCAAGCGGTAGTACCACTCCCAAAAGCGGTAGTAAAAAATTACATCCCCTCCAAGTGGTAGTACCGCTCCCATGAGCGGTAGTACCGCTGCAGCCTTTTTAAGGACACCAAAACTGATACAACTTCTGCAAACGGACTCCGAATTCAACGAAACCAAGTTTGTTGGAAAGCTAGCGACAAAGGCTAACACAATCTTGATAGAAATAACAATAAGAAGGAAATTAGAAAAGGCCCATAAGAAAAAGGTGAGAACCCTTCCTCGAATAAGACCGGTAAAACCTCCAACACCAAAAACGCAATAGAAGAAGCATGTGAACTCCGTTTTCGATGAACTCAAGCTTGTCAAGAAGATGAACATAAGCTCCAAATCTCACAAGGAGAAAACCAAACAAGAACTAAGAAAGATGATGCAAGCATGCAATGGTTTGAGCTCTCTACGAACGATACGATCAAGCTACTCACTTGAGAGCCCCCCTTGATAGTACGGCAATCGATCCTATAACCCGGTCTCCAAACTACCACCATGAGACCGGTAAAATAGAGAACCTATCAAGGCCAAACCTTTGCCTTGCACAAAGTCCACTTGAGCTAGATGTAGACGATCTTGACTTCCTCAAGTAGGACCACCTTTCTTGATTGCGTTGGCTCGGTGAAGACTAGTAGATTGCTCCCCCATACTCCACTATGGGTGAGCCACTCTTCGGCACATCTTCACAAGTCCATTGTCACCACAATGGACAGCAATCTTCAAGCACTTGATCTCTTCATGATGCATCACTTGAACGTGCACACCGCAACCTAACCCCACAAAGAACTCTCACGAAGACCATGGGTTAGTACACAAAGCATAATTGACAATGCTTACCATACCATGGGATCACTTGATCCCTCTCGGTACATCTTGTACGCTTTGTGTGTTGATCAACTTGATTCACTCTTTGACTTAGTCTTGATCAACCTCTCACATGACCAATCTTTAGGTAATTCCTTGAATAGCACCTTGGTCATCACAAACTCTCCTTGAAACCAACAAATGGACTCCAAGAAAAGCCTATGGACAAATCCTTCAAATATAACTCAAGGCAACCATTAGTCCATAGAGATTGTCATTAATTACCAAAACCAAACATGGGGGCACCGCATGTTCTTTCAAAAGGGAATATCCTTTTGCAAAAGATTTGTAAGGGGCCTAGAAATTTTAGAAAAGTCTTTGATAAATCTCCTATAGAAACCAGCATGACCAAGGAAACTACGAATACCTTTGATATCTTTAGGACATGGCATTTTCTCGATTGCATCAACCTTAGCTTTGTCCACCTCAATGTCTCTTTCAGAAATTTTATGGCCCAAAACAATACCTTCGTTAACCATAAAGTGGCACTTCTCCCAATTCAAGACAAGATTTGTTTGCTCACATCTCTGCAAAACTCGATCAAGATTGCTTAAACAATCATCAAAAGACTTCCCATAAACAGAAAAGTCATCCATGAAAACCTCAACAATCTTTTCATAAAAGTCAGAGAATATAGTAGTCATACATCTTTGAAAGGTAGCAGGTGCATTGCATAAACCAAAAGGCATACGCCTATAAGCATAAGCTCCAAAAGGACAAGTAAAAGTGGTCTTTTCTTGATCAAGTTGAGAAACAGGTATTTGTGAAAAACCAGAATATCCGTCAAGGAAGCAAAAATGTGTGTGCTTAGATAATATTTCTAGCATTTGATCAATAAAAGGCAGAGGGTAATGATCTTTTCTAGTTGCTTTGTTTAATTTTCTAAAATCAATTACCATTCTATAGCCTGTAACAATTCTTTGTGGAATAAGTTCATTCTTATCATTAGGAACAACAGTAATACCTCCTTTCTTAGGGACACAATGAACGGGACTTACCCATCTACTATCCGCTATAGGATAGATTATACCTGCTTCCAGAAGTTTTAATATTTCCGTTCTTACCACTTCTTTCATCTTCGGATTTAACCGACGTTGGTGATCAACAACGGGTTTAGCATCAGGTTCCATATTAATCTTGTGCTGACATAAAGTGGGACTAATGCCCTTAAGATCATCAAGAGTATATCCAATAGCAGTTCGGTGCTTTCTTAGAACTTTCAATAATCTTTCTTCTTCATGTTCTGAAAGGTTAGCACTAATAATAACAGGATATATCTTCTTCTCATCAAGATAAGCATATTTCAAAGTGTCTGGCAATTGTTTTAATTCAAACACAGGATCACCTTTGGGTGGAGGAGGACCTCCTAGAGTTTCAATAGGCAAATTGTGCTTAAGCAGAGGATGTTGTTCAAAGAAAATCTTATCTATTTCATTTCTTTCATGCATATGTAAATCATTTTCATGGTCTAGCAGATATTGTTCTAAAGGATCAGTAGGGGGTACAGCAATAGAAGCAAGACCAATAATTTCATCCTTACTAGGCAATTCTTTTTTATGAGGTTTTCTACTAAACTTGGAAAAATTAAACTCATGAGACTCATCACCAAAACTAACACCGACAGTTTGTTTCTCACAATCTATTTTAGCATTAACGGTGTTCAAGAAAGGTCTACCAAAGAAAATGGGACAGAAGTCATCTTGTGGGGAACCAAGAACAAGGAAATCAGTAGGGTATTTTATTTTCCCACACAAGACTTCAACATCTCTAACAATCCCAAGATGTGTGATGGTGTCTCTATTAGCAAGTTTAATAGTAACATCTATGTCTTCTATTTCAGCGGGTGCTATGTCATTCATGATTTCTTGATATAAGGTAAAAGGAATAGCACTCACGCTAGCACCTATGTCACATAAACCATGATAACAGTGATCTCCTATTTTAACTGAGACAACAGGCATGCCAACAACAGGTCTATGTTTATCTTTTTCATCGGGTTTGGCAATTCTAGCAGCTTCATCACAGAAGTAAATAACATGCCCATCTATATTATCGACCAGGAGATCCTTAACCATAGCAACACTAGGTTCTACCTTGATTTGTTCAGCTGGTTTAGGTGTTCTAATATAACTTTTATTGACCACAGTTGAAACTTTAGCATGTTCCTTTATCCTAACAGGGAAAGGTGGTTTTTCAATATAAGCAGTAGGAACAACTGGATCAACATTGTAGATGATAGTTTCTTTTTTAGCTATTACCGGTTCTTTAATTTCTTATTTAATAGGTGGGTGTTATTTAAACCACTTCTCCTAAGGGAGATCAACATGAGTAGCAAAAGATTCACAAAAGGAGGCTACTATCTCAGAGTCAAGTCCATATTTAGTGCTAAACTTTTGAAAAGCATCGGTGTTCATAAAAGATTTAACACAATCAAACTTAAGTTTAATACCTGACTCTTTACCTTCATCGAGTTCCCAATCTTCAGAGTTGTGTTTAATTCTTTCTAAAAGATCCCACCGGAATTCAATGGTCTTCTTCATAAAGGAACCAGTACAAGAAGTATCGAGCATGGATTGATCATTACGAGAAAGCCGAGCATAAAAGTTCTGGATAATAATTTCTCTTGAGAGCTCATGATTGGGGCATGAATATAACATTGACTTAAGCCTCCCCCAAGCTAGAGCGATACTTTCTCCTCCACAAGGCCAAAAATTATATATATAATTCTGATCACGATGAACTAGATGCATAGGATAATTTTTTTGATGGAACTCCAATTCCAAGATCCAATATCATCGCATAGCCTATACCATGTCAATGCCTTTCCCTTCAAAGATAAAGGGAAAACCTTCTTCTTAGCTTCATCTCCGGCTAAACCTGCAAGCTTAAACAATCCACAAATTTCATCCACATATATCAAGTGCATATCAGGATGTTCGGTTCCATCTCCTGCATAAGGATTAGCCAGCAGTTGTTCTATCATACCCGAAGGAATTTCATATTCAATATTTTCAGTAGGTGCAGTAGGTTGAGGGGCATCTAATTGTGGTTTCGGTCGAGGTGAAGATACCCCGAACAAACCCCTCAAAGGATTGTTTTCCATAATAACAAGTGACAATAAATTTCAGCACGTAGTAATAATTTTTCCTTACCGAATTCCACTTACCAAGGGCGCTTCACTCCCCGGCAACAGCGCCAGAAAAGAGCCTTGATGACCCACAAGTATAGGGGATCAATCGTAGTCCTTTCGATAAGTAAGAGTGTCGAACCCAACGAGGAGCAGAAGGAAATGACAAGCGGTTTTCAGCAAGGTAATGTCTGCAAGCACTGAAATTATAAGTAACAGATAGTTTTGTAGCAAGATAATTTGTACCAATCTATAGTTTCGGTACACAGATTGAACATGGGAGATGAACTAGGGTTTGAGAGGAGATGGTGCTATTGAAGATGTTGATGGAGATTGCCCTCCCCAAGATGGGAGAGTTGTTGGTGATGATGATGACGATGGTTTCCCCCTCCGGGAGGGAAGTTCCCCCGCCAAAATCCCTCCGTCGGAGGGCAAAAGTGCTCCTGCCCAAGTTCCGCCTCGAGACGGCGGCGATCCGTCCCGAAAGTCCTCTCCTTATTTTTCTAGGTCAAAATGACTTATATACCAGAAGATGCGCACTAGAGGTGGGATGGGCTGAGCACAACCCACCAGGGCGCACCTGGGGGCCTGGCGTGCCCTGGTGTCTTGTGCTCACCAGGTGGCCCCCCTCCGGTAGTTATTTGCTCCAGTATTTCTTATTTATTCCATAAAAATTCCCCGTGAAGTTTCAGCTCATTTGGAGTTGTGCAGAATAGGTAGCCTGACGTAGCCTTTTCAGGTCCAGATTTCCAGCTGCCGGAATTCTTCCTCTTTGTGTGAACCTTGCAAATTATGAGAGAAAAGGCATTAGAAGTACTCCAAAAAGCATTATTATGCATAAAAAACATTATAAATAACAGTTGGAAAACATGATGCAAAATGGACGTATCACTTCACCAAACTGGAAGACTAGTGGCAGATGATCCTTCTGCGCCATGGCTTTGGTGGAGGTCTGCGGGAGGGGAATGGAAGGCGAATAGTAAGGCCGCTCATATTAAACAGCGGCTCGGGCTGTCGGTGTACGACACCTCTGGGATCCGAAGGACCCCTTTACGATTCGGCAGGGAGAGAGGTATGCACAAAGAGCAGAACCGATGATCAACGCGAGGGGATTTTTACCCAGGTTCGGGCCGCTGAGAAGCGTAATACCCTACTCCTGCTTTAGTTTATTATCAGTGTTTTCGTCCCAGTTCTTGGAGCGCTTGCAATGAACAGTGTGTTCGTGCAGCAGCTACGCATGCAGAATGGGCCGAGAGTGTTTTCCTCCCCTGTAGCAGTTGCCTTGGGCCTCCTTTTATATGCTCAAAGGGTTCACCACAGTGGCAAACTGTTGATATGCGAGGTGTAAAGTAGCTACAGGGTTATCATACCTAACCACTGATGGTTTAGGACAAATGCATTTAATGCACTGTGAGATGTCCGTTTAGGTGTCCCTACTTTCTTGGGGATGGAAAAAGGGGCCATCCCATCAGCACCGCTTAAGCTCGCCTCCACTAGCGCCTTGCCACGCATCCAGAGATGGGACCAGAATGCCAGGCTAGTCGCTGCGCTGGAGCGGTGGCACAGTGGCGGAACCTTGCCGGGGTGCGAATCTTGCCGGGCTCCGCAGGCTACCCCGGCAAGATCTTGCCTGGAGCCGAGCCTCTGGTCTCCAGGTCTCCTTATCTTATGACTCTTGGCTTGAATGTCTCTTTGATAACCTTGGATTAATCTTTAGCTGTTCCCCAACAAGCCTTGCCGCAGGTATGGCTACAACTGCCCGTGCACAAGTACGGGGCACTAAAGGCCCAATATTTAGTGCACCGACAGGAGCCCCCGGGCCTAGGCCACACACGAGTGCGAGGCGTTGTTGGGCTAGGCCCAAACAGTGCACGGGCACGCGTGGCAGGGGTTAACTGCTTGTAATTATTCTGCTTACTGCGCTTCCCCACTACGCGCGTTGAATGCGCGACGTGGGAAGCGTGCGCTGAACGGCCGCGGCCGCAGCGCGCTCGTATAGGCGTGTTCACATTGGGCAGTAAAAGAGGCAGCCTCGCTCCTTGCCCGTAAAAAGGAATCCACAGAGGCGCTGCCCATTTACCCCCTCTTCTTTCCAATCTGGAATCCGCCATTACTCTCTTCCCCCCCCCCCCCCGAGCCCAGAGCAGAACTTCTCCTCATCCGCTCACCGCCTCCGCACTCGCTCTATCCTCGGCTTCCGCCTTCGCAATCGCCATGCCGCCCAAGGCTAGCAAGGGCAAAGGCAAGAGCGAGGAGACGAAAGCCGATGTCCCGGAGAGCGAGCTGGCGAAGATGCGGAAGAAGTACGTCGTCTTTGCTCTGACGCTCGACGCGAAAGCCTTGAAGAACCGGTACCAGTGCATGTGGGTGAGGGAGACGTAGGCTCACCCCGCAACTCGCATGGCCCCAGGTTCTTCTTTCAAAGGCGGACCAGATAAATATCCCTTCTTCATCGCTTACTTTTATTGCGGGCTCTGTCCTCCATTCTCCAATTTCTTTATTGACATCATGTACACATACGGCTTCCGTCTTCTGGATTTCACGCCGAATGCCGTAACATGCATGTCTATCTTTGCTCATCTTTGCGAAAACTTCGCCGGAGTAGTTCCCAACACTGCCCTCTTCCGCCATTACTTTGTTCCTCGCATCCAAAAAGGAGACGCCCTTTCCGGTTCTATCGCCTGGATCCCAAGGGCATGGAACAAGGAGATATATCCAGATGGGGTTTACCGCGAGAAGTGGGAAGAATGGCGGTCCGAGTGGTGCTGGATCAAGGAAGTAGATCCCCATCCATTCTGTTCGCCCCGACGGCAGAAAGTGGTCCGTGGCGAGGACTGGAGTAATCTTGATGCTCAAGATGACAAGCTCACGATCGCCACCACCAGGATTCTCCGTCTGAAAGCTGCCGGGCTCACAATAGAGATGATTGGGTCTGACTTCCTTCACCGCCGCATCGCCCCTCTGCAGAATAAGGGGAGACCAGCTTGGGAGTTCCAGAATGCGGCAGACATCATGAGGCTGCGCCCCGGATTAAACAGTAACTTGACAATCATGCAGCTTGCCGCTCTCTGCCACAGGCTATTTCAGCATGATGACAAGCATAAGTTGCCGGCGAGAATTATTCCTTTGTGCAACAACTCCGCCCTGGGGTAGATCATCGCCACGATGCCAATGTTCAACGCCCATGGCCTTGACGCAACTTGGGTCGAGCCATCTGAGGAGCATGCACAAAAGTTCTTCGACAACTTGTCGGAGAGGGCCATCCGGGAAGAAACAAGACTCGTCCGCGCCACCACCGATGAGGAAGTGGCATATATTGCCACTAGGGTGGAAGAGGCGAACCTTGCCGCGGAGGCCGGCGACGTCGGCTTCACGGAATGGGAAACCAGCGACGCAGAGGTTGTTTTGGAAGAGAATCCTGCCGGGGAGGATAAGGCTGCCGGGGAGCAGAGTGGCACAGCCGCCGAAAGCTCATCTGATGAGGACGCAGCCGAAGAACAGCCACAAGAGGAGCCCCGAGCTCCAAAGAGGGCAAAGTGTGTCCTTCGAAAAGCCATCTCTGGTGTCCCAGCGAATCAACCTTCTTCGAGCAGTGACGCTCCCGGCAAGAAGGCGGCCGGCAAGGCTGCACCGCGGCAAGGAGTTCGGCAGCAACCCGTGCGGCGCACGAGACACACACCTGCGGCAACCACTGGGGTGGCAGGGGCATCTCACACAACAGCACCAGAGGTTGAGGCGGCAGAGTCACGCCAACCCCCTGCACCTGCTGCAGCCAAGCGACCCAGGACTCCTCCTCCACCTCCCCGTACGGACGCCGCAACGGAGGTCGATTTCGACATCTCCGGTTTCAGCCCGGAACGAGAAGAGGAAGAATAAATATCCTGTCACAGCTTTTATCTCCCAAATTCTGAGTTCAATTAACCTCATTGTCTCGCTTTGTCTTGTCTCTGCAGTGATGCAGAAACTTTGGCGGAAAGGATGGCGAAAAGGGCGAAGACTTCCACGGGTGATGAGCCCCCGACAGGATCTGCGAGCGTGCCAGCAACTATCGTCATCAGCCCGGAGCTTAGCCCTCAATGCAGCCCCCAGCGCAGCCCCCAGCGTGAGTTCACTACTCATGTTCCGCCGGCGGGTGCTGAGGTTTCTACCTTTGCCGCTAATATCTTTGGACTTGCAGGAGAAGGACAGCAACAGGGAGAGTCATTGGAGGACGCCCCCGTCGTGCCGCTTCCGTCAACTACGCCGCTCGCAAGCGCATCTCCGGCAAGAGCTCCTACCGACGAGCCAACCTTGGAAGAGGAGGAGCCGGCAAACATGGGCACCGGCAACCTTTCCCCGGCAACCAACGTTGCCGGGAGGGATGAAGCCACCCCTCAACAGCTCGACGTAGGTAACTGCTTGCCTTAGAGCACTTGTCATTCTTTCCTTTATCTTTCTCTCTCTTTGTCTTCTTGAACTTCAATCTTGATCTTATTCTGTTTCCCTCCTTCGTCCTCCAGAATTCCCTGTGATGGAACACATGGACGTCGACGTTATCATCGAGGAGACCGCCAGAGATGCTGCCGCCAAAGCTGACAAGATCGCTGCTAGCGAGGCCGCCAAAGATGCCACTGTCGAGGTCAGCGAAGCTGCTGCCGAGGAAGCCTCCAAGGGATTTGCCGAGAGGGTCGGCAAGGAGACTGATGACCATACTGACGGCATTCCTGCTGCAGGAGCGCCAGGCGCTACACTGGCCACAGAGCCCCCAGCCACCAATGAGATGATTGTCGAGGATCAACCATCGACATCCAAGGCTCCCTCATCGAGCAAATATCTCAAGGTTGGCGACAACTTATTCATCAACTTTCCAGGGACGGCAAGTATTGGAGCGCCGACTGAAGGGGAAACCTTTGATGAAGAAATCATCACCGCTGCCAAGCTCGAGATCGTCGATGAACCAAGCGCCAGCAGCAGCAAATCTGAAGAAGATCAGCTCCTTTAGGCTATGGGCGATAATTTCCGCAAGCTCCAAGCACTCCACCGTGCTTGAAAGGAGAAGGCAGATTCCAGAGCTGCAGTTGTTGAAGCAGCCGAGGCGGATTTCCAGAAGCGCGTTGAGCAAATGCAGATCTGGTACACTGAGGCCCTTCAGGAGTTGACTGCCAGCCGGGAACAAGTGAGCCAAAGCTGGACGGAGCTCCTCCTGAGGCAATCCGACATAGAGAAGGCGCAAGAGGAAAATGCGCAAAGGATTGCCGCCGAGGAAGCCCTCTTGACGGAGCACCGCATTGGGCTTGATGCTCACAAAGAAGATCTTACTGCGTGCGAGCAAGCACTTGCTGCCAAACTCCGCGGCAAGGACGAAGAAATTGAAAAGCTTGTCGCGCAGCGGACCCAGGAGCTGGAGCAGAAACACAAGGAGGCGCTCGAAGCTTCAACGGCAGATCACGCCAGCAAGCTCAAGGAAACCATCAATGTCGCCGAGGCTGCAGAGGCCGCCAAGAACGAGCTGAGCAACAAGGTGAAGAAGCTGGAAGCAGATCTTGAGGAACACAGCAAGGAGCTCTCGACGATCAAAGGCGACAGGGAGAAAACTCTCCACAGCCTGGCGGAGATGCAAATTGCTATATCCGACAAGACCAAATAGCTCTCTTCAGCCAACGATGCCATTGCTGATCTGAGGCTGAAACTAACCACGCTGGAAAAGTCTCTTGAGGACGGCAGGGCTCGTGAGAAAGCCCTGAGCAAAGATCTTCAGGATGAGAAGAACTTGCTTAAGAGCGCTGCCGCCGCCCAAATTGACTATAAGAAGGGTGTGAAAATCTGGACTGATTGCCTTGTCGACACCGCGGAGAGGCTCACAGCACAACTATCAACCATGGGCCAGGATGGCCTGCAAAACTTCAGGTATTCCTCTGAAGAAAGGATATCCTCGAGCGCTAGGCTGACCATGTTCTTCGAAAGCATCATTGATGCTCTGAAGCTACTACAGTCCAACCGAGCGACCCAACTGGCCAATGAATCCCGCAAGCTTTGCCGGGCCGTCCTCCGCAAGGTACTCATCAAGGTGGTGCATAAGAACCCTGGCGTTGATCTCACCAACGTGCTCGACCGCTTGCCGAAGGATGCAGATCTCAAGGCACTTGAGGAGCTTGTCGCGCCCATCCTTGAGAAGGTAGATTCAATCAAGAGGGTCGAAGGCCAGCGCAGGGACTAGCCGTCTTACTTTTCCTTGCCGCCACCATTCCATGCCAAAGACAATTTAGTCTTAAGTTAGAACTGCGGCAACTATCGATGTAATATAACTTGCCATGATTGAATACATGCATCCTATTTTCCCTGTCCGATTTCTTTCCGTATGGTATTCGCCCTACGCTAACTGGAAACTTGCTGGCGCGCAACCTGCCCCGAGCGCTAGGTGCGGGACTTCAGCAGCCTGCTGGAGGTGCAGCAGCCGGCAAGACACCTTGGCACTCTTGGTGCAGCCACTTAGACTGTTGAGCGGGCTCGAAACAAGATAAGGGCGCAACCAATTATGACAAGGGTTCCTTCACGTGCAGGTTTTCCATACAAGGGCCGAAATCGTCTAAAGAAAATAGCCTGATCGTAAAAATTGAAAAACTTGCTCAAAGTTTCACAACTTAGCTTTCTGTCGTTGTACTCCTTCCGGCAAGACATCAATTCTGACCATTGCCCATTGGTATCCATACCTTCCTTCCCCCCCCCGCCCCCCCCCCCCCGGCAAAAAACTTTGTTGCGCGAAGGAACCTTCTATCCTTTGAGAAAAAGAAAGAAGAGAAAATAAAGATATGGAACCTTGGTGGTTCGTTAATGCTTACCGGGAGCAAGTGTCATACAATATCTCAGACAAGCATGCATATATTTAAACGTGGAAATCAACAAGAAATGTACAACACTTAAGCTTATTCAACTGCGCACAGGGTCTGCGCCTGGCTTTGTACAAAGGATTATATGCCTTGCCGGCAAAACTCGTACAAAAGGAGGTTGTCGGGAGCCCCCGGCAACCGCGCCTTATGGGTAGAACTTGCGAAGATGTTTGATATTCCAAGAATTACTCACTGGAACTCCATCCTCGGTCTCCAGGCGGACAGCGCCGGGCCTGGTGACTCATACTACCCGATAAGGGCCTTCCCACTTCGGCGTCAACTTGTTTGAATTCTTGGCGGACTGAATCCGCCGAAGAACAAGGTCGCCTTCCTCAAGACTTCAGGCATGAACTTTGCGGCTATGATAGCGGCGCAAAGCTTGCTGGTAGCGTGCAGCTCGCACAGCAGCCTAAAGACGATCCTCCTCAAGGAGCACAACGTCATCTTGCCGCAGTTGCTCTTGCTCAAGCTCATCATAAGCGAGCACTCGAGGTGACCCGTATATGAGTTCCGTGGGGAGAACTGCTTCCGCTCCGTAAACCAGAGCGAAGGGTGTCTGGCCAGTAGCTCGATTTGGTGTCGTTCTGATTGACCAAAGAACCGCTGGCAACTCATCAATCCAGCGCCTTCCGCACTTTTTCAGCTTGTCAAAAGTCCTGGTCCTGAGACCGCACAGCACTTCAGCATTAGCCCTCTCTACTTGGCCGTTGCTTCTCGGGTGAGCAACAGAGGCAAAACAGATTTTGCCGCCAAGATCCTGGACGTATTGCATGAAGGTACGACTTGTGAATTGTGTGCCGTTGTCGGTGATGATCCTGTTGGGCACACCGAAACGGCAAACTATCCCTTTGAAGAACTTGACGGTTGATTGTGCTGTCACCTTCCTCACCGCTTCCACCTCCGGCCACTTTGTGAACTTGTCGATTGCAACGTACAAGTACTCAAAGCCCCCGGTAGCACGGGGAAAAGGGCCCAGTATGTCGAGCCCCCAGACCGAAAATGGCCAGGAGAGAGGGATTGTCTGAAGAGCTTGAGCTGGTTGATGCGATTTCTTTGAATGAAACTGGCATGCTTCACACTTGGTTACTAGTGCAGCTGCATCCTGGAGAGCAGTGGGCCAAAAGAAACCTTGTCAGAATGCCTTTCCGACAAGCGCTCTTGATCCTATGTGAGAGCCACATATGCCTCCATGTATCTCTGCCAACAGCTCCAGTCCATCCTCCCGAGGAATACACTTCAATTTCACACCGTTCAGTCTCTTCCTGTGCAGAATGCCATCGACGAACTGGTACATGCTAGACTGACAGGCTACTTTTTCCGATTCTTCCTGCTCCTCAGGGAGTTCTCCTGTCTGAAGAAAATGGACAATGGGCTGTGCCCAAGCTAGAGCCTAGGGCTCGACAACTAGGACTAAAGGCATCTCTTCTGCCGGGGGAACGTTTGTCTCGACGGCAAGGGCCTGAGCCCCTGCTGGAGTCTGTTGTTCCCCGACAGGCTTATCGTTGATCCCGGCAACTTCCTTGCCGACGGCTCCCGGGAGCTCAACCGGAAAGTACTGACCAGAATTCAACTTCCTTCTCTTTTCTTGCCTCATCGATGGCGCTACAGATGGCTGAGTTAAATGGAGCACAAAAGTTCCTGGTTTCACAGGTAACTTGAGGGCAGCGCACTTTGACAGGTCATCTGCAATACTGTTTTCGGCACGAGGAATGTGCTTTGTTTGCAGGCCGTCAAAGCGCTCTTCCATTTTTCTCACTCCATCCACATAGGCTTGCATCAATGGACTTTGATAATCTTTATTGACTTGCCTGACAACAAGCTGTGAATCGCCTCTGATGATGAGCTTCTTGATACCAAGGTCTGCCGCGATCCTGAGACCGGCAAGCAGGCCTTCGTACTCTACAGTGTTGTTCGTCGAGCTCTCTCGGGGAAAATGCATCTGAATTACGTACTTGAGGTGCTCTTTGGTGGGTGCGACAAGCAGCACGCCAGCACCAGCGCCTTGCAGCGAGAAAGCCCCGTTAAAGTACATAGTCCATTCTTGATCTGTTTCCTTGCCGGGAAGAGTCGTTTCTTGAATCTCTTCGTCTGGCGTTGGGGTCCATTCTGCAATGAACTCCGCCAAGGCTCTGCTCTGAATCGCTGAAGTACTTTCGAACTTGAGACCAAAGCTTGACAATTCCAACGCCCACTCCACAATCCTGCCGGTTGCCTCTGGATTTCGCAAAATCTGCTGCAACGGGAAGTGAGTGACGATGGTAATCTCATGTGCCTGAAAATAATGGCGCAGCTTCCTCGAGGCCATGAGAAGGTCGAAGAGCAACTTTTGCACACCAGAGTATCTTGACCTAGCTCCCTGTAAAAGAGAACTAACAAAATAAACTGGGCGCCGCACCATCTTCCTCTTTTGAACTGATTCCTCTGACTGCGCAGATCCTGTCTTGCCGGTACCAGACCTTGCCGGGGAAGATCCCGGTGCGTCACTTGACGGTCCTGCCGCTGCTGTTGCGTCCTCGTCAGCTTCTCTCTGCGCCATTAACGCAGCACTAACCACTTGATTCGTTGCCGCTAGATACAACAGCAACGGCTCTTGTGGCCTAGGTGCGACTAGCGTCGGCGGAGAGGAGAGGTACCTCTTCAAATCTTGCAGCGCTGCCTCCGCTTCCGGAGTCCATCTCATTGGACCTACCTTCTTCAAAAATTTGAAAAAGGGCAGGGCGCGCTCAGCGGATTTGGAGACGAACCTGCTTAAGGCAGCAATGCAGCCGGCAAGACAACGTACATCCTTGACGCGTCTTGGTGCTTCAATCTGCTCAATAGCTTTGATCTTGTCGGGATTCGCTTCGATTCCACGCTGAGATACAAAGAACCCGAGAAGCTTGCCGGAAGGGATGCCAAACACACACTTCTCAGGATTGAGCTTTAAATTGATCTTGCGTAGATTTGTAAATGTTTCTTCTAGATCTTGTATGAGCGTCGCTTTATCCTTGGTTTTGACCACTATATCATCCATGTATGCTTCCATATTTCTATGTAGCTGAGGTTCAAAACCAATTTGGACTGCTCTCGCAAATGTAGAGCCAGCACTTTTCAACCCGAAAGGCATCCGTATAAAGCAATACGTACCACATGGGGTGATAAATGCGGTCTTTTCTTCATCTTCCTTTGCCATGAAGATCTGATGATATCCCGAGTAGGCATCAAGGAACGACAGTAGGTCACAACCAGCAGTGGAGTCCACAATCTGGTCGATGCGCGGCAAGGGGAAAGGATCTTTTGGACAGGCTTTATTGATGTCAGTATAATCAATACAAAGCCTCCACTTCCCATTCGCCTTGCGCACTACAACCGGATTGGCCAACCACGTTGGGTGAAGCACTCCTCTGACCAAGCCTGCCTCCTCTAGCTTCCTGATTTCTTCGGCAATGAATTCTTGCCGCTCCAAGGCTTGCTTCCTGACCCTCTGCTTGATGGGCCGCGCGTGAGGACAGACAGCAAGGTGGTGCTCAATTACCTCCCTGGGAACACCGAGGATGTCAGACGGTTGCCATGCAAACACGTCGACATTCGCCCGCAGGAAGGCAACGAGCGCGCTTTCCTATTTGTCATCTAGGGTGGAACTTATGGTGAAAGTTCCTCCCGTTCCGTCCTCCTTGACGGGCACCTTCTTGATCTCTGGTGGAGCAGCCTTGGACTTCTTGTTCTTGCTGGTGGAACTCTCTGGTGCGTCCTCAACGGAAGCGCAGCACTCTGAAGAGGTGCGCTTGCCGGGGTTTGCGCTAGAGATCTTGCTGGTCTTCTTCTTCTCCCCGGGTGTTCCAGCGGCAGGAGCAGATGCGTTGACGGCAGGTGCTGCAGCTGCCTCCCGGTATAGTTGGTCGGTGCAGATAAGTGCATCCTTCTTGTCAGAGTGGATAGTGATGACACTTATCGGTCCGGGCATCTTCAACACATTATATGCATAGTGTGATGCCGCCATGAACTTAGCCAACGTTGGGCGGCCAAGGATCCCATTGTATGACATAGGGATCTTGGCGACATCAAACACTACCTTCTCTGTCATGTAGTTGAGCTCGCTACCAAATGTTACCGGTAGCGTAATCTTGCCTTTTGGCTGGGTCCTTCCTGGATTGATCCCCTGAAACATGCCCGTTTCCTCGAGATCTTCATCAGGAATTTGCAGCTTTTTAAGCACGTCCGGCGAGATTAAGTTCAGCCCGGCCCCACCATCAACTAGCATTTTTGTCACCTTGAGGTTGCGGATTGTTGGTGAGACCAACAAGGGCAAACACCCGACCGCAGTTGTGCGATCAGGGTGATCCTCGGCGTCAAAAATGATAGGCGTGTTGGACCACTTTAAAGGTTTGCGTGCATCAAACGACGGCTCCGTTGCATTAACCTCACGCACCCACTGTTTAAGTCGGCGATGAGAAGAATACAACGAGGTGCCCCCGTCAATACACATGGCCTCTGTGGCTTTCAGAAACTCGTGCTCACTGGATTCGTCGTCTTCTTCATCATCATCGCCTCCCTCGTCCTTGTCGCGGCCTCGGGCGGGCCTCTTCTTCTGTTGCTTAGCCTTGCCGCGGTGGCCTCCTCGGCCACCATGCTTCTTGCTAGATCCCTCAGCACCGCCCTGGGCCTTCTCCTTGTCTCGTCTTTCATACTCAGCTCTCTGCTTCTCGACAAGCTGCTCAACTTGCCGGCAGTTTTGGAGATCGTGGCCATTGGTGTGATGAATCTTGCAATACTGTTTGCCAGAGCTTTCCAACTTGTCGGCAGCCACCAAGGCCTGGCAGGAGGTGCACCCGGCAACTTCCTTGCCGGGGTCGTCAACCTTGGCCTTCTTGGCGGTGCCGGGGTTGCCGGATTCCTCGACAGCAAGCACGGCCTTGCATCTGCGCTTCTTGTTCCGTCGCCGGCCTTTCTTTGGCGGGGTTGCAGCGTCTTCATCTTTTGATTCGCCCCCTGCGCCAACACCCTCGCCAGGGAGTTTCCTCCCTTCTTCAGCTCGAGCGCACTTGTCGGCCAAAGCGTAAAGGTCGGCAATACTCCTGACCTTGTTCATCGCCAGCTCTTCGCGCATTTTGCGGTTACACACGTTCTGATGAAACGTGCTAACAACAGCGGCAGGATGAACATCTGGAATATTGTACTACACTCGGCTAAATCTCTGGATAAACTTGCGCAGGGGTTCGCCCTCCTTTTGAGGGAGGAGATGCAAATCACTCTCTTGGCCAGGAGCTTGGTGGCCCCCAACAAAGGTGCCAACAAACTGATGGCACAGATCTGACCAAGAAGAAATGGAATTCTCCGGCAAATGCATCAACCACGACCTGACGTTGGGTTTGAGCACCAACGGGAAGTAGTTGGCAAGTATCTTGTCATCTCGGCCCCCGGTAGACTGCACCGCAATGGTGTAGATGCTCAAGAACTCCGAGGGGTGAGTCTTGCCATCATATTTCTCCGGGACCTCTGGTTTGAACGTTCGGGAGTTGGGCCACTGGACTCGCCGCAGCTCACGGGTAAACGCTGGACAACCTACCACATAGGGCAAGTCGCCTACATCCCCCAGCGCAGGCTTGTCGACAGTAGGCCCTGCGCGTTTATCGGACTGATGACGCGCCTCCTGTCGCCGCTTGATGGTAGTTCGAGCGCCTTCTTTACTTCTTTCCTGAAGAACTTGACGCAGATCGCGGCGCATCCGCGGATCGGACGACGCAGTGGAATCGTCATCACGGCCGTCAGTCTGCCGGGTTGACGACCGCTGCTGCTGTCATGGAGGGGAGTGCACCGTGGTCGCACCGCCTCCAGTCTTCTCACCATTGGCTCGTGTTGGATCAATAGACCGCTGCCGTGAGGGCCCCGCTGGCTGCGGCCCATCCTTGTTGATGAAGCCGATGAGGCTCTGGATAGTAGATCGCCACTCCTCCATCTTCTACGGAGCAGGAGAAAAATCGAGGAGCAGCTGCGCACGTGCCAAGGCTTCTGCTGGCGTAGGCGGCGGCGACAGGTGCGAGGTACGTGAGGTGCTCTGACTCCTCACAGTGTTAGAAGGAGCATCATCACGATCACGCGACCGCGCGCCACATCCACCAGCAGCTTGGCGTGCATGCTGGGCCTGCGCACCTTGGGATCGATACGTAGAAGTCTTTTCATGGGGACGTTCAGAACCACCAACGCCACAGCGCTGCTCATCGCGTGCGACCTGGGAAGGCCGCAACGCCAGCGCCGGCGTGAGAGTCTTAGAAGGCGTCCTCCGATCTCTGGAGTTCGTTGCGCCGCTCGTAGGCAGCATGGCTCCATCTCTGGATCTAGCGGCGTGCGGGTTGCCGTCGCCGCTGCGAACGACTCCGCTCACCTGGCTCAGATCAGCAGAACGTCGTGGAGGCTCTAAACCTCCATCTCCTGCATCCACGTCGTCACCCGTCCGAGTAGGCACGGGCAAGACGGACATAGACGGAACAACCGCTGCCGCACCCTTCTTCTTGGGTGGAATGGTGACAAAGACGGTGAAGAAACCGACACACTGATCACCGGATCAGGTTCGCGCAACCTCGATCACCCTACCTGGCGCGCCAAAGATGTCGGCGTACGACACCTATGGGATCCGAAGGACCCCTTTACGGTTCGGCAGGGAGAGAGGTATGCACAAAGAGCAGAACCGATGATCAACGCGAGGGGATTTTTACCCAGGTTCGGGCCGCTAAGAAGCGTAATACCCTACTCCTACTTTAGTTTATTATCAGTGTTTTCGTCCCAGTTCTTGGAGCACTTGCAATGAACAGTGTGTTCGTGCAGCAGCTACGCATGCAGAATGGGCCGAGAGTGTTCTCCTCCCCTATAGCAGTTGCCTTGGGCCTCCTTTTATATGCTCAAAGGGGTCACCACAGTGGCAAACTGTTGATATGCGAGGTGTAAAGTAGCTACAGGGTTATCATACCTAACCACTGATGGTTTAGGACAAATGCATTTAATGCACTGTGAGGTGTCCGTTTAGGTGTCCCTACTTTCTTGGGGATGGAAAAAGGGGCCATCCCATCAGCACCGCTTAAGCTCGCCTCCACTAGCGCCTTGCCACGCATCCAGAGATGGGACCAGAATGCCAGGCTGGTTGCTGCGCTGGAGCGGTGGCACAGTGGCGGAACCTTGCCGGGGTGCGAATCTTGCCGGGCTCCGCAGGCTACCCCGGCAAGATCTTGCCGGGAGCCGAGCCTCTGGTCTCCAGGTCTCCTTATCTTCTGACTCTTGGCTTGAATGTCTCTTTGATAACCTTGGATTAATCTTCAGCTGTTCCCCGACAAGCCTTGTCGCAGGTATGGCTACAACTGCCCGTGCACAAGTACGGGGCACTAAAGGCCCAATATTTAGTGCACCGACACGGGCGCCATTAATGGAGAGGATGCGAGCAAGGCGGGCGGCCATGGAAGTCAAAGGGCTCGCTTCCTGGTGAGCCTGCACAGCGTACAGCTCGCACGCTTCCCGGTGAGCTTGCGCATTGGAGGACAGCTTGCACGCCTCTCGGTCAGCCTGCGCAGCGGACTGCGCTCGCACGCCTCCCGTTCAGTCAAATTGTTGTCCGCACGGCACCTCCTAGCCGTTAAAAGTGTGATGCGTGGCGTCACGTGAATGGTTAACAGAACACGCACGATTTAAATTATAGAAACGTTTGAGATGTTAAAGTGGCAGCTATTTGTTTCAAAATGCCTTTGTTGGCTGTTATTCGAGTGTGCCTTCTCCCAAAATGGACACGAAAAATACTACAGTATGTCGGGTGCCATTCCATGATAGCATGCCAAGTTTCATGAATTTCAAACGAGCTTTTGATTTACTAGAATTTAAAAACAAAGTATCTCAACATTTTGCCGACAATCAACAGTGCCCTGGTGTTTGAAATTCATTCATATTTCTTGCATGGGACCTAAGCATGCACACAAGGACACACATTTGATATGCCAACCCATTTTTCTGCAATGGAGCATGTGCATGTAGTTCAAATTTGAATTATGCACATAAAATGCCAAGAAAACTCAGTTAATGTATAAAAATGTCCAAACGAACCCCAAAATTGCAAATTTTAACACGACACTTCTGTTGCTCTATGTTGCCACTAGGAAACAAATTGAAAACAGGAAGAGGCAATGAATATCATTTCATCCACCAAGGAGGCACAATCCCTACCGGAACCATGAGGCTTGTTGTCAGAAGCTCTGGTATGTGAGAAGCTTATACCCAAACCAGCCCCAAATGGGACAAAAAAATTACCACAGCATGTTGATGCCGTTCCATGATAGCATGCCAAGTTTCATGAATTTCAGACGAGTTTTGGATTTACTAGAATTTAAAAACCATGTATCTCAATGTTTGCGGCCGAGCGACGGTGGCAAGGTGTTTGACATTCATTCCCATTTCTTGCATGGGACATAAGCATGCAACCAAGGACACAGAATTGATTTTTCAACCAATTTATATGCACTAGAGCATGTGCATGTAGTTCAAATTTGAATTATGCACATAAATGCATAGAAAACTTAGTTAATGTATAAAAATGTCCAAACAAACCCCGAAAAAATCCAAAATTTAACACAACACTCCTGTTGTTCTATGTTGACACTAAAAAAAATTTGAAATCAAGAAGAGGCAACGAATATCGTTTCGTCCAGAAAGGTGAAACGTTCCCTACCGTAACCATGAGGTTTTGTTGTGAGAAGCTTATACCCCAACCTGCCCCAAATGGGACAATATTTTTATCACGGCATGTTGATTCCGTTCCATTATAGCATGTCAAGTTTCATAAATTTCAGACGCATTTTTGATTTACTAGAATTTAATAACCATGTATCTCAATGTTAGCGGCCGAGCGACGGTGGCAAGGTGTTTGACATTCATTCTCATTTCTTGCATGGGACCTAAGCATGCAACTAAGGACACACATTTGAATTTTGAACCCATTTATATGCACTGGAGCATGTGCATGTAGTTCAATTTTGAATTATGCACATAAATGCATAGAAAACTCAGTTAATGTATAAAAATGTCCAAACGAACCCCAAAAAATCCCAAAAATTGACACAACACTCCTGTTGTTCTATGTTGACACTAGAAAAATTTTGAGAGCAAGAAGAGGCAACGGATATTGTTTCATCCACAAAGGTGGCACGTTCCCTACCGAAACCATCAGACTTGTTGTGAGAAGCTCTGGTTTGTGAGAAGCTTATACCCAAATATGCCCCAAATGGGACAATATTTTTACCACGGCATGTTGATGCCGTTCCATGATATCATGTCAAGTTTCATGAATTTCAGACGTGTTTTCGATTTACTAGAATTTTAAAACCATGTATCTCAATGTTAGCGGCCGAGCGATGGTGGCAAGGTGTTTGACATCTGCCTCGGGATAGCAACTGGCGAGAGTGGCAGAGCAGCTGTCCGTTCTGCAGCGGCGGCCTTAGCCCTGATGGAGGCCGCCCATGACCATGTCGAGGCCGCCCACGCCCGGCTCCTGGCGGTCACCGCAGAAATTGAACGAAGCTTCTTCGACAACGGTCGGCAACCCACGGCCGAAGAGTTGGCAATCGCCGAGAGCGTTCGAGCAGCCGCCCATTCCTCCACGGCATACCTTGCCATGACGGATCCCGTCCAAGCCTAGATCGTGGCCGCCCACGCCCAGCTCTTGGCGGCCTTTTCCAAAGAGATGGCGGACGCGGATGGCGAGATGCTTGCCGAGTATGGTGCGATGGATGCCATGGAGCCCCTTCCCCAGGAGATCGTCGGGCGCGAGCTGGACATGGAGGAGGCGACGGATATCGACGAGCACTAGCCGGAGTAGTACTCTTTGTTTTGTTTAATTAAGAGCGCTGGTCATTAATTTGTTAGAGTAATGTTTAGGTCAGCTACCTCTGTTTAATTGCTGAACTTGCTTGATTAAGAAGTGTGGGTGTGTTGTAGTCTCCTTTGTGTACCCAAATTATGCAATGACGTGGATGACCATTGTAACCAGGGAAATTGGGACCAAAATTTGCACGTTCAAACTCATCACACACAGGGTAAGCTATATGAATCGTTTGTGATGTTCACATATCGTACACAGTGCTGGATAAGGGACCGTGTCCGATGACACTTTGCGCGGCAGTTTTTTCGCTGGACCGATCAATTTTTCTGCTTCCGCGGAAATATCTACCGCCCCGCCCCCTCCCCCTTACCAAAAGCCACATTTGCCCTATTTCCGCCTTCCTTTCCAAGTTGAAACCTTCACTCCTTGCTTGCAGCGCCGCCTCCTCGCCGGTGACCCTCCTTCACGCTTGTCGTGGTGGAACACGATCACCTATGGGGCAATCAGCCCCTTGTGGTTCAGCGGGGGGGGGGGTAACGATCAACGTTGCACAAGATCGGAGCGCCGTGGAACGCTACGGCAGAGGTGACGCTGGTGATTTTTACCCAGGTTCAGGCCGCCGTGAGGCGTAAAACCCTACTCCTGCTTTGGTGGATTGATGGAAGGATCGTGGTAGAGACGCAGCGCTAAAACCCGGCAAGGTCGCCTCGGGGAAGGAGCAGCTACATGCGTATGAGTACACGAGGGTCCGAAACCTTTCTTAGGTTGCCACGGCCCTCCTTTTATAGGCTAAGGGGTTACCACAATGGCAAAACAGTCATTATCTACTGATTAGATAGCCAACAGTGCTATCATACCTAACTCTGGCAGTTAGGACAAAGTGCATTAAATGCATTGCCAGGTTTCACACTGTGGATGCAGCCCGGCAAGCCTGCCGCGCCGCTTAGTCATCTTTCACCTGTCTGCTTGACACGCCTCTGGACGGGTGTCATATGGAGGTGATCTTCCTTCTAAATGGCTGCCACATGCCAAATGACAGCCACTTAGCTACCTGGGGGCTCGACACCGCACCGATGGATGACTTGCGTTGTGATGCGGTGGAGCGGTGGAGTCTTGGAGGGGAGGTAGGTCGCCAGCGGCCCCGGCAAGTCTGCCGGGGAAATATTGGCTTCGCCCTCGGAGTGGCCTCGACTTGAACGAGCTCGCCTACCCGGCAAGGGAGGCTTTCCCTTAGTGATATCTTGCTATCTTGGCTTGTCTTGGTCTTCTTGATCCTCCCTTTGATTCCTCAAAGAGCTCTTCGTGTGGCTTGATCTTGACTTGGATGTTCGGTGAAGTTTGTTTCCTTGCAATCGTGCCTTTGTACAGTCCGGGCAACATCCGTGAAGGTTTGTTGCACCAACAGGAGCCCCCGGGCCTGGTCCAAACATGCTGGCGAGCATCGTTGGGGTAGGCCCTATCAGGTACACAGGCAGGGATTCGTAATGATATTCTCCTCTTTCTTGATATTTTCCTTGCTTCTTCATTAACCTGTGTTTGAGTTAGTTTCCGGTTTTCCCGTGCGTCGTGCGATGCCAAATGCAGTGGGGCCATCTTGTAATGGCCCGTGACCGACTTTATCCCACGGGGAGGTAACTGCCAATTCACTCATCCCACTACGCCCGTTCCTTCCGCCACGTACGCCGCATGCATCGCATGGGGTAGGTGACGGATGTGTATGTTGCAGGAAGGAGTGCTATGACAGGAACCCAAATGTTCCAGATTGGCACAAGGGGGCGGTCGATGGGCTCGGCCACCGTCAGTGGCTTGGATGAGTTGGATTTGAAGGAGCTTTTGGGCGTGGGTGGAGAATCAGCCCCCGGCCCCAGCTCGCCTATATATAAAAGGGAGCATGAGGGGGAGCGGAGGCATTCATCCACGCACCTCCTCCTTCTTCTTCCTTGCTTCCTTCCTCGTCATGCCGAGAGGGAGAGACCGGGGCCAGGCCTCGGGCCTCAGCTCGGGAGCGACAATTCCGAAGGCTAGTGTTGGTACTCGGGGAGTGAGTCTGGTTCGGGGCCGCGGGACACGCGGTGATCGTAGTAGAGGTGGTTGCAGTTTGCGGCGGCATACCCGTGAATGCCGTATTGACTCCGGTATGGAGGGCGCTGTGCTTCTCCATAATGGTGGAGTGCTCACCCCCTCCATGCGAGCTAGCTGCCCGAAGAAGAAGTGTCGCCCCTGCCGCAAGCTTTTGGGGCTTGTTAACCCGTTGGCGGAGTCCTCAGGGCTTCTGGTACCCGCCTGCGGCGCCGTGCTTGGGGTTTTTAGTAATCCCAGCACTGCTCTCTCTGGCGAGGTCGGGGATGACGCCGAAGATGGTGGCGCCCTCCTGCCCGCCAAGGTGGGAAGTGGCACTCCCCGTGGGCCTCGGGCACCGCCGCCACCGTCAGCCGCTTCTTCGGGGGAGGTGGCGGGCTAAGGGCCCGGTGTCCTCCCGGAGCGACAGTGATGAGGAAGAAATCAGCGAAGATGAGGAAGGCAGGTGGTAGGCCGTCAGGTCGGAGTACGATGGCACTGACGCGTTCGTCTCGTTCCGCCTGCTCGCTGCTTCGTCTTTCGACTCTTCCCCTCCCTCCCCGGCACCATCATCACCAGCCTCTTCCGGACGGTTGTCGGGGAGGGGATGCTCTCTTGGTGCTTTCTGCCGGGTGCACCCTTTGGTCCTGGCGGTGGTGACTAGGGCATCGCCTAGCCACTCTCTCCGTCTGCCGCCTTCGTAGCCTCGCCACTCCCGATCTTGTTAGGTCGCGCCCTGCAGGCCCTGACGGGGTTAGGCCGGGCTTCTGCCCAGGCGCTCCTTTTTCCTTCTTTGTCTCCCACTGTAGCTCCTAGGAGGAGAGGGACAAGAAAGGGATTACGGGGCACTTATCTTTTTTTGATCAAAAATATGTAGGCAATTGCCAAACTTTAGTCTCAAATATGTAATCTCTTCCCTTCATGTTTGTACTCTGTAAGGCTTGTACTTGTTTATCCGCATATTAATGAAAAAAGAAAAGCTTATCGGGCACTTGTGCATGTACTACATCCATGCAGAGGAGGAACGCCTCTATACTTTTAAGTAAACAAGCTCTTCCCGGCAAGCCATCTTGCCGGTGCCCTCCATCGTTGTCGCGGGGCTTGGCCTGTCGGGCTCAGAACTATGGAAAGGAACCAGCCCCTCATCGAACCTTCTCTGTCAAATGTCACTACAACCATCTTTATCAAAACATCATTCGAATCAAGAGATGGGAGCACAAATGCTTTGAAGGTGACAAGGTTTTTCTATGCACAAGTTTTCTTCTTACAGAGACATGCTCATGGGTAGAGAGAAACTTATCTGTTTGGCTTGTTGGGGATCGATATGTAGGCTTGTTTCTGCTTCTTCTTTTCGCGATCGAGTCCGCGGCAAGAGCCCTGTAGTTAGTGCAGAGGAAAACAAAGCAACATATGATCTCATCTAAATGATCATGGCAAGTTTATGCTAAGCTATGCATGCATGTAAGTTTTTAGGTCGCTAGCGCTTCGTTTTATTGTCTGTGCTCAGGGTCTGCGCCTGGCTTTGTACAAAGGGTTACATGCGCATCGGCAAGGCATGTACAAAAGGGTGGCTGCCGGGCCCGGGTAGAACTTACGAAGATGCTCAATATTCCATGAGCTTTGCAATTGAATGCCATCTTTGGTCTCCAGATGGACTGCGCCAGGTCTGGTGACTCGTACTACCCGGTAAGGGCCTTCCCACTTTGGCGTCAACTTGTTTGTACCCTTGGCGGACTGAACACGCCTAAGGACAAGGTTGCCTTCCTCAAGGCTCCGGGCATGAACCCTGCGGCTGTGATAGCGGCGCATGGCTTGATGATAGCGTGCAGCACGCGTAGCAGCCCAGAGACGGTTCTCCTCAAGGAGCACGGCATCGTCATGCCGGTGCTGCTCTTGCTCTACTTCATCGTAGGCAAATACTCGAGGTGACCCGTATATGAGTTCCGTGGGGATCACTGCTTCTGCCCCATAGACTAGGGAGAAGGGAGTCTGGCCGGTAGCTCGATTTGGTGTCGTACGGAGGGACCAAAGAACCACCGGCAGCTCGTTGATCCAGCGCCTTCCACACTTTTGTAGCTTATCAAAAGTCCTCATCTTGAGCCCACGCAGCACTTCATCGTTCATCCTCTCAGCATGTCCATTGCTCCTAGGATGGGCAACAGAAGCGAATGAAACCTTGCTATCGAGGGTTTGAACGTATTGCATGAAGGCACGGCTTGTGAATTGGGTGCCGTTATCAGTGATAACTCTGGCAGGTATTCCGAAATGGCACACCAATCCTTTCAAGAACTTGATAGCTGATTGTGCAGTCACCTTTCTCACGGGCTCCACTTCCGGCCACTTTGTAAACTTGTCAATTGCGACGTACAAGAATTCAAAGCCCCTGGTAGCACGGGGGAAGGGGCCCAAGATGTCGAGCCCCCAGACCGAAAATGGCCATGACAAAGGGATCGTCTGGAGAGCTTGAGCAGGTTGATGGATGTTCTTGGAGTGGAACTGGCAGGCTTCACATCTGGTGACTAGCTCAATCGCATCTTGGAGGGCCGTGGGCCAGTAGAAACCTTGCCGGAAAGTTCTTCCAACCAAGGCTCTTGATCCAATATGGGAGCCGCACAAGCCTTTGTGTATCTCTACCAATAATTCCTTCCCCTCTTCCCGGTAAATGCACTTCAATTTCACACCATTGGGCCTCCTTCTGTATAGCGTGTCATCGACAAACTGATACATACTGGCCCTCTGGGCTACTCCTTCAGCTTCTTCTTGCTCCTCGGGAAGTTCTCCTGTTTGGAGGTAATGGACTATGTGTTGTGCCCAAGTTGGAGCCTGGGGCTCGACAACAAGGATCAATGGCACCTCCTCATTCGTGGGAGCGCATACCTCAACCGCAAGAACATGCGGTTCGGCGGGAGGGTGGTGCTCACCAGGCGAAGTGGAGTTATTCCCGGCAACATCTCTACCGGGGGCCTCGGGAAGCTCTGCCGGGAGATGCTTGCCCGAGTCCAATTTCCTCCTCTTTCTGGCCATCGCTGTTGGGGATACTGAGGGTTGAGTCAGGTGGAGAACAAAAGTCCCTGATTCCACAGGGAGCTTTTGCGCGGCGCATTTTGACAGGTGATCAGCGATGCTGTTTTCCGCATGTGGCACGTGCTCTGTTTGCAACCCATCAAAATGCTCCTCCAGCTTCCTCACTTCCTCTACATATGCCTCCATCAATGGACTCTGATAATCCTTGTTTACTTGTCTCACCACAAGCTGCGAGTCTCCACGGATTATCAACTTCTTAATTCCCAATTCTGTTGCAATCCATAGCCCGGCAAGGAGCCCTTCATACTCTGCAGTGTTGTTGGTGGCTTTCTCCCGGGGAAACTGCATTTGGATCACATACTTGAGGTGTTCTCCAGTGGGGGCAACGAGGAGCACGCCAGCCCCCGCGCCTTGCAGTGAGAAGGCACCGTCAAAATACATGATCCATTCTTGGGGCGCCTCCTTGCCGGGGATAACTATTTCCGACGTCTCTTCATCTGGAGTAGGTGTCCATTCTGCAATGTACTCCGCCAGTGGTCTACTCTGAATGGTTGAGGTACACTCATACTTCAGACCAAAGCTCGACAACTCCAGAGCCCATTCCACTATCCTGCCGGTGGCCTCAGGGTTCCTCAGTATGCGTTGTAACGGGAAACGGGTGACAACTATGATCTCGTGGGCTTGGAAGTAGTGGCGCGGCTTTCTTGAGACCATGATGAGGCCGAAAATCAACTTTTGCACTCTAGAGTACCTTGATCTAGCCCCCTGGAGTAGGGAGCTAACAAAGTACACTGGCCGCTACACTACCTTCTTCCTTGCCATGGTCTTGGGATTGCCTTCGTTGTCCTGTTCTTCTCCCTCCTAAGCTGCACCTGATGTTGCCGGGACTGGTTCACTTCCTTCTCCGGGGAGGACAATAGTTGCAGCCGCTCCTTCATCTACTTCCCGCTGCGCCACCAGCGCTGCACTAACCACTTGATTGGTTGCCTCTAGGTATAGCAGCAACGGCTCTTGTGGTTTAGGAGCGACCAAGGTGGGAGCAGAGGAAAGGTAGGCCTTCAAATCTTGCAGCACTGCTTCTGCCTCCAGGGTCCACTTCATTGGCCCTGCCTTCTTCAGAATTTTGAAGAATGGCAGGGCGCGCTTGGCAGACTTGGAAATGAACCTACTTAGTGCGGCAACACAGCCAGTTAAACGTCTCACATCCTTGACTGTCTTGGGTGCTTGAATCTGCTCGATTGCTCTGATCTTGTCGGGGTTGGCCTCTATCCCCCGATGAGATACAAAGAAGCCAAGTAGCTTGCCGGAGGGAATGCCAAACACACACTTCTCAGGGTTCGACTTCAAGTTGATCTTGCGCAGATTTGCAAAGGTCTCTTCCAAGTCTTGAATGAGGGTGGACTTGTCCTTGGTCTTGACCACTATATCATCCATGTAAGCTTCAATACTCCTATGCAGCTGTGGCTTAAAACCAATTTGCATTGCTCTTGCAAAGGTGGATCCAGCACTTTTTAACCCGAAGGGCATCCGCACAAAGCGGTATGTGCCACATGGGGTATGAACGCAGTCTTCTCCTCGTCCTCCTTGGACATGAATATTTGGTGGTACCCAGAGTATGCATCCAAGAAGGAAAGCAGATCGCACCCGGAAGTGGAATCCACAATCTGGTCGATGCGCGGCAAGGGGAACGGGTCCTTCGGGCATGCTTTATTCAGATCTGTGAAATCTATGCAAAGCCTCCATTTCCCATTCGCCTTGCGCACCGCCACCGGGTTTGCCAACCACATCTGATGCAACACTCCTCTGACCAAACCAGCCGCTTCAAGTTTCTTGATTTCCTCGGCAATGAATTGCTGCTGCTCCAAAGCTTGCTTCCCGACCTTCTATTTGACAGGCCGGGCATGAGGGCAAACAGCAAGGTGGTGCTCGATTACCTCCCTGGGAACGCCGGGGATGTCAGATGGTTGCCAAGCAAACACATCTACATTCGCCCGCAGGAAGGCAACGAGCGCGCTTTCCTCTTTGTCATCAAGGGTAGAACTGATGGTGAACGTACCATCAGCACCATCCAGCCCTGTCGGGACCTTCTTTGTAGCAGGCGAGGCAACTTTGGATCTTTTGCTAGTGGAACTCTCTGGCAAATCATCGACGGGCGCAGCACACTCCGGAGAGGCGCGCTTCCCGGATTCCTTGCCGGCATCCCCGCTAGCCTTCTTTCCTTTCTTGTTTTCCTTGGCAGGAACTGCAGCTTCTGCGGCCTCGGCAGCGACCGCATCCCGGTACATCTTATCCACGCAGATGATTGCATCTTTCTTGTCTGACGGGATGGAAATGACACCCATCGGCCCTGGCATTTTCAGTGTGTTGTAGGTATAGTGAGATGCCGCCATTAATTTTGCCAGGGCTGGATGACCAAGGATCCCATTGTACAGCAAAGGGAGATCAACCACATCAAACACAACCTTCTCGGTCCGGTAGTTCAGTTCCACACCAAATGTCACCGGCAGTGTAATCTTCCCTTTAGGACGACTCCTGTCGGGGTTGATTCCTTGAAAAGTGCCAGTAACCTTGAGCTCTTCATCTGATATTTGTAACTTGCTGATTACCTTGGGGGAGATCAGATTCAACCCTGCCCTGCTGTCAACTAACATCTTTGTGACCTTGAGGTTGCGGATTATTGGCGAAACCAACAACGGCAAACACCCTACCGCAGTGGTGCGGTCAGGGTGGTCCTCTACATCAAAGATGATAGGCGTGCGGGACCACTTTAGCGGCTTCCGGGCATCTGCTGCTGGCTCTACAGCATTGACCTCACATGCCCACTACTTGAGTTGGCGGTGAGAGGAGTGCAAGGATGCGCCTCCGTCAACGCACAGGGCCTCAGTTGCCTTCTGGAACTCTTGCTCACTGGTTTCCTTATCATCCCCTTCATCTGTCTCATCATCACCTTCCTTTTTCTCACGGCCTCTGGTAGGCTTCTCTTGCTGCTGGGGAGCCTTGCCACGGCAACCTCCTCGGTAGCCTCGACCCTTCCCGCCAGCACCTTCTTGATCTCTCTCCTTGTCATGCTTCTCGTACTCAGCTTTCTGCTTTTTGACAAGTTGCTCAACTTGATGACACTCTTGGAGATCATGACCCTTGGTCAGGTGGATCTTGCAGTACGGTCCGTTAGCCTTCCCAGCCTTTTCGGCCGCTGCAGCCTCCCGGCAGTCAGTGCACGCGGCAACTTCCTTGCCGGGGGCTTCGGTCTTGGCCTTCTTGCCTATACTAGGGGCTCCAAAACTCTCAACAGCCAGTACTACTTTCTCCTTGCACTTCTTGTTGTGCTTTTTATTCTTCCTCTTCGAGTGGGCAGCATCGTCGTCGTCTTCTGAGTCAATTCCGATGTCGTCCTCTTCTCCGGGGAGTCTCCTCCCTTCCTCTGTACGGGCGCACTTATCCGCCAAGGTGTATAGCTCATTCACAGTCTTGGGCAGCCGGACGTTCATCTTGGAACGTGTCCTCCTGTTGCGCGCATTTGACTGGAACGCGGCAATCACAATTGCCGGGTGGATATATGGAATGTTCTTGTGCACCTGGCTAAACCTCTGCATGTACTTCCGCAAGCTTTCCCCTTCCTTCTGTGGAAGGAGCTGCAAGTCACTGGGTCATCCTGGTTCTTGGTGGCCGCCCGTGAAGGCGCCAACAAACTCATTGCATAGGTCAGCCCAGGATGAGATAGAATTCTCCGGCAGGTGCATCAGCCATGACCTCACGTTTGGCTTGAGCGCCAAAGGGAAGTAATTGGCGAACACCTTTTCAGCTCTTCTCCCGCCGGCTTGAACAGCGATGGTGTAGATGCTCAAGAACTCTGCCGGGTTCAACCTTCCGTCATACTTCTCTGGTATCTCTGGCTTGAAGACGCGGGCAGATGGCCAACAAACTTGCCGCAGCTCGCGAGTGAAGGCGGGCACCCAACCTCGAGAGGCAAGTATCCACCTTCACTGGGCGCGGGTTCGTCGACATCTGGGCCATTGCGCCTGTCAGATTGGCGGCGGGTTTCGCGGCGTCGCTCTATAGTGATGCACGCGTCTTCCCTCCACCGATCTTCGAGGACCTACCGCTTGTCTCGATGGGCCCGAGGATCGGACGAGGCCATTGGCGCCTCGTCGGGCTCCTGGGTGAGCGGTTCGAGCTGCGGCCTCTGCGCTGGCTGTTGTGGAGGGGATTGTACTGTTGGAGTGGCCCCCTCAATACGGTCAGCAGCTCGGGCCATGGTTGTTGCTCGCGGGCGCCATGGCAGGCCTGCCCGCTGTGATCCTCCCGCTTCAGCAAACCCGATCAAACTCTAAATGGTGGCTCTCCACTCACCCATCTGATCGGCCGCTGGCGGGAATCTCAACGGGAGTTGGGACCGCGCCATGGCTTCCGAAGCAGTGCTTGGCATAGACGACGACGCAGACCACGACATCGCGCGACTCCTGACAGTGCCAGTAGTGTCGGCGCCATGTTCTCGCCGGCGGGAAGGGTGCGCCTGGGGGTCGACGACCCCGTTTGGTGCTTCGTCTGGATTACCCGGCCCAGGAGGAAGTGTGTGCCCCGTTGCCGCGCCCGTAGCAGGGACAGCTAGGGGATCGCGACTCGTACCAGAGCGGGAGTTGTCGCTACGACTACGCCCACTAGCGCGGTGGGGAGGTGGTGGCGGCATATTCTCCCCACCCGCACCCGGGGAAACACGACCGTCGGGATGCTGTTGATGTCGCCCTCCCCTGGCATCTTTCGCTCCTGCTTCGGTCGCGGGGGACATGACGACAGTGCCGCCTGCGCCGGTCACGTCCCCTACGACACCAGCGTCCCCCAGAGCCTCCGCTGCACCCACAGAAGCAGCGGCTGCATGCGAGGGGGCCTTCGAGGTGGAAGGATGAGCCGTTGTGCTGGACTTTTTCTTGGGCGCCATGGATGATGAAGCCGATGATGGAGAAGACGATGATGAAGATTGATGCACTGATCACAACCTCGGGTTTGCGCATGCACGCCCCCCTACCTGGCACGCCAAAGATGTCGTGGTGGAACACGATCACCTATGGGGCAATCAGCCCCTTGTGGTTCGGCGGGGGGAGGGGGGGAACGATCACGTTGCATAAAGAGCGGAGGCCGTGGAACAGCACGGCGGAGGTGACGCTGGTGGTTTTTACCTAGGTTCAGGCCGCCGTGAGGCGTAAAACCCTACTCCTGCTTTGGTGGATTGATGGAAGGACCGTGGTGGAGACGCAGCGCTCAAACCCGACAAGGTCGCCTCGGGGAAGGAGCAGCTACACGCGTATGAGTACACAAGGGTCCGAATCCTTTCTTAGGTTGCCACGGCCCTCCTTTTATAGGCTAAGGGGTTACCACAACGGCAAAACAGTCATTATCTATTGATTAGATAGTCAACAGTGCTATCATACCTAACTCTGGCAGTTAGGACAAAGTGCATTAAATGCACTGCCAGGTGTCACGCTGTGGATGCAGCCCGGCAAGCCTGCCGCGCCGCTTAGTCATCTTTCACCTGTCTGCTTGACACGCCTCTGGACGGGTGTCATATGGAGCTGATCTTCCTTCTAAATGGCTGTCACGTGCCAAATGACAGCCACTTAGCTACCTGGGGGCTCGACACCGCACCGATGGATGACTTGCGTTGTGATGCGGTGGAGCGGTGGAGTCTTGGCGGGGAGGTAGGTCGCCAGCGGCCCCGGCAAGCCTGCCAGGGAAATATTGGCTTCGCCCTTGGGGCGGCCTCGACTTGACCGAGCTCGCCTGCCCGGCAAGGGAGGCTTTCCCTTAGTGATATCTTGTTGTCTTGGCTTGTCTTGGTCTTCTTGATCCGCCCTTTAATTCCTCAAAGAGCTCTTTGTGTGGCTTGGTCTTGACTTGGATGTTCGGTGAAGTTTGTTTCCTTGCAATCGCGCATGTGTACAGTCTGGGCAACATTCATGAAGGTTTGTTGCACCGACAACGCTGCTCCGCCAAGTCGATCCAGGCAGGTAATCCACACACGACCCCCATCCTCCTCCTCCTCCTTCCACACCCCACATGCCCCGACCGCCGGCGTGACACCTTCCACCCAAATCACCGACTCCTCCCCCAAATAAGCGCCGCCCTAAGCCATGGTGCACGCAGTATAGCCAGGAGCTCAAGGAGCATTTGGCAGCGGAGAAGCAAATCGCGGCCGCACGCGCGGATGAGGTCGCGATGGCTGCCATTTGTGCCGGCCCCAGATCTTGGAGGAGCACCTCGCCGTCGAGGCCATCGTCGATGCCTCGCGCGCTGACGCAGCGACGCGGTTGGCTGCTTTAAACGACAGTTCGTGGCATTTTCTCGAGGCCACCGTCGGTGCCTTCGACGAAGACTACGAGGTGTTTTCTCAGCGTGCCCGTGCTTACCTCAACTCAAGAGCCAGCTGGTTGGTGCCCGGAGCGGCTCAGGCAACTCACCACTACGACGAGGGCACCCACGATGTGGAGGCCTCACCCTCTTCCATGTCCAAGGAGCCAATCATCATCGATATCTCCGACGATGAGGAGTAGCTTGTCTTATTAGCTCACTATAGGGACTTATGTTCAGTTTGCTAGCTACGCCGGTTAAGCATGCTTGGTTTACTCGTTGCATGTGCTGCTCCTGCCTTTCCTTAACAAATTCTAGTGAATTGTCCTATCTACTTTTACCATGCAATCTGTTGCTCTAGTGTATATGTTCTATATGTCGTGCAATATGGTGCTCATTTATCAACTGTTTGGTTAATTAGTTGTCGTGTTCAGTTAACTGTTTGATTCAATTCTGCAAATGTGATGTTCAATTCTTCAGGGTGCAATTTTGTATTGTCTTCCATGTGAGAAATAAATCGAATTTATCTGTACAAAATACATGAGAAACAAATACAATTGCTATATTTCCAAGTTGTCAAGCATGCTTGGTTTGGTTAACTGTCTGATCTTCTAGTATGTTATATATTGTGCAATGTGGTGCTCAGTTAGCGTTTGGTCCATTTATTGTGGTGTTTAGCTAACTGTTTAGTTCAATTCTGCAATGCAATGCTCAATTGTTGTGGGTGCATTTTGTTATTGTATACCATGTGAGAAATAAATCGAATTTGGCTGTACTAAATACATGAGAAACAAATACAATTGATATATTTCCAAGTTGTTAAGCATGCTTGGTTTGGTTAACTGTCTGATCTTCTATTAGGAGTATGTTATATTGTGCAATGTGGTGCTCAGTTAATGTTTGGTTAATTTGTTCTGGTGTTTAGTGAACTGCTTGGTTCAATTCTGCAATGCGATGTCCAATTGTCGTTGGTAGAATTTTGTATTGTTGTGCATGTGAGGAATAAATTGAATTTGGCTGCACTTAATACATGAGAAACATATACAATTGCTATATTTCCTAATTCTTAATCATGCTTGGTTTGGATAAATGTTTTTCCATGCTTGGTTTGGATGAATCTGCAATGTGCTTATTTTTCATCAACATATTTTATTGATAGCATACGAACCCTCAATTAACCTGATCACTAACTACCTTATATGTGTTGCAGGGAAAGAATGGGAAGCACTGAGGTTTACAATCAAGGTTCGCACATGCATGGTCCTTTGTCTAATAGCACATTATTGTGCAATTGCAGGAACCATTCTAATATTTAGGTTTTTAACAATTTGGTCTTGCACATGTAGGTCCTGCTGTCAGAGGTTTTGACCAACTGTTCGACCCTTTTTGCATATGGAGAAATGAGTTGTCCATGAATATTAGTCAAGTCAAGAAACTCAGAAAGATTGTTAGGATAAGGAAATTAGCGACAAAAAACAACAAGATCTTTGTCTGCACAATGAAGAAGACATCAGTTCACTACAGGATGGTACTAACTATTATACCTTGGCTTTTTTATTCCTTTGCCCCATTTTCAATCTAGAGAAGGTATTTATGCACATCCTTGTTTTCAGACCTTTCCAAAGCAGTTCACTGATGATTACCTCTCAAACCACCTGTATGGTCAGGAGGCGAGGAAGGTATTCATATAACACCCATGGTTCAATATTGAAGTGTTCCTGAAGAGGACGAAGGATGGACGGTCAATCATCCACAGGCATTGGCCTAAAGTTGCAAAGACCTTCAACATCGATGAAGGCTCAGTATTCACCTTCCGCTTCAGCAGTTTTCCAGATGAGATTCATCTGTCTATGTACTGTCTATGATGCTAATTTCGAAAGGTTATAGATGTTGCATGTGAAACTTGCTGCTGGTGCAGTTGTGTAATGGGGTAGCTGAGTGCTGAAGCTATATGATGTTGTACTCTGATGTATTTCAATTATGAAATCCTGCTTCCTTAATACAAAAATGAAATATATTGTGTGCTTAATATGAAACATCAATTAGATTAATAAATGGATTATTAATAATAGGACAATTAGCCTGCTAATTGGATTTTTCTATTGCAAACGGTTATTGAGAAAACACCGTGGGCGATAACCTCAGACAATGCACACAGTTTCTAGGAATAAAACGTGTTGGATCAATGAACAATCACACACGACTTCCTCTTGAAAACTGTTTGCGTTAGGCCACCATGCGCAAATGTTTACCACATAAAAAGTGTGTGTGATGGACAGCCTATACCACACAGTTTCTTCTACGCATCGTGTGTGATGCATTCAACAACACAAACGATAAAATTGTTAATATCGTGTGCAATGGTAATGCTAACACAAACGATTTAATGGGGAAAATTATGTGTGATGTACCTGCGAACGAAAACGTTTTCCTTGGAGTGACTGTGTGGGATGTATATACGAACGAAAATGTACTTCTTGGATTGACTGTGTGGGATGTCCATACTAACAGAAACGTATTCCTTGGATTGACTGTGTGGAATGTACATACGAACGGAAATGTTTAGCCAGGACTGACTGTGTGGGATGTACTTATGACCGGAAACGATTTGGTCTGTATAATTGTATTTGTCTAGCACAACTATATGTATAACTGTATTTGATCGCTCGCCCATCGCACACGACCTCATTTTGCCGAGCGTGTGTGCCAGGAGGGCCTATCCCCGACGGTTTCTGGGTCGTGTGGGAAGGACCCCCCTATTGCACACACTCACTCGGCGACGGTTCAGAATGCCGTCGTGGAAAGGGGTTAAAAACCGTTTGTATAGCACCTCGTTGTACCAGTGATTGCCTTGGATATCATCATGATTATTTGATCTTCTATCAATTGCCCAACAGTAATTTGTTTACCCACCGTATGCTATTTTCTCGAGAGAAGCCACTAGTGAAATCTATGGCCCCCGGGTCTATCTTTTATCATATTGCTTCCCGATCTATTTTTCATCGCTTTTGTTTTCAGATCTATTATTCCAAAAACTCAAAAATATCTTGCTGCACTTTATATTTGCATCTTTTATTTCGTGTTTTATTCAGATCTATTTATCCAAACTCATTCTATTTAATCTATCTTTTTACCGAGGAGGGATTGACAACCCCTCTTACGCGTTGGGTTGCGAGGTGTTGTTCTTTGTGTGCAGGTACCGTTTACATAGTGTTGCTTGGTTGTCCTACTGGTTCGATGACCTTGGTTTCATGACTGAGGGAAATGCCTACCGTAGCTGTACTGCATCATCCCTTCCTCTTTGGGGAAATACCGACACGGATACAAGCAATCACGCATCTTCCACCACCTCTTCATCAAGACGGCGCCACTCAAGTTGCCACTCTTCGGCCTACTCTTCTTCCGATGCAAGTCCTCCTCGAGCTCGTTCTCATCGACGCGACGACCCCCAAGATCGCCAAGCTCAAGAAAATCCATTCCATGGCAATGGTTTGCAAGACCGAGTCCGAGCACGTGAAAGAGCGAGACGCCAAGAACAAGACGACGTGGACCATGAGCAGCCTCCACAACCACAATGTCAAGCACCTCAAGACGGCGACGCAATTCGGCAAGAACAAAGATGCCATGATGAACAAGCCCTTGAAGAATAATGCGCACTCCATGAGGCCATTAGAGCCATCAACGAACGCAACCGTCAAGTGCGTGAACAAGAAGAAGCACCTTGCCAATAACGACAAGATGAAGCCGCTCGCCTTGAAGAGCAACAAGAAAGAAGGAACTGGGCACACATGCCTCGTCCTAATCGACAAGTCCATCAAGAGGAGCATGAAATTGAAGATCTTCTTCCACGCTAAGTCCGACATCACCATCGTCCACATGATGAAGAACAACGCTACGACAAGCTCAAGTTCACCATGCCCAAGTTCTCCGGAAGCATTGATCCCGAGGAGTATCTCTCATGGGCATTAAAGGTTGACAAGATATTCCGTCTTCACAATTATGAAGAGGAGAAGAAAATTGCCATGGCCTCCCTCGAGTTTCAAGACTACGTCCTCATTTGGTGGGAACAAGTGATCGAGCGACAAAGGGATAAAGGCAAACCACCCATCACAACTTGGACACAAATGAAGGACGTCATGAGAGCTCGCTTCGTGCCTACACACTACACCCGCAATCTCTTCAAGAAGTTGCAACTCCTCAAGCAAGGCACGAAGACGTTGGAAGAATACTACCAAGAAATGGAGATTGCCATGATACGGGCCAATGTCAAGGAAGATGATGAGCAAACTATGGCACGCTTCTTGAACGGCCTCAATCATGCAATAAAGAAGATTGCCAACTTCCAACCATACTCCAACCTTCTCAAGCTAGTTCATCAAGCGACCAAGGCCGAGCGACAAGTGCAAGATGATTTCAAATACGCCAAGTACTCTTCCAGGACCTATGGCTCATACACTCAAGCTTCCACAACTACGGCACCCCCAACCTCGACTAGAGCATCACCAAGCAACGACGACAAGTCAAGTTACAAGAAAACTTTGACATCTTCAAGTTGTCCTCCTACTACAAGCAACTTCAAGCCGAGAGATTCATCATCATCTACTCCAACGGATGAGTCCGTCAAGATGAGTTCCATCAAATGCTTCACATGTCAAGGCCATGGCCACAAGACATTCGAGTGCCCCACTAGGCGCACCATGGTCGCCAACGATGACGACACCTATGACTCCATGAGCGAGGAAGAAATGGAAGCACTTGAGCACGTGGCCATGCACCGGCAAGTGAATGAAGATGAAGATGATCAAGTCTTTTGTGACAATGATTCAAGCCCCGTTCTTGTTGTCTCCAAGGTCTTGATGCTTCAACACCAAGTCACCAACAAGACGAAGACCAACGTTGTCACATCTTCCACACCAAAGCGGGTATCAATGGACGTTCCGTGAAGGTCATCATCGATGGAGGAAGTTGCCACGTTTGGCAAGCGAAGAGCTATGTTCCAAGCTACAATTGGTCAAGATGAAGCATCCTCGCCCCTATAAGGTCCAATGGCTTAGCGACTCCGGCACCATTCAAGTGGAGCACACCGTGCAAGTTTCCTTCAAGGTCGGTGCATACGAAGACACCTTGGAGTGTGGTGTGGTTCCTATGTCCACGTGCTATCTCCTCTTAGGAATACCTTGGCAATTCGACCGGCACGTGATCCACAACGGGCGTACCAACCACTGTAGCTTCAAGATGAAGGGCAAGGAGTATGTGCTACGACCTATATCGCCAAGTCAAGTGATCGCCGACAAACAAGCGTCCACCCATCATGGAGAGAATAGTGAGAGAGTGAACCACCAAAACAAGAGTGAGGGCCACAAGCCAAAAATGAGTGCCTCCATGATGAGCGACAAGAAAAACTTAGTGTTTTTAGCTACCAAAAGAGACATGAGAGAAGTGTGTGAGAACCCATCTAGTGTCATACACTACGTCCTAGTGTGCAAAGACGAAGCGGTAAAGACTAACACCTCTAATCATCTACCTCTAGTGTTGTCTAATCTCTTGCAGGAGTTCGCGGATGTATTTCCCGATGAGCTACCTCCCGACCTTCCTCCTCTATGCGGCATCGAGCACCGCATCGACCTAATACCCGGCGCACCCCTACCGAACAAGGCTCTATACCGTGTCAACCCCGAAGAAACTAAGGAGATACAAAGGCAAGTACAACACCTCATTGACAATGGACATGTACGTGAAAGCTTAAGTCCTTGTGCCGTCCCGGTTATTCTTGTGCCTAAGAAAGATGGTAGTTTTCGCATGTGTTCCGATTGCCGTCCCATAAGTGCTATTATTGTTCGCTATAGGCATCCCATTCCACACCTTGAAGATATGCTAGATGAGCTTAGCGGCGCGACCATTTTCTCAAAAATTGATCTTAAAAGTGGCTATTACCAAATTCGCATTCAACAAGGTGATGAATGGAAAACCACTTTTTAAACTAAATTTGGCTTGTACGAGTGGTTAGTTATGCCTATGGGCTTATCGGAAGCACCCGACACTTTCATGCGTATGATGCACTATGTTCTTCACAAATACATTGGCATGTGTGTTGTGGTCTACTTTGACGATATACATGTGTTTAGCGAATCGTTAGAAGATCATGTCACCCATCTTAGGGATTGATGTCTACTACGCAACCTTCTTCTTGTAGACTCGTGTTGGGCCTCCAAGCGCAGAGTTTTGTAGGACAGTAACAAATTTCCCTCAAGTGGATGACCTAAGGTTTATCAATCCGTGGGAGGCGTAGGATGAAGATGGTCTCTCTCAAACAACCCTGCAACCAAATAACAAAGAGTCTATTGTGTCCCCAACACACCCAATACAATGGTAAATTGTATAGGTGCACTAGTTCGGCGAAGAGATGGTGATACAAGTGTAATATGGATGGTAGATATAGGTTTTTGTAATCTGAAAATATAAAAACAGCAAGGTAACTAGTAACAAAAGTGAGCAAAAATGGTATTGCAATGCTTGGAAACAAGGCCTAGGGTTCATACTTTCACTAGCACAAGTTCTCTCAACAATGATAACATAATCAGATCATATAACAATCCCTCAACATGCAACAAAGAATCACTCCAAAGTTTCTATCGAAGAACGTAGGACGAAAATGTGCATCAACCCCTATGCATAGATTACCCCAATGTCACCTCGGGAATCCTCGAGTTGAGTGCCAAAACATACATCAAGTGCATCAATAGAACATCCCATTGTCACCACAGATATCCCATCACAAGACATACATCAAGTGTTCTCAAATCCAATACTCAATCCAACATAACGAAACCTCAAAGAGCAAGACTCAATTCATCACAACAAGAGATAGAGAGGGGAGAAACACCATATGATCCAACTATAATAACAAAGCTCGCGGTACATCAAGATCGTGCCAAATCAAGAACATGAGAGAGAGAGATCAAACCCATAGCTACTGGTACATACCCTCAGCCCCGAGGGAGAAATACTCCCTCCTTGTCATGGAGACCGCCGGGATGATGAAGATGGCCACCGGTGATGATTTCCCCCTCCGGCAGGGTGCCGGAACGGGCTCCCGATTGGGTTTTCATGGCTACAGAGGCTTGTGGCGGCGGAACTCCCGATCTAGGTTTATTTCTGGGGGTTTCTATATTTATAGGAATTTTTGGCGTTGAGAACAAGTCCGGGGGGTCCACGAGGAGCCCACAAGACCGAAGGGCGCGCCCTCCACCCTTGTGGAGGCCTCGTGGCTCTTCTGGCCAAACTCCTTTGCTTCGGGGGCTTCTTCTGGTCCATAAAAAATCTCCATAAATTTTCAGCTCATTTGGACTCCGTTTGATATTCCTTTTCTGCGAAACTCAAAAACAAGGGGAAAATCAGAAACTGGCACTAGGCTCTAGGTTAATAGGTTAGTCCCAAAAATAATATAAAATAGCATATAAATGCATATAAAACATCCAAGATGGATAATATAATAGCATGGAACAATAAAAAATTATAGATACGTTGGAGACGTATCAAGCATCCCCATGCCTAATTCCTGCTCGTCCTCGAGTAGGTAAATGATAAAAACAGAATTTTTGATGTGGAATGCTAGCAAGTGCACAAGTTTGATCAATGATAATTTCAATCACTTTTTCTAGCATCATTATATATCATAAACAGTAGCTCATCTCATAAAACTTATCATGATCAAGTAGCAAACTATTCACATGTTAAAGCATAGATCATAAACTTTCTTGAAAACTAACAAACTAGGTTCTCAGTCATCAAACAATTGCAATTCATCTTATTTTCAGGAAGGGTCTATGTAAGAGCTTTGATTTAGCAAATCCCACATACTCAACTATCATATAGTCTTCCATGATTGCTACCACTCAAAGCATATTTTTAGAACAAATAGCATCCATTGAACACAGAGAAAGATAGGGGCTTAATGTTTCGCCTCCCAACTTATTTATCATATATATAATTGTCAACAATAATAATTCATGATCAAATATATTTGAATGACCATATATGCTTAGATCTTTCCCCACCACATGATGCTTGCCAACTAAAGAGTAGGTTGGAATGAGAAGGAATACTACTGACTCTTGCATAAAAGTAAAAGATAGGCCCTTCGCGGAGGGAAGCAGGGATTTGCAGAGGTGCCAGAGCTCGAAGCTTTTAAAACAGAGATGAAAATAATTTTGAGAGGTATGCTTTCATTGTCAACATAACAACCAAGAGTTCCCAATATCTTCCATACTAGATACATTATAGGCGGTTCCCAAACAGAAAGGTAAAGTTTTTACTCCCCCTCCACCAACAATCACACTCCATGGCTGGTCCGAAACAATGGGCACCGTCCATACCAACAACAGTCCTGGGGGAGTTTTGTTTAATTATTTGCGATTTTGGTTTTGATCTTTTGATCATAGGACTGGGCATCCCAATTACCAGCCACTCTCTCGTGAATGATAAGTGAATAAATACTCATCGTGAGAATAACCCACCTAGCATGGAAGATACTGACAGCCCCTAGTCGCTACATGAGCGATTCGGGCATACAAAACAGATTATTATTTGAAGGTTTAGAGTTTGGCACATGCAAATTTACTTGGAACGGCAGGTAAATACCGCATATAGGTAGATATGGTGGACACTCATGGAAGAAACTTGGTTCAAGGATTTTGGATGCACAAGCAGTATTCCCGCTTAGTACAGAAATTTTGGCTAGCAAAAGATTCTAAATAGCAAGCACCACATGTTGGAGGATCCATAACAATATAACTTCTATACAAATATACCCAAGCATAACTCATTATGTTGTCTTCCTTGTCCAACTTCAACTAATTTGATCAAGTTTGAAAATAATTAATGGGGCTCACAATCATAGAAGATGTCCAAGATAGTATATTTATATGTGAAATCTCTCTTCCTTCAATATTCTTTCATGAATTGTTCAAGTACCAATACTATGTTTGCTAACTTTCAATAAATTTACCACCTCTACTTCTTATATGTGAAGTCATTACTCCCCATGGTATAAGCATATGAAGCATATATAATTTCAGATTTATGATATTCATACATTCAACCATTTACTCATAGGATATAAGTGAAGCACGTGAGTAAATGACAAACTACTCCAAAAAGATATAAGTGATGATCAATGAGTAGTCAAATAATTAAGTAGCTATGTGAAAACTCTCTCTCATAAAGAAAATTTAGATCTTAAGTAATTTATTCAAACATCAAGCAAAACAAAAAAAATTACATTCTAAAAATAGCACACACCGTGTGAATAAGCAAAAACTTAGGCTCAACCGATACTAACCGATAATTCTTGATGAAGAAAGGTGGGATGCCTACCGGGGCATCCCCAAGCTTAGATGCTTGAGACTTCTTGAAATATTATATTGGGATGCCTTGGGCATCCCCAAGCTTGAGCTTTTGTGTCTCTTTAATTCCTTTTATATGATGGTTTCCCTAAATCTTAAAAACTTCATCCACACAAAACTCAATAAGAACTCGTGAGAAAAGTTAGTATAAATCAAATGCAAAACCTTATCATTCTCAACTGTAGAAAATCACTAAAATTATTATTTAACATTGAATACTAAATGCCTCTGCATATTTAATACTCCTATCCTCAAATAGAATCATTAAACAAGCAAACATATGCAAACAATGCAAACATAACAGCAATCTGTCAAAACAGGATAGTCTGTAAAGAGTGCATTTTTACTCATACTTCACTAACTCCAGAAATTCTGAAAAGTTACCACACTGTATAAAATTTGTTGTTACTCATTTTGTAAAAAAATTAAGATTTTATCATGTTTTTACTTTCCATAAGAATTCAGACAACAATAGAAAACTTTATGTTTTCAAAACAGCAACATATAGACATGCAAAATAAGCACGGTAAAGGCTATACTTGACCTTTTTATTGAAATAAAAGATACATAACATTACTCTAAATAACAACAAGAAAATCCTAATAAAAGAAAATGACACTCCAAGCAAAACTCATATTATGTGACGAATAAAAATATAGCTCCAAGTAAGGTTACCGATAATATTGGAGACGAAAGAGGGGATGCCTTCCGGGGCATCCCCAAGCTTAGTTGCTTGGATATTCCTTGAATATTACCTTGGGGTGCCTTGGGCATCCCCAAGCTTAGTGTCTTTTCACTCCTTATTCTCCTCATATCGATTTCTCACCCAAAACTTGAAAACTTCAATCACACAAAACTTAACGGAACTTCGTGAGATGGGTTAGTATGATAAAACAGATCATTCACTTTGGTACTGTCAAGACAAGATTCAAAAAATTTATCACATGATACCTACTGTACCCTATCATTTCTACAATTTATATTGAACAATATAAGCCATAGAAACTAAGAAACAAGCAAACTATGCATCGAAAACAGAATCTGTAAAAACAGAACAGTATGTAAAGATCTGAATTAAGGTCATACTTATGTAATTCCAAATATTCTGAAAAATTAGGAAAACGTAGAAAATTTGTATACCAATCAACTGTAAAAAATTCAGAATATTTCCACGTTCCAGTGAAAGATAGTAATTTCTGTACTGGACGCAAAAGTTTTTGTTTTTGCACAGAATCAAGTCAACTATCATCCACACTATCCCAAAGGCTTTACTTGGCACTTTATTGAAACAAAAGCTATAAAACATGATTACTACAGTAGACTAATCATGTGAACACACAAAAACAGTAGGTAGAAACATTGGGTTGTCTCCCAACAAGCGCTTTTCTTTAATGCCTTTTAGCTAGGCATGATGATTTCAATGATGCTCACATAAAAGATAAGAATTGAAACATAATGGAAGCATCATGAAGAATATGACTAGCACATTTAAGTCTAACCCACTTCCTATGCATAGGGATTTTGTGAGCAAATAATTTAAGGGAGCAAGAATCAACTAGCATAGGAAGGTAAAACAAGCAAAACTTCAAAACTTTCAACACATAGAGAGGAAACTTGATATTATTGCAATTCCTACAAGCATATATTCCTCCCTCATAATAATTTTCAGTAGCATCATGAATGAATTCAACAATATAACCTTCACATAAAGCATTATTTTCATGAGCCACAAGCATAGAAATTTTATTACTCTCCACATAAGCAAATTTCTTCTCATGAATAGTAGTGGGAGCAAACTCAACAAAATAACTATCATATGAGGCATAATCCAATTGAAAATTAAAATCAAGATGACAAGTTTCATGGTTATCATTATTATTTATAGCATACATGTCATCACAATAATCATCATAGATAGCAACTTTGTTCTCATAATCAATTGGAACTTCTTCCAAAATAGTGGATTCATCACTAAATAAAGTCATGACCTCTCCAAATCCACTTTTATCAATATAATCATCATAAATAGGAGGCATGCTATCATCATAATAAATATTCTCATCAAAACTTGGGGGACTAAAAATATCATCTTCATCAAACATAGCATCCCCAAGCTTGTGGCTTTGCATATCATTAGCATCATGGATATTCAAGGAATTCACACTAACAACATTGCAATCATGCTCATCATTCAAAGATTTTATGCCAAACATTTTATTGCATTCCTCTTCTATCAATTGAGCACAATTTTCCTTTCCATCATTTTCAAGAAAGACATTAAAAAGATGAAGCATATGAGGCAACCTCAATTCCATTTTTTTTGTAGTTTTCTTTTATAAACTAAACTAGTGATAAAACAAGAAACTAAAAGATTCGATTGCAAGATCTAAAGATATACCTTCAAGCACTCACCTCCCTGGCAACAGCGCTAGAAAAGAGCTTGATGTCTACTACGCAACCTTCTTCTTGTAGACTCGTGTTGGGCCTCCAAGCGCAGAGTTTTGTAGGACAGTAGCAAATTTCCCTCAAGTGGATGACCTAAGGTTTATCAATCCATGGGAGGCGTAGGATGAAGATGGTCTCTCTCAAACAACCCTGCAACGAAATAACAAAGAGTCTCTTGTGTCCCCAACAAACCCAATACAATGGTAAATTGTATAGGTGCACTAGTTCGGCGAAGAGATGGTGATATAAGTGTAATATGGATGGTAGATATAGGTTTTTGTAATCTGAAAATATAAAATCAGCAAGGTAACTAGTAACAGAAGTGAGCAAAAACGGTATTGCAATGCTTGGAAACAAGGCCTAGGGTTCATACTTTCACTAGCGCAAGTTCTCTCAACAATGATAACATAATCGGATCATATAACAATCCCTCAGCATGCAACAAAGAATCACTCCAAAGTTTCTATCGGAGAACATAGGACGAAAACGTGCATCAACCCCTATGCATAGATTACCCCAATGTCACCTCGGGAATCCGCGAGTTGAGTGCCAAAACATACATCAAGTGCATCAATAGAACATCCCATTGTCATCACAGATATCCCATCGCAAGACATACATCAAGTGTTCTCAAATCCAATACTCAATCCAACATAACGAAACTTCAAAGAGCAAGACTCAATTCATCACAACAAGAGATAGAGAGGGGAGAAACACCATATGATCCAACTATAATAACAAAGCTCGCGGTACATCAAGATCGTGCCAAATCAAGAACACGAGAGAGAGAGAGATCAAACACATAGCTACTAGTACATACCCTCAGCCCCGAGGGTGAACTACTCCCTCCTCGTCATGGAGACCGCCGGGATGATGAAGATGGCCATCGGTGATGATTTCCCCCTCCGGCAGGGTGCCGGAACAGGCTCCCGATTGGTTTTTCGTGGCTACAGAGGCTTGCGGCGGCGGAACTCCCGATCTAGATTTATTTCTGGGGGTTTCTGTATTTATAGGAATTTTTGGCGTTGAGAACAAGTCAGGGGGGGTCCACGAGGAGCCCACAAGACCGGAGGGCGCGCCCTAGGGGGGCGCCCTCCACCCTTGTGGAGGCCTCGTGGCTCTTCTGGCCCAACTCCTTTGCTTCGGGGGCTTCTTCTGGTCCATAAAAAACCTCCGTAAATTTTCAGCTCATTTGGACTCCGTTTGATATTCCTTTTCTGCGAAACTCAAAAACAAGGAAAAAAAAGAAACTTGCACTGGGCTCTAGGTTAATAGGTTAGTCCCAAAAATAATATAAAATAGCATATAAATGCATATAAAACATCCAAGATGGATAATATAATAGCATGGAACAATCAAAAATTATAGATACGTTGGAGACGTATCAGGGATGTTTTGCAAGTTCTTAGAAACGAGCTTCTTTATGCTAACATGGAGAAATGCATTTTTGGTGTTGAAAAGCTAATGACCCACAAGTATAGGGGATCAAATCGTAGTCCTTTCGATAAGTAAGAGTGTTGAACCCAACAAGGAGCAGAAGGAAATGACAAACGGTTTTCAGCATGGTATTCTCTCCAAGCACTGAAATTATCGGTAACAAATAGTTTGGTGGCAAGGTAATTCATAACGAGTAACAAGTGTAAAAAAGGTGCAGCAACGTGGCCCAATCCTTTTTATACCAAAGGACAAGCCTGGACGAACTCTTATATAAAGCAAAGCGCTCCCGAGGACACATGGGAATTATCATCAAGCTAGTTTTCATCATGTTCATATGATTCGCGTTCGCTACTTTGATAATTTGATATGTGGGTGGACCGGTGCTTGGGTCCTATCCTTACTTGGACAAGCCTCCCACTTATGATTAACCCCTCACGCAAGCATCCGCAACTACGAAAGAAGAATTAAGATAAATCTAAACATAGCATTAAACATGTGGATCCAAATCAGCCCCTTACGAAGCAACGCATAAACTAGGGTTTAAGCTTATGTCACTCTAGCAACCCATCATTTACTTGCTACTTCCCAATGCCTTCCCCTAGGCCCAAATCATGGTGAAGTGTCATGCAGTCGATGTTCACATAACACCACTAGAGGAAAGACAACATACATCTCATCAAAATATTGAACGAATACCAAATTCACATGATTACTTATAACAAGACTTCTCCCATGTCCTCAGGAAAAAAAGTAACTACTCACAAAGCATGTTCATGTTCAAGATCAGAGGGGTAATAAATATCATTAAGGATCTGAACATATGATCTTCCGCCAAATAAACCAACTAGCATCAACTACAAGGAGTAATCAACACTACTAGCAATCCACAGGTACCAATATGAGGTTTTGAGGCAAAGATTGAATACAAGAGATGAACTAGGGTTTGAGATGAGATGGTGCTGGTGAAGATTGGTCCTCCCACGATGAAAGGATCGTTGGTGATGATGATGGCTTTGATTTCCCCCTCCCGGAGGGAAGTTTCTCCAGCAGAATTGCTCCGCCAGAGCCCTAGATTGCTTCTGCCCAGGTTCCGCCTTGAAGCGACAGCGCTTTGTCCCAAAAGCCTTCTCTTGATTTTTTTTCTAGGTCAAAATGCTTCATATAGCAGAAGATGGGCACCGGAGCCAGGCCAGGGGGCCCACAAGCTCAGGGGCGCGCCACCCCCGGCTTGTGGCCACCTGGTGGGTCCCCTTCTGGTCTTTCTTCGCCCAATATATTTTATATATTCCAAAACAATTCTCCGTAAATTTTCAGGACATTTGGAGTTGTGCAGAATAGGCATCTCAGATTTTCTCCTTTCCAGTCCAGAATTCCAGCTGTCGGCATTCTCCCTCTTCATGTAAATCTTGTAAAATAAGAGAGAAAAGGCATAAGAATTGTATCCTAAAGTGTAATAACAGCCCATAATACAATAAATATCAACATAAAAGCCTGATGCAAAATGGACGTATCAACTCCCCCAAGCTTAGACATCGCTTGTCCTCAAGCAAAAGCCGAAATCGATAATCATGACCACATGTTTAGAGATAGAGGTGTTGATAAAACAAAATACTGACATGAGGGCATCATGATCATCTTTAGAACAGCAATATATTGTCATATAACTTCTTATGCCAAAGTGATAGTTCGTTCACAAGATAAAGTATGAACCAAAAACTTCATTGAAAACTAACAAACTATGATCTCAGTCATTGATGCGATTGCAATTTGTCATAATGTCAGAAAGAGTCAATGTAAGAGCTTTTATTTAGCAAGTTCACATACTCAGCCATCATTTAGTCTTTCATAATTGCTAACACTCACGCGATACTTATGAGATCAAAGCTTTAATCAGACACACAGAAAGACAGGGGCTTATAGTTTCGCCTCCCAACCACCTCAAGGGTAATGCCAACAATAATAACTTATGATCACCTACATCTGAGTGGATATGTATGTCTGGATCTTTCTCCCACACATAGTTCTTGCCAAAAAGAGAAAAATAAAAGGAAGGGTGGAGATCACCATGACTCTTGCACAAAGGTAGGTATTAAAATAAAAGATAGGCCCTTCGCAGAGGGAAGCAGAGGTTGTCATGCGCTTTTTATTTGGATGCACGAAATCTTAATGCAAAGGAACGTCACTTTATATTACCGCTTGTGATAGAGAACTTTATTATGCAGTCCGTTGCTTTTATGTCTTCCCCATCACAAGTTCGTACAAAGCTTATTTTCCTCACACTAAAATATCATACATATTTAGAGAGCAATTTTTATTGCTTGCACCGATAACAACTTACTTGAAGGATTTTACTCAATCCATAGGTAGATATAGTGGACTATCATGACATGAAACTGGGTTGATGGTTTTTGGATGCACAAGTAGTATCTCTACTTGGTACAGAATTTTTGGCTAGCAAGGGCTAGAAAGCAAGCTCAACATGTTGGAGGATCCAAGACAGTATAACTTCTATTCAGATATAAGGAAACATAACACATTACATTGTCTTCCTTGTCTAATATCAACTTGTTAGCATATAATATTTTAATGAGTGCTCACAATCATAAAGGATGTCCAGGATAGTGTATTTATATGTGAAACCTCTCTTTCCATATTACTCCTCATTAATTGCAACAATGACCAATATTATGTTTGTTGCTCTTCAACAAATTTCATGCATTATACTTCTTATATGTGAAGTCATCACTCTCCATAAGATCATTATATACTCTTTTTATTTCCTTTATTCTTTTTCATCTCTAAGATCAAAGCAAGAAAGCAAAGCCCTCAACTCAAAACTAATCTTTATTATATAACTCTCATACTTAGATAGATCATGAAACAAAAACTTAAAGACTAGATCATACTAAAACTTTTATTCTACTAAATTACGATTTAACCAAAAGGATCGAACTAAAATAAATGATAAAGATAAAGATGTGATGGTGATACGATACTGGGGCACCTCCCCCAAGCTCGGCACAAGCCAAGGGGAGTGCCCATACCCGTGTACTCAAGTCTCCTTCTTCGGAGGTGGTGGTGCAATATTTTTGGCAATAATGCCCTTCAGAATGCGATTTTCCTCTTCGAGCTTATTGATTTGCTGTCTGAGATCCATAATTTCCTTGCATAGCTTTTCGGTGACGGTTAAAGCACCGTCCACCCACGGTTGCATCCTGGCTGCAGAGGAAGAAGCAACACTCTTTTTCAAGTTATTGTAAGAGATAAATTTGGCATTGGGAGGTTTGACCGAATTTGGGAGGCTCGATTTCTCGAGTTCCACATGCATGTCTCCAGGTTGAGGAAGAGAAGTGACTTCTTGATCCTCCTCCATGGCGTCCACTCTTTTCAGGTCGGCTTCTATTTCTTCCTCCGTTGACCACCCAAAGGGATCAGCTTCGCCGTATGCTCTTGGACCCGGTGTTAGGTGAGAGACCCGACTCTCTCCGAATGATTCTTGCGAAGACATATTGCCCTAAGTCTGCCACAGAAATAGCTCGAAACAAGAACAGAGGATATTGTCGCAATACGGTGGTCAAAACCTCTAGGAGACTATATAATGAATCTTTACCGTGCAAAACAAGTAATCTAGGAGAAAGCGGAGTCTGGATGGCACACGAGGGCACCACAAGCTCGGGAGGCGCGCCCAGGGGGTAGGGTGCGCCCCCCAGGCTTGTCGCCTGCTTGTGCGCTTTCCGGACTACTTATTATTTTCCTATTTTTTTTAATATTCCAAAATGGAGTAAAATTGCTTTTATGGAACTTTTGGAGTCGGTTTACTTACCGTATCACATACTTATTCCTTTTAAGGGTTCTGGAGCGTTCTGGAAGGTTTCCTTTATGTACTCCTCCGGTGTTATGGAATGAACAATGTTAGTCTCAACATTTATAGGCGTACCTGAGATATAATGTTTGATTCTTTGCCCATTCACCACCTTAGGGTTAGTGCCTTCGGCGTTGTTGATCTTGATAGCACCGGAACAATAAACTTCTTCGATAATATAAGGCCCTTCCCATTTGGAGAGAAGTTTTCCTGCAAAAAAATCTTAAACGAGAATTGTATAGCAAGACTTGGTCACCTACATTAAATTCCCGCTTTTGTATTCTTTTGTCGCGCCATCTTTTAACCTTTTCTTTAAACAACTTAGCGTTTCATAGGCTTGGGTTCTCCATTCATCAAGTGAGCTAATGTCAAATAACCTCTTTTCACCTGCAAGTTTAAAATCATAGTTGAGTTCTTTAATTGCCCAATAAGCTTTATGTTCTAATTCAAGAGGTAGGTGACATGATTTTCCATAAACCATTTTATATGGAGACATACCCATAGGATTTTTATAAGCAGTTCTATAAGCCCATAATGCATCATCAAGTTTCTTAGACCAATTCTTTCGAGACCTATTGACAGTCTTTTGCAAAATTAATTGTATTTCTCTATTACTTAGTTCTACTTGACCACTAGACTGAGGGTGATGAGGAAATTCAATTCTATGGTTAACATAATATTTAGCTAGAAGTTTACAGAAAGCACCATGAATGAAGTGTGAACCACCGTCTGTCATTAAATATCTAGGGACTCCAAACCTCGGGAAAATAACTTCTTTAAGCATTTTAATAGAAGTCTTGTGATCAACACTACTAGTTGGAATAGCTTCTACCCACTTAGTAACGTAATCAACAGCAACTAAAATATGAGTATATCCATTGGAGGAAGGAAAAGGTCCCATATAATCAAATCCCCAAACATCAAATGGTTCAATAACAAGTGAATAATTCATAGTCATTTCCTGACGTCTACTAATGTTACCAATTCTTTGACATTCATCACAAGATAGAACAAACTTACGTGCATCTTTGAAAAGAGTAGGCCAATAAAAACCGGATTGTAATACCTTGTGTGCAGTTCTGTCTCCCGCATGGTGTCCTCCGTAAGCCTCGGAGTGACACTTCCGTAGGATTTGTTCCTGTTCATGCTCGGGTATACAACATCTAATAATACCATCTATCCCTTCTTTATAAAGGTGTGGGTCATCCCAAAAGTAATGTCTTAAATCAAAGAAAAACATTTTCTTCTGTTGGTATGTCAAACTAGGTGGTATAAATTTGGCAACAATATAGTTAGCATAGTCTGCATACCAAGGAGTACTATGAGAAGCATTTATGACAGCTAGTTGTTCATCGGGGAAGCTATCATCAATAGGTAGTGGGTCATCAAGAATATTTTCTAACCTAGACAAGTTGTCAGCTACCGGGTTCTCAGCTCCCTTCCTATCAGTGATATGTAGATCAAATTCTTGTAGCAAAAGAACCCACCTAATGAGTCTAGGTTTAGCATATTTCTTTTCCATAAGGTATTTAATAGCAGCATGATCGGTGTGAACAATTACTTTGGACTCAACAATGTAAGATCTGAATTTATCACAGGCAAACACAACTGCTAAGAATTCCTTTTCAGTGGTAGCATAATTTCTTTGAGCACTGTCCAGAGTTTTACTAGCATAATGGATGGCATTTAATTTCTTATCAACTCTTTGTCCTAGAACATCACCAATAGCATAATCACTAGCATCACACATAATTTCAAAGGGTAGGTTCCAATCAGGTGGTTGAACAATAGGTGCAGAGATTAAGGCTTTCTTAAGTATTTCAAATGCTTCTACATAATCATCCTAAAAAACAAATGGAACATCTTTTTGCAAGAGATTAGTAAGAGGCCTAGAAATTTTAGAGAAGTCTTTAATAAATCTCATATAGAAACCAGCATGACCAAGGAAACTTCTTATACCTTTGATATCTTTAGGACATGGCATTTTCTCAATTGCATCAACTTCAATACCTCTTTCAAAAAATTTATGCCCCAAGACAATACCTTCATTCACCATAAAGTGGCACTTCTCCCAATTCAAGACAAGATTAGTTTCTTCACATCTCTGCAAAACTCGATCAAGGTTGCTTAAGCAATCATCAAAAGAAGTTCCGTAAACGGAAAATGAAGGAAATATGCCCTAGAGGCAATAATAAATTTGTTATTTATATTTCCTTATATCATGATAAATGTTTATTATTCATGCTAGAATTATATTAACCGGAAACTTAGTACATGTGTGAATACATAGACAAAACACAGTGTCCCTTGTATGCCTCTACTAGACTAGCTCGTTAATCAGAGATGGTTAAGTTTCCTAACCATAGACATGTGTTGTCATTTGATGAACGGGATCAAATCATTAGGAGAATGATGTGATGGACAAGACCCATCCGTTAGCTTAGCATAATGATCGTTAAGTTTTATTGCTATTGCTTTCTTCATGACTTATACATATTCCTCTGACTATGAGATTATGCAACTCCCGAATACCAGATGAACACCTTGTGCGCTATCAAACGTCACAACGTAACTGGGTGATTATAAAGATGCTCTACATGTGTCTCCGAAGGTGTTTGTTGGGTTGGCATAGATCGAGATTAGGATTTGTCACTCCGAGTATCGGAGAGGTATCTCTGGGCCCTCTAGGTAATGCACATCATATGAAGCCTTGCAAGCAATGTGACTAATGAGTTAGTTGTGGGATGATGCATTACAGAACGAGTAAAGAGACTTTCCAGTAACGAGATTGAACTAGGTATGATGATACCGATGATCGAATCTCGGGCAAGTAACATACTAATGACAAAGGGAATGACGTATGTTGTTGTGCGGTTTGACCGATAAAGCTCTTCGTAGAATATGTAGGAGCCAATATGAGCATCCAGGTTCCGCTATTGGTTATTGACCGGAGATGTGTCTCGGTCATGTCTACATAGTTCTCGAACCCGTAGGGTCCGCACGCTTAATGTTCGATGACGATTTGTATGATGAGTTATGTGTTTTGGTGACCGAAGTTTGTTCAGAGTCCCGGATGAGATCACGGACATGACGAGGAGTCTCGAAATGGTCGAGAGGTAAAGATTCATATATTGGAAGGTTATATTCGGACTTCGGAATGGTTCCGAGTGATTCGGGTATTTTACCGGAGTACCGAGAGGTTACCGGAACCCCCCGGGAGAGTTAATGGGCCTCATGGGCCATAGAGAAGAGGGGAGGCAGCCCACAAGGGGTGGCTGCACCCCCTCCCATGGGGAGTCCAAATTGGACTAGGGGAGGGGGCGCGCCCCCCTTTCCTTCTCCTCTTCTCTCTCCCTTTCCCCCCTTTCCCACTCCGGAAAAAGGAAGGGGGAATCCTACTAGGACTGGGAGTCCTAGTAGGACTCCCCACACTTGGCGTGCCCCTAGGGGCCGGCCTCCTCCCTCTCCTCCTTTATATAAGTGGGCAGGGGGCACCCCAAAGGCACAACAATTGTTCTCTTAGCCGTGTGCGGTGCCCCCCTCCACAGTTTACTCCTCCGGTCATAGCGTCGTAGTGCTTAGGCGAAGCCCTGCGCAGATCACATCACCAACACCGTCGCCATGCCGTCGTGCTGACGGAACTCTCCCTTGACCCTCTACTGGATCAAGAGTTCGAGGGACATCATCGAGTTGAACGTGTGCTGAACACGGAGGTGCCGTACATTCGGTGCTTGTATCGGTTGGATCATGAAGACGTTCGACTACATCAACCGCGTTAACCTAACGCTTCCGCTTTCAGTCTACGAGGGTACGTGGACACACTCTCCCCCTCTCGTTGCTATGCATCTCCTAGATAGATCTTGCGTGAGCGTAGGAATTTTTTTGAAATTGCATGCTACGTTCCCCAACAGTGGCATCCGAGCCAGGTCTATGCATAGATGATATGCACGAGTAGAACACAAAGAGTTGTGGGCGATAATAGTCATACTGCTTACCACCAACGTCTTACTTTGATTCGGCGGTATTGTTGGATGAAGCGGCCCGGACCGACATTACATGACCGCGTTCATGAGACTGGTTCTACCGACGTGCTTTGCACACAGGTGGCTGGCGGGTGTCTGTTTCTCCAACTTTAGTTGAATCGAGTTTGACTACGGCCGGTCCTTGTTGAAGGTTAAAACATCACACTTGACGAAAAATCGTTGTGGTTTTGATGCGTAGGTAAGAACGGTTCTTGCTATAAGCCCGTAGCAGCCACGTAAAACTTGCAACAACAAAGTAGAGGACGCCTAACTTGTTTTTGCAGGGCATGCTGTGATGTGATATGGTCAAGACATGATGTGATACACGTTATTGTATGAGATGATCATGTTTTGTAAAAGTTATCGGCAACTGGCAGGAGCCTTATGGTTGTCGCTTTATTGTATGAAATGCAATCGCCATGTAATTGCTTTACTTTATCACTATGCGGTAGCGATAGTCGTAGAAGCAATAGTTGGCGAGACGACAACGACGCTACGATGGAGATCAAGGTGTCAAGCCGGTGACGATGGAGATCATGACGATGCTTTGGAGATGGAGATCAAAGGCACAAGATGATGATGGCCATATCATGTCACATATTTTGATTGCATGTGATGTTTATCTTTTATGAATCTTATTTTGCTTAGTACGGCGGTAGCATTATAAGATGATCTCTCACTAAATTTCAAGGTATAAGTGTTCTCCCTGAGTATGCACCATTGCGACAGTTCGTCGTGCCGAGACACCACGTGATGATCTGGTGTGATAAGCTCTACGTTCACATACAACGGGTGCAAGCCAGTTTTGCACGTGCAGAATACTCGGGTTAAACTTGACGAGCCTAGCATAAGCAGATATGGCCTCGGAACACTGAGACCGAAAGGTCGAACATGAATCATATAGTAGATATGATCAACATAGAGATGTTCACCATTGAAAACTACTCCATCTCACATGATGATCGGACATGGTTTAGTTGATATGGATCACGTGATAATTTAGATGACTAGAGGGATGTCTATCTAAGTGGGAGTTCTTAAGTAATATGATTAACTAAACTTTAATTTATCATGAACTTAGTACCTGATAGTTTTTGCATATCTATGTTGTTGTAGATCAATGGCCCGTGCTACCGTTCCCTTGAATTTTAATGCATTCCTAGAGAAAGCTAAGTTGAAAGATGATGGTAGCAACTACACGGGCTGGGTCCGTAACTTGAGGATTATCCTCATTGCTGCACAGAAGAATTATGTCCTTGATGCACCACTAGGTGAAAGGCCTACTGCAGGAGCAGATGCTGATGTTATGAACGTCTGGCAAGCTCGATATGATGACTACTCGATAGTTCAGTGTGCCATGCTTTACGGCTTAGAATCGGGACTTCAAAGACATTTTGAACGTCATGGAGCATATGAGATGTTCCAAGAGTTGAAGTTAATATTTCAAGAAAATGCCCGAGTTGAGAGATATGAAGTCTCCAACAAGTTCTATAGCTGCAAGATGGAGGAGAACAGTTCTGTTAGTGAACACATACTCAGAATGTCTGGGTACCATAACCACTTGACTCAGCTGGGAGTTAATCTTCCGGATGATAGTGTTATTGACAGAGTTCTTCAATCACTGCCACCAAGCTATAAAGGCTTCGTGATGAACTATAATATGCAAGGGATGGAGAAGACAATTCCCGAGCTCTTCGCAATGCTAAAGGCTGCGGAGGTAGAAATCAAGAAGGAGCATCAAGTGTTGATGGTTAACAAGACCACTAGTTTCAAGAAAAAGGGCAAAGGGAAGAAGGGGAACTTCAAGAAGAATAGCAAGCAAGTTGCTACTCCCGGGAAGAAGCCCAAGTCTGGACCTAAGCCTGAAACTGACTGCTTCTACTGCAAAGGGACTGGTCACTGGAAGCGGAACTACCCCAAGTATTTGGCGGATAAGAAGGATGGCAAAGTGAACAAAGGTATATTTGATATACATGTTATTGATGTGTACCTTACTAATGCTCGTAGTAGTGCCTGGGTATTTGATACCGGTTTGGTTGCTCATATTTGTAACTCGAAACAGGGACTACGGATTAAACGAAGATTGGCTAAGGACGAGGTGACGATGCGCGTCGGGAATGGTTCCAAGGTCGATGTGATCGCCGTCGGCACACTACCTCTACATCTACCTTCGGGATTAGTTTTAGACCTGAATAATTGTTATTTGGTGCCAGCGTTGAGCATGAACATTATATCTGGATCTTGTTTAATGCGAGACGGTTAGTCATTTAAATCAGAGAATAATGGTTGTTCTATTTATATGAGTAATATCTTTTACGGTCATGCACCCTTGAGGAGTGGTCTATTTTTGTTGAATCTCGATTGTAGTGATACACATATTCATAATATTGAAGCCAAAAGATGCAAAGTTTATAATGATAGTGCAACTTATTTGTGGCACTGCCGTTTAGGTCATATTGGTGTAAAGTGCATGAAGAAACTCCATGATGATGGGCTTTTGGAATCACTTGATTATGAATCATTTGATACTTGCGAACCATGCCTCATGGGCAAGATGACTAAGACTCTGTTCTCCGGAACAATGGAGCGAGCTACAGACTTATTGGAAATAATACATACCGATGTATGCGGTCCGATGAGTGTTGAGGCTCGCGGCGGGTATCGTTATTTTCTGACCTTCACAGATGATTTGAGCAGATATGGGTATATCTACTTAATGAAACACAAGTCTGAAACGTTTGAAAAGTTCAAAGAATTTCAGAGTGAAGTGGAGAATCATCGTAACAAGAAAATAAAGTTTCTATGATCTGATCGCGGAGGCGAATATTTGAGTTACGAGTTTGGCCTTCATTTAAAACAATGTGGAATAGTTTCGCAACTCACGCCACCTAGAACACCACAACGTAATGGTGTGTCCGAACATCGTAACCGTACTTTATTAGATATGGTGCGATCTATGATGTCTCTTACCAATTTACCACTATCGTTTAGGGGTTATGCATTAGAGACAGCTGCATTCACGTTAAATAGGGCACCATCTAAATCCGTTGAGACGACACCATATGAACCGTGGTTTGGCAAGAAACCTAAGCTGTCATTTCTTAAAATTTGGGGCTGCGATGCTTATGTGAAAAAGCTTCAACCTGATAAGCTCGAACCCAAATCGGAGAAATGCGTCTTCATAGGATACCCAAAGGAGACTGTTGGGTACACCTTCTATCACAAATCCGAAGGCAAGATATTCGTTGCTAAGAATGGATCCTTTCTAGAGAAGGAGTTTCTCTCGAAAGAAGTGAGTGGGAGGAAAGTAGAACTTGATGAGGTAATTGTACCTTCTCCCGATTTGGAAAGTAATTCATCATAGAAATCAGTTCCAGTGATGCCTACGCCAATTAGTGAGGAAGTTAATGATGATGATCATGAAACTTCGGATCAAGTTACTACCGAACCTCGTAGGTCAACCAGAGTACATTCCGCACCAGAGTGGTACGGTAATCCTGTTCTGGAAGTCATGTTACTAGACCATGATGAACCTACGAACTATGAGGAAGCGATGATGAGCCCAGATTCCGCGAAATGGCTTGAGGCCATGAAATCTGAGATGGGATCCATGTATGAGAACAAAGTGTGGACTTTGGTTGACTTGCCCGATGATCGGCAAGCCATTGAGAATAAATGGATCTTCAAGAAGAAGACTGACGCTGACAGTAATGTTACTGTCTACAAAGCTCGACTTGTTGCGAAAGGTTTTCGACAAGTTCAAGGAGTTGACTACGATGAGACCTTCTCACCCGTAGCGATGCTTAAGTCTGTCCGAATCATGTTAGCAATTACCGCATTTTATGATTATGAAATCTGGCAAATGGATGTCAAAACTGCATTCCTTAATGGATTTCTCAAAGAAGAGTTGTATATGATGCAACCAGAAGGTTTTGTCGATCCTAAAGGTGCTAACAAAGTGTGCAAGCTCCAGCGATCCATTTATGGACTGGTGCAAGCCTCTCGTAGTTGGAATATACGCTTTGATAGTGTGATCAAAGCATATGGTTTTATACAGACTTTTGGAGAAGCCTGTATTTACAAGAAAGTGAGTGGGAGCTCTGTAGCATTTCTGATATTATATGTGGATGACATATTGTTGATTGGAAATGATACGGAATTTCTGGATAGCATAAAAGGATACTTGAATAAGAATTTTTCAATGAAAGACCTCGATGAAGCTGCTTATATATTGGGCATCAAGATCTATAGGGATAGATCGAGACGCTTAATAGGACTTTCACAAAGCACATACCTTGATAAAGTTTTGAAGAAGTTCAAAATGGATCAGTCAAAGAAAGGGTTCTTGCCTGTGTTGCAAGGTGTGAAGTTGAGTAAGACTCAATGCTCGACCACTGCAGAAGATAGAGAGAAAATTAAAGTCATTCCCTATGCCTCAGCCATAGGTTCTATCATGTATGCTATGCTGTGTACCAGACCTGATGTGTGCCTTGCTATAAGTTTAGCAGGGAGGTACCAAAGTAATTCAGGAGTGGATCACTGGACAGCGGTCAAGAACATCCTGAAATACCTGAAAAGGACTAAGGATATGTTTCTCGTTTATGGAGGTGACAAAGAGCTTGTCGTAAATGGTTACGTCGATGCAAGCTTTGACACTGATCCGGATGACTCTAAGTCACAAACCAGATACATATTTATATTGAATGGTGGAGTTGTCAGTTGGTGCAGTTCCAAGCAGAGCGTCGTGGCGGGATCTACGTGTGAAGCGGAATACATAGCTGCTTCGGAAGCAGCAAATGAAGGAGTCTGGATGAAGGAGTTCATATCCGATCTAGGTGTAATACCTAGTGCATCGGGTCCAATGAAAATCTTTTGTGATAATACTGGAACAATTGCCTTGGCGAAGGAATCCAGATTTCACAAGAGAACCAAACACATCAAGAGACGCTTCAATTCCATCCGCGATCAAGTCAAGGAGGGAGACATAGAGATTTGCAAAATACATACGGATCTGAATGTTGCAGACCCGTTGACTAAGCCTCTTCCACGAGCAAAACATGATCAGCATCAAGACTCCATGGCTGTTAGAATCATTACTATGTAAACTAGATTATTGACTCTAGTGCAAGTGGGAGACTGAAGGAAATATGCCCTAGAGGCAATAATAAAGTTGTTATTTATATTTCCTTATATCATGATAAATGTTTATTATTCATGCTAGAATTGTATTAACCGGAAACTTAATACATGTGTGAATACATAGACAAAACACAGTGTCCCTAGTATGCCTCTACTAGACTAGCTCGTTAATCAGAGATGGTTAAGTTTCCTAACCATAGACATAAGTTGTCATTTGATGAACGGGATCACATCATTAGGAGAATGATGTGATGGACAAGACCCATCCGTTAGCTTAGCATAATGATCGTTAAGTTTTATTGCTATTGCTTTCTTCATGACTTATACATATTCCTCTGACTATGAGATTATGCAACTCCCGAATACCAGATGAACACCTTGTGTGCTATCAAACGTCACAACGTAACTGGGTGATTATAAAGATGCTCTACAGGTGTCTCCGAAGGTGTTTGTTGGGTTGGCATAGATCAAGATTAGGATTTGTCACTCCGAGTATCGGAGAGGTATCTCTGGGCCCTCTCGGTAATGCACATCATATGAAGCTTTGCAAGCAATGTGACTAATGAGTTAGTTGTGGGATGATGCATTACAGAACAAGTAAAGAGACTTGCCAGTAACTAGATTGAACTAGGTATGATGATACCGACGATCGAATCTCGGGCAAGTAACATACCGATGACAAAGGGAATGACGTATGTTGTTGTGCGGTTTGACCGATAAAGATCTTCGTAGAATATGTAGGAGCCAATATGAGCATCCAGGTTTCGCTATTGGTTATTGACCGGAGATGTGTCTCGGTCATGTCTACATAGTTCTCGAACCCGTAGGGTCCGCACGCTTAACGTTCAATGACGATTTGTATGATGAGTTATGTGTTTTGGTGACCGAAGTTTGTTCGGAGTCCCGGATGAGATCACGAACATGACGAGGAGTCTCGAAATGGTCGAGAGGTAAAGATTCATATATTGGAAGCTTATATTCGGACTTCGGAATGGTTCCGAGTGATTCGGGTATTTTACCGGAGTACCGGGAGGTTACCGGAACCCCCCGGGAGAGTTAATGGGCCTCATGGGCCATAGGGAAGAGGGGAGGCAGCCCACAAGGGGTGGCTGCACCCCCTCCCATGGGGAGTCCGAATTGGACTAGGGGAGGGGGCGCGCCCCCCTTTCCTTCTCCTCTTCTCTCTCCCTTTCCCCCCTTTCCCACTCCGGAAAAAGGAAGGGGGAATCCTACTAGGACTGGGAGTCCTAGTAGGACTCCCCACACTTGGCGCGCCCCTAGGGGGCCGGCCTCCTTCCTCTCCTCCTTTATATACTTGGGCAGGGGGCACCCCAAAGGCACAACAATTGTTCTCTTAGCCGTGTGCGGTGCCCCCCTCCACAGTTTACTCCTCCGGTCATAGCGTCGTAGTGCTTAGGCGAAGCCCTGCGCGGATCACATCACCAACACCGTCGCCATGCCGTCGTGCTGACGGAACTCTCCCTCGACCCTCTGCTGGATCAAGAGTTCGAGGGACGTCATCGAGCTGAACTTGTGCTGAACACGGAGGTGCCGTACATTCGGTGCTTGGATCGGTTGGATCGTGAAGACGTTCGACTACATCAACTGCGTTAACCTAACGCTTCCACTTTTGGTCTATGAGGGTACGTAGACACACTCTCCCCTCTCGTTGTTATGCATCTCCTAGATAGATCTTGCGTGAGCGTAGGAAATTTTTTGAAATTGCATGCTACGTTCCCCAACAGAAAAATCGTCCATCAAAAACTCAACAATATTTTCACAAAAGTCAGTGAATATAGCAGTCATACATCTTTGAAAGGTAGCAGGTGCATTGCATAAACCAAAATGCATACGTCTATAAGAAAAAGTACCAAAAGGGCATGTAAAAGTAGTTTTTTCTTGATCCTCTTGTGACACAGGTATTTGGGAAAAACCAGAGTATCCATCTAGAAAACAGAAATGTGTATGTTTTGATAATCTTCATTTGATCAATGAATGGTAGAGGGTAATGATCTTTCCTAGTAGATTTGTTTAGTTTCTAAAATCAATTACCATCCTCTAACCTGTTATAATTCTTTGTGGGATAAGTTCATTTTTATCATTAGGGACAACAGTAATACCTCCCTTCTTAGGGACACAATGAACATGACTTACCCATCTACTATCAGCTATAGGATAGATTATACCTGCTTCCAGAAGCTTTAATATTTCATTTCTTACTACTTCCTTCATCTTAGGATTTAATCGTCGCTGGTGATCAACAACTAGCTTAACATCAGGCTCCATATTAGTCTTGTGCTAACATAGAGTGGGACTAATGCCCTTAAGATCATGAAGAGTATATCCAATAGTGGCACGGTGCTTCCTCAGAGTTTTCAATAATCTCTTTTCTTCATGCCCTGAAAGCTTAGCACTAATAATAACATGATATATTTTCTTTTCATCAAGGTAAGCACATTTCAATGTATCGGGCAATTGCTTAAGCTCAAACACAGGATCACTCTTGGGTGGAAGAGGATCTCTAAGAATCTCAACAGGCAAATTGTGTTTCAAAATAAGCATTTGTTTAAAGAATATCTCATCTATTTCGTTTCTTTCATTCATATGCATGTCATTTTCGTGGTCTAGCCAATATTGTTCTAACCGATTAGTAGGAGGCGCGGTAATAGAAGCAAGACCAATAATTTCATCCTTACTAGGTAATTCTTTATCACGAGGTTGTCTACGAAATTTGGAGAAATTAAACTCATGAGACACATCACCAAAATTTACACTAACAGTTTCCTTAGTGCAATCAATTTTAGCATTAACCTTATTCAGGAAAGGTCTACCAAATATAATGGGACAAAAATCATCTTGTGGGGAACCAAGAACTAGAAAATCTGTAGGGTATTTTATTTTCCCACAAAGACTTCAACATCTCTAACAATCCCAAGTGGTGTGATAGTATCTCTATTGGCAAGCTTAATAGTAACATCAATGTCCTCTATTTCAGCAGGTGCAATATCATTCATAATTTCTTGATATAAAGTAAATGGGGTAGCACTCACACTAGCACCCAAATCACATAAGCCATGATAACAATGATCTCCTATTTTAACAGAGACAACAGGCATGCAAACAACATGTCTATTTTTATCTTTTTCATCGGGTTTAGCAATTCTAGTGGCTTCATCATAGAAATAAATAAACATGCCCATCGATATTATCAACCAAGAGATCTTTAACCATAGCAACATTAGGTTCAACTTTAATTTGTTCAGAGGGTGTAAGTGTTCTTGTATAACTTTTGTGAACCACAGTTGAAGCTTTAGCATGTTCTTTTATCCTTACAGGAAAAAGGGGTTTCTCAATATAAGCAGTAGGAATAACTGATTAGCACTATAAGTAATAGTTTCTTCTCTAGCTTTAGTGGGTTCTACTATTTTTACTTCAATAGGTGGATGATATTTAAACCACTTCTCCTTGAGGAGATCAACATGAGTAGCAAATGATTCACAGAAAAAAGCTACTATCTCAGAGTCAAGCCCATACTTAGTGCTACAATTATGAAAAGCATCAGTATCCATAAAAGTTTTAACACAATCAAACTCAAGCTTTATACCTGACTCCGTACCTTCGTCGAGCTCCCAATCTTCAGAGTTGCATTTAATTCTTTCTAAAAGGTCCCATCTGAATTCAATAGTATTCTTCATAAAAGAACCAGTACAAGAAGCATCGAGCATGGATTGATCACTATGAGAAAGCCGAGCATACAAATTATGATTAACAATTTCTCTTGAGATCTCATGATTGGGGCATGAATACAACATTGACTTAAGCCTCCCCCAAGCTTGAGCGATACTTTCTCCTTCACGAGGCCAAAAATATATATATAATTCCGATCACGATGAACCAGATGCATAGGATAAAACTTCTGATGAAATTCCAATTTCAATCGGTTCCAATCCCAAGCTCCAATATCATCACATAGCCTATACCATGTCAATGCTTTTCTCTTCAAAGATAAAGGGAAAACCTTCTTCTTAACTTCATCTCCGGGTACACCTGCAAGTTTAAATAATCCACAAACTTCATCCACATAGATTAGGTGCATATCAGGATGTAATGTTCCATCTCCTGCATAAGGATTAGCTAGCAGTTTCTCTATCATATCCGAAGGAATTTCATAATAAATATTTTCAGTAGGTGCAGTAGGTTGAAGGGAAACTCTTTGTGCTTCTGGTCGAGGTGAAGATACCCCGAACAGGCCCCTCAAATGATTGTTTTCCATAGTGACAAGTGACAGTAAATTTCACCACATAATATAAATGTTTCCTTACCAAATTCCACTCACCAAAGGCGCTTCACTCCCCGGCAACGGCGCCAGAAAAGAGTCTTGATGACCCACAAGTATAGGGGATCAATCATAGTCCTTTCGATAAGTAAGAGTGTCGAACCCAACGAGGAGCAGAAGGAAATGGCAAGTGGTTTTCATCAAGGTATTCTCTGCAAGCACTGAAATTATCGATAACAAATAGTTTGGTGGCAAGGTAATTCGTAACGAGTAACAAGTAACAAGTGTAACAAAGGTTCAGCAAGGTGGCCCAATCCTTTTTATAGCAAAGGACAAGCCTGGACGAACTCTTATATAAAGCAAAGCGCTCCTGAGGACACATGGAAATTATCATCAAGCTAGTTTTCATCATGTTCATATGATTCGCGTTCGCTACTTTGATAATTTGATATGTGGGTGGACCAGTGCTTGGGTGGTGTCCTTACTTTGACAAGCCTCCCACTTATGATTAACCCCTCTCGCAAGCATCCGCAACTATGAAAGAAAAAATAAGATAACTCTAACCATAGCATTAAACATGTGGATCCAAATCAGCCCCTTACGAAGCAACGCATAAACTAGGGTTTAAGCTTCTGTCACTCTAGCAACCCATCATCTACTTGCTACTTCCCAATGCCTTCCCCTAGGCCCAAATCATGGTGAAGTGTCATGTAGTCGATGTTCACATAACACCACTAGAGGAAAGACAACATACATCTCATCAAAATATCGAACGAATACCAAATTCACAAGATTACTTATAACAAGACGTCTCCCATGTCCTCAGGAACAAAAGTAAATACTCACAAGCATGTTCATGTTCAAGATCAGAGGGGTAATAAATATCATTAAGGATCTGAACATATGATCTTCCATCAAATAAACTAACTAGCATCAACTACAAGGAGTAATCAACACTACACTACTAGAAAAAAGGCTGTTAGTGGCGCACCAGTTTTTGCTATTAATGGCGCACTATAGGTGCGCCACTATTAACACGCCACTAGTAACAAATAGTAATGGCACACCTCTGGTGCGCCATTAGTATCCCAGATAATAGTGGCACACCACATAGTGCGCCATTACTATGTCCAACAGTGCGCCATTACTATGCCTCCTAGGGGGCCATATTTACCTTCACGTATGCCCCCAAGTGCGCCATTACTATGCCCCATAATGCGCCAGTGGTATTTAGCCTTGGTGCGCCACTAATGCTCAATATGGTGCGCCACAACTGGGGGCCATATTTGCCTTCACCTATGCCCCAAGTGCGCCATTACTATGCCTGATAATGCGCCACTGGTATTTATCTTGGTGCGCCACTAATTCTCAATATGGTGCGCCACTACTATGAATATTAGGAATTATTATTTTTTGCTTTTCTGGTATTTGCACAGGTTACAAAATACGTTACAGCACAGAATATAAACATCACACAATAGAATTCATCATATTAGTCTCCAAATTCGAAATAGCGAACAAAGTTCAAACATTAGCCAAGTTTAGGTCTCGAGACATTAGCAAAGTTCATCATATTAGCTGAGTTTGTCGTCACATTACAAAGTCGATATTGATCATCTAAACTACCATCACATAGAAGAGAGTTGCGGTCACGATGAGCATCATTGCGATGAAACTGGTCTTCATCCGGTTCCTCCTCCGCTCCCTCCTCTCTCCCGCTAGATAGCGCGCGTATCTAGCTTCTGCCTCTGCCCTAGTGGTGTACCCTTTGTAACTGTTACCGCTAAAACGGTGAACCTGTCTCTAACACTCCTCCCAGTCGTCGTAGACTCCAGGAACCTTACCCTTGTACACGACATACGACGGCATCTCTATGCACTAGACAAACAAAACGTTAGTAGCAATTCACAGATAATATATAAGCAATATATAAGTATGCAACAAAAGGATCGGAAGAGAAAAGCAACACATTAATAGCACGATTCATGGTCCTACTAATAAATAGCATCGATTACATATAAGTTGAACGACTGTCCAAACTAAAGAGACATACAAGTTCATTAAAGTTTAATTACAACATGAGCTAATCGATATTTCAGAACTACATAGCATCAATACTTTTGACTCAACTAAGGGACCGGAGCGTGGATGAAGCCGCCGTCTTTCGTGATGGTCATGAATGTGCGGTCGTTGTCAGCCTGCATTTGTAGCGTTGTTTCTATTTCACTGTTGGACAGTTGATATTTGAGGTAGAACTGCCCCGAGGTACGAAGGACATCTTGATAGATGATTTCCGCAAACTCCGACTGGATGCGAAAGAATTCTTGTCTGATGTCCTCGTCCTGGATTGCCGACAAGCGTGCGGCCCAATCTTTGAGATTATTTGGTAGCATAAGGTGATTATGGTCCCGTACGATCGCCCGCATGTGATGGAGGGCGTAGTAGGCATCCTTCTGACTGCCAGGCGGCTGCTTGACGCAGGGGAACGTCGTTACATGGGTGAACACGTGCTTGCCGTACCTACAAATTGGCCTCCTGAAGGTGCCTCCAGATTTGGCGTAGCCGGGGAGAGCATCATCAAGAACTTTCTTCATATTTGTGTAGTCTTTCTTCGACTGACGGTCCGAGTCGAAATACGTGGCCATGGAATATTTCGGGCTTAAGAGGATGAGTGTGCAATGTGTGTCACTGCACAAAACACGGAATGTTAGAACAAAAAAGAACGATCAAAATCTAAGAAATCATATGTTACGGGGCGGTGAGGGGATGACTTACTCGGAAAAGTAAGGCACGAGGAAGTTATCCTTATCTGGGTTCGCCAGAATGACGCCTTCGAGGTATGAACTCGCGACTTGCCGGTCCTCAGCGCTGCCCAAGATCTTGGCACGCATGTAGAAGGGGTCGACTATCACAATGTCCGGGGTCTTGTCTCTAATGATCCGCATCTCCATACTGAGCGAAAATAGCCGAATGAAGGTGTAGTGCAGCGGATGAAGGTTAAACATAGCGAAGATGTCATCAAACCGCAGAACGATCATACGCCTGACGTTGCTATCGACAAAGCCCTTGCCCTCTGGCACCTTGGCCACGAAAACCGGGTATGCCACATCATTCTCGGAGATACGCCGCTTCTCCATAGAAAGAACACTGTCATGCAGACTCCGCATAGCACCGGTTGCAGCATTGAGCAGATTAGTCGGTAGCATCGGCCTACCCGCCACATGCACCCTCCTCGAGATATCCTTAGGTATTGGTGGCCCGTCCTGAGCACGGATCGTACTCGGTGCCGGCTGGCTCGCACCCTTGTTATTTTTTCTTTTCCGTCCCTTCTGCTTCTTCTGCTATAATGGGATCGAGTTCTGCTCAGAGACCACCTTCTTGAGTGTGTTGGGGCTGATAATATTTCGCACCTCGGCTATTTGAGTCTCGGTGAAGGCGGCAGCTGGAGGCGTCTCCTGAGAACTGAACGCCAGACGATGCCTGTTGCAATTGGGTTTCTCCGTGGTACCAGCTAGATCGCGATCGTCTTTTGCAGGGTTGGGTTCTTGAGAAGGAGGCCCCAAGAATTCGTCACCGTACCCATGTTCGTTGAAGTACTTATCGACGTTGGAAAATGTACCGTCGTCGTCGTCCGGATCCTGTGCCATATGCATGTCCGGATCAGCTGACGGCGGTAGCGTTGCGGCGGTCTTGCCATGGCTTGGCGCCGGCACGACTGGCGGTGTTGTCTGTGGGGTGGTGTCCCCCGCCCCCAAACGAATCTGGCTCTTCGGCCAAAGCATGGACCAGCTTAAGCAGGCGCTGAGGGTCATCACATCATCTTCGTCGGCCCTAGGGGGTCGAAACGGAGGTAACAAGTCGTCGCAGCCCCGCAGCACCCAAACCAGTTGAACCCTATACACGATGGGTGGCATCGGATTACCGTGGAACACGTGGTTGCCCGGTTGAACGATTTTGGCCTTGGTGACATCGATCAACTCGCCGTCCACGAAGTGCAGGAGAGTGCATGGAACGTCGGCGGCGCCCTGCGAAAACATGTAGGGCGTCAGGGATGCCTAGTCAAAGGCAAGGAGATGAAGTCATCAGCCGAGGCTTAGTTACCGTGATGGCGTCGAGCTCGGCTAATGTCGAGGCACCGCCAACGGCGGGCGTGCAAGTGACGGAGGGGCCGCTTGCTGCCGAGGTGCCGGCCGGCGTATTCTTCCCACACCCGGGTGCATTAAGCTCCAATGCCGGCGCCGACGCCGGAGACACCAATGCCGCCTCCGCCGAAGACACCAATGCCGGCGCGTTGTGCGAGTTGCTGCCCGTGAAGCTGGGAATCGGGGGCGGCCCCTGTTGGCCGCCCGCAATCCACGCCTGCAGCCCCTCAAGCAAGGTAGGCATAATGGCGGTGATCGTCGCTCCCAATTGGTCTCGCACTTGCTCTTGGACTATCTCCGGAATCCGCGCCACTTGTGCCTTGAGTTCTTTAACCTCGCGCTCCTGGCTTTCCGAGCTGGTCTTTCTCTCCTTTCGCCCAGCCTTATAGTATTCCGACCATTTCGTGGACAAGCCTTTGCCAGCCACACGACCAGCTGACGACGGCTTACTGAACTTATCCTTGTGTTTCATTACGTTCAACGCCCTATTTAAAGTGGTGTCCCAAGGGGCAGACGGGGAGCTCTGAGACCCCGCGCTACTGCTTTCAGTTTCCTGTGGAAGGAACATGAACCATTTAAAATTTGGCTTCATTAATTAGAATGCAACCATATGGAGCTAATTACGCGGGGGTGTATTCCTTACCAGAACAAGCTCAAGCGCCTTCGCCTTCGGATCCGTGGTAAGCTCCTTTGTTACCGGGTCCACCTTGTACCAGGCCCTGACATAGTTCCTGGTCTGCTTTTCATGGTATTTATCGAAGAGGGGCGGTAGGCCTTGCTCGGCACGCTCCGCGTCCTCCTTGTCCCATATAGGTTCTGCCACTCTGTAACCGCCGGGACCGAGTTTGTGGACCCCTAAGTTCAAGTCCCGCATATCTTTCCCCCACTGACTTGATTCCACGGATGCGTTGCTCTCGCACTTGATCTTGAACTCCAGGTAGTCAGCTTCGCTGATCGAAGGATTTGTCTCCTTGATCTTCTCATAACTATCACCACTTAGAATCCTTCTCTTCATCGCGGCTCTCCAAGTAGCCAGGGCCGTGCTCATCTTCGTGAGGGCGGCACTGTTCACTTTATTCCCCGAGAGGCGTGTGTTTGCGAAGTCACCGGGGAACTTGTATCGTTCGTGCAGCTTCGTGAAGAGGAGGTTGCGCAAATTCCCTCGGTCACGATGCCTTAGGTTCTCGGTGTTGATCGAGACGGTGCTCCGGAGAATGCACCCGAGTTGTCCCGCGTACCCACTGACTAATTCTTTGGGCGCCGTTGGATGCCCACTGGAGGACACTTCAGTAAATTCCTCCTTGACGGTGCCGAGCATGTTTGGGCGCCGGTCCTTCCGTTGCCTCTTCGGTTGGCTGCCATCTGTGCGTGCGCTGCCATCATCAGTGGTGGCATCCCCGGCGGCACCATCAGTGGTGTCATCCCCGACGCCACTAGGGGTTGTGTAGTCGGGATTGGTGTCTTCCGCGGCGTCCTCATAGCGGTGAGGTTCTTCCTCCATCTCCTGGGACAGCTCCCAGAATGACTTGCCCGAACCGCCGACCTCATCGTTGTCGGCCATGTTCGCTCTAAATAGGAAAAAAGGCTAGAATGATTAATTGTAAGACAGTGGCTTCGGTTGAGAATCGGGCACCTTCTAGGTCAAGAAAATTGGGCATGACCTTTGCTAATTTTCTTGACCTAGGAGTGCCCCATTCTCAACCGAAACGGAAATTAATCAACATTTCAGGAGAAAGGGGTAACTATTTGTCAACATTTCAGCAGCGGCACAGTGGCCATCGTGGCATGCCATGAGAGAGGCCTGATGGTTGACACAGTGTCTATCGTCACCTCAACATAGCTACTTCACTGTGCATGTGTGTGTGTGTGTGTGTATGGTACTGTTGATATGTACAAAAAGATAAAGAAAATGCATCTCTCCTAAAACCTTACAGGGGAATCCATGGGGAACTACTGACATAGAAAGTATGGGGTATATTACAGTGATGAAGCATAGAAAGTAGTCTATCTGAAAAATACTAAAAGCCTACAACAATTACAGTCCTGAACCATGCAAATTACAGTGTAAAACTGTGATATAGCACAGTGTAACGATGCAACAATTACAGTTATTAAGCATATAAAACACAATGAAAATCTGGGGTATATTACAATGCAAATCTAGGGTTGGTAAATTACAGTGCAATTTTAAGCAATATTACATTAGAATCCTGTCCTATATCACAGTGTAAATCAGAGTTAAATTCCACTGAAGTTCAATGACATGACAATTAACATGAACAGATGCATTTCAAGTACATCATACTACTGCTAGGATGATAGAACTCACATGCACAGGCAGAGGAACAGCCAGATGAATCTCAAACCTAGAAATACCACCAACAAGCAACCAACAAACCATACGTGCACATGTACAACAAAATCACAAACCCTAACACTAGAAATGGTAGAAGTACAGATACACAGCGCGAGCCAGACGAATCAAATACAAAATCTTAAACAGCGGAAATCAGAAACCCTAACCCACAATCAGATGACCAACATCTCAGCAAAGCTACAAAAAAGAGCAGCCTATCAGCACCTCCACCGAGCATAACAAAATGAGAAGACCTAAAACCTTACAGGGGAATCCATGGGGAACTACTGACGCAAGCAGACAGACATCCATGGGGAACTAGTCAAAGCACAAAGCAGAAGCAGCCACTAAATCTACAAGAAGGCATCAAAAATACGACTAGCAACAATCCACAGCCCTAGATCCGTAAGGTACAAGAATAGAGACAAGGCAAATCAAACGCGAGAAAGATGGGCACGCCACTTATAGGAGAAATAAATCATTTTATTTTGTGTCACACATAACTGATGCTATTTTTGTATTATGGCTTGCCCCGAGTCCCGATAGTGTCATTTTACCACAGAGCATCAGTAAAAATAGAAATGAGAGGAGGAGGAAGAGTAGGAGGAGGAGGAGCACCTTCTGGCTTCTGGCGACAGAGCAGAGAAGGACGGCGGCGCTCACGAACGGGGACAGGGACAGCGACAGCGACGATATCCTCCTGTAAAAGAAACAACTTCTTTCAGACCAACCCTAGGTGCTGCTAAGAGAGGAGGAAGAGGTGCTAAGAGAGGAGGAAGAGGTGCAAGGAGGAGGAGGAGCACCTTCTGGCTTCTGGCGGCGCTCGCGGACGGGGACGGCGACGCGGCGGCGGGGAGGGGGAGGCGGCGGCGGAGGCTAGGGTTTGAGACGAGGGAGGAGGCGAGGGCGAGGCTGCTAGTTTTTTTTGAGTGGTTGCTAGGTTTTGAGGGGAGGGGCGGCTAGTAGTTGGGCTGGGCCGCGGCTAGCCGGTTGGGTTAGCAATGGCGCACCTTTTAGGGGTGCACCATAAAAAGGGGTATATCAATGGCGCACCTTTTAGGGGTGCGCCGTAAACACCGTGATAGCAATGGCGCACCTTCTCCTGGTGCGCCATTACGAACTTTTTTTTATTTTTTTGGATTTTTAGTTGCATGTAATAATTTAAGATTTGAGATAAAAGAAAAGGAAAATGCAAATGGAGTGATAAAACCATTGTGCAAAGATTTAGAATTAGATGACATGGTTGAAATCAAGTGATACATGTAATAATTTAGTTGCATGTAATAATTGAGCTTGCCACTGACACACACACACGCGGCCGACACGTCGTGATTCGATCTTAGCTATCTTTTCACAATCTTCTTGCCCTTCTTTTTCGCAAATGGAGTTCTTCTCTTGAACGGGCGTCCTTTAGGTAGGGTGGTCCTGCTTCTTCTTGTGGTGTATGGTACTTCAACGTCGTCGTCATCTTCCATCTTCGGGTCGCCGTACTTGTCGAAGTCTTGCTCATTGGCGACTCCATCCATTCCGATGATGTTCCTTTTGCCTCTCCTCACGACAACACGACTGGGCTTTGACCGGTCGGTAATGAAGAAGCATTGGTCCACTTGGGAAGCCAGTACCCATGGCTCATTTTTCGCGGTGACGTTTGCGCCCGCGGTCTTGGATTTGGCTTCGGGTATAACCATGGTGGTGAAATACCGGTCTTCTTTTAGGACACTCTTGGCCCATCTGACACGGAACATCGGGACCTTCTCTCCAGCGTAGCTCAGCTCCCAGATCTCCTCGATCCTTCCGTAGTATCTGTCCTTGTCGTTACCGGTGTAGGATTCCATCGTTACCCCGGAGTTCTGATAATCGCTTTTCATGTCCTTTTCCTCGGTGTAGAATGTGTAGCCGTTGATATCGTACGCCTCATAGGTCATCAGGTTGTGCTCGGCGCACTGTGACAAGGCGAATATGAGTTTTTCTTCCGCGGAAGAATCCTCATGTAAAGGGTACGACAGAAGCTTCTCCTTGAACCAACGCGTGAAACAAGAGTTGTGCTCTTTGATTATATCTCCGTCCGTCCTCTGTTGGCCTCGGTCATTGTACGTCTTCTCAATAAAGGTTTTGTGCTCTACCACCCAAGGATCGACCACGTCTATGTGTTGTAGCGCGACTAGGTTTGCTCTTTCAAAGTCGGCGAGTCGACCCTTGAAGTCGACATGCATTTCGCGGCGACCCTCGCGGTGACCCCATCCAGCGAGCCTGCCGAGGTGCCTGTTGACGGGCAGACCAACGGGGTTCTCGATGCCTAGATAATTCGTGCAATAGGAGATGCACTCTTCGGTCAGAAAGCCCTTGGCTATGCTTCCATCTGGATGTGCCCTGTTGCGAACGTATCCTTTGATGACACCATTCATCCTTTCGAACGGCATCATGCTATGCAGGAACGTCGGCCCGTGTTGGATGATATCCTCCACGATATGGACCAGCAGATGCACCATAACATCGAAGAATGCGGGCGGGAAGTAGATCTCAAGCTCTCATAGTATCACCACGATCTCTTCCTGTAGCCTTCTGAGTTGCCTCACGCCAACCGACTTCCAAGAGATGACGTCGAAAAAGTTGCATAGGCCAAATAGCGTTTCACGGACGTGCGCGTCCATGATCCCACGGATTGCAACTGGAAGTATCTGCGTCATCAGCACATGACAGTCGCGAGACTTCATCCCGCTGAACTTGTGCTTCGCTGAGTCTAGGTATCTGCTTATCTTCCCCGCGTAACCGTAAGGAAGTTTTACTCCTACGAGGCAGGTGAAAAACTGCTCGATCTCCTCCTGACTTAGAGTGAAGCACGCAGGAGGGCAGTCATATTCGATCTTCTTAGCCTTTTTGCCTTTGCGACGACTTTCCGTGTCCTTCGCCTCATCATCATCATCATCATCATTAGGGCATTTTGCGTGAAGCTCCTCCCTGATGCCCATTGATTGCAAGTCTGCCCTTGCTTTCGGCCCATCTTTGGTCCTCTCTGGCATGTTGAGCAGGGTACCAAGCAGACTCTCGCACACGTTCTTCGTGATATGCATGACATCAAGGCTGTGAGGCACACGAAGGATCTTCCAGTACGGCAAGTCCCAGAAAACAGACCTCGTTTTCCATACCTTCAGCAGTGGCTCTGGCGCCTTTCGCTTCTTTCCCGGCGGTGGGCACTGTTTCCAATTTTTCAACAGCTCGTCTATTTCCTCGCCGCTCCTCGTACGCGGGCGTCTTCGGGGTTCGGTTTCACCATCGAACAGATCCTTGCGTTTTCTCCATGCGTCATCGTCGCGAAGCCACCTTCGATGTCCCATGAACACGGTTTTCGAAGACCCGGGATCTCTTTCTAGCTGGCGATACGTTGTGTCATCCATGCACCTGACGCATGCACAAAATCCGTGGACCACCTGCCCCGCGACATATCCGTAACCGAGATAGTCGTGCACCGTCGTGAGCAGTGCGGCTCTCATAGGGAAATATTCTTTCGCTGCGGCGTCCCACGTATTGGCTGGCGTTTTCCACAGCATGTCTAGCTCCTCTTTCAGCAGCCCCAGATACAGATTGATGTCGTTCCCTGGTTGTTTCGGCCCTTCAATTAGCATACTCATGTGAATGTACTTCCTCTTCATGCACATCCAGGGGGGAAGGTTGTACATCCACACAAACACAGGCCAGGTGCTATGTGTGCTTCTTTGGCTGCCAAACAGATTGACTCCATCGGTGCTCGCGCCCAGCACGATGTTCCTTGGATCGTCCCCAAATTCTGGGTGTTTGAAGTTCAACGCTTGCCACTGGCTCGCATCCTTAGGGTGACTCAGCATCTTGTCTTTTTTATTAATCTCCGGATCATTTCCGTCATCTTCTCGCTTCTTCTGCTCCCTATCCGCGTGCCAACGCAGGAGCTTTGCTAGCTTAGGGTCCGCGAAATACCGCTGCAGACGAGGAGTGATCGGAAAGTACCACACCACTTTTCGAGGAGCTTTCTTCCTCTTCTTGTATCGAGTGACGCCGCACACCGGACATATGGTAGACTCCGCGTGCTCGTCCCGATAAATGATGCAATTGTTCATGCACACATGGTATTTCACGTGCGGTAAATCCAGAGGACACATGATTTTCTTCGCCTCCTCGAAACTGGTCGGGCACTTGTTCCCCTTGGGAAGACGTTCGTGCCAGAGTGACATGTTCTCGTCGAAGCATGCGTCGGTCATTTTGTGTTTTACCTTCATCTCCAGAGCCATGAGCGTTACTTTCAGGCGGGTATCCTCGGGCCTGCATCCTTCATACAATGGAGTAACCGCGTCTATCTCCAGTTGATCCAGCTTGGCTTTCTCTTGGGCGGCAGCTCTTGCGTTACCCGTATACTTGAGAAGCAGCTCTTGAATATGAGGGTCCTGCACCCAGCCCATCGATGGTCCATCGTCGTCTGCTCCGGCATCTTCATCTTCATGATCATGCCCTTCGTCTTGATCTTCCTCATCATCATGTCCGGCATCTTCTACATGATGACTGTGTCCTGCATCTACTTCGTGATCATGTCCTGGAGATTCTTCGTCTTCTCGCCCGCCCTCGCCGCTATTGTCTTGCTGCCCTTCCTTATTTCTTGCCCGGCCCCCATGGACGACTTCATAATCATCTTCATCACCTTGCCACCGATAGCCATCCATGAAATCACGCAAGAGCAGGTGGTCCCGCACCTGTCTGGAATCCGGGTCCATAAGGCTCTTCAGCTTGCATCTTCGACACGGACATCTTATCTCCGTCTCGTTCTTTTGAAGCATCTCGGCCTTCGCGGAGCTCAAAAACCTATTCATGATGCCTTCGGTCATCGTGCGGACCATGGTCGCTTGCGGGGTAGAGCAAAACGATATTTTAGAACCAAAAAAAAATTTGGCATGACTTTGCCTAAAAATAGGACCAAAAAGAATGCATAGTGCCAAATTCTCGCCGAAACGGAAATGAATCAACATTCCGGCAAAATATTGGCAACTATCGCATTTCAAATACCGATACCTACAAACACAAACATATGCAACACCACAAACATACGTAGATCTAGGCCATAAAAAGTGTGTACGTTGTTGGAGGGAGAAAAAAGTAGATCTAGAACATAAGAAAGCTTTCCCCTTACTTACCTATCAAAAAAAGGAAATTTAACCACTTAATTTGGGTGAATCTATGGTGCAAATGAGGTGAGGAGGAGGAGGCAGCCGAGACCAAGCTTGGTAGAGGTGGAGAGAATGAAGTGGGGAAAGTGAGTGTGGTAGGTGGCTGTCAAAAATATCTAGCTGCTCTCAGGTTACCAATGGCGCACCTCCTAAGAATGCGCCATTGGTAACCAGGGTTACTAATGGCGCACCTGGTGTGTGGTGCGCCATTACCAGTTTTGAAAAAAAAAATTGAAAAAAAATTGTTAGTAGTTGCGCACCGTGGGTGTGGTGCGCCATTACTAGTTAAAACTAGTCATGGCGCACCAAACCACGATGCACCACTGGTAAGTCTGGGGAGGGGGTGTGCCCAGGAGAAACTTAGCGGTGGCGCACCACACACAAGGTGCGCCATTAGTAATATAAACATTAGTGGCGCACCCATGTGTGGTGCGCCACTGCTATTTGGCAGTGGCGTACCACATACATAGTGCGCCACTAATGTCTATATTAGCTATAGCCCTTTTTCTAGTAGTGCTACTAGCAACCCACAGGTACCAATCTGAGGTTTTGAGGCAAAGAGTGAATACAAGAGATGAACTAGGATTTGAGATGAGATGGTGCTGCTGAAGATGTTGATAAAGATTGGTCCACCCACGATGAGAGGATTGTTGGTGATGACGATGGCTTCGATTTCCCCATCTCGGAGGGAAGTTTCTCTGGCAGAATCGCTCCGCCGGAGCCCTAGATTGCTTCTGCCAAGGTTTCGCCTCAAGACGGCGGCGCTTCGTCCTGAAAGCCTTTTTTTGATTTTTTTTTCTAGGTCAAAACGCTTCATATAGCAGAAGATGGGCACCAGAGCCTGGCCAGGGGGCGCGCCCCAGGCTTGTGGCCACTTGGTGGGTCCCCTTCTGGTCTTTCTTCGCCCAATATTTTTTATATATTCCAAAACAATTCTCTGTAAATTTTCTAGACATTTGGAGTTGTGCAGAATAGGTATATCAAATTTGCTCCTTTCCGGTCCAGAATTCCAGCTGTCGGCATTCTCCCTCTTCATGTAAATCTTGTAAAATAAGAGAGAAAAGGCATAAGAATTGTATCTTAAAGAGTAATAACAACCCATAATACAATAAATATCAACATAAAAGCATGATGCAAAATGGACGTATCACAAACTTGTTTTCTTGGGCTTTGTTGTGTCTTCTAAGGGTGTTCATGTTGATGGGTCTAAAATTGAAGCAATTAAAACTTGGCCACAACCCAAAAATTTGCAACAAGTGCATAGTTTCCTTGGTCTCGCCGGCTTCTACCGTCGCTTTGTTAAGGATTTTAGCACCATTGCATGCCTTGAGTAAGAAGAATGCACCCTTTGTTTGGGGACCCTCTCAATCTACCGCATTTGACGAGCTTAAATCTTTGCTTACACATGCTCCAATTCTTGCATTGCCTACTTTTGACAAAACTTTTGAAGTGCATTGTGACGCTAGTGGCAATGGTATTGGTGGAGTTTTGATGCAAGAAAAGCGACCCATTGCATATTTTAGCGAAAAACTTTCCGGCGCTCAACTTAACTATCCCATCTATGACAAGGAATTATATCCTTTAGTGCGAGTATTGCATGTTTGGGAGCATTATCTTCGCCCACAGGAATTTGTCATACATACCTATCACGAGACGCTTAAATACCTTAAAGGTCAAACAAAGTTGAACAAACGGCATGCTAAATGGAGTGAATTTATTGAATCTTTTCCTTATGTGATCAAGTACATTAAGGGTAAAGAGAATGTTGTGGCGGATGCCCTTTCCCGCAAGTGCATGTTGGTTACTCAACTTGAATTGAATGTTATTGGCTTTGAGCATGTTAAAGATCTATATGCACACGATCCTTCGTTTGTGATTCCTTATACCAAATGTCTTGCTAACACTTGTTGGGAGCACTATTACCTTCAGGACGGTTATCTTATGCAGTCTTCTCTTTGTTTGTTACTTTTGCAAGAGGCTCACGACTGAGGACTTATGGGACATTTCGGATGCGACAAGACCTTTGCCACACTCTCATTCAAGTACTTTTGGCCAAAGATGTTTCACGACATTGCACGCTTCACCAATCGGTGCTCTACATGCCGCAAAGCTAAGTCACAAGCTCAATCTCATGGTTTACGTATGCCACTTCCTATTCCGTATCAACCATGGGAAGATATTAGCATGGATTTTGTGCTTGGATTACCTAGGACTCAAAATGTCAAGGATTCGGTATTTGTTGTTGTGGACCGATTCTCTAAAATGGCACATTTCATCCCATGCAATAAGATAGACGATGCTTCACATGTTGCAAATCTCTTTTGTAGGGAAATCTTGAGGTTACACGGAGTGCCAAGGACAATTGTGTTGGACCGCGACGTCAAGTTCCTGAGCTACTTTTGGAAGACACTATGCGCCAAGCTCGGCATCAAGCTACTATTCTCGACGACATGTCATCCCCAAACCGATGGCCAAACGGAAGTCACCAACCGGACGCTATCTACTCTCCTACGTGTGTTGATCAAGAAGAACGTCAAGGAGTGGGAGGAGTGCTTACCCATCGTCGAGTACGCCTACAATCGCGCAAGACACTCTACTACCGGTAAGTCCACCTTCGAGGCCATCTATGGCTTCAACCCTTTGTCGCCCTTGGACATCCTTCCTCTACCACTCCAAGAATGAGTGAACATGGACGCAAGTGCAAGAGCAACTTATCCCAAGAATATGCATGAAGATACAAGGACCACAATCGAGCGTCAAGTACACCGCCTCGCCACCAAGCACTACTGGAATCTGGGTCTTTGCCATCTGCCAGCTCTTTGCCGTCTGCCAGCTGATGGCAAAGAGGCTCTTTGCCGTCTGTCTTCTCAAAGCAGACGGCAAAGAACCAGCTGATGGCAAACAGGGTCTTTGCCATCTGCCAGCTCTTTGTCGTCTGCCAGCAGACGGCAAAGAGTTCTTTGCCATCTGCCAGAAGACGGCAAAGTCCAAAGTGGACCCCACGGGGGTACTGCACTGGGTAGGTCACACGGGCCACTTCTTTGCCGTCTGCTGGCAGACGGCAAAGAAATCTTTGCCGTCTGCCAGCAGACGGCAACCCTCTTTGCCGTCTGCTGGCAGACGGCAAAGAGGTAAGAGGGGCCCACAGTTTCACTCGGTGGCGGTCTAACGGTCATCCTCTTTGCCGTCTGCTGGCGGACGACAAAGAATTCTTTGCCGTCTGCCAGCAGACGGCAAGAGAAAAAAAAAAAAAAAAGACGCAATGCGGGGGTTAATTTGGCCCCCCGGCGCGGCGCCCTCCTCCACATCTCTTTCTCCTCTCCCGCCTCCCCACCCTCGCCTCCCGCGCAGGCCGCCGCCGCCGCCCCTCCCACTCAGCCTCCGCCGCCCCCTCCCCCCGCCCCGCCCCCCCCCCTCCTCCACCCCCGCCTCCCCCCCTTCCCCTCACCCCCCCCCCTCCCTCTCCCCCCTCCCCCTCCCCCTCCCTCCCCCCCTCCCCTCCTCCCCCCTCCTCTCCCCCTCCCTCCCTCCCCACCTCCGCCCCCCCCTCCCCTCCCTCCCTCCACCTCCTCCCCCTCCCCCCTCCACCACCTCCCTCCCCCTCTCCCCCCCTCTCCCCCTCCCCCTCCTCCGTCCCTCCCCCCTCCCTCCTCCTCCCCCTCCCCACTGCCGCTGCCACCCTCCCTCCTCCACTGCCGTCCTGCCCCTCCTCCCCCCCCCTCCCTCCTCCTCCCCCTCCTCCCTGCCGCTGCCCTCCTCCCTCCTCCTCCCCCTCCTCCACCACCGCCGCCCCCCTCCTCCCACCGCCGCACCAGCTCCTCCTTGCCCTCTGCCCCCTCTGCCCAGCCCACGGTTGAGCATCGGTCCCCTCTTTGTTCTTTTTTTTTGCATGTATGGATTTAGGAGTTGATGGATCTGTGGATGGATGGATAGATTGATGTAAGGATGGATGGATAGATGGATGTATGTATACAGGGGCGGTGCCAGCAATCTGTGGATGGATGTATGTATATGTGATTTTGAACAATTTGTAGTTGTTATATGGATTGCTAGATGGATGTATGCTGTGTAGATGTATGGATGGAAAGATGGATGAATGCTATATAGATGTATGGGTGGATTTATGTATGGATTTTCATTTAAAAAATAGTGTCTTTTTATTCCGTTAGGTTAGATGTTGTTGATTATATTGTTCTGCGGTGCTTATGTTGGATTGTTTTTCATGTGCAGGGATCTTCTCTTCACCTCCAGGAGCACTGTCAGTCCCGTTGCCGTTGTCATCGTCGTTCGACTACCGCCTCTATGGTCTAAGGGTGAGCTCGACTGTCATCTCCTCCCTGACCTTCCCCTATTTGCTCTGTTCCGGTCGTTGTGTCGATGGCTGGAGTTCAGTGCGGTGCAGTCGTTCATGGGTCGTCGAGGAGAGAAAATAAGGAAAAGAATCTCCGAGGGGTCGAGGGTCGAGGGTCGTCGAGGGGTCGAGGGGTCGAGTGGTCGAGGGATGACTTTCATTCTGATGGTGCTTCCTTTTGAAAGAGATGAGAGTGAGAGATGAGATGCTCTTGAAGGAAGGATACCGGCTGTTCGTAGGTGGTCGGTCTTTCTCGTCCTCCCCCTCTGTGACCTTCGTAAAGCAGGGGGAGGACGAAAAGACCGACCGTCACCGACGGTCGAAATAACATTGAGAGATGAGAGATGTTATAAGAGGAAAGACACCGGCTGTTGTCGTAGGTGGTCGTTGCTCCTCATCTCTTGCTGTGAGACCTTGGTAATGCAGCAAGGGATGGGAGTAACGACCGTCACCGACGGTCAAAATAAACAGGCAAGGAGTGCCCCACCATACATATATACCACCACTTGAGAGGTGAGAGTTGTTGAAGGGAGCATCGACGGAATGAAAGTCAACCCGACACCCCGACACCCCGACCCGACACCCCGTCATATATTTGTGAATTATGAGTTAGGTCATATATTTTCTGATTTAAATGTGCAGTTCTTTCGTTGCTGCGAGGGTCTGGTGTTCGACGGCCTCCCCGTGCGTTCGACGAGCTCCGCCTCTGCGTTCGTGGGTGAGCACAAATGACATCTCCTCCTCCCCCCTTCATTTGCTCTGTTTCGGTCTTCGTGCCGATGAAACTTGCTAGCTGTAGGTGTCAATCATCAGTATGCGTGACCACTATGCGTCTCCCGTTCGAAAGGGTTACATCTATAAAGGGTGACCTATTTAGCTCCAAAATGACTTAATATGCTCCAAAATGACCTATTTAGCTCCAAAATGACTTAATATGCTCTAAAATGACCTATCTAGCTCCAAAATGACTTAATATGCTCCAAAATGACCTATTTAGCTCCAAAATGACTTAATATGGCATATTAAGTCATTTTGGAGCATATTTAGCTCCAAAATGACCTATTTAGCTCCAAAATGACTTATTTAGCTCAAAAATGACTTAATATTCTCCAAAATGACCTCTACTTAGCTTATTTAGTTCATTTATGACATACTTAGCCTATTTAGGTCAAAAATGGCCTATTTAACTAGGTTAGATCTAAAATGACACAAGTAAGCAATAAGAAGAAGAAAAGGAAAGAGAAGAAAAATTATGCTTCTTTTTCTTCTTCTAGTCTTCTTCTTCTTGTTCTTCTAACTTTCTTCTTTCCCATTTTGCAGATTTGCTTCAGATCACGGAAGCTTGCGTTGGAGTCTACTCTTCTCGTTGTCCTTCCTTTTTGTTTTGATTTTATAGGATGAACAATTTGAAACTTGCTACGTATATATGTATGGATGGATGGTGGCTATATTGTATATGGACCTTTTGCTTAATTGTTGGATATGTTGGACTTTTCATTTGGTGTATATATGTGTTGGATGATGATATATGTGTTGGATATGTTGGATGATCCATATGGCAGGGATATGTTGGCTATATGTACTTGTTGAAATATTTTGAAATGAATATATATATATATATATATATCTGTGAAATTGATTGAATTTAAGAAAAAACAGGGGCTATATAGCCAATTTGCCGTCTGCTAGCAGACGGCAAATTGGCCACGTGGCAGCACGTTGTTCACCTGGTCTGGCCTATTTGGTCTCTTTGCCGTCTGCCAGCAGACGGCAAAGGAGCAGGGTCTTTGCCATCTGCCGGCAGACGGCAAAGGAGCAGGGTCTTTGCCATCTGCCGGCAGACGGCAAAGGAGCAGGCTCTTTGCCGTCTGCCGGCAGATGGCAAAGAAGGAAAGCTCTTTGCCGTCTGCTGGCAAACGGCAAAGAGCGCCGTTAGCCCCCTAACGGGGCTGTCACCTTTTTTGTGCCGTCCACAAGCTTTGCCGTCTGCTAGCAGACGGCAAAGAACTTTCCTTCTTTGCCGTCCGCCAGCAGACGGCAAAGCGGCCTTTACCGGCATCGGCTTTGCCGGAGTGTTTGCCGTCTGCTGGCGTCCGCCAACAGTGCCTTTGCCGTCTGCTTTGGCAGACGGCAAAGCAGCTGATTCCAGTAGTGAAGCTCAACATCAACAAGACCCCCATGGTGTTCAAACCGGGCGATCTAGTATGGCTACACCTCCGCAAGGACCGCTTCCCCAACGAGCGCAAGTCCAAGCTACTACCGCGAGCCGATGGACCCTTCAAAGTGCTCGTCCGTTACAATGACAACGCCTACAAGATCGACATCCCACGTGACAAGTACAACGTAAGCGACATCTTCAACGTCAAGGACTTGACCCCATACCATGGTGATGAAGATCACGATCCGAGGACGGATCTCTCCCAGGGGCGGGAGATGATGCGGAGCATCCTTCCATCATCCCCATGGACTCTACACCAACACATCAAGCACCACGTGGACCTATGAGAAGAGCTCGAGCACACGCCATCGAAACCGAGGTGAACTCACTCCTACTCGAGATCGATATGGATACAAATGGAACTTGGATGCTTCCTCACCAAAACATGCTATGTGTCATTAGGTACGAAGACAAACGCCACCAAGCAGCTAAGGGACACCCCAAAGGAGTAGGAGAAGCACCCCAAGGCCACGAGGAAGAAGGAGGAATCCAACAAGACCAAGACAGCACCTCCCAGGCGAACCCGTGTGCACGGGGCATCCCGACCCTGTGCCCACGGGCCTCCTAGAAACCTTCTGTAACCGAGACGCGCACCCCCGTGCGCACGGTCTCCAGACCCCCATGCGCACGGGACCTCCCAGGAATCGGCCGTGGATGTATCTAGAACTAAAATATGTCTACATACATCCATTTCTGCGACAAGTAATTCCGGACGGTAGAACATGCCAATTTTTGGTTGCCCAATGGCATGTGCTGATGTAGTAGTCGGACGTTTTTTGTTGCATCGTAGAGAAAGTTTACGTTGCATGTGTTTGTATGGATTTGAGCTTTTCTAGTTGAAGTATCCGGTTGTGCAAAGAAAAATTAAGATGTGACCGGTCATTGCGGGCGCGTCCGCGGACATTTGTGATGCCAAATTTGATGTATCCGGCTGTATATGCTCTAAAACAGAGTTGATATGCACCAGATTTTTAGTGCATGGGGCACTTTATATTGAACTGCTCCAAAAAGGTGCTTAAAAGATTTGAAAAAATATGATTTTTTTACACGAATACACATGCATCTGGTCTAATTACCTGTGAAATTTCGTTCAATAATGCGTTGTATTATGTGTTGCATAAAAAAGACAAAATTATATTGTTCAGATGTCACTATGTGCCCGTGCTCACATGTCACTTTTCGAGATGATATGTTCTCTTTCTCAACTCACAACACGAAAGCAGAGCAAAGCGGGGTACAATTTTGTGAAGATTTTTTTAATTATTTAATTATAATATTATATTAGTTATATTATATTGAGAGATAATTTACAGAATAATTAATTATATCACATTATTTGTATAGAACATACACACAAGTTTTTCACTTGCTTAGTTACTTATTTTTTTCGCGAATACGCAAAGCCTGCGTATCATTGCATTGATAGAGCGAAAGTAGAATGAGTACAGAAGATGGTATAACACATGGCACAAATGCATCCATGAGAAGGCGTGAACATGTGACCTATAGCAGAGAGACACGGGATGCTCAGCCCGGACAAAGGGAAAAACCCACAGCTAAACCACCAAGCCTAGGTAGGGGCAAGCCGAACCGGCAAGACGTCGATCGTCTCCAGATCCAACACCTGAGACGCCTCACGCAAGCAAAATGGCGCCTTCAAGAAGGGGAGCGACGTCATGACGCCACCACCACTCGATATGAAGAATCGGACCAAGGGTTTCCGCCGATGCTCGAAGAGGGGCACGGATAACGGCCATGGCAGCGCCTCCAAGAAGGGAAACGACACCTGCGGGGTGCCGCCACTGCCAGCATCGGCGAGCCGAGCAGGGATTTCGCCCTGACATAAGTTCAAGAAATCCCATTGCCGCAGATTAGGGTCCGAAGATGAGGTAGTCGCTTCGCTGGTCGAGATCACCACCTTAGGAGGGGCTGGGTGGGATTGTTGTTCCCTCCCATGTGTGTCCCTGGTGAAAATCAAAATCCTTCGGATTTGGGAGGCGGCGGCGCTCCGACGTCGTTCACCTTCTTGAAGGCGTCGTCTTTGGACAATGGGAGGGCGGGGCAATGATCTCGTGCAGGATGGTCAGTCGATGTGTTCTTCATTGGTGCGCTGCTTAGTGGCAGGTGTGCTCCGTGGCGTCGTGCATTTTCTTCTCACCGCGTCTTTGATTGTGCTTTCGTCCGGCTGCTTGGGTCGTGTGTCGTGGTGTGTTTCGAAGGCGAGCGTCGTAATGGATGAGGTGTTTCACGAGGTGAGGTGCTGGTGCCTATCGTCCTACCTTGGGCCTCTGGTTGTTCAATGTCCATGCATGCCCGGGGGCAACTCCGCCATGCCGACGGTTCGGCACCCTACGAGCCAGTGCGAGAGGGTAGGTGTTGCCTTCTTTGGCAGCGGAGACGGATGGCGTGACGCCGGTGTGGCCTCGAAGTTTTGATGACACATGGGTCTCCTCCGGCGACAATTCACCTCCCTGGCTTTGTCTCCTCTTGGACAAGATCGCGGCGTCGACCGAAGGTATCGCCTGGTCAAACTTCCAAGTGTGGGCTTTGCGATGGCCTGCTAGCTGGCTATGTAGTTTCGTGCATCCTTTTGCTGTTTTTGTGTGTGTCTGTGTTGATGTTGTTGTGTGTGTTGTGTGGCCATATGGTCTGTAAGAGCATCTCTAGCAGACCCCGTATAATGCCCCGACCCGCAAAATAACCGTCAAAATACGGGTCCGTGTGGAAAATGCTGTCCGATTAGACACCGCAAACGCGTCCGACCCGTACAAATTTTTGCGGGACGCGGCAAAATTCTCACCCCAACCCGCGAAAACGCGGGTTCTCCCCCTCGCCCGTCGGTGCCCTCTATATAGCGGTAGCCGTTGGCGGGGGGAGGGGGCATTTCAGCCCGCGCTTTTCCCCACCCACTGCCGCCGGGCCGCCGCCTACGATTCCGGCCATACCCAGCCGGCGGGATCACGCCGGCGGGCGCCACACGCCCGAGATTGTCGTCCACCACTTCCTCCTACCTCGGCCGGCCGGAAAGCTGTAGATCCACAGCTGTTTTGTCGCGGCCACCGAATTTGGCGTTTCCGGCCACCGGTGGCTGCGCCAAGCCATGGATTGGTCGGGGAGAACCCCGCGCAGCCCCGGCAAAGCCCCAGCGTCGCATGCAGGTATTGATTCGTCCTCTAGCCGCCGTCATTGGTTTGCCGGCAAGGATTCGGCGGGCCGTCGCCCGGGCTCGGCGCTCGCGCAACGGCTCTCCGGCTCGCCGATGCCGCTCATACAGTGCTTTACGACTACACGCGGATAGTGCTGCGGCGAACTTCTAGCAAGCCGAACCACCCCGGATGAGTGTTCTTCAAATGCGAAAACAACGGGGTATGTTGTTGTTTCCATTCGGCTTTTGTCAACCTATTCAGTTCAATTTTGATAGCTTATGGAGATCGTCATGTGTGTAGGAAGATGGATGCTCATTTTGATTTTGAGAAGGAGAATACATTGATTTATTGATAGAAATAAACTTAATAGATGTTCGTGCACTCCTTAGTAGAATGGAGGCTAATGATGCGGTTGCATGTGCAATTAGAGAAGAAACTAGAGGTGAATCAACGTCTACTTCTTTAGAACCAAAGAAGAAGAATGATGAATGTAAGATCAAGAATCCGCACATCAACAATGAATGCATGGAGAAGATGTTGGTCCAACTTGTGGGAGCAGTTATGAAAGTTGGATATGTTCTAAAATGACTAATTGTGGTTCTTGTTTTCTTTGGTCTTGCTGTTCTAGCAAAGATTTGGTGAATTATTATGTATCCGATGCTCTTGAAGAAAATAAAGAAGCAAAAAAAAAATGTTTTCATGCCGGAAATTGATATGCAAATTACTGATTTACAGGCCGGCGCGGGGAATATCCTTTTTTACGGGTCCGTTTTGCGGGGTTTGACTCTGCCGCCGCCCGCGCCGGCCCGCAAAGCCGTTTTTCCGCGAACTGTATACGCGTTTTGCGGGTTGGCATTATACAGGGTCTTTTTTTTCATGATAATACGTGTCTCATTCATATCATAAAGAACAAAGTAGAAGTCACGTAAAGACCGACGTGACAAAACTGAAAAGATAGCAGAACATCTCTGAGCTTGACACCAACGCCCATCACCTGCCTCCGGCACCACCACAGCAGCCACCGAAGAAAAGAATGACGAATCACCTCCTCACCCGAGCTCGATGCGGCTCCATCGCTGATATGTAGCTTTGCGGACCTCCAAGGTGGCTCACCAAAAGTGAAGCCCTTGCCATTAAACGAATCAGACCGGGGCAACACCCCGGACACGCCATCGAACTCCAGATCTGGCACCCCACCATGACTAAAACGCCGAAGGAGGAAACCATACCTGCCATCCACGAACCACGAGCCCAACACATGCTCCGTCTTCCAGATGTCGTCGATGCAGACCATAATCTGCATCCGCTCCTGGATTACCTCCCAAGCTCTGCGTCGACGCTGGAGCAAACACCGTCACAACGGCGGAGCCCGAGGACACAGGTCCACCACGAGGATGCCGCCGCCGCCACGCCATCTTTGCTTGAACAGACTGGTTTCCAAATCCATCCCCAACCATAGGACCGATGGCCTCGTCAGGGAAGGATCCGAAGAATCTTTATTTAGCGTTTTCATCGTCGCCGCCGAAGCAAAGACGATGAACAACCTAAAAACCTAGACTACGAGGGAGTAAAAATGATCCACACGCGTGGATCCGGCGACCCCCCTCACCACCGACGACCGAGGTCGCCGGCGGAGGGGAGCTGCCGGAGAACGGCGTTGGAAGATCGGGCTCCCCTGACGGCGGCTAGGGTTCCAGCGCCAGGGACGAGAGAAAAACAGCGATCCGGGCGGCATTATACAGGGTCTCCCCTGACGGCGGCTAGGGTTCCAGCGCCAGGGACGAGAGGAAAACAGCGATCCGGGCGGCATTATACAGGGTCTGTTAGATATGCTTTAAATGTGTCATTGATTTAACGCCGGGCCTCGGCCTTGTTTTCAAAAAAAAGGTATGCAAAGGGAAAAAAACCAAACGCGTTCTTACTGGCAGGAGTGATAGCCGTACTGTTTAACACTGCCGTGTTGGTGTGCCTCCGTCCCCACCGTTGATTTCAAACGCGAGGTGCGCCAATGGAGGTAAGTGCTGCTCACGCGTCACGCACCAGAAAGGTGGGTCCCACTCGCCAGCCGTCGGTCACGGAGCCGGAAGCACTACAAAGCCGAGATCCAACGGCTCCGGCTCCCTGCGCCCGGTCCACCCCAGACCCACCTTCCACCACGTCCAACCGCCACAAACCTCCCGGCCCCACCCGCAGCCGCCCATCCCACCTCCCCGGGGCGCAGCAAGGCCAGGTTCACCCAGCTCGCGCCCCGCCCCCGAACCCACATATAACCTCCGCTTTTAAAATCCTTTTAGCTTAACCCATTTTCTCGGTTCCTCCTCTCCCATTCCGGCAGACAGATCCCAACCCCCACCGCCGCCGCCGCCGTCCACTTGCTCCCGCTCGCCGCCGGCGACCGCACAGCGAGGGGGAGGGCCGCGCGCGGCGAGGCCTCGCCCGAGATGGCGACGATGGGGAGCCTGATCGGGCTGGTGAACCGGATCCAGCAGGCGTGCACCGTGCTCGGCGACCACGGCGGCGGCGCCGGGGGTTCCCTCTGGGAGGCGCTCCCCTCCGTCGCCGTCGTCGGAGGCCAGGTACGCGACCGCCCCCGCTCGCCCCCCAGATCCGCCGGCCCCGCGCCCAGATCTGCCCGCCGGACCGCTCACTCATTGCCCGCGTTTTCTCGTGTGTCCAGAGTTCCGGGAAGTCGTCGGTGCTCGAGAGCATTGTCGGGAGGGACTTCCTGCCCCGTGGATCTGGTAATCCCGCGCTGGATCGCCACTCTTTCAAAAAATAGTTGGTCCTGAGTCCGCTGATTTGCGTTATTGTTGGCTTGATCAGGGATCGTGACGAGGAGGCCTCTAGTGCTGCAGCTGCACAAGACCGAGGGCGGCCAGGAGTACGCCGAGTTCCTCCACGCCCCGCGGAAGCGCTTCTCCGACTTTGGTAAGAGACCTATTCTCCGTTGTGCTTGCTTGCAGCCCAGCAGCTTTGCTTGGTTTCTTCAGTTCCAATTGTTAGAATTAGTGTTGTCATAAGCTGTTTTTAATTGCAACAATAACTGGCACAAGAGAGGTAGTACATGTAAGCAAACATTCTGCATTCTCTAATCATATTGAGTGCCTGAAACTAAATCTATTATGTGATCGATCTATCTATAAACAAGTATACAATTAGCGTAAACACTGCCTGCTCTGCTATCAAATACATGTTCACAATTTTTATGTCAAAACATCCAACCGCTGTATCTATAACATATCATAGGCATACCACATGATTACTGTGTGAACTAATGAATAAATGAAATTGAGGACTACTGCTCAGAATTAATTTTGCCATTAGCACAACACATGCTTCTCACTAGTGTAATAACTGTGAGCATATATTTGATGCCATCAGCACTGCATGTTCTCACCAGTGACCAAGCATATGTATGTGTTAAGAGTTGTATTTTGAAGCCGTCCTAGAGTGCTCAACAAGTCAGCAATGAAAGAAGAATGTATATTACCATACAACACATCTAAGAATCATGCACAATTTATAAATACTTTGAAGGTCCATCAAATTTTAAAAAAGTGCTAGCTTTAATTATGTGTTGGGCCACCTACTTGTGCCTTGATAACTTATGCGCTGCCTAGGCGTGATTGGGTGTTCCTACACAATTGTACGGACACTGTACGGACAGGACAGAGGACAAATATGGGAGGGGCAACAGTAGCACAGTTGCTCTGTTGTTGCACGTCACAAGTACACAACAGCACAACACAAGTGCACAACTAATTAGCAATATTATCCAATTAGTAGCACACAGAAGACACACCAGAGCAACTGTGCTTTTTCCCCTCAAAACAAAGCATAGCAATTCCAATTAGTAGCACACAGCCACACACAAGTCACAACAGCAGCAACTACTAGCAGAAGCCAGCCAGGAACAGAGCATGAGCACCAGCAGCGGAGCAGCAGGCGAGCATGACCAACAGCAAGCCAAGATGAAAGAGGAGGAGAAGGGAGGCACTGAGGCAGAGCTCGAAGGGGGGTCACGGGGCTCACCTGCCTGAAAGAGAAGAAGAGCACGGGGGGCGTGAGATCCACGGCGAGGTGAGGCCGAAGGCCAGCGGCCGGCGACGCGAGGAGGGGTGTGAGATGAAGGAGCTCTGACCGAGGCGAGGAGGAGCTTCAGATCCGCGGCAGCGCGAGGAGAGGAGAGGAGGGTTAGGCTCAGTATTGGGCCTTTGGCTTTCGTCCCGTGCCCGCCTCTCCTTATTCCGATTCCCGTTGATCCCCTTCTTGGTGTTATGCGCATGACGCACGATTCCTCGGTGTTCCGTGTGCTTAATCACGCTTCGACAAGAAAGGCGCTCCTCCTAGGCGCACATGGCCGAAGCGAGGCGTTATGCCAGCGCCCCGCGCGTAGGCGCGCATAAGCGCATGATTAGTAGCGCCTTGAACTTTGAGGTACATGCCATATGAAAACAGTTACTCCCAATAGTACATGGTAAGCAACTGAGCATGTGGTATTTTAGTTTTCCTCATGCAGCAAGCTTAGTTATTTCTAGCGCTCAACCGAATGAATTACATTGCTTTATCTTCTCTTTTAGTACCATGAACAATAACTTCAATCTAGAAGATTGGGCAATTTCATTTGTGGAAGAATTAACTGTACTAGTTTGTGAAAGGTGTGAACCAGTTCATGTTTCCTGGCAGTTGTACTTGTTAATTTCTGGGCTGCTCACTGTTATTTAGCATGATAATCTCGATGTTTATTTATTTGTTTGTTTATTTTATTATTAGTGTAAACATCAAAGCATATGTGATTATTGATCTGCTCTTTTGTTTGTTTGTGTTGTGGTGATGTTAAGTTAATTTTTTGTTAAAACCTTAATGCAGCTGCTGTTAGGAAAGAGATTGCTGATGAAACTGATCGCATGACTGGAAAAACGAAAGCAATATCAAATGTTCCTATACATTTGAGTATATATTCTCCACATGGTAAGACTTGGGTATTTTTTTAAATTTGCTGATGAGCATCTTACTTTTCAAATTTGTAGCCCTTTTTGGCAAAATGTGTTCATGCTGCTGCACTATATTGCCCGTACTCCTAAAGATTTCTATGTGCTGATTAGATATATAGTTTTTATTATGTTACCTTTTAACCTAGTTTAATTTGGCAACCTTCTTTGTGCAGTTGTTAACTTGACACTTATTGATCTTCCTGGACTGACAAAAGTTGCTGTAGGTAATGTTTCAGTTAACTTGACTTGTTGCTGCTTCTTCTTTGGTTAGCATAAATTCTTTATTGCATTATTATATAACTATCCTAACTGCAACTATCTACTACAGAGGGGCAGCCAGAGTCCATTGTGCAAGATATTGAAAACATGGTCCGGACTTACGTTGACAAGGTAAAAGAATCGTCGCTGTGGTTTGCTATACCGATTAGGCTAAAACATGAGTAATGCTTGGAACTGGCATAACATACCAGGGAATATTCATGAAGTAAATGTAGCTCAAATAAACATGGTATTATAATGGTGCTGTGTCGGCATTATTTTCTCCCTTCTGGGATTGGTATAATAAATTAAGAACCAGTCTTAAGTTTCTGTTCATTCTTGGTCTCTTGCTATATTTATATTGTGAGTCCTGTTTTATTTTTATTTACAAGAGGCAAAGATGATTGAACATTTTGTTGACTAAAACCTTCAACTTTGACTTCTTTTCATTGTCTGGAAATTTCAGCCAAACTCTATCATATTGGCCATCTCTCCAGCAAACCAAGATATAGCAACATCAGATGCTATCAAGCTTGCTAAGGACGTGGATCCTACAGGTGCAGTTTCAGTTTTGTTCCTGCAGCATTTTGAATCTACTTCGCATAAAACAACAGCTATAGATATACCTTTGTTTGTTATCATGCCACGGTAATCTGGCAAGTTTTTTCTCTTTCTTTTGACATCCCTTCCATTTTTAGGTGAAAGAACATTTGGAGTTGTAACAAAACTTGATTTGATGGACAAGGGTACCAATGCTATTGATGTACGTGGTTTTGCAATTGCTATGAACTCATCCTCTATGGGCATATCACTTAAACCTTCCTATCTTAATTGATCCTAGGTACTCGAAGGGAGGTCGTATCGCTTGCAGCATCCCTGGGTGGGCATTGTCAACCGTTCACAGGCTGATATCAACAAAAATGTTGATATGCTCGCAGCACGTCGCAAAGAACAAGAGTACTTTCAAAGTAGTCCTGATTATGGTCACTTGGCACATAAAATGGGTGCCGAGTATCTTGCCAAGCTTCTGTCACAGGTTAGGTCATTTGCTCTCGCTGTTTATTTGCCTAAGTTTGCAATTTTGCATAAACTGTTTGCTGATGTACTTCCATTTATTTATCCAGCATTTAGAGGCGGTGATCAAAGCCAAAATTCCAAGTATTATATCAATGATCAACAAGACAGTTGATGAAATTGAAGCTGAGTTGGATCGACTTGGTAGGCCAATTGGAGGTGACGCTGGGGTAAGAATATTACCATACTAACATAAAAGCTGAAAAGTAATTTGCGCCACAGCTTGGAATGTTCATTTGCAGTGATGTTAATGGCAACCATAGCACATTCTATATTCCCGAACAACTTTTATATAACATTTCTCTCATACATTTGAAATAATCGACAGGCACAACTGTATACGATATTGGACATGTGTCGTGCATTTGACCGTGTTTTTAAAGAGCACTTAGATGGCGGGTAAGATGTTCAACTAGCCATTTTGTACATGTGA